>CM059433.1:125575338-126175338 GCA_030390025.1 Squalus acanthias
GCCCATTGTGCCCATGTGCCCATTGTGCCCATGTGCCCATGCTGGCTCTCTGAAAGAGCTACCCATTTAGTCCTCCTCCCCCGATTTTAACGACCGCACTTCAGCTGCTCGTCTGCTTTGGGTGGAAAGCTGTGGCTGGCCGGCAGGCGGGAGATGAAGATCAGGTGGCCTGGAGGCTACCAAGCGAAGACTGCCAGCAGCAAGGTGAGTCCAGCGTGGGGGAGGGTGTTCTGAAGGTTCCGCGGCTAGCGGGTGTGTGGGGGGCAGCCCAGGGTCAGTAGAGGCCCGGACTTTCTTTGCAGGGGCCCGGAGGAACGCTCCTGCTCCTCCTGGCCCCACTCAGGGAAGTTTTTCTTCCCACTTTCGTTTGGTGCTGAGCTGCCAATCCTGGAAAAAAAATGAACTGTTCCGCAAGGATCAGGGATTTGTCAGCTGCTTTGAAACTTCAGCAAAGGAAAATGTCAACATTGAGGAAGCGGCTCGACGTTTGGTGAAACACATCGTCGCCAGTGAGAATGATCTTGCACAGTCTGCTGAGTCTGACATTGTCAGCCCGACACTCAATTCCTTCAGAAGCAACGGCGACTGCTCATCTTGTTTTAAGTCCTAGGTCGGGATCTCGCTGTAACGACAGTCCTGTTACAGCTTCCTTATTAAGTTGCAAGTTGGCGTTTACAGCAGGAATATTGTCAATTGGATTGCTGGCTTCCCGACAGCTTTACCTGGCGGGGCAGCCATGGTGGGCGTTCCGCTTGGGAGAGGCTCCCATTTCCATCATGGGACCCCCAATTTGTATTTATTAATGAGGCTCCCACCCTGGAAACGGAGCGGAAAATGGAGCCGCACTGTTTTAACTGCTGCTTTCCCGCCGATTGTGGAAGTTAAAATGGCCCCTTTTTTTTTAATGTATTCTCAGGATCAGGGCATCACTGTCAAGGCCGGCATTTATCGCCCATCCCTAGTGGTCCTTGAGAAGGTGGTGGTGGGCCTTCTTCTTGGAACACTGCAGTCCGTGTGGTCAAGGTACTCCCTCAGTGCTGTTAGATAGGGAGTTCCAGGATTTTGACCCAGCAACGATGAAGGAACAAACGATGTATGTCCAAGTCGGGATGGTTTGTGACTCGAAGGGAAACTTGGAGGTGATGATGTTCCCTTGCACCTGTTGCCCTTGTCCTTCTAGGTGGTGGTGGTGGTGGGTTTGGCTTATAGGACATAGGAACAGGAGCAGGCCATTTAGCCCCTCGAGCCTGTTCTGTCATTCAATGAGAGCATGGCTGATCTGTGACCTAACTCCATATACCCGCCTTTGGCCCATATCCTTTAATACCTTTGGTTAACAAAAATCTATCAATCTCCGATTTAAAATTAACAATTGACCATTTGTGGAAGGGAGTTCCAAACTTCTACCACCCTTATACAACGACAAGCTGTTGTTAAATGGAAATAGCAATTATGAGTTATGATGGTTAGTTAAATTAGTCAGTTACTGCTGCCAACTGCAGCTTAAGGCACACTCACTGCGTTAAGTATTATATAGTTCTGAAATCGTGGGCCTCCTCTTCTGGCCCAGAGTCTCACAATTTAGGGGCTTATATGTGTAAAGGGAGGGAAAATAAGCACCAATTTTCAAGAAGAAAGTTTAATCATTACCTTGTCGATGGTTCACTGTGCTGTGTAGACTCTACCTGCAAGTGAACAGTCGGTGAGTGTCTGTGCTCAGTCAACACAATCCACAGAAATAACAAGACCAATTCCCAGCCAACTTTCACCAAGTGACACTACTCACAGTTAGCGACTCTCCCATCATCGCAACGACTTTGATCTCCGAAGGTCTTAAAGTGTGAACTGCGGAGAATTACACAAAGGTAAAAACCTGGCGAGATCACTCCTTGCTTGAACATGTACGCTTGCTGCTGATAAAGAACTAGGAGAGCTCTTTCACGTATCAGGGTGGATTGTAACGTGGGCTGACTGGCGGAAACGGGGCGGTGCCTGAATTAAAATTGCTGGGCAGCAATTACACTGGTCCTCCGCCGCCATCTTAAAAGGGGCCTATCAGTGGGTGGCCAAAGCCCCCGCCTGTTTCAGGCAGCAGGCTCTTATTAATAACGGGGTCCTCTGACATACAGAGGACCACGATTGCCATTTTGGGAGACAGCAGGGCGGCATTTGTTGCTGTACACACATGGATCACCCGGCGGTAGAGCAAAGGACCAAAAAAAGTGAGTCTTAAATGAGTTTTGTGAGGCTAGGAGGAGCAGGAGTGGTTGCTTATTGGCAGGGGACTATCCTTACTTTTAGTCCAGGGATCTAACACTACGCAGAAAGAAGGGTGCAATGAGCGGGAGAAAATAATTTTTCTTTTTAAGGGGAGGTAAAGCTATCTCCCCTATATACCTGCTGGATTCTCCCAGTGAGGATTATTCATATACTGCTACTTCCCTCTCCATTGTTGGCATTCGTTGAAGGAGGAATGTTAGCCAAAGCACTGGAAGGACTCAGTTGAACTTCTTACAGTAGCCATGATGTGGAGATGCCGGTGTTGGACTGGGGTGGACAAAAGTGAGAAGTCGCACAACACCAGGTTATAGTCCAACAGCTTTATTTGAAATCACAAGCTTTCGGAGCGCTGCTCCTTCGTCAGGTGAAGGAGCAGCGCTCCGAAAGCTTGTGATTTCAAATAAAGCTGTTGGACTATAACCTGGTGTTGTGCGACTTCTCACTTTTCTTACAATAGTGCCAGGGGAATCTGTTAACATCCACCTAAACGGGCAGACAGGGCCTGGGCTTAAAGCCCATCTGAAGGGCACCTCTGACAATGTAGCACTCCCGCAATGCTGCACTGAAGTGTCAGGTTAGATTATCTACTCCAGTCCTTGCAGAGGAGCTTGAACCCACAAGCTCTAACCCAGAGGTGAGAGTGGTATCATTGAGCCAAACTGTCACAGGGGGTGCAATTTTAACTTCTGAACACAATGTAAACTGGGCGACGTCGGCTTGTCCACCCGTTGCTTACCTCTCGCGCTTCTCATTTTGCACAATCGCCCGTGGGAGAAGGGAATCCAAATACCTTTACCCAGCATGCTTTGGGAAAAAGAGGCCGATTTGGACAGCAAGGGTTCATGGGGGTGCTGACGCCTAAAAGGTAGCAGCACGTCAGTGGGAAAGCTGCAACTACAGCAACTTAGAGGGAGGTTTAGCACGTGAGCTGCTTCAAAGTCTGCTCAGTCAGATAAACACCTTGTGAAAGGCTTGAGATCATCATACCTCCAGACCCAGAATGTCTGAGATAAGATAAGAGTTAGAACAAACATCTCTCGAGCATAGAATGGCACGGCAGAGGGCCGCAAGGGGGGTGGGTAATTGTGCAAGACCTGCAGAAAAATCCAATATAAGGAAAGCTAAGCCCCCCCAGGTAGGTAGAGCTCTCGGGGCGATTCGTGCCGCCGGTGTCATTGATAGGAGGAAGATTGATCACCTTTGCGTCCTGGGCACAGATATTGAGGTCGTACTGTTTATACCTGCGTAAGGTGCAGTTATATTTTAGTGTGTTTCTTGTAATTGGTAGCAGCATTTATGTTTAACTCGATTAATAAAACTATCTCTGTCGAGTCCAGTGGCAGAACGCTTTATTTAATCGCTACCGAGTGGGCAAGTAAGATTAAACCACTCTCACAGTCCGTTTTACACTGCAGCCAAAAATTAAAACTACCCCAGGGAGTCCCAGACCACATGAGCTGACCCTGCTTTCTCTTTCAAATATTTGTATATCTGACACCCTTTGTACATGTACAGCACTTACCTCCTCTGCCTAGTCTTTCAGCGTCTGCTACTTGGCTATTCGACTGACTAGCTGCCGCTTCGAGAAAGCAGGTTGTGCCGTCTACACCCCTTTACCAGCACCCTCACCTCTTTGTTTCTCTTGGGCATGTGCCCTCACCAGCAACAACAACACCTTGCGTTTATATAGCGCCTATAACGTCGTGAAACATCCCAGTCCCACCAAAGAGGTTTCTCCAGCCTGACCAGGTGAATTTTGATGCCGTGCAGCCCACAAAGCATGACTTTATCTTTCTCGGTCAGGTTCAGATGGAGCTTCTGTGCATTGCCAGCAATTTTTTGTCTCTATTTCAGATTTTGAACATTTGCTACATTCATAGAATCATACATACAGCACAGAAGGAGGTCATTCAGCCCATCGTGCCTGTGCCGGCTCTTTGAACGAGCTCTCCAATTAGTCCCACACTCCTGCTCTTTCCCCATAGCCCTGCAATTTTTTTTCCTTTTCAAGTATTTATCCAATTCCCTTTACTATTGAATCTGCTTCCACCACCCTTTAGGACAGTGCATTCCAGATCATAACAACTCGCTGTGTAAACATTTTTCTCCTCATCTCCCCTCTGGCTTTTTTGCCAATCATCTTAATTCTGTGTCCTCTGGTTACCAACCCTCCTGCCACTGGAAACAGTCTCTCCTTATTTACTCTATCAAAACCCCTCATCATTTTGAACACCTCTATCAAATCTCTGCTCTCAGGAGAACAACCCCATCTTCTCCAAGTCTCCTCCTTTTGATTTTTATTGCTCCCTCTTTCCGACTGTGTGCACTTACACTTACCCGAATCGGAAGGTAAGCTGGAAAATGTGTCTTCGCTGCAACCGACCCATGGACCCGCAAAACTCTAGAAGAGAAAAGGCTCTACAGTCAGACCCTTTCACATCAATATGGCATCGACACAGCAGAGGTACAAGGGAGGAACGCAGCCTCCTCCGGCTACAAAGGTAACTAGGCCCAACCATGGAACACAACTATTTACTGCAACTCCCCCCCATTGCTGGTGATGGTGCTGCCCAATGCAGGACCCGCCCATCCGGAGCAGGTAAAGGTCTCAGGCTCGATCCCGGCCTCCGCTGAGTTAGCTGATCTCACAATTAGCCTCAGCGTCTCTGGGCTACGAAAGGGAAAACAATCGGTCAGGGTTTGCCCTCCTGATCGCTAATGAGAGTGACCCCCTGCAGGAAAGCGCGCTCGGGTGGAGGACGGGATCGGGCTCCATAACGCTCACTGTCGAGGCACGCAACGAGGAAAATGGCTGTCTGTGTGAGGGACCGGACTGCTGTTAGTGCCTGGGGAACCATATCCCGGCTTCAGGAGAGAACGGGAAGGAATTGGGCAATGAATAAGCGCTCACTGGAATGCTGCTCAGTAGCTAAGTGGCCTTCTGTATCAAACACATTCCTCAAAGCAGGCTCCCAAAGCATGTAACTTCAAGGGGCCGCTGTCACCAGAACTCATGCTACGAGTAACAGAAACTCCTTGCTTTAAGTGCAGAAATCCAGGTTCTGTCAGCCTGCAGTCGCTGTAACTAATTGAAGATTTTTCTTTCCTTTTATTGGTTTGTCGAGTGGAGAAATTACTCCTGGAATTCCTCAGTCAGTCTCCAGGCATGAAATGCAGGCACTGAATTTTATGTGTGGAAAGCACGGCTCCGTCCCACTCCAGTCCCCTCACATCCCAAAAAATGGAGTT
This sequence comes from Squalus acanthias, assembly GCA_030390025.1. Lineage (NCBI taxonomy): Eukaryota > Metazoa > Chordata > Chondrichthyes > Squaliformes > Squalidae > Squalus > Squalus acanthias. The sequence continues at coordinate 125,580,868 of CM059433.1, forward strand.
TATTTTATCCACCTCAGAAAGAACGGACTTGCATTTGTATAGCGCCTTTCACACCCTCAGGACGTCCCAAAGCACTTCACAGCCAATGACGTACTTTTGAAGTGTAGTCTCTGTTGTATTGCAGGGAAATGTGGCAGCCCATTTGTGCACGGCAAGGGCCCACAGACAGCAGTGAGATACATCACCAGATAATCTGTGTTTTGGTGGTGTTGGCTCAGGGATAAATGACAACAACGATTCCGAAAGACGGCACCTCCAACAGTGCAGCATTCCCTCAGTATCACACTGAATAGTTAGCCGAGAGGATGTGCTCAAGTCTCTAGAATTGGGCTTGAACTCATGACCTTCTGACTAAAGAGGCAAGAGTGCTACCCACAGACCCACGGCTGACACAGAAGGAGAACCCAATTGGGAATGAATTCCATGTGCAGCACCGAACAAACTGAACTACGCACCAATGAAGTATATTAGTGCTGGGGGATTTTGTCATCCAGTGTCGATTTTCTACAGAAGCCAGCCTGGGGCTTTCTGGAGTGAGTTTTTTTTTACTCATTCCTGGGATCTGGGCATCGCTGGCAAGGCCAGCATTTATTGCTCATCTCTAGTTGCCCTTGAGAAGGTGGTGGTGAGCCGCCTTCTTGAACCTCTGCAATCCGTGTGGTGAAGGTACTCCTACAGTGCTGTTAGGGAGGGTGTTCCAGGATTTTCATCCAGTGACGATGAAGGATCGGCGATATACTTCCAAGTCAGGATAGTGTGTGACTTGGAAGGGAACTTGGAGGTGGTGGTGTTCCCATGCGGCTGCTGCCCTTGTCCTTCTCGGTGGTAGAGGTCATGGGTTTTGGAGGTGCTGCCGAAGAAGCCTTGGCGAGTTGCTGCGGTGCATCTTGTAGATGGTGCACACTGCAGCCACGGTACGCCGGTGGTGGAGGGAGTGAATTTTTAAGGTGGTGGATGGGGTGCCAATCAAGCGGGCTGCTTTGTCCTGGATGGTGTCTAGCTTCTTGAGTGTTGTTGGAGCTGCAATCATCCAGGCAAGTGGCGAGTATTCCATCACACTCCTTACTTGTGCCTTGTAGATGGTGGAAAGGCTTTCGGGAGTCAGGAGGTGAGACACTCGCCGCAGAATACCTAGCCTCTGACCTGCTCTTGTCGCCACAGTATTTATGTGGCTGGTCCAGTTAAGTTTCTGGTCAATGGTGACCCCCCCAGGATGTTGATGGTGGGGGATTCGGCAATGGTAATGCCATTGAATGTCAAGGGGCGGTGGTCAGACTCTCACTTGTTGGAGATAGTCATTGCCTGGCACTTGTGTGGCGCCAATGTTACCTGCCACTTATCAACCTTGAATGTCATCCAGGTCTTGTTGCATGCGGGCATGGACTGCTTCATTATCTGAGGAGTTGCGAATGGCGCTGAACACTGTGCAGTCATCAGCGAACATCCCCACTTCAGACCTTATGATGGAGGGAAGGTCATTGATGAAGCAGCTGAAGATGGTTGGGCCTAGGACACTGCCCTGAGGAACTCCTGCCGCGATGTCCTGGGGCTGTGATGATTGACCTTCAACCACCACAACCATCTTCCTTTGTGCTAGGTATGACTCCAGCCAATGGAGCGTTTTCCCCCCGATTCCCATCAGCTTCAGTTTTACTAGGGCTCCTTGATGCCACACTTGGTCAAATGCTGCCTTGATGTCAAGGGCAGTCACTCTCACCTCACATCTGGAATTCAGTTCCTTTGTCCATGTTTGGACCAAGGCTGTAATTAGGTCTGGAGCTGAGTCGTCGACACCTTCCATCACTTTGCTGATGCTTGAGAGTAGCCTGATGGGCCGGTAATTGGATTTGTCCTGCTTTTTGTGGACAGGACATACCTGGGCAGTTTTCCCACATTGTTGGGTAGCTGCCACTGTTGTAGCTGTACTGGAACAGCTTGGCTAGAGGCGCGGCTAGTTCTGGAGCACAAGTCTTCAGCACGACAGCTGGGATGTTGTCAGGGCCTTTCCTGTGTCCAGTGCACTCAGTCGTTTCTTGATATCACGTGGAGTGAATCAAATTGGCTGAAGACTGGCTTCTGTGATGGTGGGGACCTCAGGAGGAGGCCGAGATGGATCATCCACTCGGCACTTCTGCTCTTCTACACTCCTCAATGAACCAGGGTTGGTCCCTTGGCTTGATGGTAATGGTAGAGTGAGGGATATGCTGGGCCATGAGGTTACAGATTGTGGCGGAATACAATTCTGCTGCTGCCCCACATGGATGCCCAGTTTTGAGCTGCTAGATTTGTTCTGAATCTATCCTATTTAGCACGGTGGTAGTGCCACACAACACGATGGCGGTGTCCTCAGTGTGAAGACCGGACTTTGTCTCCACAAGAACTGTGAGGGGTTCACCGCTACCAATGCTAGATGCATCTGCGACAGGTAGATTGGTGAGGACGAGGTCAAGTAGGTTTTCCCCTCATGTTGGTTCTCTCACCACCTGCCACAGGCCCAGACTGGCAGCTTTATCCTTCAAGACTCAGCCAGTAGTGGTGCTACCGAGCCACACTTGGTGATGGACATTGAAGTCCCCCAACCAGAGTACATTCTGTGCCCTTGCTACTCTCAGTGCTTCTTCCAAGCGGTGTTCAACATGGAGGAGCACTGATTCATCAGCTGAGGGAGGGCTGTAGGTGGTAATCAGCAGGAGGTTTCCACAGCCATGTTTGACTTGAATCCAAGAGACTTCATGGGGTCCGGAGTCAATGTTGACAATTCCCAGGGCCACTCCTTCCCGAATGTATACCACTGTGCCGCCACCTCTGGTGGGTCTGTCCTGCCGGTGGGATAGGACATGCCCAGGGGATGGTGATGGAGGAATCTGGGACATTGGCTGAAAGGTATGATTCTGTGATTATGACTATGTCAGGCTGTTGCTTGACAGCTCTCTCAATTTTGGCACAAGAGCCTAGATGTTGGTGAGGAGGACTTTGCAGGGTCGATTGGGCTGGGTGTGCCATTGTCGTGTCCAAAGCCGGTGCCGAGTGGCCCGTCCGGTTTTATTCTTATTGCGTTAGTTACAACTGAGTGACTTGCTAGGCCATTTCCGAGGGCAGTTAAGAGTCAACCATATTGCTGTGGGTCTGAAGTCACATATAGGCCAGACCAGGTAAGGACTAAAGGACATTAGTGAACCAGATGGGTTTTTACGACAATCCGACACTCACCATTATTGATACTAGCTTTTTATTCCAGATTTATTTAATGAACTGAATTTAAATTCCCCAGCTGCTGTGCTGGGATTTGAACTCACATCTCTTAGATCATTAGTCCAGGCCTCTGAATTACTCGTCCAGTAACATAACCACTATGCTACCATACCCAGTGCTATTTATTGCCGCTTATTGCCAACTAATGCTACACTTTAGGTTGCCCTGTGCTGTGGGCCCAAACTCAGTAGGAACTGGGTTGAAACGGCCCAAACTTGTTCCACAAAGGAACGCTGCAGCCAGCAGACAAGGGAGATGATCATCCCATCAGTCTCGGCTGGATTCACACCCAGAGCCCAGAGCCCAGGTCTAAAGGGGTAACGTTCTAACAATGCTCACCATATATGCCAGAATCTGGCAGCTGTCCTTCATTCTGCCAGCGCATCTCACACTTCATCCTGTCACATTAACACCTCCTCTTGCCTTGATTATCTCTTAATGTCTCTTAATCTCTCCTGCTTTCTATCCCACCACTGACCTTCCCTTTTGTTCTTTCATTCCCCCTCCCCCTTTTCCCAGCTTTACACAGTACTTGCTTTAAATCTATTTCATTGCCTGCTTTTTTCCAGTTCTGACGAAAGGTCTTCGACCTGAAACGTTAACTCTGTTTCTCTCTCCACGGATGCTGCCTGGCCTGCTGAGTTTTTCCAGCGTTTTCTGTTGTTATTTTGGATTTCCAGCATCCGCAGTATTTTGCTATCGTATGAAAAGAAAGTGTTGTCTCCGATCCGGACTGATGTTGATGGAAAACGTTCCACACACACCCGCAAACCGACCTTGGCACATTTGGTCATTTAACTTAACATTTTGCGTAACAGCGGTGAGAGGCACTGTCTCCCTGAAATGGGAGTTTGAAGGCTGTATTCCTATTATGTACACAGAAAGATCCAATTTAAGGCGAGGAGCTGTTCCAGCTCTAGCTACATTCTTACCTTTCTGTCTCCCCGCAGGTTGGTGTCATTCTCCTTCTCTCCGATATACGTCCTTTCAGCCGGTTTCTCGGCAAAGCCTGTGGAGAAAGATATACGCCATCACCACCTGTGAGTGACTCCAGCAGAGAGTGAAACTGGAGCTTACTCGAAAGGATATCAGGAATGTAGGACCGAAGGACATAAGTGAAAATGAATGACGTGTCAATTTAAAACAGATATCGGGAAGAACTTCTGAAAGAGATAACTCAAAAACTTTCGGAATAATCTGCCAAGCGGTGAAGTGGAGGCAAAATAAAACTAGGGGACGTCGAAAATGCAGCTCGTGCAGTATGATGGGAGAATTAGTCTACTAAAGGGGTGAGTTTTGATGGGCTGAATGGCCTTTTCTCATCCTTGCCTTTCCTTATCTTGGTTTTATTCAGGTGGATTTTTTACCGCAAGCACTGGTTCAGTATTGGCGTGGCCTCCACACTGGCTTATTTTGGGCAGAAACAGCTGTGCTCACTCACTAGTTCGCACCCCATTAAGGTTTCTCCTTCATTAAATCTACCTCCGTGTCCGATCCATTCTTTTTAGTTTGGCGTACTTCATCCAGTCTACAGCACAGAAACAGGCCATTCGGCCCAACTGATCTATGCCGGCGTTTCTGCTCCACACGAGCCTCTTCCCACCTCTCTTCATCTAACCCTATCAGCACAACCTTCTATTCCTTTCTCGCTCATGTGCTTATCTAGCCTTCCCTTAAATGCATCTACGCTATTTGCCTCAATTACTCCTTGTTTTAGCGAGCTCCGCGTTCTTACCACTCTCTGAGTAAAGAAGTTTCTCCTGAATTCTCTACTGGATTTATTAGTGACTATCTTATATTGAGGACCTCTAGTTTTGGACTCGTCCATAAGTGGAAACACTCTCTCTATGTTTACCCTACCGAACCCTTTCATAATCTTAAAGACCTCTATCAGGTCACCCCTCAGACTTCTCTTTTCTTCAGATCTTCTCTGATCTTCTTGCCCAATTCACATTCCCGCAGGTTTTACACGGCCAGTCATTGGCACTGAAAAGGCCACGGCTTTTTTCTGAAAGAGTCTTTTCAAATTTCTGTTCCTCCAGCTTTCCTCAGCTTTGCCGTGATGCAGAAAGAATTGTACAAACGGAGACCCCTGATGTAATATAATGGCTGGTGCAACGCCTTAAGAAATTTTATTTTCTCTCTCTCCCCACCCGCCCATTTTTCCAGCCTCTTCAAAGGGAGCGGAAAAGATGTCAGTGAGAAGCTTTGGCGTCTGCGACTGTGACTGGATATGTCCGGGTAAAAACTGAAGAAGAACAAACTGTGCCAGATGTTATCTTTGCTTCACGTGTTCTTTCCACATCTGTTACAGTTTGTGCTTCTTGCAAAGTTGACGTTTCCTCATTTTTTTAACCAGCTTCTGTCACAGTGACAAAAGCTTGTCGCCGACATCGTCTCCGCTCTCGCTGAAGAGGCTGGAAACCGGGCGGAGCTGCGGGTGGCTGGTGACGAGAGAGAGAGAGAGAAAATAAACATTCTTCAGGCGTTGTGCTGGCCATCGCGTATAGCGGGCAAGTCGCGTTGGCACAAACTCACCCGGTATAAGCGGTGTGGACTGTATTCGCATTTATTGGGACCCAGAACAGCCAAGCCCCTTCACACGGGAAGTTTCTTGGGAGAATCAACTGGTCACAAAGAATTATCAGTAACTTTAACATCCTGGTTTTTTTTTACTCCATATAGACCCTTTCTTAATTTTAAGGGCAAGTTTAGAACAGATGGAAGGATGTTTTTACTTTACACAGAGGGTGATCAGCAGCTGGAACAGATTGCCAAGAAGGGCGGGTTGAAGCCAGGACACCGGACTCATCTAACAAACAGCCAAATGCTGTAATGGAGAGACGGTAGGGTTGGTGTTCTGAGATCAAATGGATCGAAGGGCCTTCTTTATCCAAGCGTACCACGTGATTCATTTTTGTTTAAGCTCCCAGTGCTAATAAGGGCTGGTTTGGATGGAGTTACTGAGTCTGCCAGCGCAGAGGTGCTGGATTAAGGTGCACCGTTAAAATGAGAACAATTTTAACTGGAACAATTCTAGATTTCCCATTTTACACTCAGACCAACCTTTTCACTCATGTAGAAAAACGTTTCGAAGCACGTCACAGATGTATAATCAGAAAAAAAAAATTGCTGAAGGAGATGTTAGGAGGAGTGACTAAAAGCTTGGTCAAAGAAGTGGATTTTAAGGATAGTCTTAAAGGAGGAGAGGGAGGCGGAGAGGTTTAGAGAGGGAATTGCAGAGCCTAAGGACTAGACGGCAGAAGGCATGGCCGCCAAAGTTGGGGCGAAGGGGGTGAGAGGTGCACAATAGGGCCGAGAAGGAGGAAAGCAGAGTCCTTAAAGGGTTGTAATGTTGGTGGGGGACACAGTGATAGGGAAGGGCAAGGCCATGAAGAGATCTAAATATGAGGATGAGAATTTTAATCCTGAGGCATTGGGGGACCAGGAGCCACTGGAGGTCAGCGAGCAAAGGGTGACAGGTGAGCAGAGCCTGGTGCGAGTTAGGATGCGGGCAGCAGAGTTTTGGATGAGCTGAAGCTTAAGGAGGGAGGAAAATGGAAGGCCGGCCAAGAGAGCATTGTAACAGTCAAGTCCAGAGGCATGGATGAGGATTTCAACAGCAGATGGGCTGAGGCAGAGGCGGAGACGGGCGATAGTACAGAGGTGGAAGAAGGCGGTTTTGGTGATGGAGAGGATAAGGGGGTCGAAAGCTCAGCTCAAGGTTAAATAGGACGCTGAGGTTGTGAACAGTCTGGTTCAGCCTGAGACTGTGGCTGGGGACGGGAATGGAATCGGTGGTTAGCAAATAGAGTTTGTGGCAGGGGCTAAAAACGATTGCTTCAGTCTTTGCAATGTTACATTGAATTACATAGAATTTACAGCACAGAAACAGTCCATTCAGCCCAACAGGTCCGTGCCGGTGTTTATGCTCCACACGCGCCTCCTCCCACCCCTCTTCATTTGACCCCATCAACATAACCTTCTATTCCTTGCTCGCTCATGCGCTTATCTAAATTCTCCTGAAATGCATTTATGCTATTCGCCTCAACCACTCCCTGTTGTAGTGAGTTCCACATTCTCTGAATAAGGAAGTTTCTCCTGAATTCCTTCTTGGATTTACCTAAAATGCAAGTCTTTACAGATTAAACATTATGAAGCTTAACATCAAAGTAGCCGAGGAAAACCCTACCTTGAATTAACTGCAGGGAAAGAATTAAAACCACTATGTTTGCAATCTGAAGTCCCATTGTTTGTATTGGCACCACTCGAACAACCAGGCAGCTCGTCGCCTCAGAGAGTCAGGTTCAGTGAGCAACAGTCCACCACTCGCAACTGCTTTATGCCAGGAGCCACGTTTTTACTCCTCTTCCTCCTCCCAGTTTTTACAGCATCTCCAGTTTATCTACCACTAAACAGCTGACGTGAGATAGAACGACACTTTGGATTCATCATATGATAAATTGCTTAATAAGTCTGTGTACATATTGTAAAACAATAAAGGTTCACTTTCTCTAACCATTGCACGATCACAGTGAGAAACCATCAGTGCAGTTATATCACTTGGATTACCAGTCTGTGCTGTAAAAGAAAGAAAGAACTTGCATTTCTATAGCGCCTTTCATGACCTCAGGACGTCCCTAAGCGTTTTACACCCAGTGAAGTACTTTGTGAAGTGTAGTCACTGTTGTAATGTGGGAAACGCGGCAGACAATTTGCGCGCAGTGGAATTTCAGGACCGTCACCGTGCAAGTTTTTGGTAACTGATAGAGAACGAGGATTTTAAAGGTGGGGGGGGGCGGGTGGAACAAAGTGAGGTGCTCAAAGGAGGAGAAGTGGCCGGAGGAGTAGGCGGGGAGAGAGAGCAAGGTGCGAGCTGGTGATAGGGACGATTTAGGTGGGGTAGGTGGTGGAAGGTAGAGTCAGCCAAACTTCTGTCAGAGCCATGATGCCAATGCAGTTATCTACAATAAGGTCGTGGATGGCACGGGCCTTGTTCGCGAATGAACGGACATTCTTCAGGGAAATGTGGAGAAGGCCGCTGGCAGAGTCTGAGGGGGGGCAGTGGTGGGTGGGGTGAGCGAAACGAAAGGAGGTTGGCGAGAGTAGCCTCCAGTGTGGGAGGTGGGGGGGGCCTTGGACGGGAATGTCAGCGAGAGAGGAGGATGGGGCTGTAGGAGTTGCTGCTCATAATGAGGCAGCAACGGGTTTCTCGATAGGCCCTTCAGAGAGTGCCAAGAAAGGCACAGAGGGTAACTGAGAATGTATTCGAGAGGCATTCCAGCCTAGGAAGGCGGAGGGAGGAGTAAGAGGGCAGAGGGTAGTGATGGGTTAGTGTAGGGATTGGAGGAGGGAGGGGTGGTGGCGCCCGACACAAAATCAAAAAGGCTAATGGAATGTTGGCCTTTATCCCAAGGGGCTGGAATACGAAGAGGAGGAAGTGATGCTTCAGTTGTACAGAGACTTGGTCAGACCACAATGGGAGGGCTGCATTCAGTTTTGGCCACAGCACCTCAGGAAGGATGTATTGGCCTTGGAGCGGGTGCAGCATAGATTCACCAGAATGATACCAGGGCTTAGTGGGTTAAATTATGAGGATAGATTGCATAAACTTGGCTTGTATTCCCTTGAGCATAGAAGATTGAGGGGTGATCTGATCGAGGTGTTTAAAATGTTAAACGGATTCGATAGGGTAAATACGGAGAAACAAGGGGGGGTGAAATTGGATGCCTTTGCGCCACCCGTTAGCGCCCCCTGGCTTTGTGGCGGCGCCACAGCATCACCCGGAGATCGTGACATCATCGCCATGCGCATCGCCTCGGTAGCGCCCCGGACCCGAAATTGACTTCCGGCCCCTGCAGCCTCACCGGTCGACAACACCGACAGCTGCAGGAGGCGTGCATCACGCGGCCGGCCACTTCGGGGCGATGATTAAAGGCGAGGTGGCCGAGGTAAGTGGAAAAAAAAACTAACCTTTCTTGTTCTAGTTTTTCTCGCAGGTTCCTGCCCGCGATCAATCTGCTTGAGTGCCGGGCTGATTGCACGGGATCGCGGCTGCCTTGGTGGTCCAGGTAGGTACTTTTTAAATTGTAGAGCCTGCAGTGATGGCTCTTCCCTTTAAGGGAGGGAAGGAGCCTTTGAACGTGGCAGTGCTGCTGAAGTCTCCGCCCCGCTCTCCGACGTTAGCGCCCTAAGAAGGAAGTGGACCGCTTGATTTAGCGCTCCACTTCTCTCGGGGCGCTAAAACTCAATTTCGCCGGGCGCTAAATTTAACACCCAGGCGATGTTAGCGCCCCAAAATGGTTGATACCGAATTTTTCCCCCGAGGTCCTTTGGTGGGGGAATTAAGAATGAGGGGACGTAATCTTAAAATTAGAGCTAGGCCACTCGGGTGCAAAATCAGGAAACTCTTTTTCCCACAACTGGTAGTAGAAATCTGGAACTCTCTCCCCCAAAAGGATGACTACTGAGGGTCAAATGAAGCTTTCAAGAGTGAGATCGATAAGAGTTTTGTTACCAGAACAGCATGATGTCACTTTAAGGGGAAATTGTACACAACGTAGCTGTGCCCAGGCTGCCCCTAAACAGCAGTTTTAAAAGGTGGTACCTGGACTGGTGGAGCAACCCTGATAACTCTACAGGTATCTGAGACATGAGGGAGACAGCCAAGTCCTGAAGGCAGTGCAGAGAAGAGCCACAAGCCTGTTCGCTAGCTTCAGAAGCATGAGTTATGAGGAAAGACTGGAGAAACTTGGGCTCTTCAGCCTTGAAGGCTGTGCTAGCCTTGGCTCAGTTGGTAGCACTCTTGCCTCTAGAGTGAGAAGGTCGTGGGTTCATAGTCCCACTCCAGAGCCTTAAGCACATACTCTAGACTGACACTCCAGTGCAGTACTGAGGGAGTGTTGCACTGTTGGAGGTGCTGTCTTTCTGAGGAGACATTAAACTGAGGCACCGTCTGGCCACTCAGATGAACGTAAAAGATCCCATTGTATTATTTCAAAGAAGAGCAGGGGAGTTTTACCTGGTGTCAAGGTCAATATTTATCCTTCAACCAACTTCACTAAAACATGATGCGGAGATGCCGGTGTTGGACTGGGGTGGACAAAAATGAGAAGTTGCACAACACCAGGTTATAGTCCAACAGTTTTATTTGAAATCACGAGCTTTCGGAGCGCTGCTCCTTCTTCAGGTAAAATGAAGGAATACAAATCAGCAAAGCATATATAGACAGAGAACAATGTGTAGCGTACAATGTCAGACGACTACAGTAAATCTTTCTGACTGCCCTCCATCACACCTCGGCAGAGATACAATCAGGCCAGTCAGGAAGGCATTACATCAAAGACACAGCAAAATACAGCTAAGACAATGAGGTGGGGTCACAGGGGGTCCAACGTGTCAAATGCTGCAGTCTGTATGGTTAAGCATTTTACTTTTTTTTTAAACTGGAAATCACATCTGTGAACAAGCCAACGACGACTCGAGTCTGGATGACTCTACGTCATGTAGCGTGACATGAACCCAAGATCCCGGTTGAGGCCGTCCTCATGGGTGCGGAACTTGGCTATCAGTTTCTGCTCGATGATTTTGCGTTGTCGTGTGTCTCGAAGGCCGCCTTGGAGAACGCTTACCCGCAGATCCGAGGCTGAATGTCACTAAAACAAATTATCTGGTCGTTATCTCATTACTGTTTGTGGGATTGGCAAATTGGCTGCCGTGTTTCCTGCATTACAACAGTGACTACACTTCAAAATTACTTCATTGGCTGTAAAGCGCTTTAGGACATCCTGAGGTGGTGAAAGGTGCTGCAGAAACCAAGTCTTTTTTGAAAGAAGGCGACTGAAAGGCAGCCTTAGAGAGGTGATTAAGGTAGTAAATGATATAGAAAGGAAAATCCAGATTGAACTGTGTCATTAGGACAAGGTAACACTGGTTCAAATTGGAGCGAGGCAAATTTATTCTAAAATTCTTCTTCACGTAAGGAGTGCCGCCACATGTAATGAACTTCAAGTTAGGTCGTGGGGGCAGAAGGTTTGGAGTCATTTAAAAGTTGGATACTGTAGGGTTTTTGTTCCCGGATGGATGGCATAGGATGGGCCAAATTGCCTTCCTTATCCGTATCCATCTTCTGAGCTTATGATGCCCATGAACAACACTTAGGATTATGTGTCTATTCAGTGGACTGTGCTTCTCCTTTAAGAGTAATCTTGATAAGAGCAGGTTGGTTCACAGTTGGCATTCTCTGCCATTCATTACACTGTTCCAAAGCACAGTGCACTTCACTCTGCAAATAAGAAGAGGAACTTGCATTTATATAGCGCCTTTCACAAACTCAGGACGTCACAAAGCGCTTCACAGCCAATGAAGTACTTTTTGAAGTGTGGTCACTGTTATACTGCAGTGCTCTGCACTTAGAGTTGCATTATAGAATCATAGGGGGAGAAATTCGGTATCGCCTCGTTTGGGGCACTAAATTTTGAAATCATGAAAAATTAGCGCCAGGCGCTAATGAGTCTGAGGTTTCCCTAAATTGTCTTTTAGCACTCCTGGAGAGAGCTGGAGCGCTAAATCAAGCGCTAATGACCTCAGTAGGGCGCTCCAGGTGGCTACCAGCAGAGCGATAATGAATTTCAGGTGCAATGCAATCGGGAATGATCCTTCACACTGACTCCTTCCAACTCTTAAAGGGGAAGTTGCATCATTGTGCAGGTCCTCATTGTCAGCATTGCTGGCTGTGAAGGCGGCCTGCAAGGAACTCAATCCCCTGATGACGATGGCTGATCCCACTCCCAGGGAGAGAGTGCGTCATTTCACGGACGAGGCATTGGAGGCATTGGTCGCGGGAGTGGAGCGAAGGAGGGTAGTGCTGTTCCCGGACACTGGAAGGAGGCCATTGCCCCAGGTCTTCAGGGCAATGTGGAGGGAAGTGGCCCAGGAGGTCTCGGCCAGTAGTGTGGTCATACACAGCCTGACACAGTGCCGGAAGAAATTCAATGACCTCACTCGGGTGGTCAGGGTGAGTCCATCCATCAACAGGTCCTACATACCAGCATCTGAACCTCAGTCTGTACACACTGCACAAACCCCCACACCCCCACCACTCACCCACCAAGCATCTGCACCTACTCAAACTCACATCCACATCTCACACCTTGCCTACAATAACAGCTATTCAACTATGGCAGGCATATCTCCCAAACACATAGCTGGACTCTGACTCACAATGCGGAGATGCCGGTGTTGGACTGGGGTGGACAAAATTGAGAGGTCGCACAACACCAGGTTATAGTCCGAGGGGTAAAAATTCAGTTGGTTGCGCCTCCCGTTAGCGCCTTAAGAGGGCGCTAATGGGGCGCAAAGCCGCTAACGCCCGGGCGCAGCGATGTTTGCGCCGCTCGGGAACTTAACTAGACATTGTGCGGCGGCGCTAAACTTTACCGCTGCGACCACCTGCGCACGCAGATTGTGACGTCATTCCATGGTGCAACGCCCTTGTGGCGCCCCGGAGCGGAAATTGAGTGGCGCCCCCTGCCTTACCGCCTGGCGCATCCAACGACCGGAAGACTGGAACGCTATCAATCGCTGTGGGGCTGGGGGGGGCGCTATTTAAAGGGGGCCTCTTCCTGTCTTTTTCTGTGGTTGACATTTTTGCACCACTCGTTCTGAGAGAGAGAGAGAGATTCGGAGAGAGAGAAAGAGAGACTTCTGCATTGACTCAACGCTTTGTGAGGTAGTTTTGCCTACTAATCCTAACTTCGCTAGTACTTTGGTTGCTGTCCTTCATTACTTTGCTTGCAAAGAGACTATGGGGGCTGCACTGATTGGGGGCGTCGTCCTGCTCCAGCTGAATCGGAGGACACAGAGACGCAGAGAGAGAGTGGCAATGATGGCCAGACGGAGGAGGGCCAACAGGCGTATGTACAGGAGAGCTTACCCTCCCAGGGTATATCGTGAACAGCTCTCCTACATTCATATGTCTGAGGAGCTGTGTTTGCGAAGGCTGCGATTCAGCAAGGAGGTGGTCACTGAGCTCTGCCACCTGCTGCAGCCAGATCTGCAGCCTCAACTGAGGTCCAGGACGTCTCTGTCGGTGGCAGTGAAGGTCACAGTGGCTCCCAACTTCTACGCTACTGGCTCATTTCAAGCTGCTGCTGGGGACCTCGCCAATATCTCCCAGTTCGCGGTGCATTGCTGCATCCGGCAGGTCACAAATGCCCTCTTTAAAAGGAGACGAGAGTTCATCTCTTTCCCCATGACCCCAGACAAGCAGCATGACCGCGCTCTGGGCTTTGCGAGGATAGCGGGCTTCCCCATGGTGCAGGGCGCCATTGACTGCACGCATGTGGCTTTGCGTGCTCCACATGAGAATGCCGAGGAATTCCGGAACAGAAAGGGGTTCCATTCCTTGAATGTTAAGTTGGTCTGTGACCACAGACAGCTGATACTCGCTGTCAATGCCCACTATCCTGGCAGCTGCCACGATGCTTTCATCCTGCGCCAGACTACTGTGGCAGAACTTTTCGAGGCACCGCATCAGCCAGTTGGTTGGCTTCTCGGGGACAAGGGGTATCCATTGAGCACCTGGCTGATGACACCGCACCGTACGCCCAACACCCCTGCTGAGCTGCGGTACAATGAGAGCCATCAAGCTACCAGGAACATCATTGAGCGCACAATCGGTGTGCTGAAGCAACGGTTCCGCTGTCTCGACCATTCTGGAGGAGCCCTGCAGTACTCACCTGAGCGAGTATCCAACTTCGTAGTTGTGTGCTGCATGTTGCATAACATGGCAATCGTCAGGACCCAGCCAATGCCACCAGGCCTTGGAGCACCACCAGAGGAGGAGGAGGAAGAGGAGGAAGAGGACGAGGAGGATGATCATCAGCAGCACCAAGGCGGGAGGGCGGCCCACAATGGTGAAACTGCAAGGGCCGTCCGTCAACGGCTAATAGCAAGCCGCTTCTAGGGCCCCTGCTGTGGAAATGGCTTCTGCCATTGCTAACAACATCAATGAACCCAGCACGCAACTTCTAAGCCGGCCAAGGCACCAATAATTCCAAACACCAACCATGTATATTTTGAATACAGAAACTTATTTATTTTACAAACTCTGTGTGTGTCAATTCCTCATGACAAACTCATAGAAATAAACACAAAAAAACAGTCAATAACATAACTGGTTCTCACAACCTGGAGATAATGTCCAAAACACTAAACAAAAGTTGGACCATGAACCTCGGCCTTTAATAAAAAAATGACCAGCATTTTGTCACACCTCCTACTTTTTGCCCTTCGAGGGTGATCTCCTTCCCTTGCGCACTTCCCCCCTTCTAACCCTACTGCTCCTCCGTAATGGGATCTCAGTGGCTGCAGCAAGGCTGGTGGAAGGCTGCTGCTTGTCAGACCCTGACACTGCAGATGCCCCTGAAGGACGGCCTCGACCAGTTCTGGGCCTGAAGGGCCCGGCTGCAGACTGCACCAACTCTGTATGGGCGGCAGCAGTCTGTCCTACAGGCGGTGGCAAGTGCAGTGGAGAAGTGACAGTGTTGGCAGCAGGAATGCTGTCATCGTGAGAGAGGACAGCAACTCCCTGCTCGCCCGGCACACTGGCACTCCCACGGGGCAGCACTTCAGCATCCGGAGCAATTTGCCGGAGAACAGATTGCTGGCCTGCTGCGGCGCGGTGAGAGCCCCGGGGACATGTGAACGAACCATCGAGGTTGGCAGCAGTCTGTGCTCGCGTGGCCTCAATCTGAGTCTGCATGAGAGCAGTCAGAGATGGGATCACGGCAGCCAGTGACTGAATTGCAGCACTAAGCGTTAGTGTGGCATCCGCCTGTGCTACAGCGAAGTGCTCCACACTCCTTGCCAGTGACTCAATGCATTCGGGCACCCTTCCCACTGCACCCATGAGCTCAGTGTGCATGCCCACCGCCTGGGTGTTCATTTCTGCGATCAGCCGCTCCTCCTCTGCGTCCATTGCAGTAGGAGTCTCTGGCATACTCTCCCTCTGGGGAGAAGGCCCCCGTTCTTCCCTACCCCCATGGCGTTGCTGCAGCCCGCTGGGTCCTGGAGCTTCACCCTCATCAGACCCTTCCCCCCTGCTCCCCTCCAGGGAAGGCGTGTTCCCAGTGTGGGCATGGGCTTCCTCGGGAGAGGGTGGCACTGATGCTCCGGCTTCCTCTTCCTCCTCGGCTGCAGCTTCACTCCCAGTGGCAGCTTCAGGGCCCGTCTCCTCAGCTGGTGAATCACCATCTGAAAGCAGGGAGGTACAAGAGTGGCTTTAGCGTGAGGACAGGGTGGCAGTAAGGGAGGAATAAGTGCAGCGAGTTAGCAAGTTGGATTGAAAGTGTCAAAGGCTGGTGTTGTGAAGGACAAGTGGAAGGACAGAGGACAAAAAGGTGATGACCTTACCATTGCTGTCCAGAACGGGGTCGGCATCTCCAGTGGCGACGGGACCGATCACCCGGCTTGCCACAATCCTGTGGACGCGCTCCTCAAGATCGCTGAGGGGTTGCAGCTGAGGCCGCCCTCCACCTGTCCGTTGCTGCTGTCTCCGATTATGCGCCAGCTTGGCCTGTAAGAAAAAGGACAGCATCTGAGTAAATATACAGCCATGGTCTTGCCTGATGTGCCTCCCATAGGTGAATAGCCCTTACTGTATGCAGCCATGGTCTTGCCTGATGTGCCTCCCATAGGTGAATAGCCCTTACTGTATGCAACCATGGTCTTGCCTGATGTGCCTCCCATAGGTGAATAGCCCTTACTGTATGCAAAGTGTGGAATGTGTGTGTGTGTTTCATGAAAGGGCCATAGGTGTTGGATGAGTGTTGTGCATTGGGGTTTTAAGACCCTCTGGCCATAGAGTGAGGTTGAGATGGAGGGATGGAGATGTATTGAGAAAAAGCCACTCACCCTGACGACCCGAGTGAGGTCGTTGAACTTTTTGCGGCATTGAACATGGGTCCTGGGCACCATGCTCCTGGAGGAGACGCTCTGAGCCACCTCCCTCCACACTCTTCTGTACTCGCGTGGCAAAGGCCTCCTGCCACTCTCAGGGAAGAGTATACATCTTCTGCGCTCCACCGCGCCAACCAGAGCATCCAAGGCCCGCTCGGTGAAGCGCTGAGCTCGTTCTCTCACCCTCTCCATCCTTGGCAGCAAAATGGATTCACAGGTCTCTCCAGGCCGAGATTCAAGGCTGCAATGAGCAGGGTGTGGCTGGCTAGCAAGTTGGCCCCCCCCCCCCGCTTTAAGAACTGGCCGGCGCCAGTGTGTCTGTGTTCCCTCGCTAACTGGCAGCACCTGCGCTGCGCTCGCGCTCTGAGTTAGCGCCTCACTGCTCGGCCTTTGCGTCTTAAGACAGGTGTGCAGCGCCTGATTTAGCGCTCTACTCACCTCCCGGGGCGGTAAAAGTGAAGTTTCCAGTCAGTGGCGATAATTAGCGCCAGGCGCTAATATTTGCGTCCAGACGATATTTGCGCCCCAAATGGGGCGCGACCTAATTTTTCCCCCCAACAGTTTTATTTGAAATCACAAGCTTTCGGAGCTTACTACTCCTTCGTCGGGTGAAGTAAAAAGATACAGAATCGCCAAAGCATATATAGATAGATGCATTGTTCTCTATCTATATATGCTTTGGCGATTCTGTATCTTTTTACTTCACCCGACGAAGGAGTAGTAAGCTCCGAAAGCTTGTGATTTCAAATAAAACTGTTGGACTATAACCTGGTGTTGTGCGACCTCTCAACTCTGACTCACACACATTCGTTTCTTTTGCAGTCCAAGATGGCTCACAATAGCAGCAGTGTAGGGGGCGGTGTGTGGGTCAGCCTCGCCACTGACTTCTGAGCGGTTCGAATCGCTCCCACTCCCTTGATTCTAGACCGTGGGCTTATTTGGGGGGTTGTGACAAAAGTGCAGCAGACAACTGGTTTTGGTGCAAGAAACTTTGATCTTTATTCAAGAAAGAAAATACAACACAACAATCTTATACTCTAGTAAAAATGGGGAACATTTTAATACATACGAGTGAACTACAGTAGAGAATACCTCACCCCCTCCCGATCCCACTTCCTAGCTAAGTTGAACTCGAGAGGAGCAGGGATAATGCTCACCAAACGAATCCTTGACAGTTGAGCTGGTTCGCGGTTCGCTGGATGTGTTGGTCGGTGTCTGCCGTACCCCGGACGCTGTAGAGGACTTCGACTGCTGGTCAGTCTTCGCGAGTCTGCTGATGCGGTAGGGTGTGTTTTGGATTTATGGGGTGAGTACCCACTTTCCTTCTGTAGAGATAGGGTTTAGAGTTCCTTTTAAGTAAAAATCTTACCCGGGGGTAAGTCAGGAATAGATTGTAGAGTGGAAAACTTTCGAATCTTCGGTTTTCTCCTGAGTTGTTTTTCTTTGGTCGCGGTGGCTCGATATTACCAGGTTGGTTGGTGGTAATATTTTTGTTGGTAGTTTTGTAAGGCTCTTGTTGCCGCGATGTGTCCGATGATGTCCTGGGTCACTGAAGCTGTTGAACTTGGGTGTACGGTAGAATGCTGCCCCGTCTCGATGCTCCGGTTTCTTCTTGTGTGTTGCTTCTAGAGAGAACGGACTTCTTGAGAAAACAGGCCTTCAATTATACTTTGAGGGGCCTTCTAATCTGCGCGCCAAATCAGTCCCGGTTTATTGTTTGATTTGGGCGGGCTCGTTAATGGTAACTTGATTAGAAATGTGTAAAATGGTTTCGGGATGCTGTACTGATTATTCAATGAGCTGTTGAGCTCCTAGTTAATTGTCATAGCTATACTCAGGTTTCGAGTCTCCTGTCTGAGCCCAAGATTTCTATGTAGGTTGGCGAGGTGATTTGCATTATGCATGTTTTGGATGGGTCCTGTGTTTTGGGTGGGGACTGCTCCTCCGTGAGTCGATTGTTAGGATGTTAATGTCTGATAGGGGCTGAGTGAGGTCACACTGTTCCCCAGACAAATTGATTTACTCCAATACCCAAACTGTCTTTACAGAGGTTGATCCCATTCCCTGTTGCAGCCTTTTCTCCCTTTACAGGCCCAACATGCCTTTTAAAAAATGCCAAATCTTGGTTTCCGACCTTGAATCTCCCTCTGTTAGGCCCAATGCGTGTTTTATCATCCTGAAGCTTGTTAGAAAGAGTCCAAAGTCATTTTCCTTAGGGTTTTCTTCTAGCTTTGGGGGATCTGTGAATTTTGAGAATCTTACAGCAGAGAGCAGGCGGGGGTGACGCACAGCTCCAGCAGCTTTCAGACCTGGAGGAGCGAGTGCTGCGACTCATTGGGCAGCAGGTGGTGGGCGGCGTGGCCGTCGGCAATGTTGACCCCCTTGGGGGCAACAACGGTATGTTCATCCCTCTCCTTCTCTCATCCCACTTCCCCCTCACACCACAAGCCTTTCCCACTTTCCAGCTCCTGATACTGTCTGCGTTCCTTGCTCCCTTCCTGGCCCCCTTCCCTCACCTTAACGCGAGTTTTGGGCCTTTATGCTTTCAGAGAATCAGCAACCAGATGACCAGCCTGTCCCTGAGCCCCCCACTGAGAGTGAGGAAGGAGAAGAGGAGGAGGAGCAAAGCACCGCGTCACTGCATCTCTCACCTGCAGGCACCACCTCAGATACTGGCACTACGCAATCTTTAGAGGCAAGTATAGTAGAGGGGTCGGCACTGGGTGATGCACCGGGGACGAGCGAGCTGCAGCAAGGCCAGGGGGAAAGGGTAGCTCGGGAGCCAGCTCCCCCGAGGGCGAGTTCGCGCGCAAGTTCTGCTGCACAGGACTCAGATGAGGACCTTGATAGGGAGACATTCACAAGAAGGGTGATGGGTATGCACACCGAGATAATAGGTGCAATGGCAAAGGTGCCCGAGAGCCTGTCGGCAATGGTAAGGTGCATGGAGGAGTCCGCCTCCAACATTGCACAGAGCTCTGCGCACACCATGGAGCCCATCCTTGGCAGTCTGCAAAGGATGGTGGACTCCTAGAGAGAACATGGGGACCCATACCTGATGCCGCATGTCATGGGCGATGTGGCAGCATCCATTGCAGCACAGGTGGAAGCTACGCAACATCTTAGTGCTGTAATGCAGTCAATGGTTGATGTCATCCAGTCTCAGACTGCTCTCATGCAGTCTCAGCTTGATTCCACGAAAGCTCTGACTGCTGCCATTGTCGCTGGGACCACCACAGTCCACCGGGGATCTCACGCTGTCGCAGCAGCCCAGCAATCTGTGATGCAGCAGATTGATGGGGATGATGAGGTGCTGCCACAGGGGAGTGGGAGTGCGTCAATGGAGCAGGAATCTGCTGTCCTCTCTCAGTATGACAGCATTTCTACTCCCACCACTGCCACTCCACCACTGCCTGTCATCCAGCCAGCCCATCCTGAGGTGGCGCAGTGTACAGCAGGGCCTTCTAGGCCGAGAGCTGGTCGAGGGTGTCCTGCAAGGCCATCTGTAGTTTCTGGCACCGACACTCAGCAGCCTTCCACCAGCCCTGCTGCAGCCACTGGGGAGACACTACGTAGGAGCACTAGATTAGGAAAAGGCACAGTAAAGAGGGCAAGTAAGGGTTTGCACAAGGGTGATTAGTTCATATTGTTGCTGTATATATGTGGTTGTTGAATTTGGATAAATTTCTTATTGGAATGTTGCAGAAATAGTGTTGTGTCTCATTTCAGCTTTGGGGTGTGGTATGGAATGAGAAATTGATGGATTGATGGGGACTGGATGAGCAACCGGGAAGTGGCCTCGAATTCATTGGAACCGCAATCTGATGAGGCGGTCACAGACCACCCTTCCACAAGGCCGATGGAGTGGCTGGATCCTCCGTCACTGCTGTTTGTGCTCCTGTTCCTCCTCCTGTTCCTCCTCCTCCTCCTCGTCCTCGTCCTTGTCCTCGTCCTCCTCCTGAGGTGGTGCGGCTATGCCTGGTGGCAATGGCTGCACCCTCATGATGGCCAAGTTGTGCAGCATGCAGCAGACGACGATGAAAAGGGACACCCGCTCAGCCGAGTACTGGAGGGCTCCTCCCGAACGGTCAAAGCAGCGGAACCGTTGCTTGAGCACCCTGATGGTCTGCTCAATGATGTTCCTGATGGCAGCATGTCTCTCATTATATGAGTGTTGGGCACGAGTGCTGGGGTTGCGGAGGGGAGTCATGAGCCAGGTGGAGAGCGGATAGCCCTTGTCTCCCGGCAGCCATCCGCTAGCTTAATGTGATGGCTGGAAGAGTGCAGGATGAAGGCATCATGGCTGCTGCCAGGATTGCGGGCATTGACGGTGAGGATGCGCTGTGTGTGGTTGCACACCAACTGCACATTAAGTGAGTGGTAGCCTTTGCCTCAGGATTGTTATGAGGTGCCCGCAAAGCGATGTGGTTGTAGTCAATGGCGTCCTGCACCATGGGGAAGCCCGCCATCCTGGCAAAGCCACATGCACGCTCACGCTGCTTCTCTCTGGTCATGGGGAAGGAAATGTAGTCCCTTCTCCTTCTGTACAGAGCATCTGTGACCTCGCGGATGCAGCAATGGATGGCGAACTGCGATATGTTAGATATGCCTCCTACTGCACACTGGAAGGATCCGCTGGGGTAGAAATTGAGGGCAACAGTGACCTTGACTGCCACTGAGAGAGACGTGGTGCTCCTGATCTGAGGCTCGAGGTCTGGCTGCAGGAGGAGGCAGAGCTCTGTGACCACGTCCTTGGAGAAGTGGAGCCTTCTAAGACACTGCTCCTCAGTGAGATTGATGTAGGAGAAATGCTGCCGGAATACGTTGGGAGGGTAAGGCCTCCTGGTGAGAGCCCTGTTGCCCCTCCTCCCTCTGGCCACATTTTGCAATCTTTCTCTCTGCCTCCGCTGCCTCTGACGGTAATGCTGGAGGGCGAGGTCCAGTGCCAGTACAGCCCCCATTAAATGATGGAATTGTTGAACTATCAAATGTAACCCAAATGAAAGTGATTTCGCAGCCAGAGTACTCCTTCACGTTGAGAATGCTCAAATCGCTCAAAACGCCTGTTTGCTTTTGTCAAACTGATAAGGCAGCATTCTTTGCCGACAAAAAAAAAGGAAGTTGACGCCTTTAGATATCGCTCCTCCAGCGCTCATCCAACTGCATTCCGTCTCCTCTACTTGTCGTTGCTAACGCCAGGCGCTCAGGCAGGGGGCGAGAGTGAATTTCAGAGCCGGTGCGCTGCCAGGGCGCTGCGCACCCGGATGACATCACGATCTCTGGCCACAGGCGAGCGTAGTGATAGTGGTTACTGCCGCTGCAAACCTCCACTTCAATTTCGCAAGCGTCGGTACTATCGCCGCGCCCGGTCGCAAAGCCAGTAGTGCCCCGTTAGAGCCCCCCGGAGGCGCTAACAGGAGGCGCTAAGGAGCCCAATTTCTCCCCCATAGAATCATAGAATGGTTACAGCACAAAAGGAGGCCATTCGGCCCGTCGAGCCTGTGCCGATTCTCTGCAATAGTACTTCAGCTAGTCCCACTGCCCCCGTCCTTTTCCCGTAGCCCTGCAAATGTTTTCCTTTTAGGTACTTGTCCAATTCCCTTTTGAAAGTCATAATTGAATCTGCCTCCACCACCCTTTCAGGCAGTGCATACCAGATCCTAACCACTCGCTGCGTAAAAAAGTTTTTCCTCATGTCGCCTTTGGTTCTTTTGCCAATCACCTTAAATCTGTGTCCTCTGGTTCTCGACCCTTCCAACAATGGGAACAGTTTCTCTCTATCTACTCTGTCTAGACCCCTCATGATTTTGAACACCGCTATCAAATCTCCTCTCAATCTTCTCTGCTCTAAGGAGAACAACCCCAGCTTCTCCAGTCTATCCAAGTAACTGAAGTCCCTCATCCCTGAAACCATTCTTTTAAATCTTTTCTGCACCCTCTCTAAGGCCTTCACATCCTTCCTAAAGTGCGGTGCACAGAACTGGACACAATACTCCAGTTGAGGCCGAATCAGTGTTTTATAAAGGTTCATCATAACTTCCTTGCTTTTGTACTCTATGCCTCTATTTATAAAATTGAGAGGTCGCACAACACCAGGTTATAGTCCAACAGTTTTATTTTAAATCACAAGCTTTCGGAGTTACAACTCCTTCGTCGGGTGAAGTGAGGAGATACAGAATCGTCAAAGCATATATAGATAGAGAACAATGCATGTGTAACTTACAATTGCAGACAACTAAATTCAATCATCCTGACTGTTTATCTGCCGAGGTGTGATAAAGTTAATCAGGTCAGCCAGGAAGGTACCACATCAAAGACATAGCAAGATACAACTGAGACAATGAGGTGGAGTCGCATGGGGTCTAACGTGTCAAAAGCTGCCGTCTGTATGTAAAACGATTAACTTTAAAATTTTTACTTTTTTACTGGGAATCACATCTGTGAACAAGCCAACAATTGTAAGTTTATTGCCTCTCCTCGTTCTTCCTACCAAAATGTATTACTTCATACTTTTTTGAGTTAAATTTCATCTGCCACATGTCCGCCCATTCCACCAGCCTGTCTATGTATTCTTGAAGTCTATCACTATCCTCCTCACTGCTCACTATACTTCCAAGGTTTGTATCATCTGCAAATTTTGAAATTGTGCCCTGTACACCCAAGTCTAATTCATTAATATATATCAAGAAAAGCAGTGGTCCTAGTACCGACCCCTGGGGAACACCACTGTGTACCTTCCTCCAGTCCGATAAACAACCGTTCACCACTACTCTCTGTTTCCTGTCACTTAGCCAATTTTGTATCCATGCTGCCACTGTCCCTTTTATTCCATGGGCTTCAATTTTACTGGCAAGCCTATTATGTGGCACTTTGTCAAACGCCTTTTGGCAGTCCATGTACACCACATCAACCGCATTGCCCTCATCATCCCTCTCTGTTACCTCATCAAACAACTCAATCAAGTTAGTTAAACACAATTTGCCTTTAACAAACATGTGCTGGCTTTCCTTAATTAATCCACACTTGTCCAAGTGACTGTTAATTGTGTCCTGGATTATCGTTTCTAAAAGCTTCCCCACTACCGAGGTTAAACTGACTGGCCAGTACCTCCGCAATTTCCACCTTTACTTCCCTCAGCATCCTAGGATGCATCCCATCCAGTCCTGGTGACTTATCTACTTTAAGTACAGCCAGCCTTTCTAGTACCTCCTCCTTATCAATTTTTATCCCATCCAGTATCTCAACTACCTCCTCTTTCACTATGTCTTTGGCAGCATCTTCTTCCTTTATAAAGACCGATGCAAAGTACTCATTTAGTACCTCAGCTATGCCCTCTGCCTCCATGTGTAGGTCTCCTTTTTGGTCCCTAATCGGCCCCACCCCTCCTCTTACTACCCATTTACTATTTATATGCCTATAGAAGACTTTTGAATTCCCTTTTATGTTAGCTGCCAATCTATTCTCATACTCTCTCTTTGCCCCTCTTATTTCCTTTTTTACTTCCACTCTGAACTTTCTATATTCAGCCTGGTTCTCACTTGTATTCTCAACCTGACATCTGTCATACGCCATCTTCTTCTGCTTCATCTTACTCTATGGGCTCGATTTTGCCATTGGGGTGGGCTGGGCATGTCAGGTGGTTTTCGTGTCAGGACCCCGACTCCAATGTGAAGTGGGAAAAAAGTGCGATTTTGCCCTAATTGGGCACTTGATTTCCAGCGTGTGGAAACCCCTGGCCCAATGAGTCTTTTCATACAGAAAGTCGCCTCTGATGACCTCATCAATGCTGCTGGATTTAAGGCCTGCAAGCAGCCTTGCTTCTTCTAGAGACTTTAAACTTTATGCCCATTGTTGTGATCGCTTCATTCAACAACTATGTCCAGCAGTAGGCCAAAGTATGCTCCACGGTTCGATGAAGCCTCCCTCCAAGCTCTGGTGGAGGGAGCAAGATCAAATAAGGAGGTGCTCTTCCCTTCCTCAGGGAAGAAAAAGCCTCCCCAGCAGTCTAAAGCTGTGTGGATGCAAATGGCCCAGGAGGTCAACTCAATCTCTATGTGCCGCAGAACCTGGCTGCAGTGCAGGAAGGCTTCATGACCTTCTCCGCACAGGAAAAGTGAGTATGACTTTCCCATCACCCTCAATCTGATCCCCATCGCCTCTCCTCACCAGCACTCTGCTTTGCCAACCTCTTCCTCCACATCCCACTTGACACTGACATCCCTGCACCCTTACCCATTCCCTCTCTCTCTCTGGTCACATTCACTTAACTATTCGACTATGCAGCTCTCACACTCCCTTCTAAGCATCTATGCTATGGATTCTCTACACTCACTCCTTCATTCTCACTCAAACTCCACTTGTGTCCCTCATTGCAGGAAAAGAGAGCCCACAATAAGAGGGAAAGAGCGAGGACAGGAGGAGGGCCACCCTCAGTAGCCCAGCTCACCACCTTGGAGGAGGCGGCCCTGGAAATCGCTGGTGTCGAGGAAGATTCGCAAGTGGGGGATGGACAGACGGGCGCATCACAGCAAACTGGTGACAGAATAGTTTGGCATCTCTCTCATTGACATTGCATGAGTGACTGATAATGATTCTGATGCTCTAACAGATTGACTTATGATCATCTGCACAATTCAATGTGCATGCAACCTTTACCTCACATGTCTAACTCTTTCCTTTACTCCCCCACAGGACCATCGACAGCCCCCGTCCCCACTGTCCAGGAGGAACAGCCTGAGCTTCAAGATGCCTCAGAGGAATCTGCAACCTCTGAGGGTGCAGCGTCAGCAGAATTCAGCGCACCCAGCACCAGCGCAGACACTCACACCTCGGTGGGACCTTCGCAAGATAGAGTAGTGTTGTCACCTGGTGTATCACAGCTCACAAGTGAGCATCAGCAGATGGTAGAGACAGGGACAGCAGTGGAGAGTCCTCGTCGGAGGGCGCAGGACTCTGCCAGCTCAGCTCAGCTGCATGTGGACCCTGTGCCTCCGGGTCCATCCAGAAAGAGAGCGGTGCTGGAACTCCAGGAACAGGTGCAGGAGTCTCTGGCAGGTTTTGTCTCCAGGGTCGCTGCGAGTGTGGAGTGAATGGAGGAGTCCATCGCGAACATGAGCAGAGCCTTTGTGGAGGCATTGGCGCATGAACGCATCACCACGGAAAGGATGGCAACCTCCATGGAAAGGATGGCTGTCAAGCCACTTGCTAGCTCTGAAGTGGGGCTGACCCATGAGAGGGATATTGGTGGCAGACAACAAGGAAGTGGGGGCTCCTCTCCAAGCGCTCACACGACCATGCCACTGCAAAGCCCTCGGTCAGAGCCCCACCAGAGTCCTCACCCAACTGAGATGGGCGTCTCATCCCCTGCACAGCCGCAGGAGCAGCAGACTGTTGCCGAGCCCTCACAGGTTCGCAACCCCAGAGGACAGCCGCCAAAGGTGTCGAGACAGGAGCAGCAAGAAAGTGAGCAAGGGGCCTCCACATCTGCTGAAGCCACAAGGGAAGCACCACGTAGGAGCACGCATAAGAAGAAGATAATGCAGAAGCAGTCACAAGGGTAGTCACTTGGGTGTTATGTTGTGTTTATTTTTGAAATGTCATCAGTTGCTTGTTGTGATAAAAATTCTGATGGCAAACTGTTGAAGTTGCGGCCTGTGTCATTTCGCAAATGGGACTTCCACATTGAGGGCTTAGAGCAATTGTCAGTATGGTGGTCAGAGTGACAGGTTCTTGTCTATTGTCGATGCTCTGGTAAGAAGGTGCGAGGCAAAAGTGTTTGATTGTGCAGGCTAAGCAAATCTGGCCAACATGTGTGCGTCCCTTGCATCCCGGACAGCAATGTGGTCACGCACTGGTCCTTCTGGCCTGTGCAGCTTCAGGTGGGTGAGCAGCAGCTTGGCGCTCCTGTTGTTGCTGCTGCTATTGGTGCTGCTGTTGTTCATGGTTCTGCTGCTGCCACGGTTGGTCTTCCTCCGAATCTGATGTCCAGGAGGAAAGGAAATAAATGGTTCCCATGCTTCTGGTATATGCCTCAGTTGAGGAAGCGCTCAGTCAAGGTGGGGAGAAGGGTTTCCCAGGAGGTCACACTGGAGATGGGTGTCAGGCTCCAAACTTCCACAACAATGAGTATGCCTGCTAAAAGTTCCCCCAGACCTGAGACAACAAAGTTCTGCCACCTGCAAATGATAATTGGTGAAAACTCCTTTTTAATGGTGGAGCTGCAGCTGTTAGTAAGCAATCCACTTGAGGCCGCCAGGATTAACTGGCGTGTTCCAGAGGAGACGTGCAGGATGGGGGAAAAGTGTTAAAATCAGAAAGGCCTCTCAAAATGGGATTATAGAGGCAGTTAACTGGTTGTTAAGGGCCTTGAGGGCCTATCCCGCCTCTTGGAGGCGGGATGGAAATGGGGTCTGAAATCCCGATTCTGGGAAAATTGCTCGGAGGCGGGATGGAGGCGGGATCTAAGCCGCCCGCCATTTTTTGCGATTTTAACACCTCACACGCCTCCAATCCCGCCTCCTTGGGCCTGGCAAAAATCGAGCCCTCTATCTCTTTTGTCATCCAGGAGCTCTGGCGTTCGTTGCCCTACCTTTCCCGCTCGTGGTAATGTACCTCGACTGCACCCGAACCATCTCCTCTTTAAAGGCAGCCCATTGTTCGATTACAGTTTTGCCTGCCAATCTTTCATTCCAATTTACCCGGGCCAGATCCATTCTCAACCCACTGAAATTGGCCTTCCTCTAATTAAGCATTTTTACTCTAGATTGCTCCCTGTCCTTTTCCATAGCTTGTCTAAAGCTTATGATACAGTGATCACTCTTCCCTAAATGTTCCCCTATTGACACTTGCTCTACTTGACCCACCTCATTCCCCAAAACCAGATCCAGCAATGTCTCCTTCCTCATTGGGCTGGAAACGTACTGATCAAGAAAGTTCTCCTGAACACACTTCAGAAATTCTTCTCTTTGCCCTTTACACTATAAAAGATAGAAAGACTTACATTTTTATAGCGCCTTTCATGACCACCGGACGTCTCAAAGCGCTTTACAGCCAATGAAGTATTTTTGAAGTGTAGTCACTGTTGTAATGTGGGAAACGCGGCAGCCAATTTGCACACAGCAAGCTCCCACGAACAGCAATGAGATAATGGCCAGATAATCTGTTTTTGTTATGTTGATTGAGGGATAAATATTGGCCAGGGCACCAGGGATAACTCCCCTGCTCTTCTTCGAAATAGTGCCATGGGATCTTTTACATCCACCTGAGAGAGCAGACGGGGCCTCGGTTTAACATCTCACCTGAAAGACGGCACCTCCGACAGTGCAGCACTCCCTCAGCACTGCACTGGAGTGTCAGCCTAGAATTTTGTGCTCAAGTTCCTGGAGTGGGACTTGAACCCACAACCTTCAGACTCAGAGGCAAGAATGCTACCCACTGAGCCACATCTGACACTATCCCAGTCTATATTAGGATAATTGAAGTCCCTCATTATCACTACGCCATAGTTCTTGCACCTCTCTGTAACTTCCTGCAAATTTGCTCCTCCATATCCTTCCCACTAGTTGGCGGCCTATAGAATACACCTTGTAGTGAAATGGCACCTCTATTGTTTCTCAACTCTAACCAAATAGATCCTGTCCTTGACCCTCTCAAGGACATCCTCCCTCTCCAGCACTGTAACACTCTCTTTAATCAATACTGCCACCCCACCTTCTTTCTTTCCTTCCCTATCTTTCCTGAACACCTGATATCCAGGAATATTTCGTACCCAGTCCTGCCCTTTTTTGAGCCAGGTCTCCATTATCGCGACGGCATCATATTCCCATGTGGCTATTTGCGCCTGCAGCTCACCAGCCTTATTTACCACGCTTCGTGCATTCACTCACATGCAATGTAAACCTATCTTAGACCTTCTTGTATTCTCTCTTAGTCTGACCCCACCTAATACCGTACTATTTCTTGCTTTAGTGCTATCTGTCTCTCCCCATCCTTTGTGCCCATTCTCCTTTCTAATGCTACATCCTGGTGCCTATCCCCCAGCCAAATTAGTTTAAACCCTCCCCAACAGCACTAGCAAACCCACCCACAAGGATATGGGTCCCGGCCCTGTTGAGGTGCAACCCGTCCGGCCTGTACAGGTCCCACCTCCCCCAGAACCGGTCCCAATGTCCCAGGAATCGAAAGCCCGCCCTCCCTCCTGCACCATCTCTTCAGCCACACATTCATCTGCTCTATCCTCCTATTTCTATACTCACTCGCGTGTGGCACTGGGAGTAATCTGGAGAATACTACCTTTGAGGTTGTCTGTAAGGGTTTTTGTCTCTCAGCCTGTGAGATTCGTGTGGCTCTGTGCAGCCCGGGTGCTAGTGCGGGTTTAGGCCTTGTTGCCTGTTCTGGTCTCCAGCCAGTCTGGGAGCACTAGACACACCTGTGAGTGGTTCGACCCACTCGCCCTTACGGTTCTAGACACTGGACTTAGATGCGAGAGCAGTAATGGAGATGAAACTCAGGTAGACTCGGTTGAATGGTACGAAATGGAAAATCTTTATTGCATAATACTTAAGATTACGAAATACATGTCATAAGCACAGATTAATGACAGTACAATCTTACACGCAGTTATGTAACTAATTTCGGGGAAACGAGGAACGAACGACACATCGTAAATGGGGGCACACATTACAATTATCCTTAATACTTGAAACCCTCCCCTATCAATATCTGCCCTAAGCTAGATTCGTAGGATTCGAGACTCATGCTCACCACTCGTGATAACTCGGAGAATTCCGAAAACTCTGATCGGATGTTTTTCACCGCAGCGCCCACGTGTCAATCAGGGGGTCTCCTGGCCCCACTTGTTTACTCGTTTCTGCTCCGGCTAGCAGGCTGGAACGTCTGCTGTCATGAAGATCTGTGTTGTCCTCGGAGTTCCGACTATACTCAAAGAAGAGTCTTCCTGTGCCCTCGCACGGATGCGATAAAACTCGAAGAAGAGTCTTCCTGTGTCAGTTCTGTAGAACTCAAAGAAGTCTTCCTGGCAAGGAAAATGTCTATTCGACCTACAGGCGCGGTCGGGGCTTACTGACCGTGGCGATAAGTATGGTCTTCTTCTCTTCTCATCTCATCTCATCTCATCTCATCTCATCTCATCTCGGGACTTCGGTTCCAACACCATTTACCGACTTATCGGGATGGTGCGCCCGCTTCAAGGCTTCAGAGCCCAGTTCTACACAGGTCTTCGCGACATGACACGAAGTAGATCCGAGCGGATCATAAAGTTCAACAGTCTTTTGAAAAGAGACACGAGGCAAGCAGGAACAAGACGGCGAGTCAAGAGCACAGGAGCAGCCACGAGGATAAGAGTCAACCGAATAAGAGAAAGATGGACGGTTTGGAGCTTGCAATTATAGTGCAAAATCTTCCGTTTCCCGCCCAACCTTAATGTCTTTTCTTTTGTTAGGGTTTGGCGCTCAAATGTCTTGTATAGGGTGATCTTCGTTTTAATGGGTTTCGGGGCTACTCGTAAATGTCTGAGTACCTGTTAATATTTCTCCCATTGTTTAATCGGTCGGTGTTCTCCCTGGAGGGGTTTTGGGGCTTCCAAGTGTTTTCTGTAACTACCCGCTAACGGCTCTCTCATCGTAGAGTCGTTGGGATTCTACATATTAATGTCTTTGGATGGGTTCTTGATTACTTGGTACAATAGCTTTTATTCGTACCTGGGAGACCGATTTCAGTATTTATGTGTATACTGTAAACCCATGATGTCTCGTGTATTATCTTCAATGTGCTGAGTCTTAATCGATCTTGCACAAATGTTTACTGGAACGCCATCTTGTCTGCCTGTTGAAAAGTCTAGAATGTTCTGCCACGAGGCGCGGCGGCCATTTTACAAGCTGCTTGTGTCCACTTTGAAAACCTGACAGCATTCTGCTGAAATAAAAGCTGTTTGAACGAAACTATGTGTTTTTCTCCTTATTAATAAAATCGCGATATATTGCGAATTCTACACCTCTCAAGGACATCCTCCCTCTCCAGCACTGTAACACTCTCTTTAATCAATACTGCCACCCCACCTTCTTTCTTTCCTTCCCTATCTTTCCTGAACACCTGATATCCAGGAATATTTCGTACCCAGTCCTGCCCTTTTTTGAGCCAGGTCTCCATTATCGCGACGGCATCATATTCCCATGTGGCTATTTGCGCCTGCAGCTCACCAGCCTTATTTACCACGCTTCGTGCATTCACTCACATGCAATGTAAATCTATCTTAGACCTTCTTGTATTCTCTCTTAGTCTGACCCCACCTAATACCGTACTATTTCTTGCTTTAGTGCTATCTGTCTCTCCCCATCCTTTGTGCCCATTCTCCTTTCTAATGCTACATCCTGGTGCCTATCCCCCAGCCAAATTAGTTTAAACCCTCCCCAACAGCACTAGCAAACCCACCCACAAGGATATTGGTCCCGGCCCTGTTGAGGTGCAACCCGTCCGGCCTGTACAGGTCCCACCTCCCCCAGAACCGGTCCCAATGTCCCAGGAATCGAAAGCCCGCCCTCCCTCCTGCACCATCTCTTCAGCCACGCATTCATCTGCTCTATCCTCCTATTTCTATACTCACTCGCGTGTGGCACCAAGAGTAATCTGGAGAATACTACCTTTGAGGTCCTGCTTTTTAATCTCTTTCCTAGCTCCCTTGTCAAAGGGCTAATTGACACTTAAATTGCCTCATTAAGGAGGCTGCACGGCATTTTGGTGGCTGGCACTTGACCCAACGCCCTCTCCTAACAGTGACCAGCTGATTGGGAGTAAACAAGTGGTTGCTGAGGATTTTGAGCGATACTTAAAGGTATACTCACCTTTTACTCTTCACTTGCTGCTGGAGATTTGAAGATGGCTTTTGAAACACATCAGGAGACTTTCTGGGGCACTTTGTCAAGACTTCACCAACACTCTATTAACATTTATTCTACAAATTCTCTGAGGACTTCACCTAAAAAGAGCGAGTGCTGTGCTACTCCACCTTATAGGAGTCACCAGGAGAAAGGGAGTGCTTGGTCATCGGCATCTTGCTCAGGGTCACCCTTGGTCTGGAAGAGAAATGGGAGGAAGTGATGAGGCCAGGCGGAGCAGCACCAGCTGCTAGAGGATAGAGGGACAGGAGGGCGAGGGGGCTCTATATTTGTAGCGACTTGCTGCATGCTCCACAATCTGGTGATCATGAGAGACCAGCCATTACCACCAGCAATTGTGCCAGAGGGTCAAGCTCAGGGGTCACAAGAAGAAGAGGAGGAGGTTGAGGAGGAGAGAGGAACAGGAGGGTGAGGAGGGTGAGGTGGGGTCCTTCCCCCCTGCGGGTACAGGACATCCCTCCTCCTCTGGACCTCCTCCACCAGGACCTCCAGTGTTGTGTCCAAGAACCTGTGCACCCCTCCCTCGGTCCCTGAGCCATCCTGAAACCTGCCACAGTGTGTCAGCCAGCGCTCTCCACACCTTCAGTGGAAGTGGGTGTGTGGAGCCCACATATACTGCTGCACGAAAATTGAATCTAATCAGAGCTTGAGTGCTAAACCTGAAGTGTCTAATTTAGTACCTCCAGGCAAGTTCAAATTATGGTAATCAGAAATTAGGACCAAAATTGCGTGCTAAATCCAGACTTTCAAACCGACGTGTCTTATTAGCACAGCACCCATTTAGCGCCTGTTTTCACCAAATTAATCCCTGTTATATTTGTTGTGCCCATTGCTTTCTAGATCTCGCAAAGACGTTTGTTCTGAGTAGTGCAGTGATATAACTGCACTGATGTGAACACAGGAGTCATTGGTTTACAGCTGTACTGATTTATAATGGAAATCCAATGTTGCTATGGAAATATAATCCCCCATGATGGATGATGAGATGCCTGGTGAAGGGAACCACATCGTGTAGACTAGAACCGGTTCGTAATTCAGTGTTAGCAATACAGTAAAGAGCAATTCCTCACACAAGCTGTACTTTCTCCAGCAGACAGAACTTAAGCCAAAATTAAGCCCATGTGAAATAGTCCAGACATAGGGACAGGAGGAGGTCATTCAGCCCCTCGAGCCTGTTCCGCCCATTCAATTAGATCACGGCTGATCTGTATCTTAACTTCACTTACCCGCCTTGGTTCCATATCCATTAATACCCTTGCCTAACAAAAATCTATCAATCTCAGTTTTGAAATTTTCATTTTCAATCTCCCTCCAGCCTCAACAGCTTTTTGGGGGAGAGCGTTCCAGATTTCCACTACGTTTTGTGTGAAGAAGTTGCTACAGACTCCTGTGTCTATAGCAACTGACCTCTAACATACTTATTGTGGTCCCAGCAGATTTTATTTATGTTCGGAATCAGGCTGTTTTGTTATTCGTTCATGGGATGTGGGCGTCGCTGGCGCCCATCCCTAGTTGCCGCCTTCTTGAACCGCTGCAGTCCGTGTGGTGAAGTTGCTCCCACAGTGCTGTCAGGGAGGGAGTTCCAGGATTTTGACCCGGCGACGATGAAGAGTGTGAAATGGGGTGCAGGCACCATCCTGACTTGGATATATATCAGCGTTCCTTCATCGTCACTGGGCCAGGATCCTGGAATTCCCTCCCTGACATCATGGTGGGAGCACTATCCCCTCAAGGACTGCAACGATTCAAGGAAAAGGCCCACCACCACCTTCTGAGGACATCTAGGGATGGACAATAAATGCCGGCCTTACCAGCGACGCCCACATCCTGAGAACAAATAAAAAAACAAAGGTCATCGAGTTAGGTGCAAGCTGCCGCCATACTGTGATATCCTGCATATTATTGCTGTGGCTTTAAGAGTGTTCTGGGATCCCTATGTCCAGATCGGGTAAACTACATATTTTGCTTGTAACCCTAATCAAAGAGAAAGAATTGTTTCAAGCCGGTTGTACAGGGAGTGCAGAAAGCAGGGAAGAGAAAGTCTGGACTTGCAGTCTCCATGGCACGGAATGTCCTCGGAGCTGATCCTGGTCCGCCCATGTATAACAACAACAACAGCAACTTGCATTTATATAGCGCCTTTAACGTAGTAAAACGTCCCAAGGCGCTTCACAGGAGCGTTATCAAACAAAATTTGTCGCATAAGAAGATATTAGGACAGGTGACCAAAAGTTTGGTCAAAGAGGTAGGCTTTGAGGAACATCTTAAAGGTAAGGGAGGTGAAGATGCAGAGAGCTGTAGGGAGGGAATTCCACAGCTTAGGGCCGAGACAGCTGATGGCACTGCCACTAATGGTGGGGCAAAGGAAGTCAGGGATGCGCAAGAAGCCAGAATTGGAGGAGCGCAGAGGTAGGGAGGGGGCGAGGCCACTGAGGGATTTGAAAACAAGGATGAGAACTTTAAAATCAAGGCATTGCCGGACTGGGAGCCAGTGTAGGTCAGTGAACACAGGGATGATGGGTGAACGGGACTTGGTGTGAGTTAGGAGATGGGCAGTAGAGTTTTGGATGAGCTCAAGTTTATGGAAGATGGGTGGCCGGCCAGGAGAGCGTTGGAATAGTCGAGTCTGGAGGTAACAAAGGCCTGGATGAGGGTTTCAGCAGCAGATCAGCTGAGGCAGGGGCGAAAACGGGCGATGTTATGGAGGTGGAAGTAGACGGTCTTGGTGATGGAGAGGATGGGGTTGGAAGCTCAGCTCAGGGTCAAATAGGACGCCAAGGTTGCGAACAGTCTGGTTTAGCCTCAGACATTGGCCAGCGAGAGGGATGGAGACGGTGGCTAGGGTACGGAGTTTGCGGTGGGGACCGAAGACAATGGCTTCGGTCATAACAATATTTAATTGGAGGACATTTCTGTTCTTCCGATACTGGATGTTGGACAAGCAGTGTGATAAATCAGAGACAGTGGAGGGGTCGAGAGAGGTGGTAGTGAGGTAATGCTGGTAGTGAGGTAATCAGTGTACATGTGGAACCTGCGTGTTTTGTACAGGGTTTGTGCCGCAATTCTGGCAAAGTTACGGCAGCAGGGCGGGATCAGCTCCGAGGAAATTCCAGGTCATCATATAGTTTATTAACATCTCTATAAAGATTCTTGCACAGCAGACATTATACATGCTGAGATTTGTTATTATCTGATCTGATGTGTCTCAATGGGACTAAACTCCTGGCAAGAACAACCATTCCTGCGATGGGAGTAAGACTAGACATCGGAGGGTCACGTCGCAATCTGACTTAATATTAGATTTGGCTGCAGTTTGTACTGTCACTGTGCTGTGCGTTACTGACTCCTTCACTTAAGCACATGTGCTGCTGTCCCAGTCACTTAATACTGGGATCAGGTGAATACCAGATAAGATCAATCCCTGAGCTCATCACTTTCTCTTGGCAAACTGAACTGACTCTGGCCAGGACGAGATTGTAGTTAATGAATGTAATCAGCATTACTCTCTCTCTCTATCTCTCTCTCTCATTCTATCTCTATCTCTCTCTCATTCTATCTCTATCTATCTCTCATTCTATCTCTATCTCTCTCTTCTCTCTCTATCTCTCTCTCTGTATCTCCTCTCACTCTTTTGCTCTCTTCACTATCTGTATTTATCTCTATCTATCTCTTTCTCTATTTCTTTTTCTATCTCTCTATCTCTCTCTTCTCTAACTCTATCTATATCCTCTCACTCTCTCTTCGCTCGCTATCTCTATCTCTCTTTGTCTCTCATTCACTCTCTGTATCTCTGTATCTCTCTTCTCTATCTCTCTATCTAACTCTCTATATCTTTTTCTATCTCTTTCTCTATCTATCTTTCTCTATCTCTCTTTCTCTCTATCTCTATCCCCCTTTCTCTATCCCCCTTTCTCTATCTCCCTTTCTCTATCTCCCTTTCTCTATCTCCCTTTCTCTATCTCCCTTTCTCTATCTCTCTTTCTCTATCTCTCTTTCTCTATCTCTATCTCCCCTTCTCTAGCTCTCTTTATCTATATATCTCTCTCTCAGGTATTATGGTTAAAGTAATCAAGAGTAGATAATAAAACAGTTTCACTCTGATACAACTACAATCACAGAAGGGAGAACGAGATGAGGCAACATGAAAAGTATTCTTTTCCCCATTTGTGTTGCTCTTACGTTAGCCCATAAGAAGATACAGTGAGCAAAGGGCACTCAGCCCATCAAACCTGCTCATCCACACTCCATGGACTTTACCATGGACTCCCCCTCACCACATCCCCGTCATCTATTTCTCCTCTACTTTAAGGGTCAATGTTCCTTTCACTATCTCCCCTGGAAAAAAATCTGACAGCGCAATTACTATTTCTATAGCCCCTGATCTCACTTCTCAACAAATAGCAATCAAACTCCTTTTAAAGGTGTCAGCTGACCCTGAATCACCTGCCTCCTGGGAGTCTGTTCCACACGGTCACTTATCCTGTGAGGAAAAAAAGTTTTTGGAAGAAAGACTTGCATTTATAGAGCACCTTTCACGACCACCAGACGTCCCAAAGCGCTTTACAGCCAATGAAGTACTTTCGCGGCAGCCAATTTGCGCACAGCAAGCTTCCATAATCAGCAATGTGATAATGCCCAGGTCACCTGTTTTAGTGAAATTGATTGAGGGATAAATATTGGCCAGGACACCGGGGATAACTCCCCTGTTCTTCTTTGGAAATAGTGCCATGGGATCTTTTACATCCACCTGAGAGAGCAGACAGGCCTCAGTTTAACGTCTCATCCAAAAGACGGCACCTCCGACAGTGCAGCACTCCCTCAGCACTGCACTGGAGTATCAGCCTAGATTTTTGAGCTCAAGTCTCTAGGGTGGGATTTGAACCCAAAACCTTTTTGACTCAGTAAGCAAGGGTGCTACCGACTGAGCCACGGTGACACAGAACAAATCTAATTTCTAACTTTGCTGCACACTTGTGATTATTAAGTTTCTGAATAATTCAACACTGAACGACAGAGCAGTAACAGCTGGATTTGTTAATCATGTAATATTCAGCAGCTCAACCTCTGCTTACCAATTCTACCTTGCAGACTGACCTGCTACTGTAGTCTGGATATAACCACATAGAATGTACAGCACAGAAACAGGCCATTAGGCCCAACCAGTCCATGCCGGTGTTTATGCTCCGCACAGCCTCCTCTCACCCTACTTCATCTCTTCTCTTCTTCTTAGGCAGTCCCTCGGAACCGAGGATGACTTGCTTCCACATTAAAAATGAGTTCACAGGTGACTGATGAGTCCAATGCGAGACCTACAGTCTCTGTCACAGGTGGTGCAGACGGTGGTTGAAGGGGCGGGTGGGTGGGTGGGGTGCTTGGGTTGAGGTGTGCTCCTTGCGCTTGGCTTCTGCTTGCTCCCGGCAAAGAGACTCGAGGTGTTCGGCGCCTTCCCGGATGCTTCTCCTCCACTTTGTGCAGTCTTGGGCCAGGGATTCCCAGGTGTCGGTGGGGATGTTACACTTTTTCAAGGAGGCTTTGAGGGTGTCCTTGAAGCGTTTCCTCTGCCCACCTGGGGCTCTCTTGCCACGCCGGAGCTCCAAGTAGAGCGCTTGTTTTGGGAGTC
Source organism: Squalus acanthias (assembly GCA_030390025.1). Classification (NCBI taxonomy): domain Eukaryota; kingdom Metazoa; phylum Chordata; class Chondrichthyes; order Squaliformes; family Squalidae; genus Squalus; species Squalus acanthias. The sequence goes on from CM059433.1 coordinate 125,617,612, forward strand.
TCGTATCGGGCATGCGGACAATGTAACCCGTCCATCGGGGCTGATCGAGCGTGGTCAAAGCTTCGATGCTGGGGATGTTGGCCTGAGCGAGGACACTGACATTGGTGCGCCTATCCTGCCAATGGATTTGCAGGATCTTGCGGAGGCAGCGTTGGTGGTACCTCTCCAGTGCTTTGAGGTGCCTGCTGTACATGGTCCATGTCTCTGAGGCATACAGCAGGGCGGGTATCACTGCTGCTCTGTAGACCATGAGCTTAGTGCCGGGTTTGAGGTCCTGGTCTTCAAACACTCTCTTCCTCAGGCAACTGAAGGCTGCACTGGCACACTGAAGGCGGTGTTGGACTTCGTCATCGACGTCTGCCCTTGTTGACAGTAGGCTCCCGAGGTATGGAAAGTGGTCCACGTTGTCCAAGGCCTTGTCGTGGATTTTGATAATCGGGGGGCAGTACTGTGTGGTGGGGGCAGGTTGGTAGAGGACCTTTGTCTTACGGATGTTTAGCGTAAGGCCCATGCTCTCGTACGCTTCGGTGAAGGTGTACAGACGCCTGAAGGCCGAGGTCCAACAAAAAACTCGCGACCTAAAGAACAGACGGTGGGTGGAGAAAGCGCAGGAGATTCAGCAGCTAGCCAACAACCACGACGTGCGTGGATTCTTTAGCGCAGTCAAGACCATCTATGGCCCAAACCCAAGGCCCTACCCCACTGCGAGCCAAGAACGGAGAGGTACTCATCAAGGACAGAGAGGCTGTCAGTGCCCGCTGGAAGGAGCACTTCGAAGATCTCCTTAACCGAGACTCTGTCTTCGATGCGAGTGTCCTCAACTCCATCCCGCAGCATGCTACCCGCCACCACCTCAGCACAACCCCAGCCCGGCATGAGGTTGAAAAGGCCATCCGACAACTGAAGAACAACAAGGCCTCAGGAGCAGATGGAATCCCCGCCGAGGCACTAAAGCATGGCGGAGAAGCACTACTGGCGCGAATACATGAACTCATTTCTCTTATCTGGAAGGAGGAGAGCATGCCAGGGATCTCAGAGACGCCATAATTGTGACCATCTTCAAGAAAGGTGACAAGTCCGACTGCGGTAATTACAGAGGAGTTTCCCTGCTGTCTGCCACAGGGAAAGTCATCGCAAGAATCCTCCTCAATTGTCTTCTCCCAGTGGCCGAAGAGCTCCTCCCAGAGTCGCAATGCGGATTCCGCCCACTTAGGGGCACAATGGACATGATCTTCACCGCACGTCAATTACAAGAGAAATGCAGGGAACAGCACCAACTGCTGTACCTTCTTTGATCTCACAAAGGCCTTCGACACTGTCAACCGTGAGGGATTATGGAGTGTCCTCCTCAAATTCGGCTGCCCTCAAAAGTTTGTCACCATCCTCCGCCTGCTTCACGACGACATGCAAGCCGTGATCCTGACCAACGGTTCCACCACAGACCCAATTCATGTACGGACCGGGGTCAAGCAAGGCTGTGTCATCGCACCAACTCTCTTCTCAATCTTCCTTGCTGCAATGCTTCATCTCACCCTCAGTAAGCTCCCCGCTGGAGTGGAGCTAATTTACAGAACAAACGGGAAACTGTTCAACCTCTGTCGCCTCCAGTCCAGATCCAAGGTCGTCCCATCCTCTGTCATCGAATTACAGTATGCGTCTGCGCTCACTTGGAGGTCGAACTCCAAACCATCGTCAACACCTTCACTTCAGCTCACCCTATCAGCATAACCTTCTATTCCTTTCTCCCTCATGAATTTATGGAGCTTCCCTTTAAATGCATCTATGCTCTTCGCCTCAACGACTTGCTTGACTGAAATGTTGAGGGACACCTATAAATCCTCACACTTTCCAACATTTCCAGTCAGTCCCTCCCCTCGCCTTGTGGGTTCCTGGCCATCGCACTTCTGAACAGCCTAGCCAATGCACACTGTTGCCCACACAAGCGTTAACTGACTATCTGATTAGAGTTGGGAGGAGTAACCTACTCATGTCTATTCTTAACTATCATTAGGTGCTGCTGACATTTGCCTAACACCCACAGGACTATCAATATTGGGCATATCATAGCTGTTAAATCCCATCCCTAAAAAGAGAAAAAAAAAGAAAGAATTGCATTTCTATAGCACCTTTCACAACCTCACGACATCTCAGAGTGCTTCACAGCCAATTCAGTACTTTTTTGAAGTGCGGTAATGTAGGAAAGGCAGCAGACAAGTTTGCACACAGCAAGGTCCCACCCATGGCAATGAGATAATGACCAGATCATCTGTTTTCGTGATTTTGTGCTCAAGTCCCGAGAGTGGGGCTTGCAGCTGCAACCTTCTGATTGAGGGGCTAGAGGGCTGGTGCCTGTCCGCTCGCACCAGCACGGGCAAGGTTAAAAGTGGCAAACTGCGTTCGTTGCGTGTGCCACTTGGGACAGCCTTCCAATAATATAACCAGCCAATGTTAACAGTCAACAAGCGCTCCACTTCAATGGTACTTTCCAATGGTGGCGAGTGGAGTGTGTGTTGACTGATGCAGTGGGTTATTGCAGCAGCTGGCAACTTCCCCCACCTTTTGTGGATAGAACGACGCAGAATGTTTTGCTTTCTTGCGGCAAATAATGTTTGTGATAAATAATTTTTCACGGGCCTACTGCGATTCGTAAATATAACAACCATAAAAAAATGATTGTACAAATGTGTGGTTTTACAGCATTCGGAGAAGTGGGGTGGAACTTGCATTTAGACCTTTCATGTCCTCAGGATGTCCCAAAGTGCTTCACAGCCAGTACCGTACTTTAGAGGTGTAATCAATGCTTTTATGTCGGCAAACATGGTTACATAGTCAACTTGTGCACAGCAAGGGTCCTCAAACCGCACTGTTGAGCAGCTCATCTTCAAATAGTGCCAAGGGATCGCCCTCGGTTTAAATGTCGCATCCAAAAAGCCATGAATGCAGCCGTTGCTCAGTACCGTACTGAAGTGTCAGCCTTGATAGTCCAAGCAAGGCCCGGAGCGGGATTATGAAGCCACAATCCTCAGACTCAGAGTCAAGAATACTACCCCTGAACTGAGCTGACACTCAGCAAATCAAAATGAATGTATGTCATTACTAGTAGGGTACAGTAGTGTCCGCGTTCTGTTAGTGGACTGTAATCCAAAGGCTGGACTAATGATCCACAGGAAAGTGAGTTCAAATCCCACCCTACCAGTTTGAGACTTTGAATTCAGTTTATAAAATCTGGAAATAAGAAGTTGGTAACAGTGAGCATGAAACAGTCGATTGTCATAAAAACCCAACTGAGTCCCTTTCGGGGAAGGAAACCTGGTCTTTTACACTCCCAGCCTGATATGTCAGATTTTAAAGCGCTTTTAGGAAGTTGAAGACTTGAATTTCATTTGTTCAAATGAGTTCAGTCGCCAATCTCCCCACAGCTTCTCCAATTTTGTTTGCTCCTTCTCAACCCCGATTGCAGATATTCTCAATCATCAAAGCACGGGAAACAGAATTGATCTGTTGGACTTTTGCAACCAGTCGCAGTCATTCTGTCGATCAAGAAGAAGGAAGCTGTCCAAACTATTCATTAGATAATGGACTGTGGTGATATACCTAACAGCTTTGTGTCACAATAAAAGCGGGAGATCTTATCTTTAGTATCAGTTAGTGTCATAAATCAGATAGATTAATTCTACAGGGAAGTAGAGTTCTGAGTTCAGTGCACCCTTTGGAAGATTGTTTTTCATCTATTTATCAATAGTTTACAACTCGTACTTTAACAGGGAGAGGAAGGTATCACAGAGCCACCCTTCCTCACACAGGATGCACCAACTGCAGAGCCAAGTCCCTTCCTTGTGTCCCACGTGGCAGATCATTTGAGTTCCACTTAACCTTTGGGTAAGAAGGAGCCCATATACTGAAGTGGATGAGCATGTGGGCACGGTTACAGTCGGGGTGTCTTGCATCAGTTGGGCCGTTCCTGCCTCAGCCCATTTGTCTTAGGTACGGTAGTGTAGCGATGTTACTGGACCAGTAACCCAGTAGGCCTGGGATCTAAGAATCCAGTGTTAGAACATGAGTTCAAATCCCACCATGGCAGTTTGAGAAATTAAATTAAGTTTTTTTTTTAATCTGGAAATAAAAAGCTGTCAGATTGTCGTACGAACCCAACTGATTCAATCAAGTCATTTAGGGAAGGACGCCTGCTGTCCTTACCCAGTCTGGTCTACATGTGACGCTGGTTCCACACCAATGTGGTTGAGGGTAATTCAATGACTTCAATGGAATTAAAAATCGGGAGAGATATACAATGGGCAGCTGATTCGCTATCTTCCATTTCACACTGTCGCACAAAGTCAAAATGACCCCCGTTGACTCTTAACTGGACTCTGAAATAGGCTACCAAGCCACTCAGTTGTAACAAAACCACCCAGGGCATCAATGGACGGGCAACAAATGCCAACCTTTCCGGCGACGCTCACACCCTGAGACTCATTTTTTTTTTTAAAGGGTTATAACCATGTTTAAACACTGGGGATGATGAACTGCGATGTAACACATTGGTGCCTTGTGGCTTCGGCTGGAAAGATCGAGTTTGCTGAGTTTAGTACGTTGGTTTTGAACCGGTGGATGGAGATGCGACAGTGTAGAATTCGCAATATATCGCGATTTGATTAATAAGGAGAAAACACAAAGTTTCGTTCAAACAGCTTTTATTTCAGCAGAATGCTGGCAGGTTTAAATTGGACACAAGCAGCCTGTAAAATGGCCGCCGCACCTCGTGACAGAACATTCTAGACTTTTCAACAGGCAGACAAGATGGCGTTCCATTAAACATTTGTGCTAGATCGATAACGATTCAGCACAGTGAAGATAATACACGAGACATTATGGGTTTGCAGTATAAACATAGATACTGGAATCGGTCTCCCAGGTACAAAGGAAAGCCATTGTACCGAGTAATCAAGGGCCCATCCAAAGGACATTAATATGTAAACTCCCAACGACTCTACGATGAGAGAGCCGTTAGCAGGTAGTTATACAGGACACTTGGAAGCCCCAAACCCCTCCAGGGAGAACACCGACCGATTTAACAATGGGAGAAATATTAACAGGTACTCAAACATTCATGAGTAGCCCCGAAACCCATTAAGAACGGAGATCACCCATACAAGACTTTTGGGCGCCAAACCCTAAACAAAGGAATGGACATTATAGTTGGGCGGGAAACGGAAGATTTTGCACTATAATTGCAGGCTCCAAACCGTCCATTCTCTCTCTTGCATTCGCTCTCTTGCTCCTGTGCTTTTATCCGGTCGATTCGTAACCTCGTGGCTGCTCCTGTGTACTCGTAGTTGGGCTTCTGCTTGCCTGTTGCCTCTTCTGAAAAGACTGTTGAACTTTCTGATCCGTTCGGATCTACCTCGTGTCGCGTAACGAAGACCTATGTTGGTAACTGGCAGCGGAACCGAAGGCCCAAGATGAGATGAGATGAGATGAGATGAGAAGAGAGGAAGACCATATCCATCGCCACGGTCAGTAAATCCCGACCGCGCCTGTAGGTCGATCAGCCAAGTTTTCTCGCCAGGAAGTTTTCTTCTTTAAACTTCTAACAAAACATATTGCATCGACGATAACGGGACTGTGTCTAAGGAGGTTGGAACGTGAAAACACATCGTATCGATGATATTGACAACGGTGCTCCAAGAGTACCTGTTAAACCAACCAACACAGGTCTTCATCACAGCAGACGGTCCAGCCTACTAGCCGGAGCAGCAGAAGCAAGTAAACAAGTGGGACCAGGAGATCTCCTGACCGACACGTGGGTGCTGCGGTGAAAAACATCCGATCAGCTATTCGGAATTTCTCCGAGTTATCACGAGTGGTGAGCATGAGTCTCGAGATCCTACGAAGCTAGTTTAGGATAGATATTGATAGGGGAGGGTTTAAAGATTAAGGATATTTGTAATGTGTGCCCCTATTTACGTTGTGCCGTTCGTTCCTCGTTTCCCTAAGATCGACTATATAACTGTTTGTAAGATTGTACTGTCATTAATCTGTGCTTATGACATGTATTTCATAATTTTAAGTATCATGCAATAAAGATTTTCCATTTCGTACCATTCAAACCAAGTCTACATGAGTTTTATCTCCATTACTGCTCTCGCATCTAAGTCCAGTGTCTAGAACCGTAAGGGAGAGTGATTCGAACCACTCACAGGTGTGTCTAGTGTTCCCAGACTGGCTGGAGACCAGAACAAGCAACAAGGCCTAGACCCGCACTGACATACAGGCTGCACAGAGCCGCGTGAATCTCACAGGCTGCGAGACACGCAGGGTCAGGAATCCCTTACAGAAAATGGCGACCGCGGCAGGACACTGGCAGCGAGAGGGTAGTGTGTTAGATTTTGGAATGACTGTACGAAATGTTATGCAGGAAAAGATAGCGGATTATGTGTTTGGAAAGGTTAATCTAACTAAGAAGTGGATAAGTGAATTGTTAGCGGATAAGAGCCCACTAGAGGCAGCTGAAAGGTGGACAGATAGTAAGGAACATAAAAAGACAGTTGAGAAAGCAGTCTGGCTTATGTGCTACAAAAGGCAGGTTCAGATTTCAAACCAGACCATTACAGCGCTAGTAGCTCGAATCAGTCATTTAGAGGGAGAAATGGAGGAGAAGGTTTCTGGAGGGGAGGTGCTCATTAAGAATTTAAATGAGTTACACCAGGAAAGCCAGGAAGTCTCCAGTCACCTTAAGACAAGGATAGATTATCTCGAGTGCCAGGTCACTGAGGCAAAATTGAATGAGAGCAGGTTAAAGGAAAGATGTAACCGCCAAGCTGCCCAGATAAGAACTCAAGAAGAGAGCTTAATGGGGGTTAGGTCGGCATATAAGTTGGCCCTTGAGGATAAGTTTCAGGGAGCCGACCATAGCGCCTGCCAAAGGGAGATAGAGAGCCTCAAAAAGGCCGTGAACAATGCGAACGGCATGGTGTGCCTTATCAATCCATCGGCGCACCAGCCGCTAGTAAATGAGAGATTTAGAAAATCCCCACCAAGTAAAGCAGAAGAAGTAGTAGCCACTGCGCCCTCCGCGCCACCCAGCTATTCAGAAACCTGGGTTAGGGAGGAAGCAATGGAAGAAACGAAAAAGCCCATTGAAAAGGAAGTAGAAAAGGGATCGTTGTATCCAGTAACGGGTATTAAAAGGGGCCCAAGCAGAAACGGTGGGGAAGAACCGGGGGATCTCCTCGGACAGCTGGTGTTGCCTCACAGTTCACATCAGCTGAGAGCTATGATAAATCACGTACGGAAGCTGACCGAGATAGACGACCCTTCCGTACATTTCAGAGAAGTTGAGCAAGCCGCAGCCATTAACGGCTGCGATGATGGGGAAACAGCAAAAATGCTGCTGTTCTCATTAGACAGCTCGGTCCTTCAGTGTCTCTCAGGCGAGAGCAAGAGGGGAAACAAGAGTTATGAGGAATTAAAAAATGAGGTCCTAGAAGTGTTGGGGGCGAACGACGGAGGTCCGTTTGCTAGAGTGGGACAGACAGTGCAGATGGAGGGAGAACCCCCGAAGGTTTTTGCCGACAGGCTGTGGCCAGTATATGAGCGCAGCTGTCTAGGTGCGCCCGAGCGCGAAGATGTGGAAGGCGCCGCTTTAACTCATTGGCTTAGGTGCATAATAGCCAACAGTTTACCAGCCGTTAGAGAGCAGGCAAAAGCCTGGTTCGATCCCAATGACATCAACCTTACGGAAGAGTCGGTCTTGAATCGACTCACGTTAGGTTATCGTAATATAAGGAGTATGACGACACGTCCCTTTAAGGGAAGAGTACATGAGGTACGACCCGCAGCCCCGTATCAAAGAGAGTGGCATCAGGAGGGTAATCGCGCCCCACAGGCAAGTAATGCCTGTTACGGGTGTGGGAAGACAGGGCACTGGCGCAAGCACTGCAGGAACCCTTGGAAGGATTCCAAGGATAAAAATCCCGCGGTCCGAGCCCAGGCGCCTGTCCCGGCTAAGGAAGCCAAGGCACCCACCCCTCCCGACGACCTCGAAGCAGTGTTAGGAGCCATGCGCAAGCTGGTCTTGAATGCGCGTGGACAGGTGGCGGTCGCAACCGGCCCCGTAGGTGCCGCAGGACCGTCTAATAGTACCCAATGACTAGAGCCCACGCAGCCTGCCTACCTGTGTCCTTTTAAAAGACACGCACAGGAGGGGGTCTGCGGTGAGGAAGGGCAGCTTAGAGAGCAGGCCCTGCGGGAGGAGAATGCCCGAGCAATGGGAAAGTTAGACGTGCTCAGGCTAGAAGGGCAGCTTAGAGAGATAAAAACAGCCTACAGGGTAGCCAGGAGCAGGGAGTATGAGGATTTAAAACAGGATAGAAATCTGCAGCCTCCAGCAGGTGAGATTTCACAGAAACAAGCAGGGGCGGTGGCCTGTCTTAAGGGAGGGGCCAGACCTGCGAGTGGGAAAGCACAGCCCCAGGTAGGACCACAAGGCACACAGGCAGGCATAGCAGCTTGCATCAGGGGAAGGGACATCCCGGACGATCATGCAGCATTTTTCTGGAGTTGGGGGTTAGATGAGGAAGAACCCAGGGTACCCTGGTCAGATGAGGATAGTGCAGATGAGCATAGTGATGATGACGGGTGGTTCCTGAGGAACGGTCTGGGGGGAATGGGGCCTATAGGTAGAGATCCACACAGGGTGGACACACAAGCTGCAGGTCCCGAGGACAGGAGGGAGGAGCTAGAGGAGGCAGGGCCAGCCGCTACAGGAGCACAGAGAGTACCGATGTGGCTCCCAGAGATGTGGCCGCCCGCTTTGAACGTCCAGTCCTCAGGGGAGGCAGAGATCACGAGTGAAGGGCCGCCTGCTGGGCCGAGCAGGGCGGAGCCACGAACTGCCAGCCCCGAGGTTAGGGAGGCGGAGTCAGCGGAGGCGGAGCCGGCGACTGTGATGGAACCCCAGGTCATCCCGTTGGAGGTCTCGGAACCCGGTCCGTCCGTCACGGAACCCCCGCCCATAGCAACTCCCCGTAGGTCAAGTAGAGAACCCCAGCCCAGGAGGATGTGGTCATGTCCCCAGACTGCCCCAAGGCGTAGACTTCAGGTTAAGATAACCCGGGTACAGACCGGCCACATCGCAGCAGTAACAGGCTGCGGCAGATCAGAGGGAAGGGTCAGCGCAGCAACAGGCTGCGGCAGATCAGAGGGAAGGGTCAGTGCCCTCCCACCGTCGGGAAGAGCTCGCAGCAGCCTTCTCAGAATTTAAAGGGGCCGCCCTGAGAACGGGCGGCACTGTAAAGTTATTAGTTTTAAGTTTTAAGTTTATAGTTCAAGGTTAAGTTTTAAGTTTGTAGTGTCAAGGTTAAGTTTTAAGTTTTAATAAGGCTAAGTTTGTAGTGTTTTTAACAGAAAACGATAAAATGATGGGAGTTTTAAGGTTAGGTTTAGAGGAAGTCTATTCAGCAAACGTTGAAGTTTACGTGAGGCGAGGTCAGGGGACCCGCTCACCCTTCACAAAAGCCAGAGACTCTTGCGAGGCTGGCTACCTCATTCTATCTGATCACAGGAACCAAGGAAGGATGGAACGAATTCTAGTATTGCTCGTGGCAATCGGATGTGGATTGGCCTATCGAGGCCACACCAAGGATGTCGTGGTGTTTGGATGTTCCGGGGACACGGCCCCCATCGCGGTGGATGGGACCGGAAGACGGAAGGCAGAGGGGACCAGCACCTATTTCCACAAGGGAAGGTGGCCAGGATGGCTGGGAACGAACTCAACGGAGTATTCCAGCACATCGGGGTTTGCCTACAAAGAGACTTCTTTAATGTGCCCCAAAGTAAGGATCATCGCACCCAGGATCAGCGTCACCGTCGGCAAACGGATTTGTTTGACCTGTAGTGGGAATGTCCCATTGAGCCGATGGTGGTGGCTGCGAAAGCTGAGCAAAACTATGAGAAACTCTTCGGTCGAGTGGGAACGACTGGGTAATAATACCCATCGGACAATTACGGGGACAGACGGACAAGTGAAAGTCTGTTGGGACAAATGGTGGGAACCGGATGAGGGGATTTATGTATGTATGTGGGGGTCAAAGTACGTTTGCCCCAAAGGCATCTCCATATTTTTTATTAATCAATGGCAGGATAACGGACAGGGGATGAGGTGGGATGCGAGCACCAGGGGGTGCGGAGCCCCATTCTCCCCGATCCCAGTAAATGCCACTGAACTCATTACGCGCCCACGCAAAGCCCCGCCCACGATTCCGGTGGTTCTAGCTGAGGAAGAAGGGTGCCCTAAAACTAGTAAGGGACCCGGGAATGGTTTGGTACTGGTCCCCACAGACCAGATACTATTTCAGGGGGTACATTACGCGGTGGCCTCGGTGATTTTAAATCTCACTGAGGTACGGTTACCAGAGTGGTGCCCCAAAAAGACGGAACAGTTGTATCAGGTCCTGTTGACCAAGATGTTCAGACAATTTTACGAGTTTGATTTTGCAGAAATTGATAAGACAAGTTTGTACACCGCACCGCAGGAAGTTTTGGATCAAGTAGGGAGGCAAAGAAGGGGTTTGGTGAACGATGCGTTCACTGCTTTTAACACAGGGACATCTGTGGTCAACGCTCTAGACAGTGTGGAGCTGCAGACCCAGATTAATGGTTTAAAAACACAGTTAAAAGACATTCTAACAGATGAGAATAAAGTGGTAGGGTCAGGTCTACACGAGGACCAAGCCATGACTCTCCATTTAAAGGAAATTATAGCAGAGCTGGAGAAACATGCGCGTACGGTAAATGCCCTGATCAGGGAAGATCGGAATGCATCCGATCAAGCTGCGCAGAACGAGGTGTGCGTGCTTTACGGGGCGTGGTTACTGGGCGAGGGCCGCAGTAATTTGGAGGATTTAAAACAAGGTTTGGTTCCGTCCTGGATAAGTAACAAACACCTACGGGCGCTCCACCCTTTTCAGAACGCATTAAGTCCGTGCCAGCTCAGGCTAGCTTCAGAAGCTTACCCAGTCCCCGTGGACTGCGGACGATCAAACCATACTATTATGGGAATAGTATTACGTATGCCGGTTTTGGGCGACACAGCAAAGCCCGCCCCGGTATATCGGGTAGAGAACATCGGTGTCATTCAGGGGGGAGCCCACATTCGTTATGCAGCGGTTCCACCTTACGTCATCCGCTGGGAGCAAACGATGACAGGTACAGATCTCTCTGGTTGTCGTGGCAGGGGAGCACACATAATACTGTGCCCCCAGCACTTGAATGCCTTTTTAACACCACAGTGCGGGTTCAGAACGGCTGGCGCCAAGTCCATGAATTGCACCATGGAGGCAATGGCACAAGATCATGTGCCTCCGCAGGTAGCATACATCGGGGGTGGAACATATTGTGTTACCACTGCAGCGCAACACTACCAGCATGGAAACCGTAGCCGGTGTCCGGTGAGTGACAGCAGTTTCTGTTTTAAACCCAGGGCTGAAGTTCAAGTAGCACAACAGCGAATTATCCCAATCCCTGAACCATCCACTGTTCATCTCACAGTAAAAGAGAATTTCACCGACTTGCAGCGATTTGTCGCGCATTTTGGATACCTCATTCCCCCTCTCCCTGAGCATTTAACCAAACTTCTGAAAGCCGTCGCGGTATCACAGAAACATTTTTATACATTAGAGCAGAAAACTGTCGAAATAGGAACAGACATTCTGGACATAGTGGTTCCACCGTGGTGGAATCTGTTCACGAATATTGAAGTGCCTTCATGGATCAGAATAGCCTCCCACATTTTAGTCGTATGTCAAGTGTTTATTGTAGTGTACCTATTGGTCATACATTGTAAAAGAGACAAGCGCCTCACCAAGCATGAAAACACGGGAGAGTGGCGAGAACGTTACGTGCGCGTGCACGATGAGAGCACCGTGTAATCGGAAAATGGCGTCACTCCCGCTCGCCGCGAGCGCCGCGGAAGTTTGTACTCATGTAAGATTTTCAGAGATTGTAAATACGTTGGAAACTCGACATGTTTTAAGAGTTGGGGTTTGATTATTTTGGTGATGGTGTTGATTGTTTGGTTTTGGGTTTTGTTTTTTCCTTTCCCTGAATAAAAGACAAATATACAGGTGATGCGTGAGGTATCGGCCTGGTTACGCCGGGAAGGAAAACAAGTGGTGTAAGTTTAAGGGCAAATAATGCCTACGGTGATATAAAATGTGATTTTCTTGGGAAATAAGGACGACACAGAGACCCTAGTTAAGTTAAAAATTATGGGATTAATTTACTGGATTCGGAGAGAAATCGAGATAATATTGCTCGCCACTGTGATTTTTGATACGATAAGCGGAGTTATTCGCATCAACAGGAGGGACTGTAGAATTCGCAATATATCGCGATTTGATTAATAAGGAGAAAACACAAAGTTTCGTTCAAACAGCTTTTATTTCAGCAGAATGCTGGCAGGTTTAAATTGGACACAAGCAGCCTGTAAAATGGCCGCCGCACCTCGTGACAGAACATTCTAGACTTTTCAACAGGCAGACAAGATGGCGTTCCATTAAACATTTGTGCAAGATCGATAACGATTCAGCACAGTGAAGATAATACACGAGACATTATGGGTTTGCAGTATAAACATAGATACTGGAATCGGTCTCCCAGGTACAAAGGAAAGCCATTGTACCGAGTAATCAAGGGCCCATCCAAAGGACATTAATATGTAAACTCCCAACGACTCTACGATGAGAGAGCCGTTAGCAGGTAGTTATACAGGACACTTGGAAGCCCCAAACCCCTCCAGGGAGAACACCGACCGATTTAACAATGGGAGAAATATTAACAGGTACTCAAACATTCATGAGTAGCCCCGAAACCCATTAAGAACGGAGATCACCCATACAAGACTTTTGGGCGCCAAACCCTAAACAAAGGAATGGACATTATAGTTGGGCGGGAAACGGAAGATTTTGCACTATAATTGCAGGCTCCAAACCGTCCATTCTCTCTCTTGCATTCGCTCTCTTGCTCCTGTGCTTTTATCCGGTCGATTCGTAACCTCGTGGCTGCTCCTGTGTACTCGTAGTTGGGCTTCTGCTTGCCTGTTGCCTCTTCTGAAAAGACTGTTGAACTTTCTGATCCGTTCGGATCTACCTCGTGTCGCGTAACGAAGACCTATGTTGGTAACTGGCAGCGGAACCGAAGGCCCAAGATGAGATGAGATGAGATGAGATGAGAAGAGAGGAAGACCATATCCATCGCCACGGTCAGTAAATCCCGACCGCGCCTGTAGGTCGATCAGCCAAGTTTTCTCGCCAGGAAGTTTTCTTCTTTAAACTTCTAACAAAACATATTGCATCGACGATAACGGGACTGTGTCTAAGGAGGTTGGAACGTGAAAACACATCGTATCGATGATATTGACAACGGTGCTCCAAGAGTACCTGTTAAACCAACCAACACAGGTCTTCATCACAGCAGACGGTCCAGCCTACTAGCCGGAGCAGCAGAAGCAAGTAAACAAGTGGGACCAGGAGATCTCCTGACCGACACGTGGGTGCTGCGGTGAAAAACATCCGATCAGCTATTCGGAATTTCTCCGAGTTATCACGAGTGGTGAGCATGAGTCTCGAGATCCTACGAAGCTAGTTTAGGATAGATATTGATAGGGGAGGGTTTAAAGATTAAGGATATTTGTAATGTGTGCCCCTATTTACGTTGTGCCGTTCGTTCCTCGTTTCCCTAAGATCGACTATATAACTGTTTGTAAGATTGTACTGTCATTAATCTGTGCTTATGACATGTATTTCATAATTTTAAGTATCATGCAATAAAGATTTTCCATTTCGTACTATTCAAACCAAGTCTACATGAGTTTTATCTCCATTACTGCTCTCGCATCTAAGTCCAGTGTCTAGAACCGTAAGGGAGAGTGATTCGAACCACTCACAGGTGTGTCTAGTGTTCCCAGACTGGCTGGAGACCAGAACAGGCAACAAGGCCTAGACCCGCACTGACATACAGGCTGCACAGAGCCGCGTGAATCTCACAGGCTGCGAGACACGCAGGGTCAGGAATCCCTTACAACAGGATTAGTATCCGCCCGAGTCAGCCAGCAGAGAACCCTGGCGAATGCCTGGGTCCCGTTTGATTGACACATTTTGGTCAAGTTGCAGGCCTGATTGGGATTGGAGGTTCACCCATTAGGGGCAGGATGTTATGTGTTGCTGGAGTTCTTAAAGGCCCGCAGCAGCTTCAAGGGTCAGTCTGCTTTCTCAGGCCAAAGGGACCAAAGAAAAGAAAAAAAAAGAAAGGATTTGTATTTATATTGTGTCTTTCACGACCACAGGATGTCTCAAAGCGCTTTACAGACAATAACATACTTTTTGAAGTGTACTCTCTGTAATGTAGAAAACACGGCAGCCAAATCCCAAAAAACAGCAATGCCCAAATAATCTGTTTTGGTGATGGGATAAATATTGGCCAGGACACCGGGGAGAACTCGGCTGCCCTTCTTCAGAATAGTGCCATAGGATCTTTTACATCCACCTGAGAGAGCAGACGGGGCCTCGGTTTAATAGCTCATCCAAAGGACGGCACTTCCAACAGTACAGCACTCCCTCAGTACTGCACTGGAGTGTCAGTCTAGATTTTATGTGCAATTCTCTGGAGTGGGATATGAATGACTGAAACTTCTGAGAGATGTCCACCAGCAGTTGCCTGGCAGTTTTCTGACGGAACAGTAAAAATATAAGTGAAGCAAGTCCGGGAGAGGGGGGGGGCACATTCTTTTTCCTGTGGAATGGGCAGCGAGTGGGCACAGTGAGCTGCAGAAGAGAGTTAGCAGGAGATCACCAACCAAGTCAATGCTAACGGCATTTACCAAAAGACCTGAATGCAGCACTTAAAGAAATTCAGTGGCCTCACCAGATGCGCCTAGATAGGAAATGCCACTCACATCTCTCATTGCTTCCACTGTCAAGGGCCTGCTCTGCACCCTTACCTCTCCACCCCCTCCTAATATGGACCCTTCCTTAGCATCCTCCCATGGTTGTCCATTATGTGACAGGGAAGACTTTGCTGCACCTCCCTTGGGCTTTTCCTCACACCCTCAAATGCCTCTCCCCCAGTAACTCCTCCCTTCTGAGCAGCATGATCTGTGTTTAAAGCTATTGGCCCAGAAATTAAAGACGGAGCCTTCGTGCGGGGGTAAGGCTTCCCCGTGATATCTCACTGCGCGCCTGCCTTTTCATTCCGAGCTCGCACGAACTTGAGTTTCTAGACAGCAGCTGTGCAGAGCTTCCGTATCCCACAGACGCAGTTAATTCGTGCGAGCTGTGGGATTACGTGATTCAGTTACAGCCAATGGCAGCACACCATCTTTCATTCATAGTTTTCAGAGCAAGGGCTGTGAAAGCTATGAATCTATACCCCCCCAAAAGAACAGCTAAACCTCAATTAAATAAAAAAAAAACCATCACATTAATAAAATAAGTATAGTTAAATAAATTAACCACTTTAAACAAAAAATTAAATTTTTGAAAAAATTTAAAATCTTTTAAAAAGTTATAAAAATAAACTTACCTTTCTTTAAAGTCTCTATAAAAGATATACCTGTTGAAAAAAATTCAAAATAATACTTAATTAACTACTTACCTTGTTAAAAGAGGGTCTTACGCCTCCTTTCTTTATGTCAAAATCTTCCATGCTTACCTGCGCGTTCAAAGCACTAAGTGCACTGCGTGCGCGCAGCCTGTAGCGCGCACGCGGTTCACTTAGGAACCGCCCCCTTTTGAAATCACCAAGTGCCGGTTTTCAGCGCATGCGCAGTGCATGCAGAAAACCAGCAATTGGAGACAGAATACGCGAGAGTACACAGTGCGTACTCTCGCGTAGCAAGACTAATTTTTGGGCCATTGTATACTACGGACACCAAGCTTGTTCACAAGGGAAGCTGAAAGCCTTCCTACCAAAGGCCATTAATGACTCCCTTCTAGTTTTTTGTGTGAATGAAGGGAGCAGATGTGTATCAGTTAGTGGGAGACACAGGTGAAAGAACTAGACAGACAGTATGGTTATCATCTGCTTATCCTGTTATTCTTTAAATTACAATGGCCAAAAATAGATTCCCTGAAGTCTTGTTCATGGGCTCCCTCTGATGGCCCCAGTGGGTAAATGCGTGGATTGCCCTGTTTTGGGTCACAGACTCGAGCCTCTGTTTGCACACCCTCAGAGTTGTTCTGGAGTCTCCAGGAATTGAAGACTAATCTCCTGGATGCTGCTGCAAGCAACCCCAGAGAAAAATCAAAGGGCCATTAAAAAAAATTGTGTGTGATTTGTTTTTTATTTTCTTTGAAAACTTTTGTTTATTAACTATACAAATATTGAAGATGGGAATAAATATCAGTTAAATCTGACACCGAGCCACATATTAGGACAGGTGACCAAAAACTTGGTCAAAGAAGTAGGTCTTAAGGAACGTCTTAAAGGCGGAGGGAGAGGTAGAGAGGTGGAGAGGTTTAGGGAGGGAATTCCAGAGCTTAGGACATAGGCAGCTGAAGGCACGGCCGCCAATGGTTGAGCGATTAAAATCGGGGATGTTCAAGAGGCCAGAATTGGAGGAGCGCAGAGATCTCGAAGTGTCGTGGGGCTGGAGGAGATTACAGAGATAGGGAGGGGGCGAGGCCATGCAGGGATTTGAAAACAAGGATGAGAATCAAGAAAACAAGCTCAACTGTTTTTTTGTTTTTCCATTTCTTCACTGAGAGGGCTGTGAACATCTGGCCCATTTTGGCTGAATTATGCAGCAGCGCTAATCATATTCCCACAGGCGTGACATTCTGATGACAATGTCAAGTCACAAGGCAGCTTCCACTGAAGGCAAAGTCTCATTAAAAATCATCTTGCTCCTGTGGGACAAATGCTGCTCGGGTGATCAGGAGGCTCTGTCACATCTTGATGTCGCTGTTATTGTGATTGATGCCTAGCACATCAGATTAAGTTCTTCTTTCGTCATTACCCCAGGACACAACAGCGTGGTGTAACTGTGCAAGTCTTTATTCAGCACCACCCGTGGTTAGAAATGCCTCACCCTACCTTAAACAGGGTGCAATTACAGGGACAAGGCAAAGACAAATTGCAGACGACTGACGACGGTAATCAGCAATATTATTGTCCTGAATTTAAAGCATTTAATGGTTTTTACAGTGGAAATTCCCATAAATTTCTAACATTTCCTGAAGGCACTGACTCGTGCTGCGGGTACAGTGCCACCTATGCCAGTAGCCCTTTGGTGCCTTGTCCAAGCAGCCATGTGCGATCACTAGCAGGCTATTTTACCATCTGGGTCATCACAGTTGAGCCTGATTTCCCCTATTCCCTTCGCCATTGGTGGCCGTGCCTTCAGCTGTCCAGGCCCTAAGCTCTGGAATTCCCTCCCTAAACCTCTCCGCCTCTCGCTCCTTAAAACCTACCTCTCTGACCAAGCTTTTGGTCGCCTGCTCTATTATCTCCTTATGTGGCTCGGTGTCAAACTTTGCCTGATTACACTCCTGTGAAGCACCTTGGGACGTTTTTCCATGGTAAAGGCGCTATATCAATGCAAGTTGTTGTTGTGGTTGTTGATTGTTTGCACATCTGCTGCCTATCAAAATGACTAAGTTAAGAATGCAGGGGTTTGAAACTGGTCTTCAGCGGAAAAGAAAATGGGGCGCAGCGTAAAACGGGCTACCGATGTGCTAGCGCCCATTTTGCTCCTCCTGACATCACAAAAGTCATTAGAAATAAGGTGACCAGGAACGTTTTTTTTTTGAGCGGCCTGCAGCAGTCCCTTTAAGGAACACTGGTTTGGTCGCTCAACATTGCAACA
The DNA here is from genome assembly GCA_030390025.1 of Squalus acanthias. Classification (NCBI taxonomy): domain Eukaryota; kingdom Metazoa; phylum Chordata; class Chondrichthyes; order Squaliformes; family Squalidae; genus Squalus; species Squalus acanthias. The sequence goes on from CM059433.1 coordinate 125,635,475, forward strand.
TAGGAACAGGAGTCGGTCATTCAGACCCTCGAGCCTGTTCCGCCATTCAATTAGATCATGTCCGATCTGTATCTGAACACCATCTACCTGCCTTGGTTCAGTAACTCTTAATGCCCTTGCCTAAGAAAAACAGATCAATCCCAGTTTTGACATTTTCGACTGATTCCCCCCCCCCCTCCCCCCCCCCCCCACCCTTCAACACTATCGAGACAGATTATGTGGTCATTTATTGTGGGACTTTGCTGTGTGCAAATTGGCTGCCACGTTTCCCTATATTATAACACTGACTACACTTTGAAATTATTTTATTGGCTGTGAAGCGCTTTGGGATGTCCTGATGTCATGAAAGGTTCTATATAAATGCAAGTTATTTCTTTCTAATATTCCCTGTATAAGCCCACATATGTGCACAAATTCCCAGCACATGCATTAGTGTAAGCACACACACACGCACCTGCACAGATTAAGAATTCATATTGAGTAATATCTGTCAGATCACCAACAATTCTATTTAACATTGTTGTATATCAGCTGTGTCAGCCAGTGGCTCAGTTGGTAGCACCCTCGCCTCTGAGTCAGAAGGTTGTGGGTTCACAGTCCCACTCCAGAGACTTCAGCACAAAAATCTAGGCTGACATCCCAGTGCAGTACTGAGGGAGTGCTGCACTGTCAGAGGTGCCGTCTTTTGGATGAGATGTTAAACCGAGGCCCCGTCTGCTCTCTCAGGTGCACCTAAAAAATCCCATGGCACTATTTTGAAGAAGAGCAGGGGGAGATATCCACGGTGTCTTGGCCAATGTTTATTCCTCAATCAACATCACTAAAAAACAGAGGACTGGATTTTGTGGGGGGGGGGGGGGTGGTCGGCGGGCGTGATAGGTGGCGGGTCGGGTGGGAAAGTGCTTTTTCTCCCCAGCGGGTCAGGACCCCGCTGTGAACCCGCTGCCAAGCGCCTTTACCAAATGTCGGGTGTGCCGGCGCTGAGCAGACCCAACACGCAGCGGTGGGGAGGCAATTAAAATCATTAGTGGCTTATTTACAGCAACTTAACAATGCTATTTTCCCAGATTTTTTGATTTGACAGGTCGCCCACCGGTTTCCCGCTGTGCCTCGACCTCGTCCATGAAGCTGAGGTGGGAGGTCAGTGGCCATTGAATCAGCTGATGAGTTGACAGCTTCAAATGTCAAGTCAAAGTTCCCAGCTGATTGAGAAATGTTCCCTTAACCACAAGCTTCTCTAAACTGCATTTCCACTACAGATTCAGGATGCTGCAAGTCTTCACACAAGTCTCCATCCAGTCTGACCTCATTACCTCTCTCACCATTGACAGATCGCTTCTGTCATCTCTACTTCACCTACCATCTATTTCATCAGCATGGGTGCCCTTGAAGCTCTCTAACCTTGGTCCTCAGAATCCCACAACGATCAGCCCCAACACCAGCATCACCAGGCACACCAGCAGCACCAACAACAACACCAACCTTCTCCGCAATCAACTGATGTTGCACAGGATATAGGGCATCAGCACCCAAGCACATTGCTGCCCGGGAGGCCAGGGATGGCCTCAGCATGGCCAGATTTACTTCACTTGATGTCCTACACCCTAGCTGCCACATGATGCATCAGGTTAGCACCACCACACGCCACAACGTAAAGCATCCCTACAATGTCCAAGGCATTCCTTTCACGCTCATCACCATTACGAGGGGGTACTGTTATGTCTCACCATTCACTACAACCACAACAACTAAGCCACTTCCAAAGGTGCACACAAATCTGTCCAAAACGCAAAGTGTTGAAAATAAAGGTTTCAATGTTTGACACCACATTAACAGAAACTTTACATGAGCATTGCATAAAACACCCAAGTGGCTACCCTTGTGTGTTGTTAGTTGGTATGATTGGACTAGGATGAGGGTGAGTGTGAGGGGTGGCTATTGAGATGGGGATGTGATAATATAGATAGAGAGGGATGGGTGGAGGTGCAAGGTAAGTTGATGTGAGTAAGGATGTGCAGGAGTAGGGTAGGGAAGGCAGAGTGATGGGAATGTGATGAGAGGCACAGCAGGATGAGGTTGAGTGTGGCTTTGTACTAACGCTTCGTGATCTACTGAGATCATTGAAAGGTTTGCGGCACTGCACCCAGGTCCTCCTAATGAGATCCTTGCTTGTGTCCTCCTCTGCAATGTGCAACCAGGCTGTGTTGATCTTCTGGGGAGGTCTCTTTCGCCCATGCGAAGGGAAGAGAACCTCCCTGTGTGCTGTGACTCCCTCTATAAGCATATGGAGGGAGTCATGGGAGAGCCTCGGTGCAGCCCTTAGTGTTTGTAGCACCTCAATGCTGTAGAACACTGACAGCACAAATGTCAAAATAAATTTGGACTTGGTCCCTTTAAGGAAACCGGCTGTTGACGTGTTATCAAATGACGTCACCAGATCCGCTTCCTCTAATTGGCCAGGAAACGCGCTAGGCGGGCTTAACAAGCCCAATCAAGGTAAATGCATTTCAGAGACCGGGATGGAGCCAACAGCGGGGTCGGGACCTGCCACCGACATCGCCCACCACGGACCCGCCGAGGTTCGATAAATGGTGGCCAGATTATCTGGTCATTATCACATTGCTGTTTGTGGGAGCTTGCTGTGCGCAAATTGGCTGCCGCTTTTCTTACATTATGACAGTGACCACACTCCAAAAAGTACTTCATTGGCTGTAAAGCGTGTTGGGACGTCCGGTGGAGGTAAAGGGCGCTATACAATGCAAGCCTTTCTTTCTTTATATTGACAAATTTGCTGTTTCTAAAATCAGATTTCAGCAGCTCAATTCCCTTTCCCGGCCTTTGCTCCACATCCTTCGACGCCCTTAGCTCACAAAAATCTATTGATCTCAGATTGACGGCTCCAATTGACCCCCAGCATCGACAGCCTTTCGGGGAGAGAGTTCCACGTTTCCACTACCCTTTGAGTGAAAAAGTGCTGAGTTGACTCCTACATGGTCTATCTACATGGTTAAGATTACGCACTCTTGTTCTGGATTCCTCCTCATAAGTACCAGCAAAAACATCATCAGAACCAAATTAGGTGAAGGGCCCTGAGTTCCCCGGAATGAGCACTGAAACCTCTGGTGACGAATATGTAAATAGGGCAAGGTTTTCAGTGCAAGGTCATCAGGGGGCGCTGTTGTATCAATAACATGAACCTTCCCAGCGTGCTGTTGGCCACGGCCCATCTTGCAGATTCAAGACAGCAGAAAACTCACTGTCAAACAGCACAGCCAAAGACTGGCCAAATTCTAAACGTAACGAGGGCTTTGGGAGCAGTTAGCAGTGAATAGCTACAGATAACTTATAGGAAACCTGGGAGTTGCAGTTTAAACATCCTGCAATTTTTGGGAGTGGCCCGCCAATTCCCCAACAGTCCAAATCCCAGACTGATCCAGTTCATGTCCTGATAGATTATGAATGAACAAAACCCAATCCTGGAGCTCGCCTGATGACTCTGCTGATAAATACACCGCCTGGTTTCACCGAGCTAGGCAAATCAGCAAGGACCGAGTTCAATTATTAGAGAGCGTTTAGTTCACTAAACTCAGCCAGATGGATGGTACTGGCCCTGCCCCCTACAATTGGCCTCAGTGCCCTTGCATAAGGGAGAGGAAACATCAGACAGGTGTCCTGGACCTGATCGATATCAAGTGACTCCTGCTGGAAAATGCACATTTGTGGCCGTCAGGTGAAGACATATCAGGCCAAGCTGTGAAACCCCTTCTCACAACCCCCCTCCATAGCTCAAGGCCTGTCAACACTCTCCAACTAGGCTCATACGTGAATATTGTTCGTATGAGCAAATTACCAAAGAGTTACCAGTGAGTTACCATAGAGTGACCAGTGAAGTACCATAAAGTGATGAACAGTGAAATACGGTAGAGTGACCAGTGAGATACTGTAGAGTGACCTTAGTAGAGGGGTCTATAACAAGGGGGCATAGATTCAAGGTAAAGGGCGAGAGATTTAGAAGGGATTTGAGAAAGAACTTTTTCACCCAGAGGGTGGTTGGAGTCTGGAACTCACTGCCTGAATGGGTTGTGGAGGCAGGAACCCTCACAACATTCAAGAAGCATTTGGATGAGCACTTGAAATGCCATAGCTTACAAGGCTACAGACCAAATGCTGGAATATGGGATTAGATTAGACAGGGCTTGATGGCCGGCGCGGACACATAGAAACATAGAAACATAGAATCTAGGAGCAGGAGTAGGCCATTCGGCCCTTCGAGCCTGCTCCACCATTCAATACGATCATGGCTGATCATCCAAATCCAGTACCCTGTCCCTGCTTTAATCCCCACAGTACACATATCCCACCCTACCCCCGTAACCCCACGTATTTAATTCCCCCTAACATAGCACATCCTATCCCCATAACCCCACATATTTAATCCCCCCCTAACACTAAGGGTCAATTTATCATAGCCAAATCAACCTAACCCGCACATTTTTGGACTGTGGGAGGAAACCGGAGCACCCGGAGGAAACCCACGCAGACACGGGGAGAATGTGCAAACTCCACACAGACAGTCACCCGAGGTCAGATTCGAACCCGGGTCCCTGGCGCTGTGAGACACCAGTGCTAACCACTATGCCACCGTGGGCCGAAGGGCCTCTATCCGTGCTGTATAACTCTATGACTCTATGACTCTATGACCAGTGAGATACTGTAGTGATCAGTGAAGTACCATAAAGTGATGACCAGTGAAGTACAATAGAGTGACCAGTGAGATACTGCAGTGTGACCAGTGAGATACTGCAGAGTGACCAGTGAGATACTGTAGAGTGACCAGTGAGGTACAGTAGAGTGACCAGTGAGATACTGTAGAGTGACCAATGACATACTGTAGAGTAACCAGTGAGATACTGTAGAGTGACCAGTGAGATACTGTAGATGACCAGTGTCATACTGTAGAGTGACCAATGAGATACTGTAGAGTGACCAGTGAGATACTGTTGGGTGACCAATGAGGTACTGTAGAGTGACCAGTGAGTTACTGTAGAGTGACCAATGAGATAGTCGAGAGTTACCAGTGAGATACTCTAGAGTGACCAGTGAGATACTCTAGAGTGACCAGTGAGGTACTGCAGAGTGACCAGTGAGATACTGTAGAGTGACCAGTGTGATACTGTAGAGTGACCAGTGTGATACTGTAGAGTGACCAGTGAGATACTGCAGAGTGACCAGTGAGATACTGTAGAGTGACCAATGAGATACTGTAGAGTGACCAGTGTGATGCTGTAGATTGACCAGTGAGATACTGTAGAGTGACCAGTGAGATACTGTAGAGTGACCAGTGAGATACTCTAGAGTGACCAGTGAGGTACTGTAGAGTGACCAGTGAGATACTCTAGAGTGACCAGTGAGGTACTGTAGAGTGACCAGTGAGATACTGTAGAGTGACCAGTGAGATACTCTAGAGTGACCAGTGAGGTACTGTAGAGTGACCAGTGAGATACTGTAGAGTGAACAGTGAGATACTGCAGAGTGACCAGTGAGATACTGCAGAGTGACCAGTGAGATACTGTAGAGTGACCAGTGTGATACTGTAGAGTGACCAGTGAGATACTGTAGAGTGAACAGTGAGATACTGTAGGGTGACCAATGAGATACTGTAGAGTGACCAGTGAGGTACTGTAGAGTGACCAGTGAGATACTGTAGAGTGACCAATGAGATACTGTAGAGTGACCAATGAGATACTGTAGAGTGACCAGTGTGATGCTGTAGATTGACCAGTGAGATACTGTAGAGTGACCAGTGAGATACTGTAGAGTGACCAGTGAGATACTCTAGAGTGACCAGTGAGGTACTGTAGAGTGACGAGTGAGATACTCTAGAGTGACCAGTGAGGTACTGTAGAGTGACCAGTGAGATACTGTAGAGTGACCAGTGAGATACTCTAGAGTGACCAGTGAGGTACTGTAGAGTGACCAGTGAGATACTCTAGAGTGACCAGTGAGGTACTGTAGAGTGACCAGTGAGATACTGTAGAGTGACCAGTGAGATACTGTAGAGTGAACAGTGAGATACTGTAGAGTGACCAGTGAGATACTGCAGAGTGACCAGTGAGATACTGTAGAGTGACCAGTGTGATACTGTAGAGTGACCAGTGAGATACTGTAGAGTGAACAGTGAGATACTGTAGGGTGACCAATGAGATACTGTAGAGTGACCAGTGAGGTACTGTAGTGTGACCAGTGAGATACTGTAGAGTGAACAGTGAGATACTGTAGAGTGACCAGTGAGATACTGTAGAGTGACCAGTCTGATACTGTAGAGTGACCAGTGAGATACTGCAGAGTGACCAGTGAGATACTGTAGAGTGACCAGTGAGATACTGTAGAGTGACCAATGAGATACTGTAGAGTGACCAGTGTGATGCTGTAGAGTGACCAGTGAGATACTGCAGAGTGACCAGTGAGATACTGTATATTGACCAGTGAGATACTGTAGAGTGACCAGTGAGATACTGTAGAGTGATCAGAGAGATACTGTAGTGACCAGTCAGATACTGCAGAGTGACCATGAAGTACTGTAGAGTGACCAGTGAGATACTGTAAAGTGACCAGTGTGATACTCTACAGTGACCAGTGTGATACTGTAGAGTGACCGGTGAGGTACTGTAGAGTGACCAGTGAGATATTGTAGAGTAACCAGTGAGATACTGTAGATTGACCAGTGGGATACTCTAGAGTGACCAGTGAGAGACTGTAGAGTGACCAGTGAGAGACTGTAGAGTGACCAATGAGATACTGTAGAGTGACCAGTGAGGTACTGTAGAGTGACCAGTGAGATACTGTAGAGTGAACAGTGAGATACTGTAGAGTGACCAGTGAGATACTGTAGAGTGACCAGTCTGATACTGTAGAGTGACCAGTGAGATACTGCAGAGTGACCAGTGAGATACTGTAGAGTGACCAGTGAGATACTGTAGAGTGACCAATGAGATACTGTAGAGTGACCAGTGTGATGCTGTAGAGTGACCAGTGAGATACTGCAGAGTGACCAGTGAGATACTGTAGAGTGACCAGTGTGATACTGTAGAGTGACCAGTGAGATACTGTAGAGTGAACAGTGAGATACTGTAGGGTGACCAATGAGATACTGTAGAGTGACCAGTGAGGTACTGTAGAGTGACCAGTGAGATACTGTAGAGTGAACAGTGAGATACTGTAGAGTGACCAGTGAGATACTGTAGAGTGACCAGTCTGATACTGTAGAGTGACCAGTGAGATACTGCAGAGTGACCAGTGAGATACTGTAGAGTGACCAGTGAGATACTGTAGAGTGACCAATGAGATACTGTAGAGTGACCAGTGTGATGCTGTAGAGTGACCAGTGAGATACTGCAGAGTGACCAGTGAGATACTGTATATTGACCAGTGAGATACTGTAGAGTGACCAGTGAGATACTGTAGAGTGATCAGAGAGATACTGTAGTGACCAGTCAGATACTGCAGAGTGACCATGAAGTACTGTAAAGTGACCAGTGTGATACTCTACAGTGACCAGCGTGATACTGTAGAGTGACCGGTGAGGTACTGTAGAGTGACCAGTGAGATATTGTAGAGTAACCAGTGAGATACTGTAGATTGACCAGTGGGATACTCTAGAGTGACCAGTGAGAGACTGTAGAGTGACCAGTGAGATACTGTAGAGTAACCAATGAGGTATTGTAGAGTAACCAGTGAAATATGGTAGAGTGACCAGTTAGATACTGTAGATTCAACAGTGAGATACTGTAGAGTGACCAATGACATGCTGTAGAGTGACCAGTGAGATGCAGCAGAGTGACCAGTGAGATACTGTAGAGTGACCAGTGTGATACTGTAGAGTGACCAGTGAGATACTGTAGAGTGACCAGTGACATACTGTAGAGTGACCAGTGAGATGCAGCAGAGTGACCAGTGAGATACTGTAGAGTGACCAGTGTGATACTGTAGAGTGACCAATCAGATGCTGTAGAGTGAACAGTGAAATACTGTAGGGTGACCAATGAGGTACTGTAGTGTGACCAGTGAGATATTGTAGAGTGACAAGTGAGATACTGTAGAGTGAACAGTGAGATACTGGAGAGTGACCAGTGAGATAGGACAGAGTTACCAGTCAGATACTGCAGAGTGACCATGAAGTACTGTAGCGTGACCAGTGAGATACTGTAAAGTGACCAATGACATACTGTAGCATGACCAGTGTGATACGCTACAGTGACCAGTGTGATACTGTAGAGTGACCGGTGAGGTACTGTAGAGTGATAAGTGAGATACTGTAGAGTGGCCAGTGAGATAGTCTAGAGTTACCAGTGAGATACTGTAGAGTGACCGGTGAGATATTGTACAGTAACCAGTGAGATACTGTAGAGTGACCAGTGAGATACTGTAGAGTGACCGGTGAGATATTGTACAGTAACCAGTGCGATACTGTAGAGTGACCAGTGAGATACTGTAGAGTGACCAGTGAGAGACTGTAGAGTGACCAGTGAGATACTGTAGAGTGACAAGTGAGATACTGTAGAGTGACCAGTGGGATACTGTAGAGTGACCAGTGAGATACTGTAGAGTGACCGGTGAGATATTGTACAGTAACCAGTGAGATACTGTAGAGTGACCAGTGTGATACTGTAGAGTGACCAGTGAGATACTGTAGAGTGACCAGTGAGATACTGCAGTGTGACCAGTGAGATACTGTAGAGTGACCAGTGTGATACTGTAGAGTGACCAGTGAGAAACTGTAGAGTGACCAGTGAGATACTGTAGAGTGACCAGTGAGATACTGTAGAGTGACCAGTGAGATGCTGTAGAGTGACCAGTGAGATAGTATAGAGTTACCAGTCAGATACTGCAGAGTGACCATGAAGTACTGTAGAGTGACCAGTGAGATACTGTAAAGTGACCAGTGTGATATTCTACAGTGACCAGTGTGATACTGTAGAGTGACCGGTGAGGTACTGTAGAGTGACCAGTGAGATATTGTAGAGTAACCAGTGAGATACTGTAGATTGACCAGTGGGATACTCTAGAGTGACCAGTGAGAGACTGTAGAGTGACCAGTGAGAGACTGTAGAGTAACCAATGAGGTATTGTAGAGTAACCAGTGAAATATGGTAGAGTGACCAGTTAGATACTGTAGATTCAACAGTGTGATACTGTAGAGTGACCAATGAGATGCTGTAGAGTGACCAGTGAGCAGTGAGATACTGTAGGGTGACCAATGAGGTACTGTAGAGTGACCAGTGAGCTACTATAGAGTGACCAAGTGAGATATTGTAGAGTGACCAGTGAGATACTGTAGAGTGACCAGTGAGATACTGTAGAGTGACCAGTGAGATACTGTAGAGTGACCAGTGAGATAGTATAGAGTTACCAGTCAGATACTGCAGACTGACCATGAAGTACTGTAGAGTGACCAGTGAGATACTGTAAAGTGACCAGTGAGATACTGTAGAGTGACCAGTGAGATACTATAGAGTGACCAATGACATACTGTAGCGTGACCAGTGTGATACTCTACAGTGACCAGTGAGATACTGTAGAGTGACCGGTGAGGTACTGTAGAGTGATAAGTGAGATACTGTAGAGTGACCAGTGAGATACTGTAGAGTGACCAGTGGGATACTCTAGAGTGACCGGTGAGGTACTGTAGAGTGATAAGTGAGATACTGTAGAGTGACCAGTGAGATACTGTAGAGTGACCGGTGAGATATTGTACAGTAACCAGTGAGATACTGTAGAGTGACCAGTGGGATACTGTAGAGTGACCAGTGAGAGACTGTAGAGTGACCAATGAGATACTGTAGAGTGACCAGTGTGATACTGTAGAGTGACCAATGAGATGCTATAGAGTGACCAATGAGATATTGTAGAGTGACAAGTGAGATACTGTAGAGTGACCAGTGAGATACTGTAGATTGACCAGTGAGATACTGTAGAGTGACCAGTGAGATACCGTAGAGTGACCAGTGAGATACTGTAGAGTGACCAGTGAGATAGTATAGAGTTACCAGTCAGATACTGCAGACTGACCATGAAGTACTGTAGAGTGACCAGTGAGATACTGTAAAGTGACCAGTGAGATACTGTAGACTGACCAGAGGGATACTGTAGAGTGACCAGTGAGAGACTGTAGAGTGACCAATGAGATACTGTAGAGTGACCAGTGAGATACTGTTGGGTGACCAATGAGGTACTGTAGAGTGACCAGTGAGGTACAGTAGAGTGACCAGTGAGAGACTGTAGAGTGACCAGTGTGATACTGTAGAGTGACCAATGAGATGCTGTAGAGTGATCAGAGAGATACTGTAGGATGACCAATGAGGTACTGTAGTGTGACCAGTGAGATACTATAGAGTGACCAGTGAGATAGTATAGAGTTACCAGTCAGATACTGCAGAGTGACCATGAAGTACTGTAGAGTGACTAGTGAGATACTGTAGAGTGACCAGTGAGATACGGTAGAGTGACCAGTGTGATACTATAGAGTGACCAATGACATACTGTAGCGTGACCAGTGTGATACTCTACAGTGACCAGTGTGATACTGTAGAGTGACCGTTGAGGTACTGTAGAGTGATAAGTGAGAGACTGTTGGGTGACCAATGAGATACTGTAGAGTGACAAGTGAGATATTCTAGAGTGACCAGTGAGGTACTGTAGAGTGACCAATGAGAAACTGTAGTGTGGCCAGTGAGATACTGTAGTGTAACCAATGAGGTATTGTAGAGTAACCAGTGAAATATGGTAGAGTGACCAGTTAGATACTGTAGATTCAACAGTGAGATACTGTAGAGTGACCAATGACATGCTGTAGAGTGACCAGTGAGATGCAGCAGAGTGACCAGTGAGCAGTGAGATACTGTAGAGTGACCAGTGAGATACTGTCGAGTGACCAGTGAGCTACTGTAGAGTGACCAGTGAGATACTGTAGAGTGACCAGTGAGATACTGTAGAGTGATGAATGAGATACTGTAGAGTGAGCAGTGGGATACTGTAGAGTCACCAGTGAGTTACTAGAGATTGACCAGTGAGATACTGTAGAGTGACCAGTGAGCTACTGTAGAGTGACCAGTGAGATACTGTAGAGTGATGAATGAGATATTGTAGAGTGACCAGTGAGACACTGTAGAGTGACCAGTGAGATACTGTAGAGTGACCAATGAGATACTGTAGAGTGAACAGTGAGATACTGTAGAGTGACCAATGAGATACTGTAGAGTGACCAGTGAGATACTGTAGAGTGATGAATGAGATACTGCAGAGTGACAAGTGAGATACTGTAGAGTGACCAGTGAGCTACTGTAGAGTGACCAGTCAGATACTGTAGAGTGGCCAGTGAGATACTGTAGAGTGACCAATGAGATACGGTAGAGTGACCAGTTCGATACTCTGGAGTAACCAGTGAGATTCTGTAGAGTGACCAGTGAGGTACTGTAGAGTGACCAATGAGATACTGTGCAGTGACCAGTGAAATACTGTAGAGTGACCAATGAGATACTGTAGAGTGTCCAGTGAGATGCTGTAGAGTGACCAATGAGTTACTGTAGATTGACCAGTGAGATACTGTAGAGTGACCAGTGAGTTACTGTAGAGTGACCAGTGAGATACTGTAGTGCGACCAGTGAGATATTGTAGACTGACCAGTGAGTTACTGTAGAGTGGCCAGTGAAGTACGTTAAGGTGACTCGTGAGGTACTATAGGGTGAGCAGTAGGGTACTCTGCGGTGAGTACAACCTTTGGTACTGGTTTCCAGCTATGAGTGAATGCCTTCCGCGGAGGCGTCGAGCATATTACGAAAGAGAAAAGTTTATAAATCATGGATTGAGACTGAGCTTGATGGGATACATTCCATCTGAGTGAACAAACATGTTTAGCATTTCAGGTCAGGCCTGCAGTGGCGGGAGGAACGATGATCTATGGCAGAATTTTCAAAACTGCGACATCTGGAGTTTGTCATCTGTTGGCCCAGACCATCCCAGCATTCTCCAGACACCAGGCTCTACAAAGCTATTGTACAACTTTCCTCAGAGTGCTTGAAAAAACACTGATCATGATCAGACAAGAGCAGGCCACAGGCGTGTCAGCCAGCCTACCCACTACCTCCCAGTTAGGGTATTTAAGTATGAGGATTTTTCTTAAAGAAAGATTACTGTAGATTAGTATTGATTGTGAAAACCGTCAGAGCTATCTTTGGGTCGGCTTCGACAAGGTTTCCGATGCAGCAGAGACCGGGAAGCTCCCAGATTTCGATATCTAGCTGATCTCACCTGGGGCGTTGGTACAGGGTACTACAGTAGGCCGCAACACACCTGGTTAGAGAAGGTAACAATGCTTTGGCTCCCCACTCCCGATCACTGTACTGCGACACCCCGACTGAAAACGCACATGGCAGGATTGGGCTCGGCACTGAGATCCTCCATAGTAAGGTAGCCTGTTGATACTCTTTGTCTCAGCTTCTAGATATATAATGGCCATTTGGGCAAGGTACTGGAGGGCAGGCCACTAGACCTGGAAGTGTTCCTTAGCGATGTAAGGGAGCGGTGAAATAATTGGAGACAAATTGGAATGGGAGAAGATTATCATTTGATAAGTGATGCTTCTCTCACCTCTAAATTCCAACCTCTATCTCTCCATTGTGACCCTATTATTGACACTACTAAGGTCCCTGCCCTTTGAACTTTCCTCCCTTTTTACTCCTAAGCTCCCGCTATGTCCCGTCCTACACTCTCTCCTTCCTGTATCCTGACCGTGTTGAAATCAAGCCCATAGCACCATCTTCTTAATCTAACTCGTGCTGTGTGTGTGTCACCCAGTCTATCCTTTCTTGCTCACTCTCCCAATCCCCTCACCCCACTCCAGGCTGGATGTCTCTGAGCTGCTGCTTGGGAGGACAGAGATTGAAGGAGAAGGCAGAGGAGATGATATGAGGAGATTTGACAGAGTAAATAAGGAGAAACCTGTTTCCACTGGCAGGAGATTCGGTAACCAGAGGACACATATTTAAGATAATTGGCAAAAGAACCAAAGGGGAGATGTGGAGAATTTTTTTAACGCAGCAAGTTGTTATGATCTGGAATGCACTGCCTGAAAGGATGGTAGATGCAGATTCCTCCATCCCTTCTTTTAAGATTCTTAAGTGAGTGCAGGGTTTTTGGCCCTCATTCCCATCCATCGAAGTCCATTTCAAGTGTTGTTTACTCTTGGTGTGAAGCAGAATATCAGGAGGATGTTTCCCCTGGCTGGGGAGTCTAGAACTAGAGGTCTCAGTCTCAGAATAAGGGGTGGGCCATTTAGGACTGAGATGAGGAGATATTTTTTCACTCAGAGGGTTGTGAATCTTTGGAATTCTCTGCCCCAGAGGGCTGTGGATGCTCATCATTGAGTATATTCAAGACAGAGATCAAAAGATTTTTGGCTACTGAGGGAACCAAGGGATATGGGGATAGTGCGGGAAGGCGGAGATGAGGGAGAAGATCAGCCATGATCTTATTGAATGGCAGAGCAGGCTTGAGGGGCCAAGTGGCCTATTCCTGCTCCTATTTCTTATGTTCCTGCTCCTATTTCTGTGTTCTTATGTTCTAAGATTCCCTAAATTTGTAGTCCTACTTGCATGGCTTAACTTGAAGTTGTGTTCCAGATCTACGTTTCTGATACTGTTTACTACCTTACATCCCTCTATCAGGTTACCATTCAGTCACCTGCTCAAGACTGAGTCACTCCAGTCTTTCATAACTCAGACCTCTGACGCTTGGGGCGAGGGTTGCCACTCCTCCCAGCTCCTCCTCCAAGGCTTCAATATCTCCCGTGTGTTGCCATGACAAAAAATATTAGGTGAGGTTTGGGGTAATTTGCACTATCGACAGGGGAAGAAAACTGGCCATAGCGGATCGAACTCCTTTTTAATCGGGCGGGGTCTATAACGGGTGGCCGATCTACTGACACCTGCTTTCCGCCCCCACCGACAGTGAAAATTAGCCCTCTCAAGGGCTTTTGTTTAAAGAGATGTTGGTTAAACAGCCTATTATAACGCAACACTAAAAAAAAAGACTTGCATTTATATAGCACCTTTCACAACATCCCAAAGTGCTTTACAGCCAATGAAATACTTTTGATGTGTAGTCACAGTAGGAAACACAGCAGCCAATTTGCACACAGCAATCCCCCACCAACAGCAATGTGATAATGACCAGATCATCTGTTTTTGTTAGCATCCGTGGAGAGAGAAACAGAGTTAACGTTTCAGGTCGAAGACCTTTCATCAGACTTTCTTCGACCTGAAACGTTAACTCTGTTTCTCTCTCCATGGATGCTGCCTCGCCTGCTGAGTTTTTCCAGCGTTTTCTGTTGTTATTTCGGATTTCCAGCATCTGCAGTATTTTGCTATCATATCTGTTTTTGTTATGTTGATTGAGGGATAAATATTGGCCAGGACACTGGGGATAACTCCCCTGCTCTTCTTCGAAATAGTGCCATGGGATCTTTTGACGTGCACCCGAGAGAGCAATGGGGCCTTGGTTTAAAGTCCCATCTGAAAGACAGCACCTCCGACAGTGCCGCACTCCCTCAGCACTGCACTGGAGTGTCAGTCAAGATTTTTGTGCTCAAGTCTCTGGAGTGGGACTGTGAACCCAAAACCTTCTGACTCAGAGGCAACAGTGCTACCAACTGAGCCACGGCTGACACTAAAGATAGAAATAATTTAAAGGGATGATGGAGATGGAGATGGGGAGGATATATAGATTAAGGACATAAAAAATGTTTAGGAACAAGAGAGCCCATTAGTCCCAACAAACTCTGTTTGCACACCTTCTCACCATATCCCTCAATCTCTTCCCTCTCCAGAAACACATCTAATTATCTCCAAAATCCATTCACATTTTCAGCTTCAAAGTCCTTCCCTAACTCTTTGGGTGAAACAAAGTTCTGCCTGACTTCCCTTCTTACTCGTAACCTCCTTAATTTTTCAGCTTGCACCCTTGGATTTCAGTCCTTCGTGATAATGAACAATGTGCTTGGACAAATAAAGTATTCGGGGTGGGTGGGGGGAAGTATTTGTGCATCTAAAGCGTTCTGCCATCCGTAGATAGTCTCACCTCATCACAAGATTGGTTTGGATGAAGAAGGCCCATCATCCCATTGGATCTCACCCTTCAGGTACACCAATCCTGACATCTCCCCACTGTAGTACCAGATATTTCTTAAATGATTCCAGTGCCCTCACCTCATGCACACTTCCTAGCAACTTACTCCAGCTGTTGATCACCTACTGGGTAAAGAAATACTTCCCAACATCTGTCCTGTTTTTGCACTTTGCATTCCCTGAACCTGTGTCCTCTAGTCCTGCTGTTCTGGTTGATCTGAAATTATTGCTTTGGGTTTACTTTTTTTATCCCATTAATTATCTTATACCAAAGCAAAATACTGCAGATGCTAGAAATCTGAAATAAAAACAGAAAATGCTGGAAATACTCAGCAGGTCAGGCAGCATCTGTGGAAAGAGAAACAGAGTTAACGTTTCAGGTCGATGACCCTTCGTCAGAACTGGAAATTATCTTATACATATCTCTATAATATTCCCTTTGACAGTTCTCTGTTTAAAGCTGAAGAGCATTGTGTGAAAATGCCGCCTCAAAATAATTATACATTTTCTTTCAATTGCAAATAACTTAATCAAAATGAAGGAAGAATTGGCCTGACTACAAGTCAGAAGTGGGAGGCTCTAGCTTAGACTTGCCTTCCCTCGAGGGGGGGTGGCGGGGGGGGGCCGCTCTGTCATATTAATTTAATTTAAGTTACTTTAATTTCCCGAAACAATTTTCACTTTAGATGGCTGGTACAACATCTTAAATAAAAGGACATTGTTTTAGGATAACATTTTAAAAGTTCCGATTAAGTTGAGGTGGACTCCTGCCCGAGAGGTGCCGATGCTGCCAAATTAATCTGTTCTGTCTACGGGACTGTGATTGTCTGCAGTAAGGGAGTTCCTCGCCAAGTGCACTTGAGTTATCAAGGCTGATGGATCTGCCAGTAAAGTTCTGACTGAAATTGAAATCAGGAATTTTAAAGATTGAAAAAAATCAAAGCGTAATGACAGAGTCGTACAATCCCCATCACGTAAGACACCCCACGTTTAAATCAGGCAATCGTTTCAGTCGGCCATAAAGCACTAAACATGTTCCATTTCCATTATAGTCAATTATAAAGTTGCCGATTGCAGTGAGTTAAGCTCTCCGTGTATTTCAACAACAACTTACATTTATATAGCGCCTTTAATGTAGTAAAACACAGAAAGGCAGAGTATTATTTAAATGGTGATAGATTGGGAAATGTTGATGTACAGAGGGACCTGGGTGACCTTGTACACCAGTCACTGAAAGCAAACATGCAGGTGCAGCAAGCAGTTAGGAAGGCAAATGGTATGCTGGCCTTCATTGCAAGAGGATTTGAGTACAGGAGCAAGGATGTCTTACTACAGTTATACAGAGCCTTGGTGAGACCACACCTGGAGTACTGTGTGCAGTTTTGGTCTCCTTACCTAAGAAAGGATATACTTGCCACAGAGGGAGTGCAGCGAAGGTTCACCAGACTGATTCCTGGGATGGCAGGACTGTCGTATGAGGAGAGATTGGGTCGACTAGGCCTGTATTCACTAGAGTTTAGAAGAATGAGAGGGGATCTCATTGAAACGTATAAAATTCTGACAGGGCTAGACAGACTGGATGCAGGGAGGATGTTTCCCCTGGCTGGGGGGTCTAGAACGAGGGGTCACAGTCTCAGGATGTGGGGTAGGACATTTGGGACTGAGATGAAGAGAAATTTCTTCACTCAGAGAGTGGTGAACCTGTGGAATTCTCTACCACAGAAGGCTGTGGAGGCCAAGTCACTGAATATATTTAAGAAGGAGTTAGATAGATTTCTAGACACAAAAGGCATCAAGGGGTATGGGGAGAGAGCGGGAATATGGTATTGGGATAGAGGATCAGCCATGATCATATTGAATGGTGGAGCAGGCTCGAAGGGCCGAATGGCCTACTCCTGCTCCTATTTTTCTATGTTTCTAAAATGTCCCAAAGTGCTTCACGGGAGCGTAAATCAGACATAGAAATTGACACCGAGCCATAGAAGGAGATATTAGGACAGGTGACAATGAGTTTGGTTAAAGAGGTAGGTTTTAAGGGGCATCTTAAAGGAGGAACGCAAGGTAGAGAAGTGGAGAGGTTTAGGGAGGCAATTTCAGAGTTTAGGGTCTAGACGACTGAAGGCATGGCTGCAACTTTCGGGAAGAAACAGGTGTCGACTGCTCCAATAAATAAACTTCTTCAATAAATGCTACGAATCGATGGAGGGTTGACTGTGATTAATTAATATTGATATTGTTTGATGAATTTATCCCATTATTGTTTGAGAGTGTTCAGTTTCTTGCCTCTCAGCCCCCTTTCCCTTCTCTTGGCTCTGAATCCTCATCAACTGGTTCAATTGCCCCCTACCCTCCTAGAACAGCTGTGGCTTCCTTCCCTCTGAGGACGTTCCTCGTCTCCAGATGCCTATTTATCTCACTCCTCATGCAGGAGTTATCATCCTTAGTTGGATGATGCAGTGGGTTATTGGATCCAGTGATGCAGTGGGTAAGGGAGTTAGATGTTGTGCTTTATTTGGAGATTGAAAGGTGCAACAAGTTAGCGAACTGGACTAGAAATTTTCCAGCCAGATTGCTTGGAAATAAAAACCCTTCTGTCTGGTCCAAAACCAACTTTATTCACAAGATAACCCAGATTGATATTGATCCGCAATATTTCCTCTCATTACTGAAGTAGGTGACAGCTCAAATGAGATTGGGCGGTCTGCCACAAAGGGCATCACAGGGGGACAGAAGGGAGGAGAACATCAGTGTCCTACCAGTGCTGTGGTTTCGTCCTCATTCATCAAGTAAACAAAAGCAACAGACTCTACGTGTACAGAAAGTGTCCTGTCAGTCAGAGGAGTTCGCTGTGAGGCATGTTAGTGCAACTGCCAGTCACGCAGTTTTCTCTTCTGCCTCTCAGCATGCTTCATAGTGCCTGCAATCGGCAGGCCTCCTCTGAGCCTCTGGCAGGCTGCATGTATAAATAGCTCGAAATAACACTGAACATGAGGCGCTGGAAATAAATTTTCATATGTTATATGTCCTTCTATAAGAGGACATGTTCAGTTTTATGTACTATTCTTACTTTTATACATTTGCTCTCAGGATGTGGCTGACGCTGGCAAGGCCGCATTTATTGCGCGTCCCACCTTACCCTGAGTGGCGCGGTCATTTTGTTGATGGTGTTCCCACGATGGTGGTGGTAAGCTGCGAATTCCAGGATTTTGGCCCGGCGATGATGAAGGAAAGGGCGATATATGCCCAAGTCAGGATGGTGGTGTGGCTTTGAGGGGGAACTTGGAAGTGATGGTGTTCCCGTGACCTTGCTTGCTCTGAGGGCTGGAAGGTGCTGTCAAAGTGAGTTCTGGCAGTGCATCCTGTCGATACTACACACTGCAGCCACAATATGCCGATATGAACGGGGTAAATATTGAGTCCAGTAGCAGGGGTGTTGATCAAGCAGACTGTTCTGTCCTGGATAGTGTCGAGCTTTCTAAGCTGCACCCATCCAGGAGAGTAGTGAGTATTCCATCACTTTTGACTTAAGCTGTGGAGATAGTGGAGAGGCTTGGAGGGGTCAGAAGGTGAGACACTCTTTGCAGAGTACCCAGCCTCTGTCTATACTGTATGTACAAAATGCCCCTCTATTTCAAGCTCATGGGTTTTATATATATAGACATGTCACATAATATCTATTACATTTTATTTGTAAGCTATTTTTCTCCTCCAGTTTTCTTCACTTCTCCATTAAAGCTGAATGCTGATGCTGGATTATGGATCTATAGATCTATAGGCACTAGTGCCCTCCAATTTGGCCCAGACTGATGTGATGAAAATCTCCTCTCCCTGCTGGCTATAATGGCACAACTAGACAATACGAAACTGAGTAGAAGTCATCGTCAACAGCTATTTAATTGGAAGTCTTAGCCAAGGAAGGTTAGTCTAGAACGTAGCAATGTCATGCTGATGAACTAGTAGGATGTTACCTTAAGGTTGGGGACTGAGGGTAGAATGGAAGAAGCTTTACCCTGGATGTAGCCTGAGTTGTATCTGACCTGGCAATATTTGCTGATGACCGCTGGTGCAAAAAGTGAAAAGAGTTCCCTCACACTGGCAGACATAGAAATGTTAAAGACAATTATTTTTGACAGCAATGCAGCCACAGATAGGTAGATTACTCATCCATCCTATTCCTTAAGAGTTGAAGAACTTGCAAATAATGATGGATTCAATCCCCAGTCCAGGCAAAATAAGTCCAATCTGACAACACAGCCTGACAACTACTGCAACCTTTCTTGCTATCTTTTTGTTTTAGCAGCAGGTGCCTAGGTGGCTCACTGGTTAAGCTTGGCGCTCTTTCACTTCTGAGGCCTGGATCCAAATCCAGCGTGGGCCTGTTTTGGTGACAATATCTATCTGCTAATATAGGGATCTCCATATAATGGGAATAGCTATTTAAAATGAAGGTATATAGGAATTAGATGAGCTTTGTAATATGGTTGACATTATGTTAATAAGCAGGAGTTTTTGCTCAATTACCTTGTGGGGTCAAGAGAAAAACTACAGAATTTCAGCTTCTTATAAGTCTCATCAATTAAAAAGGAAAAAAGGACTTGTATTTATTTAGCGCCTTTTACGACTTCAGGTCGTCCCAAAACACTTTACAGCCTATGAAGTACTTTTGAAGTGTAGTCACTATTGTAATGTAAGAAACGTGGCAGCCAATTTGTGAATAGCAAAATTGTGCCATGGGATCTTTTAAATCCACCTGAGAGCAGACAGGGCCTCGGTTTAATGTATCATCCAAGAAACAGCACCTCAGACAATGCAACGCTCCCTCGATACTACACTGGAGTGCCAGCCTAGATTTTATGCTCAAGTCTCTGGAGTGGGACTTGAACCCACAACCTTCTGACTCAGAAGTGAGAGTGCTACCAACTGAGTCACAGTTGACACCTACAAGCAGTTATCTTCTTCAAAAGAGACAAATCAGATCTTTGGAAGCCCAAATGGCCTTTGCTTTATTCAGTACTTCATGTCCATATGAACAGAGATCCTAGCGTGGTAAAATGGCGGTATTGGAGTTGCTGAGACATAAATCTGCAGTAAATTAGCCTTCAGCGGTGTCAGGAACCGGCTCAGTCTGGCTCCTTCCCTTTTGTAACAATGCCAGCAACAGTGTCAAGTCAGTTTAGATTGATTAACCAGTATGAACAAATCCTGGGTAGTTGGATAAACAACACCTGCAGAACATGGGAACAAATGTGCTGACCACTAATCACGCAAATGGGAGCTGGAGCTTCAGCCTTTCATTGTCTGCGACATGGTGTTATTCATTCCCAGAGTGAACAGCTGCAGAGTAGTTCCCTGCGTTCTATCCTGCAAGCACAACCTGCACTGGTACTGGATGTGCGCCAGAAAGTATAGTACAAATTCACCACTCCCATATCTCCAGGCATTTCAACAAAGACATTTATCTATTCAGGGACTTGAGAAAGAACATAACATGAAAACATAAGAAATAGGTGCAGGAGTAGGCCATTTGGCCCCTCGAGCCTGCTCCGCCATTCAATAAGATCATGGCTGATCTTCTACCTCAACTCCACTTTCCTGCACTATCCCCATATCCCTTAATTCCCTTAATATCCCAAAATCTATCGATCTCTGTCTTGAATATACTCAACGACTGAGCCTCCAAAGATTCACCATCCTCTGAATGAAGAAATTTCTCCTCATCTCAGTCCTAAATGGCTGACCCCTTATTCTGAGACTGTGACCCCTGGTTCTAGACTCCCCAGCCAGGAAAAACATCCTCCCTGCATCTACCCTGTCAAGCCCTGTAAGAATTTTGTATGTTTCAATGAGATCACCTCTCATTCTTCTAAACTCTAGAGAATATAGGCCTAGTCTACTCAATCTCTCCTCATAGGACAATCCCCCGCCATCCCAGGAATCAGTCTGGTGAACCTTCATTGCACTCCCTCTATGGCAAGTATATCCTTCCTTAGGTAAGCAGACCTAAACTGTACACAATACTCCAGGTGTGGTCTCACCAGGGCCCTATATAATTGCAAAAATGAGAAGTCGCACAACACCAGGTTATAGTCCAACAGATTTATTTAATTTTACAAGCTTTCGGAGCGGTTCGCTCCTTCCTCAGGTAGGGTAGCAGTGAGAGAATCTCCCAGAATTCACAATATAAACACAGAGAAAATCTATTCAAATCTTTCCCTACATCAAAGACACACTAAGAGCACAGCCAAGACAATGAGATGTGTCCCAGGGGGTCCAACGTGTCAAAACACCTGCTGGCTGCATATCCTGTCAATTTGTGTTGGTTCTTGTGTTAGTCTTTTTAAAAAAAAACACCTGTAAAGACTGGCCGTGATGTCAAGTCACGTTCTGTATCGTGACATGAACCCGATATCGCGATTGAGGCCATCCTCATGAGTGCGGAACTTGGCTATCAGTTTCTGCTCTACGATTTTGCGCTGTCGTGTATCCTGAAGGCCGCCTTGGAGAACGCTTACCCGCAGATCCGAGGCTGAATGCCCCTGGCTGCTGAAGTGTTCCCCGACTGGGAGGCAACCCTCCTGCCTGCCTCCCACATCATGATATATAATTGCAGTAAGACGTCTTTACTCTTATACTCAAATCCTCTTGTAATAAAGGCCAACATACCATTTGCTTTCCTAATTGCTTGCTGTACCTGCATGTTAACTTTCAGTGATTTGTGTACAAGGGCACCCAGGTCCCTCTGAACACCAACATTTCCCAATCTCTCACCATTTAAAAAATACTCTGCTTTTCTATTTTTCCTGCCAAAGTGGATAACTTCACATTTCTCCAAATTATATTCCATTTGCCATGTTCTTGCCCACTCAGTTAGCCTGTCTATATCCCCTTGAAGCCTCTTTGTATCCTCCTCACAACTTACATTTCCACCCAGCTTTGTATCATCAGCAAACTTGAATATATTACATTTGGTCCCCTCATCCAAATCATTGATATAGATTGTGAATAGCTGAGGCCCAAGCACTGATCCTTGCGGTATTCCACTAGTTACAGCCTGCCAACCCAACAATTACCCGTTTATTCCTACTCTGTCCGTTAACCAATCCTCAGTCCATGCTAGTACATTACCCCCAATCCCATGAGCCCTAATTTTGTTTAATAACCTTTTGTGTGGCACCTTATCGAATGCCTTCTGAAAATCCAAATACACCACATCCACTGGTTCCCCTTATCTATTCTGCTCATTACAACCTCAAAAAACTCTAACAGATTCGTCAAACACGATTTCCCTTTCATAAATCCGTGTTGACTCTGCCCAATTCTATTATTATTTTCTAAATGCCCTGATACCACGTCCTTAATAATAGATTCTAGCATTTTCCCTACTACTGATGTCAGGCTAACTGTTCTGTAGTTCCCCGTTTACTCTCTCCCTCCTTTCATAAATAATGGGGTTGCATTTGCTACCTTCCAATCTGCAGGAACCGTTCTAGAATCTATGGAATTTTGGAAAATGACAACCAGCGCATCCACTATCTCTATAGGCAACAGCACCAGGAGATTTATCGGCTTTCAGTCCCATTCATTTCTCCAGTACTATTTTTTTACTAATACTAATTTCTTTCAGTTCCTCATTCTCGCTAGACCCTTGGTTCTCCACTATTTCTGGGAAGTTTTTTGCGTCTTCTTCCATGAAGACAGATTTGTTTAATTTCTCTGTCATTTCCTTATTCCCCATTAAATTTCCCCTGTCTTAGCCTGTAAGGGACCCACATTTACTTTCGCTAATCTTTTCCTTTTTACATACCTATAGAAGCTTTTACAGTCTGTTTTTATGTCTCACTAGTTTACTCTCATATTCTATTTTCCCTTTCTTTATCAATTTCTTGGTCCTCCTTTGCTGAATTCTAAAATCCTCCCAATCCTCAGGCTTACTACTCTTTTTGCAACATTATAAGCCTCTTCCTTTGATCTAATACTATCTTTAACTTCTCTTGTTAGACACGGTTGGACCACTTTTCCTGTGGTTTTTTTTTATTCGCTTAGGGGATGTGGGCATCACTGGCAAGGCCTGCATTTATTGCCCATCCCTAATTGCCCTTGAGAAGGTGGTGGTGAGCCGTCTTCTTGAACCGCTGCAGTCCGTGTGGTGAAGGTACTCCCATAGCACTGTTAGGTAGGGAGTTCTAGGATTTTGACCCAGCGACAATGAAGGAACGGCGATATACTTCTAAGTCAGGATGGTGTGTGACTTGGAGGGGAACTTGGAGGTGGTGGTGTTCCCATACACCTGCTGCCCTTGTCCTTCTAGGTGGAAGAGGTTGCGAGTTTGGGAGGTGCGAAAGATTGGTGCTCAGGGAATTTCATTGGAGCTTAACCTGCTCCGCCATCATAACACTCGGCGGATACTCGGTCTGTGCATATAAATGAGGTTTCCGCTGAAGTATTGGGGGATGAGTGAGGAAATCCACCTCCGAGGTTTCTCTCATACTCCTGTCCAGCGGTATGAGTGAGGTGCGAGACAAGCCTCCCAGATATGGGAACAGTACTTGAGTTTGAACAACGTGACAGAGTCTGAAATGTTAAGTCACCTTGACAGTAATTTTTTTTGTATTTGTTTACAGGATGTGGGTATCGCTGGCAAGGCTAGCATCTATTGCCCATCCCTAATTGCCCTGCTAAGCCATTTCAGAGGGGCAGTTAAGAGTCAACCACATTGCTGTGGGTCTGGAGTCACATATAGGCCAGACGATTTCCTTCCCTAAAGGACATTAGTGAACCAGATGGGTTTTTACGACAATCCAGTAGTTTCTTGGTCACCATTACTGGCACTGGCTTTTTATTCCAGATTTAGTTAATTAACTGAATTTAAATTCCCCAGCTGCCGTGGTGGGATTTGAACTCTTGTCACGCAGATTATTAGGCCAGGCCTCTGGGTTACTAGTCCAGTAACATAACCACTATGCTATGGTTCCCGTTCAAATGGTGTCAGTTGTGGGTTAGAAAGCAGATGGCCTCATCAATTTAATTAGTAGGGACTTCTTGTGACGTAAGGAATTGCTTTGCTCAATAGGGAGGATATCAACCAGTTGACTAATAAAATCTTTGGTCTTGTGTGTCCAAATTGTTTTTCGGTCTTTCTCTTGTCCCGTATCATGTTTCCTGCAGTGTTTGAGTGAAAAGTAAAGATGTTATTGCATTACCTGCAACTGAAAGAATGACCACAGCAGAAAGTCCGCACACAACTGGGTGAAATGAAACTGTGGATTGGTTTGTAGCCTGTCTAACTCTATACAAACACAGAGCATGTGCACAACTGAAAGGAGAGAGTGTCAGCCGCAGTTGGTAGCATGCTCGCCTCTGAGTCATGAAGGTTTTGGGTTCAGAGGGTCACTCCAGAGACTTAGCACAAAAATCTAGGCTGAGACTCCATGTGCAGTACTGAGGGAGTGCTGCACTGTCGGTGGTGCCGTCTTTCGGATGAGACGTTAAACTGAGGCCCCGTCTGCCCTCTCAGGTGGACGTAAAAGATCCCATGGCACTATTTCGAAAAAGAACAGGGCAGTTATCCTTGGTGTCCTGGCCAATATTTATCCCTCAATCAAGATCGCTAAAACAGATTATCTGGTCATTATCACATTGCTGTTTGTGGGAGCTTGCTGTGCGCAAATTGGCTGCTGCGTTCCCTACATCACAACAGCAACTACACTTCAAAAGTACTTCATTGGTTGTAAAGCACTTTGGGACATCAGGTGGCCATGAAAGGCACTATATAAATGCAAGTCTGTCTTTTTCTTTAGAAGTGCCACAGGTGGAATAAAGGCATCCAGCAGGCCCATGAGTAGTTGTGAGGAGAAAGCTCAACGGCTACTTGTCAGATAAACTGGTGGAGGCAAGAGGAGATGGAGAATTTGGAGGAGAGCCGATGGGTTCAGCCTGGTAATGGGATGGAGCGTTTACTACACTGCCAGCGTTTACTGTCTTCAGCCATTCTGATTACTTGAAGGGCCTCTGACTGTTGCTCAGTCACATCTTCAGATTCCTCAGGTTAGAGTTCACCCTCCTAAAGTACATGTCCTTTGTGTCCCTCAGAGGTGCTGAACGCTTACAGATCAATTCATCTGACGTGCAGCCCGGCACATCCAAGGGTCTCACTTCTGCACCCGATACACCAGCTCCATTGTGGCACCTCACTTGTTCAAGCAGCAGCCCAGAAAGACCCACTCGGCAGGAGCTAGCTGGGCGGGAATGATGAGGAAAACAGATGTTTCTCCCCTGGGAGCAGAAACAACTGCTCTCGGCTGAGGAACCCAGGGACTAAGACCCCAGTAGCCCATTCTGCGAATCAGGAACACAGATCTCATGAGCAGGCAATGGAGACAGTCTCCTCCCATGTTTTGCCGATAAGTCCACGTAGTACATTTGTTCCACCTTGAAGGAGGAATGGCACAATATGTGTGTGTGGCAATTCAGGAGATTTCTCTAGCATTGATATGTCAGGAGGACATTCTAAGGGCAATTGTTGCTTCCAGCAACAGCTCTTCCATAGATGCCCTGCAGCTCAGGGCTTTCCGGACTTAATTGGGATTATTTGGCCATATCTCACACAGATCATTAACCCGACTGAGCCCACGATAGTGATAATGCAGCTGCATCAATCCAGTCCCCTCCAAAGCCAGAATACGATGGGGCTCATCCGCTGCTGAAACCCTCATCCGTGCCTTTGTTACCTCTAGACTTGACTATTCCAACGCACTCCTGGCTGGCCTCCCACATTCCACCCTACGTAAACTTGAGGTCATCCAAAACTCGGCTGCCCGTGTCCTAACTTGCACCAAGTCCCGTTCGCCCATCGACCCCTGTGCTCGCCGACCTACATTGGCTCCTGGTTAAGCAGCGCCTCGATTTCAAAATTCTCATCCTTGTTTTCAAATCCCTCCATGGCCTCGCCCCTCCCTATCTCTGTAATCTCCTTCAGCCCCACAACCCCCCCGAGATATCTGTGCTCCTCTAATTCTGCCCTCTTGAGCATCCCTGATTATAATCGCTCAACCTTTGGTGGCCGTGCCTTCTGTTGCTTGGGCCCTAAGCTCTGGAATTCCCTGCCTAAACCTCTCTGCCTCGCTACCTCTCTCTCCTCCTTTAAGATGCTCCTTAAAACCTACCTCTTTGACCAAGCTTTTGGTCACCTGCCCTAATTTATCCTTATGTGGATCGGTGTCAAATTTTTTTTTGGTCTTAAAATACTCCTGTGCAACGCCTTGGGACGTTTTACTACATTAAAGGTGCTATATAAATACAACTTGTTGTTGTTGGCAGCCCTGTAAACATTGGACATGCTCGCAATATGACACAGGAAGGACATCGGCTTCACCGAGACGAGGGCCACCTCCCTCTTCGAGGGCTCCATCGGTATAGTTCCAACTATAAACCTCACAACACTGAGGAAGCACCATGTAGGAGTTAGGAGGTTAGGTTCACAGGTGAAAAGAGTTTTAGCCACAAAGGGTGGGCACAGTGATAAGAAGTATTAGTAATAGGGAATAATGAAGGGCCAATATGGAAATAAATGTGAATATTCAGTGTGCTTGTGTATTATTTCGATGGAGACCGCCTGTTATCTTTCTTGTGATGATTTTTGTTTGCCGGTTTCCTCTCCCTGAGAAGAAATTGGAGGCATCGCAGAGTTGGACATTGACCCTGAGAAAACAAGACAAGGGATAATCATGGTTTTTTTTGTGTTATGTAGATGAAGTGCATCCTTTCCACTGATAAAAGTTGCTGATGATGCCCTGAATGATGGCATGTGATGCAGGTAGTGGGGTGTGCTATGCCACCTCTTCTCTCTGCTGGGTGTCCTCGTCTTGAACAGGAGATTGGTTGTCTCCACCTTCTTCCTCTTCACCTATGAATGTGAAGATCCAAACCCTTTGTAATAACCAAATTATGGAGGATGCAACAAGCCATTATAATTCTGGAGTCACTTGCTGGACTGTACTGTAGCTTTGCAACCCCTCCCCTCCCCAACCTATCCAGCCGTGAGAATCCTGATGGTCTGTTCTACTGATATTCATGGCGAACTCAATGCTTCATTGTATGAAGCACTCATACATTCAATGGTTTCAGCCTCTGTCCTCAGATGAACAAAAATGGTCATCACTCATGGCTGAAGTGGGTCACCTGGTCTCCTATCAGCTATCCCGAGACAGTGCTCCTGCTGAGCAGTGCAGGTATTTTGAATTGCCGAAGAATAAAAGAAACACGGCTGCTTCCTTGCTAGCATGCATTGACGTGCAGAACGAGATGGCTCGTACCACTTACTATCTCCACATTCAGTGAATGAAATCCCTGCTGGCTCATGAAATTGATGGTGCTTTCAGATGGGGCCTCTATTGACACATTGGTGGCATCAATGGCACCTTGAACCAGCCACTGGAAAGAAGCTGATTGCTCTTTCTCTCTCTCGCGCAGCACGCACAGACACACTCTCTGGTTTTTCTGGTTCCATGGGGAAGTTAGTGATTTTGAAACTGAAATATTAGACGAGTGTTAAGAGGCAGATTGCAGCATCCCTTGGGACATAAGCAGGCATCATGATTTGAGTAATTATATACAGAGCACATTGTGGAGTACACACTTGAGATTGATGGGCGTAATTATTATATACAGTGGTGTTCCCCAGGGTTCAGTATTAGGGCCACTGCTCATTTTGATATATATTAACGACCTGGACTTGGCTATACAGGGCATAATTTAAAAGTTTGCAGATGGCATGAAACTCGGAAATGTAGTAAACAGTGAGAAGGATAGTAACGCACTTCAGGAGGACATAGACTAGTAAAATGGGCCGACACATGGCAGATGAAATTTAACGCCGAGAAGTGCGAGGTGATATATTTTGGTAGGAAGAATGAGGAGAGGCAATATGAACTAAATGGTGCAATTTTAAAGGGAGTGCATGAACAGAGAGACCTGGAGGTATATGTGCACAAATCTTTGAAGACATCAGGGCAAGTTGAGAAGGCTGTTTAAAAAAGCATACGGGATCCTTCGCTTTATTAATAGAGGCATCGAGTACAAAAGCAAGGAAGTTATGCTAAACCTTTATAAAACACTGGTTATGCTGCAGCTGGAGTATTGTGTCCAACTCTGGGCACCACACTTTAGGAAGGATGTCAAGGCCTTGGAGAGGCTGCAGAAGAGATTTACATGAGGGATGAGAGACTTCAGGCAAGTGGAGAGATTGGAGAAGCTGCGGTTGTTCTCCTTGGAGCAGGGAAGGTTAAGAGGAGATTTGATAGAGATGTTTAAATTCACGAACGGTTTCGATACAATAAATAAGGAGAAACTGATTCCAGTGGCAGAAGGTTCGGTAACCAGAGGACACAGATTTAAGGTGATTGGCAAAAGAACCAGAGGCGAGATGAGGAAACATTTTTTTTTGCACAGCGAGTTGTGATCTGGAATGCGCCGCCTGAAAGGGTGGTGGAAGCAGATTCAATAGTAACTTTCAATTGGATAAATACTTGAAAAGGAAAAAATTTACAGGGCTGTGGGGAAATAGCAGGGGAGTGGGAATAATTGGATAGCTCTACCAAAGAGCCAGCACAGGCACAATGGAGCGAATGGCCTCCTTCTGTGCTGTATCAATCTATGATTCTACATTTATTATTTAACAATATTTCAGCCTCAATGATTGATCAACAGTATATGTGATACTGTGCTGTACATCTTGGAAAGCCCTCAGCTGGATCTTTAGTCTGTTCCGAGTTAGCGGATTGCAGTCACGGTCGCAATGGAGATGACATCATTGGCCTCAAGAGAAAATTAACCAGGATTCCTGCCTGATTACTTTTAGATATTATAGGCACTGGATACGGGAAGTGTGAGAATTTGTTGTTATGCAGTTGAATAGCCGCTGTCCAGGTTCACTGCCTACACATCCCTATTCAAGCATCGGTTGCCACATTCAACTGGATGTATTAAATGTCTGAGAGTGAACTGGCCAATATCAGTGAACCAAGGTCCCATCACTCTATGGCAGACACTAGTTGGTGCACCAACTGTTGTGCCAACAATACACCGAGGTCCTCTTTGCAGTCATCAATCAGTTAGCAGTAGGGAATCCAAAGGGTTAAACCATTGGCTTATAAGTGGGTTCTAAATGAGAGCTCTGATCAGTTGTTACCTCATGGGGAAAAAAACCAGGTTGAATTCAGATTGTATCTTTGATGTAGCTAAAGCCTTTATTAAGTGGGGAATCAGACCCAAGAAGGGGACAGGAAGGAGCTTGGGGAAGTGGCTTAATCAGTAGGTTTTAAAGAGGCTTTTGAATCTGAGGTAAGATGTACATGGCAGAGAGGTTTAGGGAGAGAATTCCAGAGTGGGGAGACAAGATGGCTGAAGGTTCTGCAACTGATAAGAGTTGAGAGGGGAATGCACTGTGGACCAGAGTCAGAAGATGGAAGTGGGGATGTAGGACTGGGGTGGTGTGACTGTGCAGGGATTTTTGGACAGGAATGAGAATTTGATGATGATGTGTTGAGGGACAGGGGCCCAGTGAAGGACAATGAGGACTGCAGAGCTAGGTGAGTAGGGCACAGCGAGAGATACAGGAAGTGAAGTCCTGGATCAGTTTCGCTATTGGAAAATGATGAGAAGGACATTGAAAAGCCAAATCTGTAGGAGCCTGGAGGTGACAAAGGAATAGAAGGGTTTCAGCAGTCGTGGGTGTGAGGTGGTGACAGAGGAGAGCAATATTTTAGAGGTGGAAGTAGGCAGTCCTGCTAATGATCTGGAAGTGAGGTTTGTATCTCAGTTCAGGGGCAAGGAGAACACAGAGGCTGTGCACCATCGGATTGTGTCCGAGAAAGCTGTGAAGAAGGGGACTGGGGTCAGGGGTTAAAGTGTGAAGGTCATAGTGAGAGCCATGGTAACTCTCAGCATTATCAAACTTCCGCCATACCCACTGAGAACATCACACTCACATTTATTATATACCACACTTACTTGCATATAGACAGCACTTAGCACTCAAAATTTGGTTGAAGTTCAGTTTGCGGCCGATATACAAGCTGGTAATATTTTTTCCCAGGGGGAGGTGGTTCAAATTTGGAGTTTGCCTTCTGGCACCTGACCTTCTTGAACAGTGGGATTCAACAGGCTATTTAGTACCAGCCGGTTATTGACAGTGAAAGCGGACCCTGTCCTACCTGGGTTGAGGTTCTAAAACAAATAAAACCATGCCCAAGCACAGAGAAAGAAGGAAAGGAATTGCATTTATATATCACCTTTCACATCCTCAGGATGTCCTGCTCAGATAGATGGGGCCTTGGTTTAACATCTCATCGGAAAGACAACACACATATTGGTGCATGTACAAATATTCTTAATCTACACATTCTTAAAGACCCTTTTTATGTCTAGTAGGTTCTGTAAGAGCACAGAGGGTGAAGGAGTGAGCATGGGAAGCGGCCCGGCTGGCACTGACAAATTTTTCTACCCACACCTCCATTGGGGAAACTTTCTTGCAACACAAATGTCTGTTTCGACAAAGAGAGAGGAGAAAGTACACATCGCAGAGCTGCTTTTGAATGTGGCCCCGGAACAAAAGCAGGACAGGAGTTAACCAGTCAGTCAATCAATCAATCAATCAGGAATACATTTCATTACAGAGTTGCGTTAATATAGCACGTCAACACTCCTCTCAGAAATATCTGAATAATCACCGTTAAGTAAGCAGCATTTTACACACAGCAAGCTCTCATGAACAGCAATGAGATGAATCAGCACTTTTTATGACATCGGTGGATCTGCAACGAAGGACAGGTTAAACCATGATTCACTTAGTGAAACACTCCATAACGCCAATTTCATTGTAATCTGTGTTTCCATGCCTATGCTTAGAACACTGTAAAATGGTGTTTCTATAACTGAAGGTGCTTTAAACTGTGTTTCCACACCCGAACATCATACCAAATACATTGTTCCTATATCGGAGGGCACCGTGAGTGGTGTCGATGTATTTGCAGACACTGTAAATGGTGTTTTCCTGTGTAACAATATTCTAAGATTATTAGTCAATCAGAGTGAACTTTCAGAAAATAACTGCAGGATGTGTTTAAGATCAGTTCTGATTAAATTGCCTTTTATCAAGCAAGTCTTTGTTTTTGTTTGACTCAATCCATAATACTTCAGAAAGAATAAGATCCTTGACAGGTGAACATTTCCTTCCCGTCAATATTTTAATTCCAGCTCTAATGCAATCTATTTATGTGACTGTGTGTAAAACCGAAACTGCAGCATAAACCCACTTCCTGCAGCACCCTGAAGGCTGTGTGCAATGTCTCAGTGCGTCACAAGGAGAAGTTTTGGCGGGCACGATCAGCATGAATTCAGAAGACAACAATAATCTAAAATATCGATTTGTTGTTTAATAAATACTGACACATACAATTTTGAATAGCAAAAGTAGACCTGACTGACTTTTTTTTTTAAAACAATGCTTCTCATATATTTTCTTAAAAAAAAACCAGAACAGTTAATCTTACAGATTTACAATTCCTTATCACGGTCCCTGTGAGATATATTGCAGATCTCTATAATGCCTTTGGTGCATTCATCGCATTGCCTTATGGTGCTTATTGATATACAGTCCTTCCAGCACAGAACGGATACACGCTGAGGACGTCTATCACTTGACCTCAAGCCCAGTTATGGTCCCTTTTGTTTCTGCTGTTGCGATATTCACCCCCAACATATTCTAATGAGATCTGGTCCTGTTGGGAGTAACTGAGCTCTGCACTGCACCACATCCTCTTCCTGCACCCTCGCTGTGTAGGAATTAAGACTCTATGCATTCTCCGACTCTTAACGCATTCTGTTCCAAGATCCCAAATCTGTGGAACTCCTCAACTCCCTCACTCTGCCGATCATCCGTCGCCTTTTAAAATCCAAACTTGGCATCACTTAACCACCATTTGGTTTACCTCACCTTCTCTCCTCCTCCTTTTCAGCCTTGATGGTGTCCTGTACTATGGGCATTTGCCAAGTGCTCTGAATAAAACACAAGACTGCACCACCCTATACAAAGGAGGAGGCAAACATTCTCACAAAATCCATGTTTAATTCAAATGCCTTTCCACCAAAAGATCCCTGAAATATTTCTAATAGTAGTTGGGATCTAATGTTTGCCACCTCCTTTGGCACAGCCATGGTCCCCACAACATTCCTGAGACGTCTTAGGTTTTGATCCCTCTTAGCACAGTCACAGTGCCCACAATGTCCCTCATAGCCCCTTTATACCGCAGATACGAATTTAACTCTGGTAATGAAGCTTAAGAGTACCGACAGAACCAAGTTATACTGCTGACTCCGCACCGCTCTGCAGAGCTTCAGTCTAAGTGCTGATGATATAATTAAAGTTTGAGATGAGCTGACTGCCCTATCTTTCTCATGTGGATGCTGACTGACCTAATGTGTATCTCCAGCATCTTCTCTTTCTCGGTTTCCATCCTTCACTATGTCTTTTTTATCTCTACTATGCGTCACACAAATCATAGTGAATCAGTACCACTTTCTGAAAACCTGCAAGGTCTCATTATTCTGTATACATGGTATTGAAATACTGAGACTCATGGGGACTTGGTCATCCCAACAGTAATTGGTGGGCCAATTTCTTTGTAATCTTTTGTAAACGTACAAAGCAGTGACTTAATTCCGGTTGTCACCACTGCCGGATGTCATTATATTGTGCAGCTTTTCTGATCACCCACCTCAAAAGATTCATTTTTTTTAAATAATAAAGTGTTGACAAATGCTTCCTTTAAATCGACCTGAAATAATGGAGGCCCTTCTACCTCTGTATTTTCTTCCCTACGCTTTTCCTCCTTCATCATGTAACTTTAATTCTCTCCACTTCTCCACAAAAGCCCCACTTGCTCTGCACAAACAACCAAAGACACAGCTTGGTGTCTCTAATCAACCTGGAAAGGCAACAAGCAAGAGCCTAGTTATGATGGTTAAGCAAGGACACAAGATTAGGTCTGGAGTGAATACAGGTCATTCGGTCCATCAAGCCTGCTCGATAAATACAATAGAGGGCACTGCATTGCCCCTACCACTGCCTCAGCTGGGAACAGCAGGCTCAGTGTAGACACAGGGCCCAAGTAGGGTTCAGATGCTCACAGGAGAAACTCAATGAGCCATTGGGAAAAACTTCCTCCAATATATTATCAAATGACTCAACTTCAAAAAGATGCAAACACTGCCAACACCCAATGCCCCAGACGCATTGTAGGATCAGATAGCAATATCTCCCTCCCCATCATAACTTTTCTCATTTCCCTTTCTAATTTACTACACACACTAAGCTACTATGGCCCTTGCTCCTCTGAACTTTCCTCTCTTGTTCCTCCTAAGTTGCAAATCCACCACCACTACACGCACTTCCTCCTGCGCCTTGCATCGTCATTATGTTGAAATCAAGACTTAGTGCACCATCTCTTACTCTTAACTAATTCTCTCTCAGGATCCCAGAATGTGGAACTCCTCACCTTTTCAGTCTTCCCCTCCCTCCCAGAATCGATTGGTTGTTAAAGTCCAAACCAGATGCTACCCAACTACTAATTCCATGATTCCCCTTCCACCCTGCTCCTGTCAGCCTTGGTGGTGTCCTGCACTATGGCCCTTCACCCTGGTTTCTCAACAACTATAAAAGGGCAAAGTTAACACAGGAAGCTGCACAGCACTTGCGTAATTTCCCTGGAACTGATTTTATT
This sequence comes from Squalus acanthias, assembly GCA_030390025.1. Classification (NCBI taxonomy): domain Eukaryota; kingdom Metazoa; phylum Chordata; class Chondrichthyes; order Squaliformes; family Squalidae; genus Squalus; species Squalus acanthias. The sequence goes on from CM059433.1 coordinate 125,669,430, forward strand.
GTAGATACCAAGGTAAGGTTGAGAAAGTCAAAGAAGCCTATCCAAGAGGGTTATTTTCTGACTTCGCTCTCCAAGTGGGAGGTCTTGCCCGCTGGGAAGCACAAGGTCAGAAAATGGCCCTTTAGATGTAAGGTTGGCAGGGGTAATATAAACTGGAGATCGTTTTCAAATACGGAAAATACCATTTGCTGATTAGGAGCAACGGAGATCAAAAGTACACCGTTAATAAGTGGAACTGTGATCTGCTGCTTGGAAACAGGGAAAGTTGGGACAGGCTGCGATACCATGAAGATGAGCAGGAACCCTCACAAGCTGGGGGCTTGTTCGAGGCACACTGGTCGGTTCTACCTGAACTGGAAAATCAAAACGATATTACAAGTCTTGGATGTAGCATGCATCACACTCTCAGCGGCTGGTAATTTCCTCCTCTACCGCCGTAACTTCATCAGAAATGCGGTGGAAACCGCAGAGTTACGCCGGAGGGGCAGGAGCAGTTCCGAGGAAATTCCGGGCCAATGTGTCCTTCACTGATCGACTCACCAATCAGAAAACAGTTCACCCACCGGCAGACCAATCAGAAAACAGTTCACCCGCCGGCAGACCAATCAGAAAACAGTTCACCATTGCCCTCTTATCCTGACTGGCAGACCAATAGGATAAGTGCATAGTGGTAATGTTGTATTTTTGTTTGGTTCCTGGGAAATTTGGGTAGAACGGAAAACACTGCCCAACTATCCACTTCCTTCACTTCATCTCTCTTGCAAACATCGAACGCTATCCTCCAGCTCACTGGGAGCAACACCACGGGAGGTCAACTTACTACAATATAAAAAAAATCAGTGTCGCACTTTTTGTCAAAATTAACAATTCACTGGAGACCTGCTCTAACTGTAAACAATTTTCTACTATGATCAGTCTTTTTAATTAAGGAAATAACAAAAGCTATAAATATAATTTTAAAGAGGACTTTAAATAAAAGGCTGGAAAGTGTGTGTTTTGGTTGTTGCTGGTGTCTGCACAGGAATCAGCGGGACCAGTGTGTGGTTCCATTCAAGGACCTGGGGGGAGAGCGGGGAGGGCGAGAAGGCCAGGGGTCTCCCCCCTTCCTAATGGAATAGGTCCGTTCTGTTTACTACATCCATACCTCCCACCAGCAAGGTGTATTAGAGATAATCTTTCCGCCAGTATTTTCCACCCGGAAACATGAGGAAAAACATTCGTACCGTTGTAAAAGCGGGTACCCTCTATTTTTTGCATCGACTTTTCCCTCATATTAGCGACCGGAGGGAAATATACTGGGACATTTTTTTAGTTCAACCAAGAACAAAAAAATATATATACGCGGTGTTTTTAAAAAAAACATTTTCCAGCCTTGGGAGAAAAAGTAATTTCAATGTTCCAGACTAGGAATTTACAGTCAGGTAGAGTTGTCACATGCCAGACAGTCCAATCAGTGAGTGAGCAATCCAGACATTTCTAAAATCGGAGCCCCATATACTAAAGTATCTTTCTAATAGAAGTCAATTCTTACCACTTCAGTGGTTTTTTTTGTTGATGGTGTGGAGGCACGATTAGTTATTAAGCAATTTTCTTTCAAAGATCAATACAGATGAGGGCGACTCCTCAGTCTATCTCAGCACATCCATTCCAGAAATAAATACTTGCACCATCCAGTTACCTCATCTAACTGACCCTTGAATGGGTCGGAAGTGTTTTTTTTTTGCCTCCGCTACCCTACTGAAAGATTATTCCAAGCGTTGATCACTCCACGTGATGAAGTCCTGCCCGATCACAGCCTTTCACCAGTTTAGCCCGAGCTGGTTTGTTCCACTGTCTTGGTTTACTTTGAAGTAGTGCTCTCGATTTATCTTTAGATACACACACACACACACACACACATATATAAGACACCTCCTTTCAATACTAAAGAACACTAGTTTTACCAGTCTTGCTCTCATCAGTAGATAAGCAAACCTTAGAATCCCACCCCCTGCCCTGCCTTCATCAGGCCCATCATTCATTTTATTCCCCCAACATGGAGCTTTGCAGTATATTTCCATTATTCGCTTAAATTTTGTTTTAAAAATTATAAATACTAAAAGTTAAGGTCAGAAGGCTAAAAGGCAAAAGGGTATTCGGTATAAGGTTGATGGTGGAAGGGTGCAATATAATCATCCTACTGTAACATTGTGATACAAGTCCTTTTGCTCTATTAATGCTGAAATCCGACAGGGTTTGACAGCAATTCCAGTATTGCAGAAATTTTCATTATATTACTGAGCCATATCATAAGCGTCAAAGTATTTTGTTCTTTACAGTACAAGAATGTCATGTTAAGAGAGTTTCTCATTCTACACCTCGTTGGAAATGAAAGGATTGCAAATATGGAGATAGCACAATTTTAAATCTGAAGTACTGCACGGTCCGAAAAAAAAATTATACACCATGGGTCACCTAAATGCCCCTGTGTAGTAAATACTTTAAGTAAGAAAAATCAGGAAAATAAAATGTTTTAAAACAGAGTTCAAACTGTAGGCTTCTTCCCTTTGCATCGCATCGGTCAACTGTGAAACTGTCCACTGTTGGAAGGGGTGGGTCTTCCCAGGTCATGCCGATGACTGTTGCTGTGGTAATGGCTCCTTTATGGCTGCGGTTTCCCCCTGACCCTAGGGGCACCTACCATCACAGAGTCCCACCTACAGAGCCTACGCTAAACAGTGATATTGTCACATCCGAGTTACTTGAATTTCCCCCCCACCCCCAACCCCGTCCCCACTGTGAATCTGAAGTGTTTAGAAATAATTCAATCCCGTGAGCGCCAGTCAGTATAAAGAAGTTCATTTCCCATCGAGAGGCAGCCCCTTGCTATCTCCCTCAAGTGCCTGCCCGAGGCTGCCGGTAAGTTCCTCAGAGCGCTAGCAAGGTGGGGGAGTTCAAAGAGTCCGAGGACTGGTCCCCACTGCTGCTGCTTCTGCGGTGGGCCTTGGAGCAAGACTCTGACGGAGACTCTTGGTCAAGGCTGGGCACGTTGGGGTATGTGAAGACCAGGCTGGCAGTGCACGGAGTGATGTTGGGCGCGGGCGTGGACGTGGCCACCACCGGCGTGTTGAGAGGCTCGGCCTCCAGGAAGTAGCTGTTGGCTATGGTGATCTCGGTCACCGGCTTGATGACGGATCTCTGCGTTTTGGACAGGCTGGAGCTGCTCATCTTAGCCTCTTCCTCCGGTTCCTGCTTGACCACCACCGCGTTCGCCGTCCGACCAGCCCGCGGCTCCGGGGACAGGGAGTGCTTCCTGCCCTCATTTCCAGGCGCCAATTTGCAAATTGGTTTGTGAGCTACCAGCATGAACTCCAACTTCTCCTTCTCTTTTTGCAATACAGCGATTTCTTTCTGGAGGCCGGATTTTTCCTCTTCAAGTTTCTCAGTTTCCTGAAAGAATGAAAAGAAATCAATGTTTCATTTCCCATGTGAGCAAATGAAGCGTTTTCTTTTTCAAAGAAACCCTTCTGACTAGCCCTCCTTCTGGTACCTTAAACTCATGGGCAAAGTGTCGGGACTGAGATTAACTTCAAACTCATGGAAGTGTGAAATACGTCAACATAGGTTGTATTTTTGACAAGGGTGAGCAGGCCTCACTTTGAATTGTCTACATAACGTCGAAGCGCAATATAAATGTAAGGTTTTTTTCCCTCTCTTTCTCTCTATTGAACAAGTGAAACTTGCCAATCCTCCACACTGGTGTTGGCCCTGGACATCAGGCTCACCAACTCCACTTGGAGCCACCATTCAAATGGCGTGAGCCACATGACATCATATGTACTTCCCCTCCCAGTGAATCCCCCACTTCCATACCATCTCCATGGGATGGCAGGATTGGACTGCTCTGTTTGTCCATCAATACCAGACCTTATGCCAGGAAGTGAAATTGAACAGTGCAGAAAAAGTCCCTTGTCTTGAAAGTTTCCCCCTCACCTTTCCTTTACTTCCTCCTGCCTAAGACTAGCAAACAATCACTCTAGAAGGGTATGGTAGAGCAGTGGTATAGGCTTGCCAACCCTCCAGGATTGTCCTGGAGATTCCAGGACTTAAAAATTAATCTCCAGGACACTGCTATAAGCAAAACCCAGGAGAAAAATCTTAGGGGGAATTTTAAAAAAAATTGTCTGCCTTCCCCCCTCCCCCCCCACACCCCACCATTTTCTTCAAACATTTTTGCTTATAAGTTACAAAAATATTGGAGTTGGGAGGTGGGGGGAGAAAGGGGGGTGGGGGGGGGGAAGGATGTTTGACCGAACATCAGGAATCATTCAACCAGGTAACGACGAGTATGGGATGTTGGTGCATCCAAAGGATGGACAGGTTGGGCAACCAATGATGGAGGCGTGGGGCTGAGGTGGTTGGAGGCAGGAGGTCATGTGATGAAACCTCCAGGGTAATGTTCAAACACAGTTGGGCATCCTAAGTGGAAATGTTACTGGACTAGTAATCCACAAACCCGGGCTAATAATCCAGAGAACAGGAGTTCAAATCCTAACATGGCACTGAGAATTTGAATTCAGTTTTTTTTAAAAACTGGTATCAGTATGAAGCTATCGGATTGTTGGAAAAAACCCAACTAATTTCCTTTAGGGAAGGAAACCTGTCGTCCTTACCTAGATTGGCCTATATGTGACTCCACAAAAATGTGGTTGACTCTTAACTGCCCTCTGAAGTGGCCGAGCGCCCGATTGTAACTGTTAGCTGTTGCCCTTGCCAACAAGGCCCACATCTCAAGAATGGATTAAAAAATAGCCAGAGGAACCTGATATTACACAAGACTCTAATTTTCCCAGGTAACACATTCCAACCTGTGCTTTAGCCTACGTAACACATTCCAACCTGTGCTTTATCCCAGGTAACACATTCCAGCCTGTTCATCAGCCTCATTGTAACATAATGCAGCCTACGCATTATTCAACGTTTAACACGCGCCACAGGAACACATCTGGAGAAAATCATTGAAAGAATGTGATATTCTTTAAAGCAATGAACAGAAGCCGTTACTGACCAGTGAAACAAAATGAGAAATTGTAACCCAGACTGCCAGAGATTAAATACATGGGTCAATCCCTATGCAACAAGAAAAAAACCCATTCCACTTATCAAGCTCATCCCTTTCCACACTACGAGGAGTCTGTACTCTCATGGGCCTCGAAATTCAATGGCACCCACCCATTTTTCAGCCTCCAATATGGCGGGCAGGAAGTCCATGTTCATTACCAGCTGGGAGTGCGCCACTCACCATATTGGTATCGGTAATAAAATAGTCATCCAGTGCCCATGCCTGAAACAAGTTCGGACCCTTGCATAAGCAAATAAGGGGCCTAACGCCTGTTTGAAGCGCCCGGTGAACAATTGGGATATCCCTGGACATAGTCATCGCCAGGCCGGCTGCATTCAGGAAAACCAGGTCTAAATGTTGCCTAACCAGCAGCTTGGGGTCAGGGATGTGTCAGTAGGCTTCACCATCCAGCTTAACCTAGTTTTCTGCCGCTATCGCCACCACCCCTCCCCCACCCCATGATTTAGGGTGGGATAAGAGAGGAAGATTCAGCTCTTGGTGTATTGTGACTGGATTTAAAGGTAACAATCACCAAGTAAAAATACTGGACAGGAAAATGTCATTTTTTGCCACAGTGCATTTACTGAGTTTAAAAAGTCTGACAGTAAATGCAGTCGGAGTAATTCCGGGATGAGAATTTTTTTTGGTGGGATGTAGCCTGCGGATCTCTCAAGAGGAGAGAGAAGCGAGAGAAATTGTGCAGGCTAGAGGCGAGAAAAGGATTGCCTAACAAACGACAAGCTTTTTCTTGTTCATGCTAAACAATGCACGTAGCTGTTTCTCAATGAGGTTTGTTCTTTGGAAGCTGACCTGTTTCTAGCAGAGTTTGTTTTTGCAAGATCCTACATGTTGCTTTAGAAGGCATGCAAAGTACTTTGTGGCTTCATATTCTAGCCAAGCTAACAACTATTCAGATCTCAGTCATCTCTTCATGGAGTAGATGACTGCCCGGCCTTCACCAATATATTCAAATCTTTAAAAATGTTGCACCGAGAATAATGTACAGCTTGGGCTCATTGCACAGAGGATAATGCACAGCTTGGGCTCATTGCACAGAGGATAATGCACAGCTTGGGCTCATTGCACAGAGGGTGATGCACAGAGGGTAATGCACAGTTTGGGCTCATTGCACAGAGGGTGATGCACAGAGGGTAATGCACAGTTTGGGCTCATTGCACAGAGGGTAATGCACAGCTTGGGCTCATTGCACAGAGGGTGATGCACAGAGGGTAATGCACAGTTTGGGCTCATTGCACAGAGGGTAATGCACAGCTTGGGCTCATTGCACAGAGGGTAATGCACAGTTTGGGCTCATTGCACAGAGGATAATGCACAGCTTGGGCTCATTGCACAGAGGGTAATGCACAGTTTGGGCTCAATGCACAGAGGATAATACACAGCTTGGGCTCAATGCACAGAGGATAATACACAGCTTGGGCTCAATGCACAGAGGATAATACACAGCTTGGGCTCATTGCACAGGGTAATGCACAGCTTTGGCTCATTGCACAGAGGATAATGCACAGCTTGGGATCATTGCACAGAGGGTAATGCACAGATTGGGATCATTGCACAGAGGGTAATGCACAGCTTGGGATCATTGCACAGAGGATAATGCACAGCTTGGGATCATTGCACAGAGGATAATGCACAGCTTTGGCTCATTGCACAGAGGGTAATGCACAGATTGGGATCATTGCACAGAGGGTAATGCACAGCTTGGGATCATTGCACAGAGGATAATGCACAGCTTTGGCTCATTGCACAGAGGGTAATGCACAGATTGGGATCATTGCACAGAGGGTAATGCACAGCTTGGGATCATTGCACAGGGTAATGCACAGCTTGGGCTCAATGCACAGAGGGTAATGCACAGCTTGGGCTCATTGCACAGGGTAATGCACAGCTTGGGCTCATTGCACAGAGGGTAATGCACAGCTTGGGCTCATTGCACAGGGTAATGCACAGCTTGGGCTCATTGCACAGGGTAATGCACAGCTTGGGCTCATTGCACAGAGGATAATGCACAGCTTGGGATCATTGCACAGAGGGTAATGCACAGCTTGGGCTCATTGCACAGAGGGTAATGCACAGATTGGGCTGATTGCACAGAGGGTAGTGCACAGTTTAGGCTCATTTGAGGGTAATGCACAGCTTGGGCTCATTGCACAGAGGGTAATGCACAGATTGGGCTGATTGCACAGAGGGTAGTGCACAGTTTAGGCTCATTTGAGGGTAATGCACAGATTGGGATCATTGCACAGAGGATAATGCACAGCTTAGGCTCATTGCACAGAGGGTAATGCACAGCTTGGGATCATTGCACAGAGGGTAGTGCACAGCTTAGGCTCATTGCACAGGGTAATGCACAGCTTGGGCTCATTGCACAGAGGATAATGCACAGCTTGGGCTCAATGCACAGAGGGTAATGCACAGCTTGGGCTCATTGCACAGAGGGTGGTGCACAGCTTAGGCTCATTAGAGGGTAATGCACAGCTTGGGCTCATTGGAGGATAATGCACAGCTTGGGGTTCAAACTGGATCACCACACATGCAACTGGATCAGTACACCCGGATTCGTACATTTGTAACTGGATCAGCACACCCGTAACTGTACTGCTGTTGTCAGACATGCCTCTTTGCAGTTGTTCTATACCACATGCCCCATAGTGCAGTTACCTGCATGGTTATTTTATGGAATGCTTTGAAGAAATAGCATACCCCATCCATCCTTAGATTATATACAGAACAAAGCTGTCTTGGTCCACAAAGAGTTGCAGCCCGATACGCCACTCTCAGACATCGGATGATTTATAGATTGAACAGTTGCATGTGCCATGTTAATTTCAGTGGCAGAACTAGGGTTGCCAAATCTAACGTCTAACGTATTGCAGGAGGTTCTCCCCACATGACCTCCCGCCTCCAAACACCCCGCCCCCACACTCCCGCCATTGGTCAACCAAACTCTTCGTTACCCAATTGGATGAACCTTGACCGTCAGTCAAGCAGCCTTTCCCCCTCCCACACTCCCCCCCACCATCTCCAATATTTATTTTATAACTAATTAACAAACGTGTTCAAAGAAAAGAAAAGAAAAAACACAATTTATTTTAATGTCCCTATGATTTTTTTCCCTGGATTGCTCACAGCACCTGGTGGGTTGGTAACCCCAGGCAGAACATAGGCCTTAACAGCCCTCTACAGAACCTTGACGTATGTTGTTCAATTTGAATCCCATCGCACTTACATCTTGAAGCCTCTCTGTCAGCTCGCGACGTCTGTTCCGACATTTTGCGGCGGCCAGCTTGTTTCTTTCTCGCCGTATTCTCCTCTTCTCTTCCTCCTCTGGAGTTAGCTGCTCAAAGAGTGAAGAGAGTGCATTAGTAACAGCAGCCGAGTTTACGACACGAGCTCGGCAATGGGTAATGTGGATCCTACAGTGACAGCCTTAACCCAGGATCACTAAACACCAACAAAGAATGCAAAGTGTTTTGCAATAATGGGAGCAGAGTTTACTAAATGAGTGTGGCAATGGGTAGCGTGGATCCGACTGGTGACAGCCTTAACCCAGGAACACTAAACAGCAAAGAGTGCAAAGTGTTATTTAGGAATGGGAGCAGAGTCCACTACGCGAGCACAGCAATGGGTAATGGCTGTGAAGCCTACTAGTGACAGCCTTAACCCAGGATCACCAAACGCCACCAACAAACCGATGAAGGTCCCACTGGAGATGTCAAGCTGTCTCTTTTCAGATTTGAGGTACTGACAGGCCTGCTGTGTATTTCTGGAGTCTTCTGCACTTATATCACATTTCCAACACTTGCAGGGGTTTTTTTTTTTTTTAAGTCTGCTGTACAAGAACACACGGACAGAAGATCGCACAGGAATTCCCTGGCCTCTGCGACTCAATCTGCAATATTGTGGCTCTCGTCCAGAGAGGCTCGGCTCAGAGAGAGAGGACATTTACCCCAAAAATAAGCAACATACTCACTGTCACGTGGACAGATGCGAGAGCCGATTTGCACACAGCAAGATTCCACAAGCAGCGTCGAAATGAGTGGCCAGTTAACCAGTTTGTGGCGACGTTGTTTGAGGGAGGAATGCTGGCCAAGACACCGGGAGAAGGTGCCTGTGCTCCTTCAAACACCAGTGGAATCTAAACATTGACCTGAACCGCCGAAACCCAGGCTTACAGGGCCTGGCTTGAAATCTCATGCGGTGGTTTGCACCTCCTACAATGTAGTGCTCCCTCAGTACTGCACCAGAAGGTCAGTCGACAACCAGGTGCTCAAATCCTGCTGTGGAACTTGAACCCTCAGAGTGGGAGTGCTGTCCACGGAGCCAAACTGACACCAAAAAAGGGGGGTGGGGGTGGAAATAAGTAATAAACGCCATTGAAACTCATTCAACAACATGCACTGACATACAACTGACTGCGGTTACAAAGAAAAGAACAGATCACTGCTGAGCACAGCCTAAAATTACACATTGTACCTAATCTGCACAAAAGGTCCTGTGGATTTTATGAGTATGCGGGGCTGGGATTTTACCGTTAACACTTGGGGAAAGGATTTCCGGTGCACTTCATCTGCTAAACATGATGGAATGCCAGATGCTGTAGATTTGAAGAAATTACTTCACCGTAGAAATGTACAGTAGCCATGCTTCAAAAGAGTGACTTGGGACAACGGCACTGGCTGAGCCTATCCAACGCAGTTGTTCCAATAACTGCCCTGCCTCGGAAATGATCCCTTTTACGTTTGCGACCTCTTTCCCTTTTCTCCCCTCCTCCCCTGAAGGTGCTGCCTTAAAGCTGGGCTAAGGTTCCATGGACGGCCCCAGTCCTCTAATACATCAGCTACCGCATGTACCACACAAGGAGCGTCACTGGGCTATTCAGTCATGGGGGGTGGGGGTCATAGAAAAAGATAGTTCTGCTGTGACCCAATATCCACATGCGCACTTTCCAGCAGGGATCACCGGATAGTGAACAGAAACGTGGTCTGATTTAATTCGCACCTCCTCCCTAGCCCGCAGACACAGCTGAATTGTAGGACTTCACTGGATAGATATATATCTATGTATATCTATATATAGAGAGCGATAGAGAGATATACATCCATATATATAATATATCACACACACGATATATAATATATATATATATATATTCTCTATATCTATGTGGATATCTGTATTTTTATTAATCTTATAAATCAAAAGTGTTTAAACTGAAAACATGTGGACGTGGCTTGGTAAGGGGAAGAAAGGAAATTATTTTGTGAAGACAGGTGTGAAGGTCTGGGCTCAGTGTTGGGTTGAATCATCAAGTAAAGCTGCCAGGTCACAGAGGGTGTGAGGGCGTTCGTATATTTCCCCCCCTTCGATTGACGGCCCGCCTGTGGCAAGGTTATTGGGCTCAGTGTAGATAGCCATATTGGATAGTGTTGCCACTGCTGTCCTCGGAGTGTTGAATGAAGGGATGCTGGTGTAATGTGTCTGCATGTGGATCTGCTGTCGCATGGGGTGTAAGTGGCAGGCCAATTAATTACTTCACACACGTGAACAGTTTTGAGAAAGTAAGGAGAAACAGTTTCCTGTGGCAGAAGGGTCACTAACCAATGGACACAGATTTATGGTAATTGACAAAAGAACCAGAGGCGACATGAGGAAAAAAATTACACAGCGAGTTATGATGATCAGGAATGCACGGCCTCAAAGGGCAGCGGAAGCAGATTCAATAATAACTTTCAAAGGAGAATTGGATAAATACTTGAAGTGGAAAATTTTGCAGGGCTACAGGGAAAGAGCAGGGGCGTGGGACTAATTGGATAGCTCTTTCAAATAGCCGGCACAGGCACGATGGGCCAAATGGCCTCCTTCTGTGCTGTATCATTCTGTGATTCCATAATACTATGGAGTACCTGAACTTAGTTTAGTCGTCCTGTTAGACAGAGAACGAAAAATCAATAGGGGACAGAGAGAGTCAGAGAAAGAGAAACACACACAAGTATAGATACTCCAAGATTCACAGAGCAAAACAGAAAGCACAAACAGAGGAAAGAAACAGAGAGAGTGACTGTCAGTGGGAAAGATACAGCCAGATTCAGAGAGAGGAAAAGAGATGAGAGACCAGAGACCAGAAATAGTGAGTGAACAGAGAGAGGGGAGGAGAGACGAGAATAGAGTATTAGAGAAAGACAGACCAGGGAAAGCGATAGCACAAGAGAGAATACAAAAAGAGACAGAGAAAGACCAGAGAGCAACCCGAGTGAAAGCAGAGAATAGAGACCAGAGAGAGAGAGAGAGAGAGAGAGAGAGACCAGAGAGAGAGAGAGACCAGAGAGAGAGAGAGAGAGACCAGAGAGAGAGAGAGAGAGAGAGAGACCAGAGAGAGAGAGAGACCAGAGAGAGAGAGAGAGACCAGAGAGAGAGAACTGGGAGGGAAACCAGAGAATAGCGAGTGAGGCCAAAGGACATAGGGAGACCAGAGTACTGAACAGAGACACAGCCACAAACATACACGTAGAGATGAGGAGAGAGCGAAAAACAGTGACAACCACCAACAAACACATATTGAACATTCCAGAGCAGCACTGGCCAAGATCTGGGCATAGATTGACTGCCCGGCCTCCAAGCCAGAGAATTGGTTCAAGGGCTCCTAAATAATTGTTTAAAAACATAAGAGGCAGGGGAAAAAATATAAGATAAACGAACACATACACCAAAGCCACAGTTACACACGCACACACACACCAACGAGAAATATTAGAATTAACACGGAAACATCTCTCCGCATTGATTTCACAAATCGAGACACCAAGTGGGACAATCGGGGTGCAACTAATCAACGATGAGTGTTCAAGAGAAATGCTTGCTCATCCAGCCCACAAGACGGAGCAGTCCCATCTCATGGGCGGGAGAAACTGGCAGGACCAGACCTACCCTGCAGAAGCACGCCTGCTCTTGGTCGCTCCCGGAGCAGCACTGACGGTGGCCATTGAGGAGTCCACGGCCCAGGCCATGCTGCCCTGCCGGATGGAGAAAGTGCGACGGCTGTGGCAGGCGGCAGTGGAAAATCTAAATGAGGGGGGGGTGGGGGGGGGGGGGAAATAAAAAAAAACAATTTAAAAAAGGAGAAAAAAATAGAGAGAGAAAGAATAACGAACCGATGACAATGACTTACATAACCTCCCACCCCCAAACGCTGCTCAGCTGTGGAAATCTCCTCTCGGTATTCCACAGAATTCAGCATCAATTTAAAAGCAGACAAAGGCCAACTACTCCAACCAGGAACATTTATTACCACTCAGATTTAGGCAGGACCAGGCGATCCGACTGCACAGTTCCCTGGCGATGCTGCACATTGCAGTAAGTTCGAATATTGTGTCCAGTTTTGGGGAGGCAGGTGTTTATAAGTAGGAAGGTGAGTTTCGGTGCCGCCATCGCCTGTTGTTAAACGTATAAAATCAGACTTGGACTTAAAATGAGTGCCAGTGGCAGGCGGCACTCTCAGCTCTGAGTCGAAGGTCGTGGGTTCAAGTCCCACTCCAGAGACTTGAGCACACAATCTAGGCTGACATTTTGGTGCAGTACTGAGGGATGAGACGTTAAACCGAGGTCCCGTCTGCCCTCTCAGGTGGACGTAAAAGAACCTATGGCACTTTTGCGAAGAAGAACAGGGGAGTGTCTGGCCAATATTTATCCCTCAATCAACATCACTAAAGAACAGATGATCTGGTCATTAATCCCATTGCAGTTTGTGGGACCTTGCTATGGACTAATTAGCTGCCGTGTTTCCCCGACAGTGACTAAACTTCTAAAGTACTTAATTGGCTGTAAAGTGCTTTAGAATGTCCCGAGGACGTGAAAGGTGCTACATAAATGCAAGTCTTTCTTTCTTAAAGTCAGACACAGACGAGGAAGTTTTCTCAGAGAACTGGATCAGAGCCACTCAAGCAGCACGAGTACATTTCGTTCGAGTTTAGAGTGAGAAGATCAAAAATAGTCCACGGGATAGAAGAGTTTCTGTGCTGATGAACCATGGCGCATGCTTAGGAGCTTAACACAGGAGGGAGCTGGTCAGGAATAAACTGCTGGCAGGAGTCAATTGCCCTAAAAAGACCCACTCCCAAGTGGAATATATTGAATCAGGTTCGTTCACCTCAAACCTTTACAATAACTGATTTGACGTACTGAGGCATACATAAGGATGATAGGGTCATCGTTCCCGACAATGTGGGCGTAATTTATACCTAACCCATCCGGCGAGAAATAGGCGCATTCAGGTTGGCCGCTCGCTTTACACCCTGCTCGATTGAGGTTAATGTAGAGTAAAATAGGGCGGAGCGTAAAGCGGGCGTTATATCTGAACCTGCCCGTTTCCCACCTGGCGGGTTGGGGTAAAATTCTATTTGTGTCTCCACTGTAACAGTAGGACAAGAGGCACACGTTCAAACTAGTAAAAAGGTGACTTAGGAGTGACGCCAGGCACCACTTCTTTACAAAAAGGAGTGATCAACACATGGAACGGGACTTCCTAGTAGGGTAGTGGAGGCAAAAATGCTCGGATCATTTCAGTAACAGTGGATTCTGTGATGGGGGTGGGAGGATGGGGGCTGCAGAATTGTAGGTTTTTCTGGATAGTTGAGCTAGAAGAGACCAAATGGTCTCCTTCACCTCTCCATCTTGTGACCCAACACAAGATAGAACAGATGGACTGGTGAATGAACTACTTCCTTGCAACAAGCAATGGCACAAAAAATAAACAAACTTTGTTTTTGTTTAAACAGTCTCCTACTTTTCATTCCTTCCTGGAACCACAAAACTCCTAACCTCCCTTCAGTCTCTTCCTTCATCCTATAATCTCCGAGCTTTTAATACCCAGGCTTGGTGTCACCGAGTTACTACTTCCTGGTTTACCTCATCTTCACTCCTACTTTTTAACCTTGCTGTGTCGTGCACTGTGTGGCCCTTAGCCCTTCAAGATTCCGCAATAAGAAAAAAAAACTTGCAATCCTGTAATACCTGCTAAAGAAACTCCCACTAGAGCAATCCAGAAAATTCTGCAAGGTTCACTCGTTAAAGGATTTCTCCCTCAGGGTGACATCGAAATACAATGTGGTGGCTTTATTTTATATTATATCGTATCATTTATAAATCATCCCCCCCCCACGCATCTATTAATCAGAGATTTCCTCCAGTGAATCTTTTTTTGCCGACAGGACAATGCCTGGGCTTCAAAAGTAATTAATTGACTGTGAAGCGCTTTGGGGAGGTGGGGGGGGGGGGGGGGGGGGGGGGGGGGGGTCTGGAGGATTTGAAAGGTGCTTTATGAATTCCTTTCTATCCATGTGGTCACTGGTCAAGGTCAGTAAAATTCCTTTATTAATCAAAGATATTCACATCAGTCATTGGTGGTACATGGGCACGATCTCAAGGGTGCCTGTTGCCAGGCGAGTCTCAGGTGGCAGACATATACACACATCTATGCAGCAAGCTGCCCACTGGATTGTGCTTTGAGCATGTTTTGGGAGTGTACCTGCACTTATTACATAAACACCCAGCCAGAGGCACAGACAGAACTACTTATCTCCACCTTCTTACAAACCTTTAACACAAAACTCGGCACCAACTAAATCGCTACTTCTCGATTGATCTGTGCTATTCTGCTATAATACAGACAGGCTGTGCTATTCTGCTATAATACAGACAGGCTGTGCTATTCTGCTATAATACAGACAGGCTGTGCTATTCTGCTATAATACAGACAGGCTGTGCTATTCTGCTATAATACAGACAGGCTGTGCTATTCTGCTATAATACAGACAGGCTGTGCTATTCTGCTAGAATACAGACAGGCTGTGCTATTCTGCTAGAATACAGACAGGCTGTGCTATTCTGCTAGAATATAGACAGGCTGTGCTATTCTGCTATAATACAGACAGGCTGTGCTATTCTGCTATAATACAGACTGTGCTATTCTGCTATAATATAGACAGGCTGTGCTATTCTGCTATAATACAGACAGGCTGTGCTATTCTGCTAGCATATAGACAGGCTGTGCTATTCTGCTATAATACAGACAGGCTGTGCTATTCTGCTATAATACAGACAGGCTGTGCTATTCTGCTATAATACAGACAGGCTGTGCTATTCTGCTATAATACAGACAGGCTGTGCTATTCTGCTAGAATATAGACAGGCTGTGCTATTCTGCTAGAATATAGACAGGCTGTGCTATTCTGCTATAATACAGACAGGCTGTGCTATTCTGCTATAATACAGACTGTGCTATTCTGCTATAATACAGACAGGCTGTGCTATTCTGCTAGAATATAGACAGGCTGTGCTATTCTGCTATAATACAGACAGGCTGTGCTATTCTGCTAGCATATAGACAGGCTGTGCTATTCTGCTATAATACAGACAGGCTGTGCTATTCTGCTATAATACAGACTGTGCTATTCTGCTAGAATATAGACAGGCTGTGCTATTCTGCTAGAATATAGACAGGCTGTGCTATTCTGCTATAATACAGACAGGCTGTGCTATTCTGCTATAATACAGACAGGCTGTGCTATTCTGCTATAATACAGACAGGCTGTGCTATTCTGCTATAATACAGACATAATGTACTCCTACGGTGCTTTTCTGTTGTAACATACATGGTGTGTAATTCTCTATAATATATACAGGGTTTGTTATTTATTTATATATAGGG
The DNA here is from genome assembly GCA_030390025.1 of Squalus acanthias. Taxonomy (NCBI): domain Eukaryota; kingdom Metazoa; phylum Chordata; class Chondrichthyes; order Squaliformes; family Squalidae; genus Squalus; species Squalus acanthias. The sequence goes on from CM059433.1 coordinate 125,685,254, forward strand.
TGTGTTTTCAATATAGTATATACACAATGTGTAATTCTCTTTAATATACATGTGTTATTTACTAATATTCAGAGGCAGTTACTATTCACTGTAGTATACACAGGCTGTACTATCATGCTGTGATATACACAGGGTATGATATTACTTATAATATACACAGTATAGACAGTTTATGCTATTTTCTACAATACATACATGGCGTGTCATTCAGAATACTGTACACAGGGGGCACTATTTATATATTTAAAATCTTGCGTAGAGTCTGCACTTCCTGTCCAGAATCGTTCTTTCCTGCTGTCATGATTTATGCTTTTGTTTCAGCCTTTTCCATGGTAAATTGCTATGTCACTATTTTCCACTCAAAGTTGCTGCATCAATTGTTATGGTATGATTGCAGGCTCTGATCAATAGGTTGCTCTATAGAGCACATTCCGAAATTCTCTCTCCCAACTCCTTCGACATTTAAAAAATCCTACATTCAACAACAACTTGCATTTATATAGCGCCTTCAACGTAGTAAAATGTCCCAAGGCACTTAAAAGCTATTTGTCAACTGACTGTGAGCAATGACGAGGGCAACTTACTAACTCCCTATAATAGACACACTATTAAACTGTAAGATGCACAGGTTATGGTATTCCCTATAATATTTACTACAGAGACAAAAAGAAAGACTTGTATTTATATAACGCCTTTCACGACCACCGGACGTCTCAAAGCTCTTTACAGCCAATGAAATACTTTTGAAGTGTAGTCGCTGTTGTAATGTGGGAAACGCAGCAGCCAGTTTGCGCACAGCAAGCTCCCACAAACAGCAATGTGATAATGACCAGATAATCTGTTTTTAGTGCTGTTAATTGAGGGATAAATATTGGCCAGGACACCAAGGGATAACTCCCCTGCTCTTCTTCGAAATAGTGCCATGGGATCTTTTACGCCCACCTGAAAGAGTAGACGGGGCCTCGGTTTAACGTCTCATCTGAAAGACGGCACCTCCGACAGTGCAGCACTCCCTCAGCACTGCACTGGAGTGTCAGCCTAGATTTATGTGTTCAAGTTCCTGGAGTGGGACTTAAACCCACAACCTTCTAACTCAGAGGCGAGTGTGCTATCAACTGAGCCACAGCTGACACTATAACATACACTGGGTGTGCTGTTCCCCTGCAGCAGGCCAAATTACATGTTAAAACAAAACTCACTGCAAGTCATGTGATTCGATTACAGAAACCTGCCCAGTGTTGCTGTCCAACGGAACACCTGATGCGGAAAAAAACCCATAAACCTAACTACATAAAACAATTTGCGATTATGTTGGGGGTACAGATATATAGCTCCTTAATAGTGGATGTGTAGACCATAATAAAAAAAATGTAAGTGTGATTCTGGATTTTATATATAGGGTCATTGAATATAAAAGCAAGGAAGTGATGTTGGATTAGTACATTGGTTAAGCCAGAGATGGAGTAATTGTGTGCAGTTCTGAGCATCCCATTACTGGAAGGATATTTAAGCCATAGAAAGGATACAATGACTGATGCCAGGAATGAGAGATTATCGTTATGAAGAAAAGGTTGAAACTGGCGAGGGGTTTTCTTCACTGGGGCAAAGATGATTAAGGATTTCAAAATTATGAAAGGTTTTGAGAGGGTAAATAGTGAAAGATTCGTTACCAATTTAACAACAGAGGTTCAGACAGAGGACTGTCACTAGAAGAGTGAAGAAGGAAGATATGAGCATGGTAGACACTTTTTCCACAGAGGATTATTAGAACATTGAATATTTTGCCACAAGTGGCTATTGAGGCAGAGACTATAACATCATTTCAAAGGGAATTGGATAAAGCAAGAATATAAAAGCATATTACGAAAGCGCAAGACAATGGGATTAAAGTAAATACACCCAGTTAAAGAGCTGACAAAGGCACAGACATGATGTCCAAAGGACCTCTTTTTGTGCTTTAAATTGTGTGGTTCTTCAACCTTCAAAATGCTACTCTTTGACACATGCTGTCGCCTCTGGGTTGCCCTCTCTATGTATTACAATGACTCCACCCACCCCTCCCCCTGGCCCCCAGATTACAATACTGGAACAAAAATACTATCCTGGTATAGCACTGAAGTGAACTTTGCAGAGTAACTTCTCAATTCCAAGATGCCAACTGGCCGACAACAGAGCCTTATGGATTGAAGTGGTGCTGCGAGGTATTAGTAAGAAGGTCCTCGGTGTGCTATTTTAACTAATACCCTTTTATTTTAAATCTTTGTTAAAATAGTGGACAGAGGGAGCTCGGAAGGAACAGTTGACTTTGGACCTATGGTTCCTAAAGCTCTCCACCACTGGGGTTTTCCTTGCCTCATTTCTGGGTCTGTTGTAGACTAATGGATAAGAGATTGATTGCCATGATTAGTCAACAACTCCATTATGGTTGTATCATGCGTCTGCCAGCACGGTAGAAGGCGAACTAGATGGACCTTGATCTTTTCTCATCCAGCAATTCCTATGAGGCATTTCATACGAACATCTTGGTTACTAACACTGCACAGTGCACTTGCAAGGGCAGAAAATAAATTGGAGAAAGATGACTATAAAAAGGTATGGAGAGCAGGAAATTGAACAACTTCAGAAGGCTAAATGAATGGGCCGATGATCGATATATTAATCTCTATGGACACAGAGTTGCAATCTCACCTGTTCGTCTCTTTTCCTTCGTCCTCCTGTTTCTCCGATAGTTTTGATAACCCCTGGTCGGTGTAAAGTGGTGGAGGAAGGTGACGAGATGCTGGTCCCTGGTAGATTGTACGGGTGTGACCGGGAGTAAGGGCTGGACATTGAGGTTATAACCGTGGGCTGAACCATCCACTGCAAATCCTGGCTGGTGGTGATGGCGGTGATTGTCGGGACAAAGGCACTGCTAGATCCTGGCATGTCTGATCGGTATTTCTGAGGGGAGGAGGTAAAAAAAAATAACAAGACCAGTGAGTGCCATTGCTGCCGTCCCATGATGATACAATCAAAACCTCATTCATAAACATCTTACAAAAGTCATGGGAAATTCTGCTGATGGGACAGATGGAGGCAAACCATTTCTAGTTCCCAAATTGTTCCTGAACTTATCTGTGCTGCTTTAGGAAGTCTCTTTGTAAGTAACTTTGTTATAACCCATCGTGCAGAGTCCAGCTGCAGCTTGCATGAAAAAGAATTTGCATTTATATAGCGCCGTTCACAACCTCAAGAGGTCCAAAGTGTTTTTGAAATGTAGTCACTGTTGTAATGTAAGAAATCATACTTTGTTCTCCATTTCCCCCCCCCCCTCTCTTTCACCTGACACTACCAATTTGTTCCATTCATTTGTACATATCTCAAACTTTAATGGGTATGCTAATGTAGTAGTTATGTTACTAACTAGTAATCTAGGAGGTCTGGACTAATAATCCAGGGAACGAGAGTTCAAATCCCACTGTGTCATTTTGAGAATTTGAATAGTTTAAAATATCTGGAAATAAAAAAGTGACCATAAAGCTGTCGGATTGTCAGGAAAAACCCAACTGCTTCATTAATGTCCTTTAGGGAGGGAAACCTGCCGTCCTTACCCGGTCTGGCCTGTACATCACTCCAGTCCCACTCCACTCTGCTTGACTCTTAACTGCCCTCTGAAGTGGCCAAGCAAGCCACTCAGTTATACAAGGGCAACTAGGGATGGGCAATAAATGCCGGCCTTGACAGCGACACCCACACCTTGAGAATGAATAAAAATAACTGCTGACATTAACACATCTTGCCGTTGTGATTTTGATTTTATCCAGCAATGAGGCAACAGTGTTAAGAAAGGTCCTTTCCAAACACCCAGGCCTACAGAATTCAAATAGGACAAACCAGTGAGTATGAAATATAAGCGCAAAGAGTCCTGATTTTGCAAGGCTTGTGGCCCAAGGGCTATAGGATGGACACTCCTGATCCAAGTCACTATGCTTCATGTGTGAACCTGAATGTGAATGTTTATCACAGCTGTTAACTCTCCCAGATACAACTGAATGGCCACTTCAAAGAGCAGTGAAGAGGGATGTTAATGTGGGACTGGAGTCACAGATAGGCCAGACCAGGTAAGGACAGCAGGTTTCTTTCCCTAAAGGACATTAGTGAACCAATTGGCTCTTCCAACAATCTGACAGCTTCATGGTCATTTTTACTGATACCATCTTTTTATTTCCAGACCTTTGTAAAACTGAATTCAAAGTCTGAAAATGCCACGGTGGGATTTGAACTCACGTTCGCTGGATCATTAGTCCAGGTTTTAGGATTACTAGGCCAGTAACATAACCTCTAAACTACCGTACCCTTCTTTTCTGTTTTTATTGTTCAGTGCAAAGTGCGGGGAAGCAGCAAGCTGCTGGAAGAGCAGAAAACAACTTAGGCCGTCACCATATTGACTCAAGAAACGCAAAGTTGAGAGCTATGTTGAAATTTACAACGAATGTGCTTTTAAGAGTTAACTGGTAGCTGTAATGTAGAGATGGGCATTCCCACTCAAGATGTCCTCTGGAGAAGAAATTCAACCCAATTTCAACTGGGCTGTATGAAGGGAAAAGAGAATTGCCCACCACTGCTTAGGTATACCGCAACCAACCGACGTTAATGTCATACATGAAAACATGTTGGATCTGGAGTAGCCTCCCTCTCCCTCATCCAAGGAAAGGGAATGTTAATGAATGGACAAAAGACTTCCATTTATATATTTTTTTTATTTTTTAAAATTCATTTATGGGATGTGGGCATCGCTGGCAAGGACAGCGTTTATTGCCCATCCCTAATTGCCCTTGAGAAGGTGGTGGTAAGCCGCCTTCTTGAACCTCTGCAATCCGTGTGGTGAGGGTACTCCCACAGTGCTGTTAGGGAGGGAATTCCAGGATTTTGACCCAGTGACGATGAAGGATCGGTGATATACTTCTAAGTCAGGATGGTGTGTGACTTGGAGGGGAACTTAGAGGTGGTGGTGTTCCCATGCGGCTGCTGCCCTTGTCCTTCTGGGTGGAAGAGATCGCGGGTTTGGGAGGTGCTGCCAAAAAAGCCTTGGCGAGTTGCTGCAGTGCATCTTGTAGATGGTACACACTGCAGCCACGGTACGCCGGTGGTGGAGGGAGTGAATGTTTAAGGTGGTAGATGGGGTGCCAATCAAGTGGGCTGCTTTGTCCTGGATGGTGTTGAGTTTCTTGAGTGTTGTTGGAGCTGCACTCATCCAGGCAAGTGGAGAGTATTCCATCACACTCCTTACTTGTGCCTTGTAGATGGTGGAAAGGCTTTGGGGAGTCAGGAGGTGAGACACTCGCCGCAGAATAACTAGCCTCTGACCTGCTCTTGTTGCCACAGTATTTATGTGGCTGGTCCAGTTAAGTTTCTGGTCAATGGTGACCCCCAATGCACCTTATCACATCTCAAACTGCTTCACATTCAATGAATTACTTTGAAATGCAGTGACTGGTCAAATACAGCACCTATTTTGCACCCTGCAGGATTCCACCAACAGTAATGAGATGAACGTTCGTCCATTTTTTTGTAGTGTTAGTTGAGGGAGAAATGTTGGAAAGGCTGCATTTATTGTCTATTCCTAGTGGCCCCGAGAAGCTAGTGGTGAGCCGCCTTCTTGAACCACTGCAGTTCTTGTAGTGATTGTGCCCCCACGATGACATTGGATAGCAATTTCCAGCAGATGAATGAATATCGATATATATCCAAGTCAAGATGGCGTGTGACTTGGAGGTGATATAGTTCTTAAAAAATGGAAGAGAAGCTTTAACCCAACTTCAAACATGCAACTGCTTTGGAAATTAAAAAAAACTAGAACTGCCCCAAAACATCTATTGTTCAAACCAGATATTGGTTACAGGTTGAATGTGACCAGACCATAGTGTATAGTGGGTATCCTTTCTAGCATGGATGTGGGCTTTCAGATTGGTGGTGGCACTCAGCTATGCAGACAGTGCAGGCAAGATATACACACAGTCTGTGTGCTTAATTGCAATCTGTAGCACAGCAACAGCTAGAATTCAACAGAAGTTTAGTGGATCAAATACATTTCTCCATGCTCTTGAACCCAGGGAAGTCTCGATATTGTAACTGAAGTTAATGGCCCTTTCCTGCCTCTATGTGGTAGATTCTGGCAGTCGTCTCACTCAACTATAAACACTCAACTAAGAACAAAGAACATATTTCATAGTTCGATGGGCCATTACATTTTTTGTAGAAATTACAATTATAGTAGATCTGTTCACTGACAAAAAAAATTGCCTATGACCAGATCTGTATACAAGAGGGCTGTCTATATATTACTGTATAGGAATTGTGAGGTGGTAAAATCAGTATTAAATATACATACTTGTGTGTACACACAAACATGTGTGATATGCAAAGGTGTGATAGTCAGTATGAAACAATTTATTTTCCCAGGAGTGATTTGAACATATCTCAATAGCTGTACCTGACTTTGCATAACCTAAAGAGGATGTCTGAGGCGCCTTGGGAAGACAGCACTGCTTAGATTGGTTTATTTGGCATGGAGCTATAGGGCTATAGATTGTGCTCCTTATTCATGCATCGACAGAACAGCCTCAAAGCTTTGTACAGTTCTTTGGCAAAAAGACCAGAAACATTTTGCAATAAAATCCTTGTTAAATTAATCTGTCATTTATGGTTCAAACTAAACAACCCAAGAACAAACTATAAATACAACCCTGCCCTTAAATCATTATCAAAAGCACACCTCAGTTGGCCAATAAGGGGCTACCTGCAGTTAGGGTTGATACCTGCCCAGTTTTGGACTAGACTATCTGGTTTATTGAGTGAGGTGACTGGAAAATTTCCAAATGGAATCTGGATACAAATCTGGTTGTAGAACCAAATCCATCCCCCCCACCCTCGCTTCCCCCACCCCCGCTTCCCCCACCCCCTCGCTTCCCCCACCCCCACCCACATGCATAGACACACCTACTTGTGATGTGAAGGTTATTGTTATTAGCATTTTCAATCATCTTTCATCAGCAAACATCAGAACTCGAGCCATAATCCCACTCTTTGCTCCGCCTGTCTTGGACTTGGCAAAAGGTGGCAGCTCAGCCCAACTTGCTGATGAGACGTTAAACTGAGGCCCCATCTGCCCTCTCACATGGACGTAAAAGGTCCCATGGCACTATTTCGAAGAGCAGAGGAGTTCGCCCCGGTGTCCTGGCCAATGGTTATCGATCAAGCAACATCACTAAAACAGATTATCTGGTCATTATCACATTGCTGCTTGTGGGAGCTTGCTGTGTGCAAATTGGCTGCCACGTTTCTTGCATTACTTCATTGGTTGTAAACCGCTTTGGGACGTCTGGGGTTGTGAAAGGCGCTATAGAAATGCAAGTCTTTTCTTTTTCACTTCTGTGGATAGACAGAGGGAGACAAACTCTTCAGTGGGGGGGGGGGGGGGGGGGAGGCGTTGTTCTTTTCAATAGCTTGGAGCTTCATAATCAGCTACAGTAATATCCTAGAAACAAGGATCCCAGACAGTGGACTGAAAAAGCTCTAGAAGGAAATGCAGTTCCAACAGCACTGGAAACAGGAAGAAATCGGAGATACTCGCTGTGAAAGGGCCCCCTGCAACGCCACACATCTGAGCCCAGAGAGAGAAACACACCCAGTTTGTACATGATAAATCACAGGGGTACATTTTATTTTCTATATATATATATATTTAAAAAAGTGTAATAAAAGTTAGAAATATGCTAATCCGGTATGATTTCAAACCGCAAGCTACAGAGCCAACAGAACGCCCACTGTGTAAGAGGGGGTGTGGCCGAAAAGCTGGCCTTGGAAGCGGTGCATTTACTGTAAGTCAACACATTAAACACACACTGAGACAGCCAGCTCCCGGGAGCAGGAGGGATGTTGGCGGCCCACGGGCGGTGAGAGGGGTGGGGCTGGCTGCCCCGAGAGGGCGTCAGTACAAACCTTGACAAGAATTCCAGTTCATACAAATAAACTAAAATAGCTTGGGGGGAAATGTGGCCAAGCGCTACCCGGAAAAGGTTTGGTTTAAACTACAATTTCGAGAAGTGTTATTTGAGGGGGGGGTTAAAAGGAAAAGGGGGACAAAACAAGACCAAAAAAAGCCATCTCCGCATGTTGGCACCAGGACTGGGTAATGACTTCCGGCATAGAGCTGCAGCAGAAAGTCCGGAGGTTTTTTTTCTCTACACAGTTACGAAACCGATTTTGTAATCCCAGCGTTGCGCAAGATTCCCTCCAACTCGCCCCATTTCTTCACCGTCCTTAAAGGAAGGAACAAGGCGTGAAGGATCGCGTTAAATAAACAAGGCGAGGAAAGTTACATCAGACTCGGGCTCCAATTAAAGTGACAGCGCCCCGGATTTAACTCATCTGTAGGGCAACTGGACAGAAATTTACTACATTTGTTTTTAATAGATGACAAACTATCATTATCCCAGCCTTTAAAATGAGGCATTAGAATAGGGGGGGGGGGGGGGGGGTTCTGAATGGGGAGGTATTCCAATAATTGGAAAGGCGATTTCTTTACAACGGGAAAAGTTATGGAAAAGTGACTCCAGTTTCGCCAACTTTGGGTTAGTTTATTTAATTCAATGGGAGTTCTTTTCAAACGGGCTCCGTGGAAAAACAGACTGCATCTGAGCTCCCATTCCCTCCCTCCGCCCGCGTCCGATACTTGGGGAGCAAAATCGCTGCATGTTAAATGGTCCAAGAACGCACGAAATCTGCCGAGAGGGAGAAAGAGCGGGCGATGGGGTCCCGGGACTGGGGAATGGGGCAAAATCCCCGGCATCTGGTGAGAAGGGCAGTGGAAAATAACACCACTAGCACCGAGGAGAATGATCCTTCCCACAGATGCAAATTCATCAACAAAATGATCCTTCGGCATAACCAAATCTTGAATGCTGTAAAAAAAATGAAGCAGATTTAAAGTGACACATGGATTCATTCAGAAGCCCACCTGTGCATACAGAGGCAGAGAGGGGAGGGGGGGGGGGGGGGAGACCACCTGACGCCGCTCCCGGCAGTGGCAAGCTGGTGATTCACACTTGTGCCAGTGTTTGAACAAACCTCACACTGCACAAACACAAGCCCCAACTCTTCTCAGACAACCGCCGACTGGGACCAGGAGAGGAAACAACACACACTCACCCACAGACTGGGTACACGGCAGGGAAAGGAATGGACTCCCGCCTCACTCACACACACACACAACCAGGTCCCCTCAACTGGCTGTGCAAATTTAAAAAAGCGACCAGTTCCCGAAATTCAAATCAACAAAAATATTGGGAACCCAGCTATAGATCAATAAACTGGCACAGCAAACTTGGAAATAATCTAGAGTTTAATATTCTTAAATGAACTAGATTTGGGGGATGTGTCCGAGAGGGTGAAGCATCAAGAGGCCCCTCTCCCTCACCCCTCACCCTTCCCCAGGGTACTGAGCCTTACCTGGGAGCCACTGGCGGAGCTGCTGATGATGCCGCTGCTCCCGGTGTTGCCGAAGACGCTGTCGGGGTGGGCTGGAGACGCGCTGCTGTGGGAGGATGTATCGTAGTTCCCGGGATAATCTTGGTACATGATCCTCCGCAGGAAGAAGATGGGTTTTTTTCAAAAAAAAGCCGGACCGACCGTATTTCTCCTGGGTAGATTTGCTCCGATATATATTTAAATATATATGTATAAATATCTTCCCCCAAAAAATGCAATGTCCGCTGTTTGCTTTTAAGAGAAAAAACTTTTCCTTCAGTCGGTTATTTCCAAGATACTGTGACACACACACGTTAAAACTCTCTCGCTCTGCTCTGTCCTCTTCTTGCAGTGAATGGGGCTGCAAAAATCCATAAAACTTCCTGGATTCGCCCCCTCCCCCCCAAAAAAAACGTCCCCCCTTTCTAGATTGAAACTTTAATTCTTATTTTTTTTAATTAAAAAAAGAAACAATCTTTTCCTCTTTTTTTTTTTACACACTTCTCCCCCTTTCGCGGGTCTGATCGCTTTTGCAGTGACTAATAATTATTATTATTTTTGTTGCGTTGCGTTGCGCCGCCCCCCTCGGTCGGATAGTCACCGAGTTACTGCGCGCTGCCTCCCGAGGTTGATGAGTCAGTACTCTGGTATTAACTCCGGTCTTTTTATTTCCAACACTCCTGCTGCTCAGGATTCACGTCAAAGCTGCCGGATCCGCCCAACCTCCAGCAACCGGGGAGGGAGCCCAGAGAATCCTTTCTCCCCCCTCTGACACTCTGACACTCAGCAGCTCGCAGCTGCCACCCCGAATCCAACTCCTTGCCTTATTTCCACCCTGACCTTTTCAAAATACATCTATATGTTCAAGAAAGGTGTTTGCGAACGATTAGTGGGGACATGGAATCCATGTGAGATCTTCGTGTCTCTCTCTATGACTAAGATCTGGTCGATGGTACCGTCCATTGACGTAGAGCATTACCTAAAAATGGGTATTTGCGTCAAATGATGCGAGGTGTGGGTTTCCTTGGTTAACGTGACGTCTGTACGGAGGGATTCCCTTTTCGTGCGTTCGAGTCATTAAAGAGACAGATCCAATCGCCCCCCACCCCCCGCTCCCCGCCACCTGCTGCAAAGAGCTGAGATGCATGCACCATTGTGTGTGTGGGGGTGGGGGGGGGGGGGGAGACATGTTCAAATTGAAGGGAAAGCGAGCGTGTTAGCGCCGCCTCTTCCCTACACTTGTGAACTTGCGCGTTCAACAAAATGCAACCATTCCCCATCTGTGGTGGGTTGTTTGTGACACTGGCACCCAGACCCTCCCGTGCCCGAGTGCCACCCTCCGGCGGCACACTGAACCTCGGACCCGGGCAAAGACTGGGGAAGGAGGCTAAATGAACTGGCACACTGGGTTCAAATATAAAGCGTACGGGAGGGAAGTGAAATCTCACCCTGGGTTACAATGTAAGTGTACACGAGGGAGGGTAAATACCTGGATACCAATACAAAGTGTATACAGACCCTTCCACTGTTGCAAAGTAAACGTTTTCTTCAGACTATATTTTAAAAACTTACTCTGATCACAGACATTTTTTGAGGAATGAAAACAAGTTTACCGTTTTTAAATGCTGAGATTTTTTTCTCACTCACTGTTCGGGGTTCTGTTTGTGAAATTGGCAAATTATAGTCGGATGAAACGGAATATTTCCCTTTTAGAATCTTAAAAAACACTTTACTTGAAAAGGTTATATCTACCATTACTATCCGATTATTAATAATAAAATTGCGTTTTAAAAATCAGTTTTCTTCCAATACATATGGGAAGTGTAAAGAAGAAGTGAAGTGAATGCAGTTTTCTATTTCCGACAAGTCTCCATGCAAATTAAATTTGGGGCGATGAATCTGGCCCCATTGACTCCGTGCCCAGTGCGATCCTGTAACAACCCGTTATACACTGTCCCCCACACCGGGCCGAAGTCCCGGTTGCATAGAATCGTTTTCGGTCTTTTGATTAATTTCCCCGCACAATGTCGCGTTGCTGGCCCATGAAGTGACACACCGCACGTACTGCAGGATGGGGGGGGGGGCGGCTGCTGCCGCCTGGCCTGTTTCCATCTGGAAAGCAAACATGCCTGGCAGTGGCTCTCATGTGTTGGAAACCCATCATTTACGCGATGCTTAAAAATAAACATTTATTTTTACCATTTTTCTTTGTGCGAAAGGTTACACTACAATGAGCAATATTTTCCATTCCGAAAAAAAATGCGCATCAGCCGAACGGTTTCTGAGACTTGCATCTTATCATCTCTCTGAAATGCCTCAAAGCCCTTCACACAATGAACTAGAAGGAATTGAAACGCATTGACTGTTGTTATATAGGCACGGTCAGCAGGGAGATGAATGAGAAGTTAATGTGCGTTTTTATAGTGCCATAGCTGGAAATCCGAAATAACAACAGAAAACGCTGGCAAAACTCAGCAGGCCAGGCAGCATCCGTGGAGAGAGAAACAGAGTTAACGTTTCAGGTCGAAGACCTTTCGTCAGAACTGGAAAAAAGCAGGAAATGAAATAGATTTTAAAGCAAGTTTAGGGCTGGGAAAAGGGGGAGAGGATGAAAGAACAAAAGGTGATAGGATAGAAAGCAGGAGAGATTAAGAGACATTGAGAGACATGAGATATTCAAGGCAAGAGGAGGTGGTAATGGGACAGGTTAAGGAACAAAGGATGGCTCTAGATGAAGTGTGAATTGCGCTGGCAGAATGAAGGACAGCTGCCATGTGGGAGAGAAGAAAAAAAGGCCAAACAAAAGCGTGGATAAAAAAAATATATGTGATAGGGGCCGGGGTTATGATCTGAAATTGTTGAACTCTATGTTGAGTCCAGAGGGCTGTAGAATGCCTAATCGAAAGATGAGGTGCTGTTCCTCGAGCTTACGCTGAGCTTCCGTGGAACAATGCACAAGGCCGAGGACGGTGAGGTCTGAGTGGGAATGGAGCGGTGAATTAAAGTGACAGGCCACCGGGAGCTTGGGGTCCCCCTTACAGACTGAACAGAGGTGTTCCGCAAAGCGGTCACCCAATCTGCGTTTGGTCTCCCCAATGTAGAGGAGACCGCATCGTGAGCAGCGAATACATCGTGGGCCCCAAACACCCCTTCCAGGTGAAACAGCGATTTACTTGTACTTCCTGCAATTTAGTATACTGTATTCGCTGCTCACGATGCGGTCTCCTCTATATTGGGGAGACCAAACACAGATTGGGTGACCGCTTTGCGGAACACCTCCATTCAGTCCGTAACAGGGACCCCGAGCTCCCGGTGGCCTGTCACTTTAATTCACCGCTCCACTCCCACTCTGACCTCACCGTCCTCGGCCTCTTGCACTGTTCCACTGAAGCTCAGTGTAGGCTCGAGAAACAGCACCTCATCTTTCGATTAGGCACTTTACAGCCCTCTGGACTCAACATAGAGTTCAACAATTTCAGATCATAACCCCGGCCCCTATCACATATATATATATATATTTATTTTATTAATTTTTTTTTATCCACACTTTTTCTTTGTGCCTTTTGTTCTTCTCTCCCACATGGCAGCTGTCCTTCATTCTGCCAGCGCAATTCACACTTCATCTAGAGCCATCCTTTGTTCCTTAACCTGTCCCATTTCCACCTCCTCTTGCCTTGAATATCTCTTAATGTCTCTCAATGTCTCTTAATCTCTCCTGCTTTCTATCCTATCACTGACCTTCCCTTTTGTTCTTTCATCTCCTCCCCCTTTTCCCAGCCCTAAACTTGCTTTAAAATCTATTTCATTTCCAGCTTTTTTCCAGTTCTGACGAAAGGTCTTCGACCTGAAACGTTAACTCTGTTTCTCTCTCTACGGATGCTGCCTGGCCTGCTGAGTTTTTCCAGCGTTTTCTGTTGTTATTTTGCATTTTTATAGTGTTGCTTGAGAGAGGAATGTTGGCGAGGGCACGCTCTGCTCCCCTTCAAGCAGTGCCATGGGATCTTTAACATGCTCAGTTGAAGGTCTGACAACAGGTTAAGGCAACAGAACACTCCCTGAGGGAGAAAGACTAGCGTTTTTATCGCGCCTTTCACGACCACCGGACTACCCAAAACGCTTTACAGCCAATGAAGTACTTTTTGGAGTGCAGTCACTGTTGTAATGTCAGAAACACAGCAGCTAATTTTGCGCACAGCAAGCTCCCACAAACAGGAATGTGATAATGACCAGATAATCTGTTTTGTAAGGATAAATATTGGCCAGGACATCGGGGAGAACTCCCCTGCTCTTTGAAATAGTGCCATGTGATCTTTTACATCCACCTGAGAGAGCAGACAGGGCCTCAGTTTAACATCTCATCCGAAAGACAGCTTAACCTGTTGTCAGCCTAGATTTTTGTGCTCAAGTCTCTGGAGTGGGACTTGAACCCACAACCTTCTGACTCAGAGGCGAGGGTGCTACCCACTGAGCCACAGCGGACACAGAAAGGAATAGAAAGTTATGCTGATAGGGTTAATTGATGAAGGATGGGAGGAGGCTCACCTGGCTGGCATGGATCAGTTGGGCCGAACCTGTGCTATAAATTCTGTGTAATGCTATGCCTGGAGAGGGGCCCGAACCCTCAGCCTTCAGAATGCCAAGTTGTCCTGTCAGATTTTACTTCTCAATTTAAAAAAAAAATTACTACCAACTACAGGCAGATAAGGTATGCGAAGGTCACACTAAAAAAAAAATCCTTCTGCAAGCTGTTGCCCGAACAGACAAACGCATGCAAAATTGCCCCATGTAAGCCATTGGAAATGTTCAGGATTCAAACAAGAGCCAACTTGCCAGGACAGCGGTAAGGTAGAAAGTGCGTCAGGCTGGATTTGTGCTCGAACACTGACATTGCTCCCCACCCTTTCTAATGACACCGAGTTCAGACCAGGCTTGTCTTTGGCTTTAGGGGATTACATATTGTTTATTTTTTTAAGGTGATGAGAGGTCTGAATCCGATATTTTTCCCACTTTAGCACAAGCACGTGTTATTGTGTAAATTGCTTTCAGTGGAGGCGTGTAATCTGTGAGCTGCACTGTGCAAACCAAAGCAGGGAAATGGAAGGTACAGTAGGAAACCAGGAAGACCTTTTGCCATCAGTCCCTGGACAGATGACGCGCCAGTGACCGTGAACGTCAGACAGACGTGTCTCCAGCCTGCAGAAACAGCGCTCAAAGTGAATTTACTGCACTTTAATGGGAGATTGATTTGTGAGGGGAAAGGCACCCAGCTGAAGTGGAACACAATCCACAGATAGATAGGGCAGTGTTGCATCTCTGCTGCGTCCTGGTTTACACACGACCGCAGCTTCTTGATTGTGCTGACGCTATTGGTACTACAAGCTTATGACAGCAAACAATATTGACTTAAATGCATTATATTTTTTATTACCTGCTGGTTAGTGCAGTGCTGAGGGAATGCTGCCCTGTTGCAGGTGCCGTCTTTTGGATGAGACGTTAAACCGAGGCCCCATCTACTCTCAGGTGGACATTAAAGATCCCATGGCACTATTTCGAAGAGGAGCAGGGGTGTTATCCCTGGTGTCCTGTCCAATATTGATCCCTCAATTAACACCACTAAAACAGATTATCTGGTCATTATTACATTGCTGTTTGTGGGAGCTTGCTGTGCACAAATTAGCTGCCGCGTTTCCTACATTACAACAGTGACTCCACTTCACAAAGTACTTCATTGGCTGTAAAACGCTTTGGGACGTCCTGAGGTCGTGAAAGTCGCTGCACAAATGCACGTCCTTCTTTACACATAAATAGAAAGAGAAGAAAG
Organism: Squalus acanthias; assembly: GCA_030390025.1. Lineage (NCBI taxonomy): Eukaryota > Metazoa > Chordata > Chondrichthyes > Squaliformes > Squalidae > Squalus > Squalus acanthias. The sequence goes on from CM059433.1 coordinate 125,700,582, forward strand.
GCTTGACTCTCACCACCTCAAGTCCCAAAGCGCTTATACAGCCAATGAAGTACTTTGTGAAGTGTAGTCACTGTTGTAATGTAGGAAATACAGTGATATAAAGATTCAGTTCTCAATAGCTTGCCATTGCTCTGCGCGAAACCCCATTAGCTGTAGTCTCACTACTGCATCAGGACCTACAGTTTGTTGAAACTGACACTGCCTTTGTTGGAACTGACACTGCCTTTATTGGATCTGATACAGATGGCCCTTGAAATTACACTGTGCAGATATTAACCTTAACACATCGACATGAAATTCCTCTCCTTTTTAACCAAGGCATTAAAGCCTGGCCTGCTGAGTGTTTCCAGCATTTTCTGTTGTTATTTCAGGTTTCCAGCATCCGCAGTATTTTGCTTTTGTATTAAAGTTAGCGCTCCTGTGAAAGAAAGAGCGCCAAAGAATTTCAAGCATCCCTTGGCTAATATCCTATAGCCTAATCCCAAGGCCGATGTGTACCAGGCACCTTAGAACCAATGAGGGCAACACCAGCTCTGCCAAACTGTACCGACTGGTGATACTTGCCTGGCCAGTAAAGCTGGCACCTCAGTGCAGTACTGAGGGAGTGGAGAGGAGGAAGCAGAATCAAAGGGTGATCCAGGGTTAGAGGAGCAGAATAACGTGCAACAGTGCTGGTCATAATCATGTAACTTGATCATGAGAGCCTGACGATCACTGACACACAATGCCGTCACCAGAAAAAACACTTTACCCTTTGAAAATGAAATCACCTCCAACTGCTCCTCTTGTAGAAAAATATGCTGGAGTGTGATCCAAGGAGATAACTGATCTTAGGGTCAAACGATGTTATGATATGAACACTTAGCACCTTGTGACATCCTCCAGCCCATGTGCTGTTCTGTATTTAATGCACAACACAATCTTATTACTAAACAATAGCAGTGTTTTCCAATCATGCACCACAGATTAAATTCTGGTAATCTTGCAGTGATTACATCACACCTTTAATGAGGATGCTGTCATTCGTCGTGTTCAAGCCATCAATGTTGGTTGTGACACACGTTACCAAAAATAAACACCTCTGCACGGCAATGGCAGGTAGGCGTAATTTTTGATCATTAAATATAACTGCTGAGCATCATATCACTGGAACAGTGGGCAAAGGGATCACAACGTCTAGTACTGAGCCACACAGACCAAAATGCTCTGGGTTCGATTCCCAGTCTGTGCTGCGCTGGTTGAGCTCAGCCACGATGATAGTAGGAGTGCTAGAGCTGGCCGAGGAAGCGGAAAGTTCTTGCTCCGTGTTACTATCCAGTGATCCTTTGTGAAGGGGCTGTATGTGTGGATATTGGGTGAGAACAGGATTCCGTTTGCCGATAGTGCATTCACTGTGGAATAGCCTGGCGATACTCACAGTCTAGAGACACACATTAAGCATAGCCACATAGACAAGTGGCAGGAGAGCTGCCAGTTCGCTACTTTTTTTTCTATCTATCTATCTCTAGCTCTCGTTCTCTCTCTCTCTCTCTCCCCAGGGATTTGAGCACAAAATATAGGCTGACACTGTGGTGCAGTGCTGAGGGAGTGCTGCACTGTCAGAGGTCCTGTCTTTCAGATGAGACAATAAACTGAGGCCCCGTCTGCCCTTTCAGGTGGAGGTAAAAGATCCCATGGCACTATTTTGAAGAAGGGCAATGGAGTTCTCCCCGGTGTCCTGGCCCAATATTTATCCCTCATCGAACACCAATTAACAGATGACCTGGTCATTATCACATTGTGGGAGCTTGCTGTGCACAAAATTGGGTGCCGCGTCTCCTCCATTACAACAGTACTTCATTGGCTGTAAAGCGCTTTGGGATGACCTGAGGTTGTAAAAGGTGCTATATAAATGCATATCTTTCTTTCATCTATCTATCTAATCACTCTTGTATAAGGTTTTCCGCACTGGTTTAAGGATAAATGTTGGCCAGGACACTGGGGATAACTCCCCTGCTCTTCTTCGAATAGTGCCATGGGATATTTTATGTCCAACTGAGAGAGCAGACGGGGCCTCAGTTTAACGTCTCATCTGAGATACGGCACCTCCGACAGTGCAGTGCTCCCTCAGTACTGCACTGGAGTGTCAGCCTAGATTTTGTGCTCAAGTCTCTGGAGTGGGACTTGAACCCACAACCTTGTGACTCAGAGGTGAGAATGCTACCAACTGAGCCATGGTCAACACTGGGCCTTTGGACGCTTACTATCTGGCATCATGTGGGCGATGTATTGCCATACTCCAGCACGGACCATGATCTGGGTAAGGGAGCAGGTACAGAAAATCACAAATAAAGGATTAGAGTATTATTTCTAAAATAACTTCCTTTTTTTTAAATTAAAAAGTAATTTTTGTTTCCATTGTGGTTTGTCCATGTGTTTTTCCATTGCGGGTAATGAAAGTTAGTCACCTTTTCAGTGGTCATATGATGTAGAACTCAAGAAATATTAGGTTTGTGACACAGGGCTTCCAGAATTAGATTTGTTTTGACTGAATTTTTATTTTGGTTCACTGTCATGTATAAATTACATGGATCTTACTCACTTCTTTTGAGATTATTAATTAGAAAAACAACACAACATAGATACAAATGAAGGAGGACATTTGACTCATCTTAATAAAAACTTACATTCTCCCATCACCTCATCCAACTGTATCTTGAATAGATTTAAGGCTTTCACCTCATTACCCTAGCCAGAAAGAAAGATTTGCATTTATATAGCGCCTTTCACGACCTTAGGATGTCCCAAAGCGCTTTACAGCCAATTCAGTGATTTTGAAGTGTAGTCACTGTTGTAATGTAGGAAACACGGCAGCCAAATTTCGCACAGCAAGGTCCTTTAGCAATGTGATAATGACCAGATAATCTGTTATAGTGATCTTAATTGAGGGATAAATTGGCCGGGACATCAGGGATAACTCCCCTGCTCTTCTTCGAAATAGTGCCATGGGATCTTTATTGGCTGCCATGTTTCCTACATTACACTGACTGTAAAGCGCTTTGGGACATCATAATGTACTATAGAAATGCAAGTTCTTTTGTACCCGAGGAAGCAGATGGGGTCTCACCCGAAAGACGGCACCTCCGGCAGTGCAGCACTCCCTCAGTACTGCACTGGAGTGTCAGCCTAGATTATGTGCTCAAGTCTCTGGAGTGATCACTCTGTGTGAATAAGTTCTTGACCTTTCCTCAGTATTAATCTATGCCTCCTTGTTCTAGCACCCTGGCATAGTGCTTGATGTAGTGCTCCAGATTAATTTTAAACCCAGTTTCTCCAGTCTTTCCTATGTTCCTCATAACTCAACCATTTGATACTAGGAACCAGTTCTATGCCTGTTCTCTTCCTTGCCTCAATGACTTAAATGTTTTCTTTATATCTTGGTTAAAACTGAATACAGCGCTCAAGCTGTGATCTGACCAGATAACGGCTTCTTCTTACTTACGCTTAACTGGCCTGGCAATATAATTTCGTACTTTGTTTGCTTTTGTTCCACAGAGATTTGACAATTCAAGTGTTAAAGCTACTATCACCCCCAGATGCCATTCCACTTCATCTTTGGCTAAATCTACACCATCCATAATATCTCTGTGACACCCATTTTTTCCTTCCCGTGTGTAGTGCCTTACACATGTCTGTATTTCATTTCATTTTTCACTCAGTTGTCCATTTTCGGATTTTATCTAAATCCTTTTGTAGGTCCCTGCCTACTTCCTCCCAGTAGACTGCTCCCTCCCCCAGTTTAGTATCACATGAAAATTTGACCAGTTTACATTGGATTTCTGAATCCAAACTGTGAATGTAGATTAGGAACAGTTGGGGTCTCAGCATCGCTCAGTACTTCCCCCAGTCTGACATTGCTGCCCTAACAAGGCCTCACAGTTTTCTTTCCGGCAGCCAATTCTTTAACCACATACAGGTTGTATCTTGAATTTCCACTGCTTCTGGTCTCAGTGGCAGTCTTTCCTGAAACACGTCGTCACAGGCTTTTTGGAAAGTACACCATTTCGTATGGGACTGGCCCGATGGAATGCAATGGCCTTCTCTGGTTCTGTACATTCTTATGCTCAAGGGCAACTAGGGATGGACAAGAAATGCTGGCCTTTCTAGCCATGCCGAAATCCCAAAAATGAATTGTTAAAAATGTTACTAAACAAGTTTCTACCATCCACTTGCAAGATCACTTTCTCAACAAGTCAAAGAACTTGGCCAGACAGGGTCATCTCCTTCTTAAGCCATGCTAGCTCTTATTTATTAAATTCTGATACAGTTAGTCCTCAAGTTTGCTCCAGACAATCTATTATTTTGCCAGATATTGATATAAGACTGATTGGTCTGTAGTTGCAGATCAGATTTGTCCCTTTTCTTTAATACGGGTATCACTTTAGGTAGTTTCCAATCTAGTGAGACAATATTCAGTGACTCCCTCATGATTGTCATCAGCAGTTGAAAAATCTCACCTCTAGTTTAGAACCTTTGTTTTGTTGATATCATAGTCCTAAATCTATTTAGATTATTTCCATTAATGTAAATTTGGTCTTCTGTGGTGTATATTCAAGGACGTATTCACTGAATGTACTGACTAGTCTGTACTCATTTTTAGTTTCATCCTCTTGCTGTTACGGTACTGAAAGAATTTCTTGCCACAAATACAGAAAATGCTGGAAAGATAAAGCAAGTCAATTAGCATCTGTAAGAGAACAAGACAAGTTAAGATTTCAGACATAGCACACTTTAAAGTACTTCATTGGCTGTAAAGTGCTTTGGGACATCCTGAGGTCATAAAAGGTGCTATAGAAATGCAAGTCTTTCTTTATTTCTCTTACTTTTTGAGATGGTTAGTCTGCGTATATACAGTACCAGACCTTGTTACAACGGAATGGGTTGTGGCCACCCACCTAAGAAGAAGAGAAGACACACACAATGCTGCTGGATATTGTAGAATTCAAAAGATGGTTAAAATAGTTATCCTCATTCAACTTTGAGAAAAAAGTATTGCTGCACTGTGCGAAATGTTTCATTTCATGTAAAAATAATTTTATTGTAGATCTGTTTTCATACAGATTAAGAATAGCACTTTGTAATCAATGAACATTTCATTTATAAAATTGAATAGCCGGTTGCGAGGGCAAATTTAATTACACATGAAGTAAAATCAATGTCAGGACATTAAAGCCTAGAAAATATGTTGTGTGATATAAGCCTATGAATACTTAAAAATAGGATATGCAGCAACATCTTTTTATTTTTATTCTGCTGATTTCCTCTCTTTCTTTTTGAATATTGTTTAAACAGGGAATGCTGATGACATTATCAGAAGTTCTAGTTTGGGCGAGTTACTAAAGGCCAACAGGAGTGAAGGATCTGGATTAGCACGAGCTAATTATTTATCTCTGGTATTCCTGCAAACATCTCCATTCCAACAGCACCCTGGCTCAGTGGCTTGTCTGAGCAATCAGCAGCTCCCCAATTATCAGTGCCCACTGTTCACTAAAAATACTTTCAACACAATCTACAGCTAGCAAGAAAGAAGTTAAAAAATTTGTCACGGCCCCTTAAAATCTTTAAATGGAATCCTGATGGACCGACTCCTTCTTTAAAAAGAATTCAACTATGTTTAACCATTAACCCAGTATTCGTGCTTTAGCTTTACTGTGCTGCTGCACAGCTCAATGCCTCCAGGGTTTGCATAACCAATTCAGCTGCCTATTTGATATTGAACAGAGATTAACGGGATTATGTGCCCCAGATACATAGTTGGCAACATTTAACACAGGTTAGTAGATTGGGAAGATGGACGTCAGATTAAATTTAATGTGAAGAGGATATAGAAACACACAGTCGTAAATGTTAACATTTTAAAAAGGAGTAGACAAGTAGAGACACTCAGAGATTGAGATACACAAATCTTTAGAAGCGAGAGGACGAAGTGATAAAGCCGTTAAAAAAAGCACATGGATCCTAGGTCTTATAAAGTAGAACAGCAAAGAGGTAATATTAAACTTATAAAATTAGGCACGGTTTAAAATATTCTGTCTAGTTTTGGGCGCTTTACTTTAGGTAGGATGTTAAGGCCATGGAGAGGGTGTAACATAGATTCACTAAGATAATACCATGGACGAGAGGCTTTAGTTATGAGGAGAGACTAGAGAAACAAGGGCTCTTTTCATTAGAACAAAGAATGTTAAGAGTAAATGTGATAGAGATATTCAAAATTATGAGATATTTTGCTAAGATAAATAGGGAGAATCTATTTCTACTGTTGGTGAGTCACTAACTAGCGGGCACAAATTTAAGATCATCACCAAAGGAACGAATGGAGAGATTAAGAGAAATTGTCGTATGCACAGGGTTGCCGTGACATGGAATTCCCCAGCAGAAACAGCGGTGGAAGCAGAATCCATAATAGCTTTTAAAAAGTAAAGTGCATAAATATTTGAAAAAGAAAAAAAATAGGAGCGAATGAGAGGAAGAGCCCAGGAATGGGACTAAGTGGATAACTCTTTCAGAGAGCCAGCACATATGCGATGGGCTAAATAGCCTTCTTCTGTGATGCAAAAACTCTACAATTCTACTTCAAGCACTGATTTTTTCAGAATTCCCAAACCACTTCCCACTGTCAGAAATAAGCTAGGATCAGCCACTGGCCAGAAAACAGGCAAATGCAACAATCCCATCCGATAGGACCACAGAACCTCCTTAACTCTGACATTCATCCATGTGAGCCTCTAGATACCAGGACTTCAACAAATTGTCTCAAACTCCTTTAAATACACAAGGAAAACTAATGTTGTCTTCTCAACAAACACAGAGCAATAAAAATGTACAATGACTCCATGAAAATATGTAAACACACACTTCTCTCTTTGATGTAATATCCAAAAAATATTTCCTGTTTAAATTTGTAAAGATAGACTACCTGCCATATAAGGTCCTCTTCATGCTTTGACTGATATTCAACCTACATGCATCATAGCAATATAGCCTCGCTTGTATGGTTCTGGGGAAACCATTTCCTGAACACACATGAAAATGTCAACACGACATTGCAGATAGAAGGTGTCACCTGTGATCTGCTTTTGAGTTGCTAAAGAGAAACTAACTAACTACTTCAGGCCACCTCCTCTCCCCGAAACCGTGACCATCCGGGGCCAGTAGATAGGACAGTCAAATCGTAGTGTGCGGAAGATTCATATCATTTGAAAAATGAAGAGGACCACACCCAAAATGTAAAGGGTGATTTTCAACTGTGCCATTTGGGCGGTAACTTGGCAGAGCAATCAATGGAACAAAAACTGGGCGGGCTCTACAATGGCCGGTTCTACAATGGGCGGGCGATCTGCTCCTCCAGCTTCCCATCCAGGTGGCAAAGTTAAAAATTACCCCCATAATCTTCTTCATTCTGCAACTTATAGACCCATCTAAAACTAGTGCAAATTTCGGAGGGGGAGGGGGGTGGGGGGTGGGGGGGAGGCCAACACCAGCTTTCAGCACTGATCTGGCAAAGGTATGGTTATGTGCGGCTGTTAAATCTGGACCATAATGTTTACTAAATTTATGAGGATTTCTCCATATGCTACCAATTGGAACATGATCAAGTGATGCCCAGGAAACAGCCATGGTCTGGGTGAAATGACCTTTAACCTGCCCCTTGGGTTTATTCCTTGCAAGATATTAGCAACGAAGGATGCGTTCAACCATTTATTTGGATATCTGCTGTTTAGTCACTGGTTTGCCTTGGGCCCTTGCACTATAGGAAATGAATAACTGTCTAGACTGTCTAAGTTGCTCATTGCGAGAGCTGAGACTTGATAGAGGAGAAATGATGAGCCAGCTCTGACTTGTGTGATGTCAGGTAAAGCACCGCAAAGAATAATTTCTTCACCCAAATGAAACTGGGAAATTACTTTAGGTAAAAATTTGAGGGAAGTCCCAAGAACTACCCTGTTTGAATCCTAAATCAAACACAGCTGATCTATTATAAGGGTTTGTGGTTCACTAACCTTCTCAAGGGCAATTAGGGATGGGCAATAAATGCTGGCCTTGCCAGCGATGCCCACATCCCATAAATGAATTTAAAAAAAAACCTAGTGAGTCAAAATGAATGCTTAGAGCAGTTTCCCATTTAAGAAACTTAAATTCATGTGCTCATAGAGGTTTGAATTTTGGGTACATTCATTTGTGGAAGATTAAAATAAAGTCTTAACTGGGCACAATTTTCAAGTAGTTTACATATCATAGTAGGTCATCAATATGTGCTTACCTTGCGATCCAAATACTAATGAGGTGTCAAGGATTGAAACAGAGACTACGTAAAGCCAAGTCGAATCAGACCAAAGGTGAACAGATTCTGGAGATACTTGGGGCTTCACATGATGCAAGGATAACTGACTTAGCAGAATATTACCGTGCATAAATCTTTTCCACTTTGTGTTGTAGCCACCAAACTCTGTGTCCATCCTCTATGTTTGAATTAGGTTTCTGCCCCTGCCACGACCCAAATAAAACGGCCCTCATCAAAGTCACAAATGACATCCTCTGTAACTGTGATCATGCTGCACTCTCCCTCCTCAACCTCTCTGCAGCCCTTTAAAATAGTCAACCACACTGTCCGACTCCAACATCTCTCCTCCATTGCCCAGCTCAATGGGACTGCCCTCGCTTGTTCCCACTCTTACCTAGCCATTCATCCCCAGAGAATCTCCAGCAATGGCTTCTCTTTCCGGCCTATGGCCATGGCCTGGAGTTCCCCAAGGATCTATTCTTGGCCCCTGCCCCTTCCTGATCTAAATGCTGCCCCTTGGTGGCATCATCTGAAGACATGGGCTCTGGTTCCACCTGTAGGCTGATGACACCCAGCTCTACCACCTTTTGCCCCTCCACTGGCTCTGTGTTATCAGACTGCTTGTCTGGCATCTAATCCTCAATGAGCCACAATTTCTTCCAGTTAAACATTGGGAAGACCCACGCCATCATTTTTGACCTTTACTATAGACTCTGTACCCTCACTACCGATACCATCTCCCTCCCCAACCATTGTCTCAGGCTGATCCAGACTGTTTGCAAGCTCAGGCCCCTATTTGACCCCAATCTGAGCTTCTGATCTTCCAATCCCCCATATCTTCTCAATCACAAACACCCACTATCTGCAACTCCGTAACAATTCCCATCTCTGTCACTGCCTCAGCCCATTTACTGCTCAAACCCTCATTCATACCTCGGTCACCTCCAGACTCAACTATTCCAATTGTCTTCTGGAAGGCCGACCATCCTCCATGCTCTGTATAATTCTGCTCATCCAAAACCCTGCTGCCCATAATCTTTCCGTCACCAAGTCCCGCTCAGTCATCACCCATGTGCTCGCTGACCTTCACTGGCTCCTGGCCACCCGACAAATTAAAAACTCTCATCTATGTGTTTAATTCCCTTCATGGTCTCGCTCCTCGCTATCTCTGCGACCTTCTCCAGCTCTACAACCCTCTGAGAACTCTGCAGTCCTTTAACTCATGAGGGTGAACTGTGAGATGACTGAGTGGTCTGCTGTTATGTTGACTAACTCGGCTAAGTGCTAAACTGAAAGAGTAAGCTCATAGAAACATAGAAAAATAGGAGCAGGAGTAGGCCATTCGGCCCTTCGAGCCTGCTCCACCGTTCAATATGATCATGGCTGATCCTCTATCTCAGTACCATATTCCCGCTCTCTCCCCATACCCCTTGATGCCTTTTGTGTCGAGAGTCTGAGTCTCATGACTCAGAGATAAGTGTACTAGTAGCATTGCATCTGAACAAAGGGAATGACGGCAAGTTGATGTGTTGACAAGCACTGTGTTGTCTGACCACACAGATATCGGTTTATCTTGTACTACGGTCTGGACAATTTCCAGAGTGAGTCTTCCTGCTCTTGGTTCCAAGTGATTGATGTGCCACAGTCATGCGTTCCTTTGTCCACTTGCTCTGAACCCAGTTTCCCTTCGAATGCATGCCCCAACTTGTCAGGAATGTGTTTATTATCACTGTTAACTGTGAGCGAGGCTGTTGTGGAAGATTTGCTGTACTGCATTATCCTTCTGTCACCATATGAGGTCCAGACCTGAGACCCGATTGATCCCTATGGGGTGTAAAAGGGAAGTTCTGCGGGGTGGCTACTGGTTGAAATGGTCGCATTAATCTGCCCACCTCTGCCTCTACCTCTTCCTTTCTCATTCCCAAACCCTAGCCCTTTCTTATCTGAAGGCTCGGCTTCTCCAATGTACCTGCCAGGCTTTATTCTCCATGAGCTACTTATTCTGAATACCAAGGACCATGTCGTCTCCATACAAAGCTCCACAGTCCCATCACCCCATCCTTGCCAAGATCCAATGGTTTTCTGCGCCCCAGCGAATAGATTTTAAGATCCTCGTCCTCAATTTCAAATCCCTTCATGGTCTCACCCCTATTCAACCTCAGCGATTTCCAGCTTTGCAGTCTCCGCTCCTCTAACACCAGGTTACTCTTTGTTCCACCATCGGTGGCCATCCTTTCGATCTCTATGCCTCTGCCATTTGGAACTCACTCCTTAGTTTAAATTTAAGGGTGTCACAGGAAAGTAAGACATTTAGGCCTCATTTTTTAAGTAAGAGAGTGATAGCTTTGTGGAACAGTTTACCAGCAGGGGTGGAGGAAACAGAAACCCAGGGTAGGTTTAAAAAAGAAAGGGCTGGTTAACTTTTTGATACTGAAAGGGATACAGGGCTGTTCATTCTGGAATCACAAGAAGGAATCTAATGGTAGGTTTGGAAGGGTAGACAAGGTGGGCGAAGGGAAAAAAACAGATGATCTGGTCATGATCTCATTGCTGTTTGTGGGAGCTTGCTGTGTGCAAATTCGCTGCCGCATTCCCTACATTACGACAGTGACTACACTTCAAAAAGTACATAGAATCATAGAATAGTTACAGCACAGAAGGCGGCCATTAGGCCCGTCGAGCCCGTGCCGGCTCTCTGCAAGAGCACTTCAGCTAGTCACCCTCCCCCGCCCTTTCCCCGTAGCCCTGCAAATTTTTTTCCTTCAGCTACTTATCCAATTCCCTTTTGAAAGCCATGATTGAGTCTGCCTTCACCACCCTTTCAGGCAGTGCATACCAGATCCTAACCACTCGCTGCGTAAAAAAGTTTTTCCTCATGTCGCCTTTGGTTCTTTTGCCAGTCATCTTAAATCTGTGTCCTCTGGTTCTCGACCCTTCCGCCAATGGGACCAGTTTCTCTCTATCTACTCTGTCTAGACCCCTCATGATTTTGAACACCTCTATCAAATCTCCTCTCAATCGTCTCTGCTCTAAGGAGAACAACCCCAGCTTCTCCAGTCTATCCACATAACTGAAATCCCTCATCCCTGGAATCATTCTCGTAAATCTTTTCTGAACCCTCTCTAAGGCCTTCACATCCTTCCTAAAGTGCGGTGCCCAGAACTGGACACAATACTCCAGTTGAGGCGGAACCAGTGTTTTATAAAGGTTCATCACAACTTCCTTGCTTTTGTACTCTATGGGGGCGATTTTCTGCCATCGGAGGAGGCGGGAAAGGTGGGAAAGTTCGGAACCCGCCTCCAGCCCACCTCCGCGGGATTTTGCCGGTGCCGGTTTTGGAGGTCGGGAAACGGTCCCACCTCCAGCTGGCCATAGCGATACTTGTGATCATTAAATGTTTGTTCGGGGCCTCTCTAAGCCTATTTTGAGAGGCCCTCATGATTTTTCGAGCATTTCGGCGTGTTCCACGCACCTCCTGAACCACACCAGGTAAACCTGATGGGTTGACTCGTGGGCGGCCTCCTCACAGCTGCAGGTCAAACAAGACATCGTTTATTACATCAAGGATTACTTACAGGTGCCAGACCTTGGCTTTAAAAGGTCTCTGAGCACTTTTAGAAGGCCTTCCTAAGTCGGAGGTGCTGCAGCTTGAATCAATCAACCCAAGGACTTCCTTGGAAGACCCGCTCCCCGCTTGCAATGAGCGCTTCCCCAAAGGAGGCATCTGCAAGCAGCATGGGAACCATTCGTTTTCTTTCTGCATGGACCTCAGATGAGGATGAGGACCATCCAGGGCAGCAGCAGAACCAGGCAGCTCAGGAGCAACATCAGCAGGAGCCCCAACCTCCTGCTCAGCCACCTGATGCTGCACAGGGCAGAAGGCACCAGCGCATCGAGGCACCTCACCACAGGAGATACCTCCGACAGAGGGTTTACAAAGGATGAGCTACCTCAACATGAGTGAGCAGCAGTGCCAAAAGAGGCTAAGACTTTCGCGAGAGGTTGTCCGAGAGATCTGCGGCCTGCTGCAGCAAGACCTGGTGCCCAGAGGAACGGGTGGACATCCCTTACCAGTGGCTGTCAAAGTCACCACCTGCACACAACTTCTTTGCCTCAGGCTCCTTCCAGGGATCATCAGCAGCCATCAGCGGCATCTCCCAGTCGGCCGCCCACTGTTGCATCACGCAGGTTACTGATGTCCTTTTTGCTAAGGCCCACAATTACATCCAGTTCACAAGGGATCAAGCAAGTATAACCGCCCATTCAGTTGGCTTTGCAAATATGGCAGGCATGCAGGCAGGGCATCACAGACTGCACACATGTGGCCCTGAGGGCACCCCATCACAACCCAGCTATCTTTGTCAACCGAAAGGGCTTCCACTCCCTCAACATACAGCTGGTGTGTAACCACAAGGAGGAGATTTTGCATGTTTGCGCCAAGTTCTGTGGTAGTTGCCATGACTCTTTCATCCTGCGGCACTCTAGTGTTCCTCCACTTTTCAATCCGCCAAACCAACTTAACAGACGGCTCCTTGGTGACAAAGGCTACCCCCTGAAGAAGTGGCTAATGACACCGATCAGGAGGCCAGCTAACAAGGATGAAGAGCGCTACAACGCCAGCCACACTTCGACCAGGTCCATCATAGAGCAAACCATTGGGTTTTTGAAGATGCGCTTCCAATGCCTTGACCGATCAGGTGGAGCCCTGCAGTATACACCATACAGGGTCTCCAGAATGGTCATGGTCTGCTGTGCACTGCACAACATCGCACAGCGTTGTGGCTTGCAGCTTCCTGATGAGCAAGCGGCTCAGTTCCAGCCCTCCTCAGATGATGAGGAGGAGGAGGAGGAAGCTGAGGAGGAGGAGGAGGCTAAGGAGGAGGAGGAGGATCAGGAAGAGGTCAGAGCGCCGGTGTATTGACCAGCGGCAGCACGCAAGCACATGGCTGCCCGGGATGCAAGGGATGAACTTATCCTGGCCAGATTTGCATAGGTTGCCCAAGTTGGCACATGTCCTTGGATCCATCCTAGGACATCATTGACGATGGACATGACTCTCTGGCCTCCTTTCACTCAGGCCACCAACCTGACAACGCAAGTGTGGCGGAGCCTGCAATGTGGAGCTGCCTAAGGCGAAAGAACAGATGCCATAACGCCAACATTTTGGCTTCAAATTATTTTAATGTTTTCCAACAGGGATGGCATTTCATCAATACACAAACATTCTCCCAATCTGCACACAGATCTGGAGGTTATATCCCTTGCCAGCTATACCCACAGAGATTTCTGTGGCAGGCCTCTTCCTCCTAGATGAGTGGAAGAGCACCTCCCTGCTAGCTGTCACCCCCTCAAACAACATTTGCAGCGCCTCATCCGAGAGCCTCAGGGAGGCCCTTGCCTTGGAATTGGACATAGTGGTTTCTCAGAATATGTTGCAGGTGGTGCAGCATAGGCAGAAATCCTGTGGAATGAGCCAAGGGAGCAAGAAGCCATAAAATCAGACTGGAAAAGTGATGTCAGCAGAGGCGGGTTTCAGTCCCAAAATACTAATTGACCAAGGGCATCCCACACCTCTGAAATCAAGTGGCCAATCATGGGAAAATCTCAATTTTTTGAAAACTATCAGCGGAGGCGGGTTTCAAACCCACCCAAACCGAAACCCGCCTCCAGTAGGAAAATCGCCCCCATGCCTCTAGTTATGTAGCCCAGTATCCCGTATGCTTTTTTAACCTGCTTTCTCAACCTGCCCTGCTACTTTCTCTGTTCATGCACCCGCTTTAGGATGGTACCCTTTGGTTTATATTGCCTCTCCTCATTCTTCCTACCAAAATGTATCACTTCGCACTTTTCTGAGTTAAATTTCATCTGCCACTTGTCTGCCCATTTCACCAGCCTGTCTGTGTCTTCTTGAAGTCCATCACTATCCTCCTCACTGTTCACTATATTTCCAAGTTTTGTGTCATCTGCAAATTTTGAAATTGTGCCCTGTACATCCAAGTCCAAGTCATTAATATATATCAAGAAAAGCAGTGGTCCTAGTACCGACCCCTGGGGAACACCACTCTATACCTTCCTCCAGTCCGAAAAACAACAGTTCACCACTACTCTGTTTCCTGTCTCTTAGCCAATTTCGCATCCATGCTGCCACTGTCCCTTTTATTCCATGGGCTTCAACTTTTCTGGCAAGCCTATTATGTGGCACTTTATCAAACGTCTTTTGGAAGTCCATGTACACCACATCAACCGCATTGCCCTCATCAACCCTCTCTGTTACCTCATCAAGAAACTCAATCAAGTTAGTTAAACACGATTTGCCTTTAACAAATCCGTGCTGGCTTTCCTTAATTAATCCACACTTGTCCAAGTTAACTTAATCCCCGATTATCATTTCTAAAAACTTTCCCACTGCCGAGGTTAAACTGACTGGCCTGTAGTTGTTGGGTTTATCCTTATACCCTTTTTTGAACAATGGTGTAACATTTGCAATTCTACAGTCCTCTGGCACCACTCCCGTATCTAAGGAGGATTGGAAGATTATGGCCTGTACCTCCGCGATTTCCTTCTTAACCTCCCTCAGCATCCTAGGATGCATCCCATCCGGTCCTGGTGACTTATCAACTTTAAGTACAGACAGCCTTTCTAGTACCTCCTCTTTATCCCATCCAGTATCTCCACTACCTCCTCTTTCACTATGACTTTGGCAGCATCTTCTTCCTTGGTGAAGGCAGATACAAAGTACTCAATTAGTACCTCAGCTATGCCCTCTGCTTCCATGCGTAGGTCTCCTTTTTGGTCCGTAATCGGCCCCACCCCCCCTCTTACTACCTAATTATTATTTATATGCCTACAGAAGACTTTTGAATTCCCTTTTATGTTAGCTGCCATTCCATTCTCAGACTCTCTCTTTGCCCCTCTTATTTTCTTTTTCACTTCCCCTCTTAACTTTCTATATTCAGCCTGATTCTCACTTGCATTCTCAACCTGACATCTGTCATACACGCTCTTTTTCTGCTTCATCTTACTCTCTATCTCTTTTGTTATCCAGGGAGCTCTGACTTTCGTTACCCTACTTTTCCCCCTCGTGGGAATGTACCACGACTGCACCCGAACCATCTCCTCTTTGAAGGCAGCCCATTGTTTGATTACAGTTTTGCCTGCCAATCTTTGATTCCAATTTACCCAGGCCAGATCATTCTCAACCTATAGAAATTTGCCCTCCTCCAATTAAGTATTTTTACTCTAGATTGCTCACTGTCCTTTTCCATAGCTAATCTAAACCTTATGACACTATGATCACTGTTCCCTCAAAGTCCCCCTACTGACACTTGCTCCACTTGACCCGCCTCATTCCCCAGAACCAGATCCAGCAATGCCTCCTTCCACGTTGGGCCGGAAATGTACTGATCAAGAAAGTTCTCCTGAACACACTTCAGAAATTCTTCCCCCTCTCTGCACTATTACTAGCTCAGTCTATATTAGGATAATTGAAGTCCCCCATTATTACTACTCTATAGTTCTAGCATCTCCCTGTAATTTCCTTGCAAATTTGCTCCTCTATATCTTTCCCACTAGTTGGTGGTCTATAGAATACACCTAGTAGTGTGATGGCACCTCGATTATTTCTTAACTCTAACCAAATAGATTCTGTCCTTGACCCCTCCAGGACATCCTCTCTCTCCAGCATTGTAACACTCTCCTTAACCAATACTGCCACCCCACTTCCTTTCTTTCCTTCCCTATCTTTCCTGAATACCTTATATCCAGGAATATTTAATACCCAATCCTGCCTTTTTTTGAGCCAGGTCTCCATTATCGTCACAACATCATATTCCCATGTGGCTATTTGCACCTGCAGCTCAGCAGCCTTATTTACCACGCTTCGTGCATTTACACACATGCACTGTAAACCTATCTTAGACCTTCTTGTATTGTCTTTTAGTCTAATCCCACCTAATACCTCACTGTTTCTTACTCTAGTGTTATCTGTCTCCCCACCATCCTTTGTGCACTTTGTTTCTCCCTTCTAATGCTACATCCTGGTGCCCATCCCCCTGCCAAATTAGTTTAAACCCTCCACAACAGCACTAGCAAACCTGCCCGCAAGGATATTGGTCCCAGCTCTGTTGAGGTGCAACCCATCCGGCCTGTACAGGTCACACCTCCCCCAGAACTAGTCCCAATGTCTCAGGAATCTAAAGCACTCCCTCCTACACCATCTCTCCAGCCACGCATTCATCTGCTCTATCCTCCTAAATCTGTACTCACTAGCTCGTCGCACAGGGAGTAATCCAGAGATTACTACCTTTGAGGTCCTGCTTTTTAATCTCTTTCCTAGCTCCCTAAAATCTGCCTGCAGGACCTCATCCCTCTTTCTGCTGATGTCATTGATACCGATATGGACCACGACTTCTGGCTGTTCACCCTCCCTCCTCAGAATGTTCTGCAGCTGCTCAGTGACATCCTTGACCCTGGCACCAGGGAGGCAACATACCATCCTGGAATCACGTCTGCGGCCGCAGAAACGCTTGTCTGTTTCCCTAACTATCGAATCCGCTATCACGATTGCTTTCCCGATCTTCCTCCTCCCCCCCTGTACAGCTGAGCCACTCGTGGTGCCGTGGACTTGGCTCTGGCTGTACTCCCCAGAGGAACCATCGCCCTCACCAGTATATACTGGTTGGAGAGCGAGATGCACTCAGGGGACTCCTGCACTACCTGCCTGGTCCTCCTTGTCTGTCTAACGGTCACTCATTCCCTCTCTGCCTGCACACCCTTATGCTGCGGGGTGACCACCTCCTGAAACGTCCTATCCACGTAGCTCTCAGCCTCGCGGATGCATCGCAGTGACGCCAGCCGCTGCTCGAGCTCCGAACCTCCAGCCGATGACACTTCCTGCACTCATTATTGGCTGTAAAGCGCTTTGGTCGTTCTGAGGTCGCAATAGGCGCTATAAAATGCAAGTTCTTTCTTTCTTCTCCTGTCCAAAACATTACTATCTTACTTCGCCTTCCTCTCTCTCAGAAACCTTCCAAAGACCCTTCTTTTGAACTGTTCTTTCAGCCTCGCACTCTCAATTTCATTTTCCTTTTTCTCTCCTGCTCAGTATCCACCTTCTCCCTCCACTTTGGAGGTGTTTTTCTGCATTTGCGGAATGCTATAGAAATTTGCGTTGTTGCTGAGATGCTTCTACCAGCCATGAAATATTGCTTGTTCATCATACAATCTATCATCGATCTGCTACATAGTGTACCAGTGCTGGAAAAAATTTGTAAAGATATTTGCTTACTTAGTAAGAACCCTTTGAAAACAACTTGCCCAAATGAACCTGTTGCTTCTCAAGGGCCGTTAATTTTAATGAGAAAGACTGAGCATTAATTTATCTTATTCTTGTTTCTTTTCCAGTTTCCTCTTCCTGGGTAGTATTCCATTGGCACCAACTACACTGTAGCACCTTACCCAAGTGAGCATTCTTTACTTGTGTGCCTAAACGGAGAGCGTCAGTCGGCTATTCGACTACAGACGGCATCGCAGCAGAGTTTGCTCCAGTCCTTTCCTGAAATTTCAGCAGCATACAACAGTATACTTATTAGAAGCAGAAACTTTGGCTAATTTTTTCCCCTCCAAATCTCATGGGTACGGAGACTAACCCCAACTGCAGTCAGCTAACTGAGCACAGACATAGCTCGCTCACCCAGTGAGTCATCAGGGTTAGCATTAATTCCTGAAGAGCCAGTCAGTGGGGTAGGGAAGCATTTCACCCCACTACAAAGGCACGGATACTGAGACAGAAAGCAGAGAAAGAAACTATGAGGGATTGGAGACGGCGGGATAAACACTCTGATATTACTTATGAGCTGCTGCATTCCTTTGTTCTTCATCCTGACCAAAGCTGGAACCAAACTCACCTCAGGTTAGCTGGGTAAGCGGAATTTCCCAGAGCTGATAAGCATACTAACAGATTTGATCCACAAGATAGTTTAAAGCCTGAAGCTCACACATGCCATTACTATACTGCAGATAGTTTGGGAACTGGAATATATAACGCACTCATCAACAGTGTTCCATTGAACTGACAAGAATCTCACATCTGCGATTCGCTGTAAACACAGCCAGACATGTGATTTTTTTCCAGAGAGCGCCTTTCGGTGGCTCTTGTTAAACAGCACATAATTACGATCAACATCTTTTGATTTCTTTGGATGTTTGCGCCTAAATAAACGAGTGCTGTCGACATCATAGCTCGTGAAAAAGCGACTGAACCCGACGGTGCGAGGAAGCTGAATCAACAAACGCGGTCTAAAGAACCAAAGCCCTCGGAGTTAATGATGCGAATGTCTTTGCTGACGTTAATTCAGCTCCCTCGCTCTGTCCGCTTCAGCAACTCCTCCAGGCCAGCTTCCTAAAAGGTGTCATCAGCACTGACTGCTTCAACAAATAATACTGATAAAAACTGAACAAAATAGGCCAACAAATCAAAAAGGATGTAAAGTTTATTCTTTCCAATTATTTAATTTTTTATGGCATTTCTCTACGTCTGCCCCACTGACTCCCTCCTGCCCCCATGATTTAAAACACTTGTCCTCCCTCAGTCTTCTTTCCAATGGCAACCAATCTAGTTCCCTTAAACCTCTTAATAGCTCATTACATAGAATTACATAGAATATAAAGCACAAAAACAGGCCATTCGGCCCAGCTAGTCCATGCTGATGTTTATGCTCCATTTGAGCCTCCTCCCGTCCTTCCTTATCTAACTCTATCAACATGTCCTTCTATTCCTTTCTCCCTCATGTGCTTATCTAGCTTCCTCTTCAATGCATCGATACTATTCCCCTCAACCACTCCCTGTTCCACATTCTCCCTACTCTCTGGGTAAAGGAGTTTCTTCTGAATTCCCTGTTTGATTTTTTATCACATTAATGTAAGACCCATTACCATTCCGCTTCTTTTCTCTCAACCCTTGCCAGTAGCTTTTCTCTTTATAGATGTACAGAGACCAAAACTGGACACATTGCTCCAAGTGCAGTCTCACCGATACTTTACGCTGTCAGTACAACCTCCTTGGACTTAAGATTCTGTTGACTGACTTCTGGGGGTAGATTTGCGTCTGGACCCATTTTCGGTCCCTGACTGAACCGAGAGGCCCGAGGATCGGCAGGAATTGGTCTATATATTTTTTTATTTGTTCCTGGGATGTGGGCATCGCTGGCAAGGTCTGCATTTATTGCCCATCCCTAATTGCCCTTGAGAAGGTGGTGGTGAGCCGCCTTCTTGAACCGCTGCAGTCCGTGTGGTGAAGGTACTCCCACAGTGCTGTTAGGGAGGGAGTTCCAGGATTTTGACCCAGCGATGATGAAGGATCGGCGATATATTTCCAAATCAGGATGGTGTGTGAGTTGGAGGGGAACTTGGAGGTTGTGGTGTTCCCATGCGCCTGCTGCCCTTGTCCTTCTAGGTGGTAGAGGTCGCGGGTTTGGGAGGTGCTGCCGAAGAAGCCTTGGCGAGTTGCTGCAGTGCATCTTGTAGATGGTACACACTGCAGCCACGGTATGCCGGTGGTGGTGGAAGTGAATGTTTAAGGTGGTGGGTGGGGTGCCAATCAAGCGGGCTGCTTTGTCCTGGATGGTGTCGAGCTTCTTGAGTGTTGTTGGAGCTGCACTCATCCAGGCAAGTGGAGAGTATTCCATCGCACTCCTTACTTATACATCTATATATTCCGGACAAGTTGTCGGTGCCTGCCCCACCCCCACAGGTAGCTTGCTCGAGAGGAGAAATCAATTTCGGGCCACCTGTGTCACTGGCAGCGGCTCTCAGTTAAGTCCTGGGGGGTGAGGGGGAGGAGGTGGTGGAGGGGAACGATCGTGTCGACTGTAGAGTCGGGGAAGCATTCCTGCTCCTCCTGGCTCCACAGGAAAGTTCTTTACAAAAAAATATTGGGAAAAAAAAAACCCTTTTATCGTCAGCTGTAGGGGCCGCGGAAGAATTCTCAGCCGGGCAGGCCCAACCCCTACTGAAGAATTGACCAATCGGATAGATAATGGGATTGCAGTCGAAGACGTGCATATGGATTTTCAGGAGGCCTCTGACAAGGTGTCCCAAGAGGCTTGCTAGGAGAAAAATATAGCGGCAGTAATTTTTGAAGTGGTTCTTCCGATCGCCGGCTGTAACTTCAGTGGGAGCTCGTTGTAAAATCTGGAGAAAGAACTTAAATGGCTGTTCACGCTGCTTCTCTGGGGTTTCTGTGGAATCTTTCACCAAAGTTCCAGCTGCACTTCTAATTTTGGAGGAATCGTACTATCTGCTAGGTTTACACTCTCTCGTTCAATAATGGCACTTGCCTGACCTTCTCTGGTAACACCTGTCTGAGGCTGAACCACACTGTTCGCAACCTTGGGATCATATTTGACCCTGAAGTGAGCTTCCAACCACATATCCGCAGCATAACTAAGGCCGCCTATTTCCACCTCCGTAACATCACCCGTCTCCGCCGTTGCCTCACCTCATCCGCTGCTGAAACCCTCATCCATGCCTTTGTTACCTTTAGACTTGACTATTCCAAAACACTCCTGGCTGGCCTCCCACATTCTACCCTACGTAAACTTGAGGTCATCCAAAGCTCGGCTGCCCGTGTCCTAACTCGCAGCAAGTCCCGTTTGCCCATCACCCCTGTGCTCGCTGACCTACAATGGCTCCCAGTTAAGCAGTGCCTCGATTTCGAAATCCTCATCTTTGTTTTCAAATCTCTCCATGGCCTTGCCGCTTATCTCTGTAATCTCCTTCAGCCCCACAACCCCCCTAGCCCCCCCCCCCCCCAACCGAGATATCTGCGCTCTTGAGCATCCCTGATTATAATCGCTCAACCTTTGGTGGCCGTGCCTTCTGTTGCCTAGGCCCCAAGCTCTGGAATTCCCTGCCTAAACCTCTCCGCTTTGCTACCTCTCTTTCCTCCTTTAAGACGCTCCTTAAAACCTACCTCTTTGACCAAGCTTTCGGTCACCTGCCCTAATTTATCCTTATGTGGACCGGTGTCAAATTTTTTGTCTTAAAATACTCCTGTGCAGCGCCTTGGGACAGTTTTACTACATTAAAAGCGCTATATAAATACAAGTTGTTGTTTTATCTGAAGTTGATAGAACTGGCTGCTCCTATATCTGACTATATCTGTAAGTTTATTTAACTCCCTGCCTCACCCACTGATGCAAAGCTGTGTCACAGAATTCACCCATCAACGTTTTATCTCTGGGAGCAGCCTTTTAACTTCTCACCTTTGACCTTTTGCTTTGTTTGCGTACTTTGATTATCAAGCAAAACGCTGTGCATAACATAAAACCACAGAGACAACCTGCGATTAAGGTGGAAAGGAGTACCGACCAAGGTTATGGTTTTGGCATTCTCCGCTACCTCTGTCACGTGTAAACTGGTTTGATGCCCATTACAACCCAGTACAACTTCAAGATATTCTGTACCTCACACAACAATGTGTATTTATGTAGTGCCTTTAATGTAGTAAAACTTTCCAAGGCGCTTCACAGGTGTGTTATCAAACAAGATTTGACATCGAGCCACATAAGGAGGTGACCAAAAGCTTTGTCAAAGAGGTAGGTTTTAGGGAGCATCTTAAAGGAGCAGAGAGAGGTAGAGAGGTTTAGGGAGGGAATTCCAGAGCTTAGGGCCTAGGCAGCTGAAGGCAAATCGGGGATGGACAAGAGGCCAGAATTGGAGGAACTCAGAGGGTTGTAGGTTACAGAGATAGGGTGGGGCGAGGCCATGGAAGGGTTTGAGAACAAGGATGAGAATTTTAAAATTCGAGGTGTTGCCGAACAGAGGGCCAATGTAGATCAGCGAGGTTTTGGATAAGCCCAAATTTATGGAAGTTAAATTGTGAGATATGTGGTTCTTGTTAAATGTTACCTTTAGCTCACCCTGTTGATATTCTACCTAATACATGAGAAAAGTGATAATCCACAATGACTTAATCAGGAAATAATTGTCAGCTATGCTTTGTAGTACAGTTATGCTTAAAAGCCCAAACAAAATGTATTTCAATGTGTCTATACCCAAACTATACCCATTAACCTTATTTTTTTTGTTGATGGGTCTAAGTATTTTTTAGCATTTGCTATTTTTCTTTTTAGCCCCAAAATGCATTTATTATTTGACTTGGGTGACTCTTCATTGAGCACTGGACTTCCATCTTGGAGGTCTGAGCACACGTGTGTGTTCTGATTGACGTTTGAACTCTGCTACCCTTGCTGGGGCAGGGGAATTAGTCGCAACATGTCTCCATTGTCGATCTTTCCACTCCTGGTGGACACACCTATCGATTGCAGAACTGCACTGATTGTGGTTTAAGTATGACGGTTTGGTTCCACCTTCTCCTTCCTGTTGAAAGAGGAAATGCAGAGGTGGATGCTTCTGGTGGGGATTTAAAGGGGAAAAATATAAGAATTGCAGAGGGACAGCTCATCTTGAAAACCATAGGTGTCACTTTTACAGTAAGGTGACATGTCAGCTTCTTCCCCCCCCTTCAGAGTACAGGCTTTTACTATTTTCTGAAGCTGTAGTCGTGTGACTGTGCAGCAAGGGTGAGTAATGGACACAATGAGCCACAGTGGACTGCTACAGTTGTCGGGGGTGGGGGCTGTTGGGAGCAAGAAGAGAAGGTGGGCCAGAAGCTTGTTTATAAGTAAATCTAGAAATTTCACGCCAAAGAAAAAAATGGGAATCAGAGAATCGTAGAACGTTACAGCACAGAAACAGGCCATTTAGCACATCGAGTCAGAGCTGGTGTTCTCCACATGAGCCCTCTAATCTCATTCCACCCTCTTGCTCATTTCCCATATTCTTTAATATTCCTCTTTCGCAAGCAACTATCGAATTCCTTTTTAAAAGTATTTGATTATGGACTTTGCCTGTTTGTGATAGAGAATTTCACAGCTTAACCACCTTCTATATTAAGAAATCTTTCCTTAACCTCCCCTTTAATTCTTTTTTGGTTGCCTGAAATTGTGCCCCTCTCATTTCCATCTCACAGACCAGACCAATGGAAACAATCTATAATTATTGACCCCATCATAACCCTTCATCATCATAGAGCTTGATAGTATAGAAGGCGGCCATTTGGCCCTTTGCACCTGCCTCAAGTTTCTGAAAGAGCCGTTCACTTAGTTCCATTTGCCTGTCCTTACCCGTATAAAATTTTACTTTTAAAACACTTATCCACTTCCCTTTTATAAGCTATTTATAAATTCTGCTCCTACGCTGTTTCAGATAGGCCATCCATGTCCTAACAACCATCAGCATAAAAACATTTTTTCCTTTTTCTTTTGCTAATTATCTTAAAGTTATGCCCTCTAGGTACTGACTCATCCACCAGTGGAAATAGTTTTTCCCTATTTACCTTATCAAAACCCTTCATCATTTTTGAACCTCTGCCAGATTTCCTATCTCCTTCTTTGTTTAAATGAAAATAGCCCGTTTCTCTTGTCTCTTCTCATAATTAAAGCCCATTATCCCTGGTATTATCTCAGTAACTAACTCTTTGTATCCTCTCCATGGTCAGATGTGGCTCAGTTGGTAGCATTCTCGCCTCTGAGTCAGGAGGTTGTGGGTTCATAGTCCCACTCCAGAGACTTGAACACAAAAATCAAGGCTTGACACTCCAGTGTAGTGCTGAGGGAGTGTCTTTCAGATTAAGACGTGAAACTGAGGTCCCATCTGCTTTCTCAGGTGGATGTAAAGGATCCCATGCCACTATTTCGAAGAGGAGCAGGGGAGTTCTCCCCAATGTCCTGGCCAATATTTATCCCTCAATCAACATCATAAACACAGATTATCTGGTCATTATCACATTGCTGTTTGTGGGAGCTTGCTGTGCGCAAATTGTCTGCTGCATTTCCTACATTACAACAGTGACTACACTTCAAAAAAGTAGCTCATTGGCTGTAAAGTGCTTTGTGGTCATGAAAGGCGCTATATAAATGCAAGTCTTTCTTTCTTTCACATCCTTCCTAAAGTAAGGTGCCCAAAAAACAGACACATTGAACTTGAAGACTTCTATCAGGTCACCTCGCAACCTTCTCTGCTCCACTGAAGAAAGCCTGATCAAAGAGATGGGGGAGGGGCATGAAAGTCAGGTCAAACAGAAGGGTTTTTGGAGACTTTTGAAAGTAGGGAGAGAGATAGGAACAGGAGCAGGCCATTCACTCCCTTGAGCCTGTTCTGCCATTCAATTAGAGAGATGGCAAAGGAGAGGGATTTCAGAAGAGACTTCCAGAGGACAAGGTTGGAGTTGCTAAAAGTGAGCAGAAGGAAGGGGTGTGAAAAAAAAATTGTCTGTTTGAGATTTAATTTGTTATTGCCTTCTTTAATTCTTACATGGTACATAGGGTTTAACAACCAATTCAGCTTAACACAATACAATGTTGTGAGAATTGCTCCGTTGGTTGCTGAGCAGTTTACTTGAAACATAGAAAAATAGGAGCAGGAGTTGGCTATTCAGGCCCTTCGAGCCTGCTCCGCCATTCAATATGATCATGGCTGATCCTCTATCTCAATACCATATTCCCGCTCTCTCCCCATACCCCTTGATGCCTTTTGTGTCTCGAAATCTATCTATCTCCTTCTTAAATACATGCAGTGACTTGGCCTCCACAGCCTTATGTGGTAGAGAATTCCACAGGTTCACCACCCTCAGTGAAGAAATTTCTCATCTCAGTCCTAAATGTCCAACCCTGTATCCTGAGACTGTGACCCCTCATTCTAGACCCCCCCAGCCAGGGGAAACATCCTCCCGGCATCCAGTCTGTCTAGCCCTGTCAGAATTTTATGTTTCAATGAGATCCCCACTCATTCTTCTAAACTCTAGTGAATACAGGCCTAGTCGACCCAATCTCTCCTCATACGACAGTCCTGCCATCCCAGGAATCAGTCTGGTGAACCTTCACTGCACTCCCTCCATGGGAAGTATATCCTCTCTTAGGTAAGGAGACCAAAACTGTACTCCAGGTGTGGTCTCACCAAGGCCCTGTATAACTGAGGGAGGAGCCAAGCCACTCATTTGAAATAAAACATGCTGGGTTGGATTTTCCGCCAGTTTCCTGTCCCATAGTGGCAGAAATGGCAGCAAAATTGGACGGTGAACCCTACCGCCTTCCCCTGCCATCCCTTCCCCACCCTCCGCATGTAAATGTTGGAAGGGGTGGTAGGTGGGCCCTGGCTACCAGACCCATTTCCCGCTCATCTGTCCTGCTTACTGCCACTCCCCAGAGCCGCCTGGTGGAAGGTAGTACCAGTAATGGCACCAATGTCCATGCATGGAGGGAGCGGGCCTAGTAGAGGCCTTCAGTCCTTTTAGTTTAGCTCCCAGCATTAACCTTTGTAGGTCTCAGTCTCTGGTCCACACCAAGCTCGTCCTCAGCCTTGGTGGCTTCCTTTTTGGTGGCAGAAATCCTGCCGGGAGCCCACCCTGCAAGGCCAATGGCAGATGGAATATAATGTGGATAAATGTGAAGTTATCCACTTTGGTAGAAAAAATAGAAAGGCAGAGTATTTCCTAAATGGTGAAAGATTGGGGAATGCAGATGCTCAAAGGGACCTGGGTGTCCCTGTAATGAGTCACTGAAAGCGAATGTGCAGGTGCAGCAAGCCATTAGGAAGGCAAATGGTATGCTGGCCTTCATTACAAGAGGATTTGCGTACAGGAGTAAAGAAGTCTTACTCCAATTATATAGGGCTTTGGTGAGACCACACCTGGAGTACTGTGTACAATTTTGGTCTCCTTACCCAAGGAAGGATATAGTTGTCATAGAGGGAGTGCAACGAAGGTTCACAAGATTGATTCCTGGGACGGCGGGACTGTCGTATGAGAAGAGATTGAGTAAACTAGGCCTGTATTCTCTTGAATTCAGAAGAATGAGAGGGGATCTCATTGAAGCATACGAAATTATTAAAGGGCTTGATAGGGTGGATGCTGGGAGAATGTTTCTCTTGGCTGGGGAGTCTAGAACCAGGGGCCACAGCCTCAGGATAAAGGGTAGGTCATTCAGGACTGAGATGAGAAGAAATTTCTTCACTCAGAGGGTGGTGAATCTTTGGAATTCTCTACCCCAGGGCTGTGGAGGCTCAGTCATTGGGTATATTCAAAACAGAAGTCGATAGATTTCTGACTAGTAAGGGCATCAAGGAATATGGCGATAGGGCCGGTGAATGGAGTTGAGGCAGAAGATCAGCCATGATCTCATTGAATGGCGGAGCAGGCGCAAAGGGCCGAATGGCCTACTCCTGGCTCCTATTTCTTATGTTCTTAATGACCCCGACCCAGTATAATGATTGCGACAGAGTTAGAGGGGCTGCAGAAGTCCCGCCCTGCCGCTACTCCACCCCAAATGAGGAAAATGCAGCTCGCTGTGTGATTTGTTCAGCCATGTGCCTGATTGGCAGCTTCTTGAAATGAACAGACTTACTTTCATAATTGCTTGACTCCCGTGACTATTCTCAGGGGTAATTATAGGCCTACATTTTTCAAATCAACGAGTTTTGATCTGGAGGTTACCTGATTGGAACCTCTGAGAATAAGTCAGATAACTTCTGTCATCGACAAGGAAAGGAATTAACAAAACAATGGTGTAAAAAAAAATTATAGGCACAACTATTCATTATTTTCCAACTCTACGAGAAGCTAGTAGAGTTTAACAACTGTTGTATATATTCAAGTTATATTGCTGCTGTTATCCACCTGATCATTTACTGTTTACATAAAGTTTTTTGGCACTTAATGCCTAAACAATGCCAAGTGTTGGTGTAACTCTGCAGGCTTAGGAAGGCAAGGAATACGCAGTGGAAGCAGGGATCGAACCAGTAGTTGAAATACTCTAAAAATAGGAGGCCATGTTAGTTTTCCTGAGTGTGCTAGAATATTTTATCCAGCAAGTAAAGACACAGAGTGTGAGGGCTCACCTACAAGACTGGTCTGAAACACAATGGCTAAAAAAGAGTAAAAAGGTTAAAAGAACCCCAAAACATAACAGGAGAAATACCAGGAATCAACTCATGTTGGAGGAATGGAGAGTAGGCTGGAGGAGTTGGCTGAGTTAGTGTGGGTACATAAGAACATAAGAAATAGGAGCAGGAGTAGGCCATACAGCTCCTCGAGCCTGCTCCGCCATTCAAGATCATGGCTGATCATCGACCTCAACTCCACTTTACCGCCAAAAATCTATCGATCTCAGCCTTGAATATACTCAACGACTGAGCATCTACAGCCCTCTGGGGGAGAGAATTCCAAAGATTCACATGGGCGCAGTGCAATCTAGGCCAATGTCCTTTTAAATTGGAAAATAACCAAACAGTTTCCCTTTAATGCCAGAAGTAATATCCGTTCTCAAACAATGTAAAAAACGGTGGACCAGCTAAAGGCCCTCATTAGCATGTTAGATGCATGTTAACTTGAGTGCTCTAAATGAGTGGGAGTGACAAATGCATACACAGCCCAATCAGAAAATTGGATAATGTGACTTTACAGTGGGAGCTGGGCAGTCGGACTCACCACCTGGTTTCCTGCTCCCGAATACCCATATCTTGCTGGTGGTGCTGATACCACTGGTTGGAGCATTCACACTATAATGTCTTTGTTTTAACAGGAATTACTGGGACCAGGAGAGAATTATCAAGGAGGTGGACTAAAGAAGAGGAAGGTGGCGTAGTTGATGGACTCAAAGACAGCAGAAGGCCAAAGATGAAGAGGCAGTCACACAGAATATTATTTGTGATTTAACCAAAGCAAACTTATTGCTGTGAGTGGGGCAGAAGTTAGATTGGAAGGCTGCAAATAGGGAGTCACAGGAGAGAGTTAAGAGACAATGGGGGAGAAATTCAGTATCGCCCCAGTTGGGGCGCAATTATCGGCTGGGCGCAAAGATTAGCGCCTGGCGCTAATTATCGCCTCCGACTGCAAACTTGACTTTTATCGCCCCTGGAGGTGATTGGCGCGCTAAATCAGGCACTTCACACCTGTCTTAAGGCGCAAAGGCCGAGGAGCTACCTCAGAGCGCTGGCGAAGCTCATGTGATGTCAGTCAGCAATGGAACACAGACACAATGGCGCCGGCCAGTTCTTAAAGGGGAGGGTTGATCTTGCTTTCCATCCACATCCTGCTCATTGCAACCTTGAATCTCGGCCTGGAGAGACCTGTACATCAAATCTGCTGGAAAGAACAATGGAGAGAACCAGGGAAAGAGCTCAGAGTGCAGCCCCCACAGTCTCTTCTAAATCGATACAAGGAAGGGCAAATCAAAATGAACCTGCAAAGTGCTGCTCAGTACCCAAAACTCCTTCACGCAGCGTTGAATCTCTCCAGAAGTCTCTCTCTCTCTCTCTCTCTCAGAATGTGTGGTTCAAAAATGTCATCAACAACAAAAGGCAGGAAGCGGTCACCTTTAAATAGCGCTCCCTCAGTCCCTTCCTGACTGCAAAACGCTCCCCTCAACCTGTCGTTGCTAGCGGCAGGCGGTAAGGCAGGGGGCACCACTCAATATCCGCTCTGGGGCGCTGCGCACTCGACTGACATCACGATCTGCCGGCGCAGGAGATCGTGGCAGTAGTGTTTAGCGCCGCCGCAAAATGTCTAGTTAATTTTGCGAGCGGTGCAAACATCGCCGCGCCCGGGCGCTAGTTGCCTTGCGCCCCATTAGCGCCCTCTTAAGGCGCTAACGGGAGGCGCAACCAACTGAATTTTCCCCCCAATACATATTCCAGAACTTTGGGAAGTAAGAATGATAGAACAGAGGAGTTGAGAAGTTGAGTGATGACAATGGTTTTGAGGAGGATGGGGACAGAAGGCAGAGTAGGGAAACAGGTTTTAGATGTCGCCAAGCATGGGGCTGAGTTAGACGATCAGGAATGGGGACAGGAGGCAACTGAGGAGTGAGATGGTTTTATAAATGAAATAAGTGTAATGAGACCTGAGCAAGAGAAACGGGAATATGGGAACTGCGTCAAGGAGAGGGAAGGGGAGAGGGCTGGGAGTCGGAGAAGGGGAAGACAAAGGCGGCAGAGGCAACTGTGTTGATGGCCTCAATTTTGGACACAAGAAAACCTGAGTTCCTTGAATTTAGCGTATAAAGTGAGTGTGTGGTGGAAAAATGTCAGAGGTCGTTGGTGATGGTGGCGAGGAGTTGGAGTTGTCCCTGCTTTCTGGGATGATGTCGTAACTAGTGTTTACAAGAGGAAGAGGCAATTACTCCAAACTGAACTTTGCCAGGAAAAATGGACACATGCAACTTTTTAATGTCTGTACAAGAGATACATGCAACAAGCAAAATCACTATGTTGAGGTTGTGCCCGAGCTTTCGGGATCAAGAATTTCTTTTTCTTATTTACCTCTGCTATGTTTTAGCTCTTCCAAGTGCAGATGGTGTGGTATAAAACAGGAATTCCCCAGCCTCTTCTAGCACTTTAATGTATGTGATCATCAGTGTTTCCTCATTGTCATCTTTCCAGGACTTCCAACATTTCAATTGAAAATGTCAGCATTTTGGGAGTGGGAATCATAGGACCATACAGCACAGGAGGCCGCCATTTGGCCCATCATGCCTGCGCCGCCTCTTTGAAAGAGCTATCCAATTAGTCCCACTCCACTGCTTTTTCCCCATAACCCTGCAATTTTTCCCCTTCAAGTATTTATCTAATTCCCTTTTGAAGGTTACTATTGAATCTGCTTCCACCTCTCCCCCTCCCGCTTTCAGGCAGTACATACCAGATCATACCAACAACTCTGGGCCTTTTTGATGTATACTGTCAATTATTGGCAATGAAGAGAACTGTCCTGCTGAGATCACAGTATAAATGGGGCCCAGCTTGGAAATAGCAGTTCCTCATGGAGTTAAGTAACTTGCCTGGGGAAAATAACTCCTAATCATTAATTTGTAAAGTGATGCCACCCAACCCTTGATAGGCATGGTTGCCTTTTCCTTTATTCCAGGAATCCAATATGGGCCAGAAAGGGTTTTAATTTTAAATTGAATGTATATTTTGTTACTTGCGCAATAATAAATAAGAAAGGTATGCATAAAGCAAGGATTATACCATGCCAGTGATTGTTTTGGCACGAGGTGAAGGCGACAGCTAAAATGAATGCTGCCACAGTTCAAACCACAATATCTGTGCATGTTGGTGTTCATTGTTACTCGTCGAGGTAAATATCAAGCATGACTTCAAACCAAGAATTAGTCACATCAACAATAAGAACAAGAGGTCTGCAGACAGGACAACCAAAATTTTACAAGAACATTTGGAGTGATAGCCAGTGATGCCGTCACTACTTTTCGCGTACTTGTTTACCCTCGATTAGGCAGCTGGTGGTTTTACCATTTTACGACTTTGACTACACCACGTGCTTTTTAAAATTGTAATTACTCTTACCTCTATCGTCTCATCGAGTTCCTGTGCTATGAGGGTGAATCATCTCTACAGATACGGTCAATGCCTTCACGAGACGTACTGCCAGTAGTGCCCTAACCCCCACCTCACTCACTCACTCAAACCTGATATTCTCTCCCTCTCTCAAGTGAGCTAGCGGAGTCTGGCAAACTCAGTCCTGGTGAGATGTGAACCTGTGTGGTGTTCTGATAAGGGCTGTTAGAAATCAGGGGTGTCCAAAATGTATATGGTTATGCGGATAAAATTGTGCCTCGAATTCTAAGGAACATACTGTAACACTGCTAGACTTTTTTTCAGCAAAGATCAAGTGTGATCACTTTGCTTGTTCACACCTAATTTCGCACTTCCTGGCCACCACAAATGACATCAATTATACCTCAGCTGATAAAAACTGAAAGCCACATTTATGGCAACCTCTTATCTCATGATCAAATGAGTAATACAGATATTGGATTTGTCTAAATGACAAACTGTTTTCCATTTTATATTCCTGGTGCTTCTGCATCGTTACATCCAAAAACATTAGAAGGTTCCTTTTTCTTCACACATTCTACAGGTTTTATTAGTTCCTTTTTGAATAAATCTCAATTGATGTTCAGTGTTGCAAAATCCTTGGCATATTACGTTGGAATGTTCATTTTTAGAATCCGAATTGTGTTCTTCGCGTGGCTCTGCTAAAAGATTTTGTTGTCACGGCCAATGTGATTAACTTTTTCGAAGTTAAACCTCACACTGAAAACCATTTAGCTCTTTTAGTTAAACATTCATGCAATTACTATCGAACAGTAATTGATTTATTTTTACCTTGCAGTTTTTTGAACGGGGATACAGATCTAATTGTAATAATGAAAAAGATGGTGTGTTTTTTCCCCCTGCCAATTTTAAGCTTAGGAATGGATGACAAAATGGTTGAATGGTAGGAAACAATGGGTACTTATGGAGGAGTTATGTCAGAATGGAGGAGGGTACTGAACAGGGTGCCTCAGGGGTCAGTGCTGGGAACATTACATTTACATAAATGAGCTGGATTCAGAAATTCAATATAAAGTGGTCAAATTTGCAGATGATACCAAACTCAGAAGGGCAGTGGAACCATTAGAGGCAGCTCAGAATGAGTTGGACAAGGTACGTATAGGCAGTACAATGGCAAATTAACTTGTAAAGTGCTACACTTAGGAATAAAAAATAGACAACACGTATAAGTCATGAATGACGTTGAAATAGCTAAGGATGACATTGAAAGAGACATAGGAGTCTTAGTAGACTCAATGCTCAACATGTCCAACAAATGCAGTGCACCAATAGGATGCTAAACTATATAGCCAGAACAGTAGAATACAAGTCAGAGGAGATAACATTTTATAGTGCTCTAGTCAGACCGCACCTTGAATACTGTTCCCATTTCTGGTTACCAAGAAACAAGAGAGACACTCAAATGCTGGAGGTAGTGCCGAGAAGAGCCACAAGACTGATTCTCAGTTCATGGATTTGCATTACTAGGAACAACTGGAGAAACTTGGGCATTTCAGCCTTGAAAAGAGGCAACTGAGAGTTGATCGTACAGAAGTACACAAGACTGTTTAGGGTATAGAAAGTTAACCCAGAATATTACTATAAATTAAAGTGCACGAACAGAACAAGGGGACACAGGTTCATGCTAGAGAAGGTACGTTTAGGGCAGATATCAGTAATTTCTTCTTCACAGAAAGAAAGATCAACATGTGGAATAAACTTCCAGATAGAGTAGTGGAGGAAATCATTTAAGAAACAATTCGATGCTATAATAGGTGGGGGGGGGGGGGGGTGGAAATGTTAGGATATTTCTGGATGGATGAATTAAAATGGGCCGAATGTCCTTCGTCATCCGCAATTATCTTGTGATCACATTTAAAGTGCAATCATTAGCCCATATGGACTGCAGCGGTTCAAGATGAAGGCCCACCACCACCACCTTCTCAAGGGCAAGTAGGGATGGGTAATAAATGCCAGCCTTGCCAGCCACGCCCAAATTCAGAGAATGAATTAAAAAAAATCTGTGGGTAACACAATGGATCAAGCGCTTGAGTATCTGACACTTACCTTATAAACCATGTTTAGCAAAAATTAAAACATCAAATGAGAAGCCTACCACAATTTAAAATTCCAGACAATGGTCATCATCACATTTGGAAAGGTTCTAAAGGATTATGCAAAAACAAAACCCACAAACTTACACTGATTACAAACCATTGACTTCCAGTACACCACTGATCAGACTTGAACATTGCCGCTCATCTTGTTCTGTTATTAATATAAGGAGCCCTTACTGTGGTGTGCCCTGGCAATTACAAACACCTAGAGATGTGGGTCGTAGATTCTACAGTAAGTTAGCTAGCTATGCAGCTCAGAAACATCAGATTACCCAAACTCAATCTGGGTAAAAGCTTGCTTGTGGTCCAAACCAAATGGAAATACTGTACAAAAATAAAAACTTACCACTGATGAGGCAGCTTCACTCAACCTGGAAAATGGATTCATATTTTCTGAGGAGTGATGTTAATCAGATTTTCTGCACAGCAATTCTACAATACCTCCCACTCAAATGCAAAAGACTACAGCAGTGAATTGTCTCCCATCATTTCCTGTGTAAACCCCATGTATATTTCCTGTTTAACTGAGTAGACGCATGTGCATTGTCCCCTTATTTACTTGGGATTTTGTCTGCAGTCTATTCCCTGCTTGTCCATTTGTGGGATGTGTTGCTATTTCATCTGCCGATCCAATTTCTAACAAAGTTGTTATTTTACAAACACAGCAGTTGATCTCCTGTGGTGCTGCTCATTTGTGAGTTTGAGGTTATGTTGTTGCATGGCAGGGGATTGTTTCTGGGGTAAAAAGTGCACTGACAGATCTGTGAGTGTAATATTAAAAAAAAATTCAACCCTGGAAAGTGTGAACCAATTAAGAATATTTTATGCAACAGTCACGCTATATATATATATATCCTCCATGCTGTTGGTTGTAGTGAATCAGACATTATGCTGTTGCAAAGCGGGGTTGTGGTTGCTGGGGTATGGAAGTGGGAGAGGGCTTCACCTCTACAGTGAAAGAATTTGGAAAGAGGTCTTGCCAGAGACATTGAAGTGTTTTTTGACTGGTTCCTGGAAAATAAATGGTATTTTCCTTACTCACCGAAGGTAGCTAAATACCACAGCTGCATAAATATCGCTCTCCCTGTAATATGGGGAGCTTTTGTTTACCTTTACTGTCTGTGCCATCTCGTGTCCATAATACTGAGACTGCCCTGGTGAAAGTCACCATTGCCATGTTTTGTACATTATTCATCCATCCCCCTCTACTACCTTTCTTCACAATCAGTTCCGCAGAATTGCTCTTGCTTGGTTTCACTCCTACCTTTCCCAATTTAGCCAGCACATCTCTAGAAATAGATCAAAGGTGAGTACAGTAGCCTAGTGATTATGGTACTGTGCTAGCAACCCAGAATTAATTAGCTCAAATCCAACATGGCAAATTATGAAAATCGTATTCAATAAATATGGTAATTTATGGCTGGAATCAGAAAATGACCACAAAAGCTGCTGGACTGTTGTAAAAACCCAACTAGGTTTTTAATGTTCTTTAGAGAAGGAAACCTGCCATTCCTACATGGTCTGGCCTACATGTGACTCCAGTCCCACAATATATGGTTGATTCTTATTGTCCCCTGAGGTGGTCTAATAAACTACTCAGTTGTCAGGGTAACTAAAGATGGACAATAAACACAGCTTTGCCTGCATAACACACATCCTGAGAACAAAATATAAAAATGGCTTTTCCACCTCCTTTTATGATCACCGACAGAGTACCCCAAGGTTCCATCCTTTGCTACCTCCTATTCCCCATTTATACACTGCTTCTCAGCGATGTTATGCATAGGCATGGGATCAATATGTTGACAACCTCCAGCTCTACCTGTGTACCACCACACTTGCTCCACAACCGCCTGTGTTGTCAGACTGTGTGTTCAACATCAACACTTGCTGTGCGCAGATTGGCTGTTGCATTTCCTACATTACAACAGTGAGTAAACTTCAAAAGTACTTCATTGGCTGTAAAGCACTTTGGGATGTCCTGAGATCGCAAAAGGCACTATATAAAGGCACCTTTTTCTTTCAAGTCTTTCCTTTAACTTTCACCAGTTGAACACTAGGAAGAACAAAGCCATCTTATTGGGCTTCCCCCAAAACCTCTGCACCCACGTCACTAACTCTATTGCCTTCCTCAGCTGCTCACTCGACTGAAGCAGACAGGGTGCAACCTTGGTATCCTGTTCAACCATGAACTGAGCTTCAAATTTCATATCTTTTCCATCACTAAGATCACTTACTTCGACCTCTGAAACACTGCTTCCTCCGTCTTTACCTCAACACTTGCCCCCGAAACCCTTATCCACATTTTTGTTACCTCCAGACTCTACTTGTCCAACACCCACCTCCTGCGCTACACAAACTCCACCACCCGTGTCCTATCGCATGCCAAACCTGTCGCCCATCATGCCTATCCTCACCAATCTCCATTGCCACCCTGTACCCCAACAAATTGAATTCAAAGTCCTTATTTACATTCCTCCATATTATACTATGTAACGCACAATGCGTTATTCCGCTAAGATGGATGTGTTCCTTTAGTAATCCAAGTCTGTTGTTAAATAAACAAAGGCTCAGGTTCGAGTTTAATTGTTGTTTGATCAGGAAACTTTGCAGATTGGAGCTAAAAAGTCCATAGCAATGTAAAAGGCACCAAATTCACCTCAGTGTCATTGCCATCTAACTTTGATTTGTCAACTACTGCAGATGCCATTATCAGTGGTTATGGAAAGGTTTGCTGTTTAGGATGCCCCTGAGCCATAGATAAATGAGTTTAGGATTTTCCATGTCAGAAAAAATTGGAGGGGTGGGGGGGCGGGTGGGGGGGGATAGGTCTTGGAATAAATTGCTGAACCCAACATTGCTTCCTTTACTTTTGGATAAAATGATCACCACAGAGATGTGCAAAGCTTTTATGGGTTCTAGTTGCACAAAATCTACACATGAACATCATGGCTTAAGTGTAAATATCAGTATAAAGCAATGCATAGTTGTTACTCATCACACATCTCTAGACGCAACAGCAGTTTTGTCTCAAGCTCGAACTTGTAGGTCACAGAACTCCCATTAAAATCCAGTACAAGTTTGTACAGTGTTGAAATCTAAGCACAATTGAGTCCAAAAATAAAGTTTCTGTAAATGGGGCAGACAACAGCAGTCCTGTAACAATGGGAAATGGATGTTTCCTGCTTAGGGTTCACAGACAATGAAAGACACTGCATTGGCATACTGAACACGCTGTTAGTTTGTAATACATTAGTAGTTCTAGCAGTTTTAAAAAGTAATTAATTCTCGTATGATATTATAACTGGGTGGGTGCAGTACAATAGAGCACTGCTCAGAAGGCCTTTGATGTTTGCAGAGCCAGACAACAAAGAAAAGGGTGGGGGGGGGGGGGGGGCAGTATGTTTTCTCTGATAATTATGAAGGGTCAAAGATGAAATGAGTTCTGCACTTCCTGCCCAATTCCCAGTAAGGGACTCTTTTCTCTAGAAAAGAAGAGGCCGAGGGGTGACCTGATAGAGGTCTTTAAGATTATGAAAGGGTTTGACAGGGTAGATGTAGAGAAAATGTTTCCACTTGTGGGGGAAGTCCAAAACTAGAGGTCATAAATATAAGATAGTCATCAATAAATCCAATAGGGAATTCAGGAAAACTTCTTTACCCAGAGAGTAGTTAGAATGTGGAACGTGCCGCCACAAGGAATAGCATAGATGCATTTAAGGGAAGGCTAGATAAACACGAGGGAGTAAGGAATAGAAGATTATGCTGATAAGAGTTAGACGAAGAGGGATGCGAGGAGGCTCAAGCATAAACACTGGCATAAACCGGTGGGCCAAATGGCCTGTTTCGGTGCTGTAAATTCTATGCAAAAGGTATAAACCAAGAGCACAATACCACCTAGAAATGATTGCTCACTATAGCATTCCCATTAGTTGTGATAGGCTTGGAAATTAAGAGCGTAAAGGACAGAAATGTGCCATAGGTACAAAGAGGAGTTGCTCTTCTGAGGCC
Organism: Squalus acanthias; assembly: GCA_030390025.1. Lineage (NCBI taxonomy): Eukaryota > Metazoa > Chordata > Chondrichthyes > Squaliformes > Squalidae > Squalus > Squalus acanthias. Next base: position 125,737,476 of record CM059433.1, read on the forward strand.
AGGTGAGGTCATACACTGTCAGGACAAGAGCAATGTCCCACAAGCCCCATCTTATCTTGGGAGTGCTCGGCATCCTTATTGTGTGGAAAGCATTCCATTTTATAATAGTCACTTCAATAAATGCAGTAATATTTTTAAAAATCTGAATTTTTAAAATACTTTTCTGTATCTCAATTGCACAAACTTCAGGTTTGAGAAACCCAAAAGAAACAATCACCCACCACTCTCCCTTAAAAAGGTGAAAATGCAGATTTGTTTTTATTAATTTCTAAAGTATAGCAGGAGAAAAAAGATCAGCCATCTTCCCAGGTCAGATACTTTTTAAAACACACACACACACACACACAGTGTTACATGCTTTTTTCCCCCTAATGGGACTAGATGGAACCTCTGAAAACTGGATCTAAATCTAGGCCGCTATGTTGAGATGAAAGTCTTCTGCCCCGCTAGCTATAATGGTCCTATGAGGAGCAAGTTTGGGCACTTTTAAATCAGTTGTTAAAGGATGCAAGCCCACATCACAAAAAATAATTCGGCATAAATTGGTACTAAACTGGCAGTGTTATTCAGAGAGGCCTTAAATGTGCCTGGTATAGAAAATGGGAAAGTTTAAGGTTTGCTCTAACTCAGGGTAAGGTTAAAGCACAGTGTAAAGGCAAAGTACAGGGAGCCTTACTCTGCATCTAATTCAAGTTATATCTGACCTGGGGTTGCTTAATGTCGATTTGTCAGCATCAATATCTCTCACTATAGTAAGAATAGAGTTCAAATCGTATTTTTTTTTACAGAAATGAATTCCAAAGTGTGTGTGGGTTGGGGGGGGGGGGGGGGGGGAAAGAGAGAAGAGGAAGGTAGTTGTATATTCTACATTGTCATTTTAACAGCAACATAGACCATTCAGGCTTTCCAATGGGAGTGTTTATTGTAACTCATTTTTCTCATCCATTCAAAATATTTCATGTTATTTGCAATATAGACTTCATATAGATTTGCAATATAGACTTGAACTGGCTTATGTTCTCTGAACAACTTAAGAAAAGACCTTCATTTGTATAGGATAGCATAGGCACACTTCAATGAATTGCAGTCAAGTAGAAATCAAAGTCCTTACAGTTAGACTTCAGCACACATGAGGAAGAATGAAAAAATGCAAAGGACTTCCTAAAATAAACAAATGCATCTGTCTGATTGGCTTCCTTCTGGAACCTGGTGTCAACTATAACTTCCCATTAGCGAAAGCTGCCTCCTGGAACTGAGGAACATAGGTTTTGAAGTAAGCCCTAATGAATAAAAAGAGGGAGCAGTGGTTAAAAAATGAAGAGCATAAGGACAAAGGAAGGATAATTAACTCTTTGATGACTGAACAGTCTCTGCAGTTTATAAAATAGATATATTTTTAAAAACTTACAAATTTTCTGTAAAACTGAAGATTAACATTTTCTCCCTTTTTACGTTCTCCCTCTATACCGAACCCTATTCCTCCTTTAAGAGAACAAGCCCAGGTCTCTACCATTGCTATTCTGTAACCACCTGCTAGGAGGCGTACAGGAGCAGATTTGAGATATTTCTCTTCTGCCAGAAGGCACACAGTGTCTGCTCACCGCTGGCCCAGCAGAGATTGAACTCCTTCGACAGTGAAATCACAGGCACAAATGCCCATCCTTGACACTCCATGGCGTATTGGTACATAAATTGACTGTGTCATTGTTCAAGTACAAAAGATTTATATACCAATAAATTTAATAAGATAGGGTGGGGAAAAGAAATTCTTCCTGTCAATAATTTTACCGAAAATATCCACATACTCGCACTGAATTTTTTGCTAAAAACATCGATAGGAGGGACTTCAGCTGCAAAGCTGCACCTATGATGCCTCATAAGATAAGGTTCTGATCACAGCCGCCATATTATGTAGCGAGTGCAGCATAGGGGAAAGATGTCCTGGGCCTCTCTTGCACATCTTACAGCATTCCACCTCAAGAGTGATTCTGGCACAAGCCTTGCAAAAGGTCACCGTAGTCAGGGAACGGTGCAGGGAGACATGGAAAACAAAAAAAGGGATAAGAAAATACAAAAATAATGAACCCCTCCCTTCCAGATTTCAAATAGAGAAAAACAGATGGTAATGAATACAAGGCACAAATGTCATTTAGTCTTGCTTCCTCCCATCTTGTTGAAGCACAGCTCTTGGTTATTCATCCAAGGACAATTTCCATGGAAATAGTTCTGCTCCTTCCCAGTCCCAGATGATAATGTGTGAGGGGGAGAGAAGGAGAAAATGCATTCTCTCCATATAAAAGTTCAAACTATCTGCAAATTTTACCGTCACTTATAAATTCACCACTATATAGTTTGGCAGAAAAAGACAGACAATAGATATAATTCTACATAAGACATGATAATCAATTAATGTTATAAAAATTTCTACTATATGATAATAGAGTATAAAATGCCCGATGGACATGATAGACACAAGGGCTCAGAACATCAAAGCAAAGTTGTTTTACTTTGACAAAGATTAAAAATTACCTGAAAAATGACAGCAGTGTTGAAACATCGGAATAACAAAGTAAAAAGCACATTACTGTAACTTTCCTACAAACCTCTGCTATGCTGGTATAAAAATTATCTTTATTTATTACCATAAACAGTGTCCTGTTCCACAGTGGAAACTGGCATTTTCTAAATAATTATTTGCTATTTCATTACGATAGCCTCACTCACTGATAAAAGGATAAAAAATCTCTGCTTGTTCCTCCTCCACACACAGACTCATGGCAGTTTTAGAAAACCATTATATTCTGTCACCTGAACACATACAACAAAAGCAACAGGCCAGCCTATTTACATCTTCAGCCCAAACATACAGCAAATTATGCGTTAAGCACTTGGATGAAATTCCTTCCTCTAACTTAAATAGATCAATACTTCCATTAAAACAATGGAGGCGGGATGTGCATACAAACATGATAGTTTGGTATCCCACTGCATAATTTCAAGAGCTTAATTATTTTTTGCTTTTTCTATTCAAAACCACAATAATCTGGGAGGTGAATATTGCTTAACGAGTGGCACATTATTAAAATTAAAAGTTTTCCTTTAATGGGACTTGATTAATATGATTATTAGATTATTACCATTATGTTTAAGCACAAAAAATAAAACTGTGACAAAAATAGCTAGGGACACACGTGCAAATACTAAAATGGGTCACTTTTTTTTAAGTCACGATGTCATCTGTCAGGAAAAAAATAAATCAGAAACCAAGACAGGGAACAAATAAAAGCAATGAAGTGGAAGGACATTCAGTTATTGATTTCCCACCAGAAAATAGCACCAAAAATGGTCAGATTGTAAAATTAGATGTACGCAGATCTAGTTAGTGAGATTCCTACTAAATGCACCTGGGGCTAGAGAGTTATCAGAGCAGCGAACTTCAACTCTTGGATACGGTTTTCTTTTGCAGCTTTCACTTTTCTGTCTCCGAGAATTGCAGACACTTAAAGCCAAATATTACAAAGCAGAATTTCAGAACTGCACTAAACCACAGAATGTTTTATTAAGTCACAGTAAAAAATAATTATTTCTCCATGAAATAATACTACAGTCGTCTGAAGGTTACAGCAGCAATGTGTGTGGTACTTTCAACAGAAACTACTCCCCCCATTTATTTAACAATTTTTTTTAAACGTACATTTTTTGGTGAATCTTTATCCCCATCAAGGTGAAGGTAACGTCAATTATTGGCACCCAGTTTCAACCTTGAGCATTCCCAGGTCAGGGTAAGCATGGCCAGATGCAGAGTAAAATTCTGCCCCAACATGTCTGAACTTGAACCTCAGAAAAGAACGCCAATTCTGCCTATGCGAATGTTCCTGTTTTCCTTAATTAATGGCCCCTATGAGACTAGCAATTTAATACCAATTGACAAGCAGCACCCACAAAAAACAGGGTTAAAATGGGCTAAATTTCTATCACTTAGAACCAGCAGACTTTCATTACTTCATTTTGAGCCTCAGTGGTGAAAGAACAATGGGCCAGAAATTCGGCTGTTGTCGGGTGAGTACGCGCTGTGTACTCACCCGTAAGGCCACCTGAAGTGCCGGTTTCCTGCATGCGCGGGAAACCGGAACTTCCGTTCCCCTGAAGGGAGGGGTTCAGAAGTCGAACGCGTGCGCGGGAGAGGCTGCGCGCACGCAGCGAACTTCAGGTTTTTTTTCAGGTTTCTCCGGGAAGGTAAGTATGAAGAAGCTGCACTTTTAAAAAGGAGGCGCAAGGCCTGTTTTTAACAAGGTAAGTGGTTAATTAATTACAATTTAAACATTTTTTTCAACAGGTTTATCTTTTTTAGATACTTTAAAGAAAGGTAAGTTTATCTTTAGCACCGTTAAAAAGTATAATTAATATTTTCAAAAAATTTAAATTTTTGTTTAAAGTAGTTAATTTATTTAACTTAGTTATTTTAAAAATGTGATGTTTTTTAAAAAATGTATTTGAAGTTTAAGTGTGGTTTTGGGGCCGATCTCTAATCATAGATTTGACAGGCCTTCCTGTCAAATCTATGAATGAAAATGCCCTGCTAGGATTGGCTCTCCATGGCCCACGTGATCCCAGGGGACGCTCCGAACTAACTGCGCCCCTGGGATACACAAGCACTGCGCGCCGGCAGCTGGAGGAGGCCCAGGACCTGAAGTCCTCGTGGGCCCAAAGCACAACTGCAGGCGTGGTGGGCAAGTACGCGCGCGAGGCTTGCACCCGCAGGAAGCCGGAAAGCCGAATTTCTGGCCCAATGTTCTAACATAATGCGGCACCTTGGCCTTTTTATAGAAAAAAAATGGGAATTTAATGTAATTTACTGAATTTCATGGACGGCTGCCATTTTGGGTCTCCTAGCTTGTCGCAGAGTCACCAAGCTGAGTACACAGCAATGCCAAGCCGGGCCTCAAATATCTGTGATTATACGAGTTTGAACCAGAACTCAGTACTGCAAAGAATGTTAATCACTGTCAGGAGCCACTGATTGACCTGTGGCAAGTTTGGAGAGCCAAAAGGATGTCTTTGTGGATCTGGAAAATTAAATCTCTGCTGTAAGATAAGAGACGTATTTCTTGTGATTTTTGATAAATTTACTAAATATGGGAATGTTTACATTGAGACTATTGCTTCGATGTTTACTTTCATATTTAAGACACATTAGCTTGCACTGTGATTACAATGAAGTACGATCTGAGGGCAACTAACAAGTACAAAATATAGTTTTAATATGGATTTGATTTCTCTTATAAGATGTATAAACAGAAATGAGCAGAATATATCAAAGGCAACATTGTAAGAAATACACAAATGACACAACAAAAATGACTAAATTCAAAGTATACTTAGAATAAAAATGGTAAAAAGCTGCACTTCTTACATTTATGATTTTGTTGCAGAAATATTACTGATGTCCTCAAAGAGTTAATAACAGGAATACAAGACAAGGTTAAAAGCATCTCTTGGGTTAAACGGAACGGTTCTCTAACACAGTGCCTGTAGATGTTCTACTTTTGCTAGCCAGCCTTCAGCTACTGACAAAAGTCTAGTACTGTAGTGAGGTTTCCAAACCCATCCTGAAACTCCATCTGCTTCCTGAATGTAGATGAAAACCACTTAACCTTCACAAACACACACTGAGGATATTGCATTGCAGCTGAGTGCACATTATGGACTTGCCCACCTGCTTGCTTTCTCCAACGGTTTATCTTTGTGGGGAGTACTTGAGCTAATGTTCTTGTATCGTTTGAGGGGGGGGGGAAATGACTGAGTCTTGTAACAATAATTGATGCTCAAAACAGAGAAACCAAGAAAGAAAATCTAGTTACGTTAGCTACAACTAGTAGCATGCATGATACCTATGGCAAAAAATAAATCTAAGCTCCGTTAATCTTTAAAGACACTTACTTTGCTCTCTTAGCCATCTCATTGCCATCCCAGCGTGGACTGTATGGGTAGGATTTCTGTATCTGTTGATAGAGCTGTCCACTGTTGGTAAAATGGTACACTGACTGGAACGTCAAGGTGGGTTGATCCCGTGGAAAATATAGGGGCAAATCGACTGCAGGTGAAAGGGAAAAAAAGTGAGAGGAAGGTTTGGAAATAAGGGGAGAGGAAAAAAAAGCAGCCGTTACTCATACTGAAACAGACAGTTAGAAATAAGGATTGAATCATTCCTGCTGTGGTTGTGTTAATGGTGGATGAGTCATGTCTCCAAGACAAGAAAGCAGGAGAGTAATTTGTGCTTAATCTTTCTTTGCTAGGTAGCTAACATGTCAGGTCCATTGAATTATCTCAATACTTTATGCAAAGTGAATTAAAATAAAAAAAATACTTAACACTTATCTGGCTATGCCTTTCTGTCTCGTGTTAAACACACTGAAGAGAAAGTGCATAAATAGTCCTACTCTACCACCACGCTGTTTTAGAGGGTACATGTGCAGTGATACCTATATTACCTTCCTTTGTTCTGTGTTTCTAGCTAATTATGCATCAAAGAAATAATCTCTACAATTTATGAACGGCTACATAAAAAAAATTGTTCTTGGGATGGGGACGACGCTGGGTACAAGTTATTGTATTATTTTATTATCCATCCATAACTTCCCTGAGAAGGTAGTGGTGCCCCTTCTCTTTGAACCACTGCAGTCCATGTGATGATGGTGCTCCCACAATGGTTGTTAGGTTGCGAATTTCAGGATTTTGATCTAGTGATATCATTGCACATCAAAAGGAAAGCCTGTCACAAACAGTCTTGTTGAAAAGATGAATGTCAAGCATTTCTTCAAAGAGTTAATGCAGGCTGTACATAAAGTCAAATCTACATCGAACTCTTATAAATTTTTGCAGTCGATACCCTTCCTTGCTCAGAAGCAGGTTTTCATTAGCTGGGAGGAAAGTATGGACGGGACCAGAAGCTTTTACTCTAATCACCATCAACAATATTAAGCTCAGCTAATGGCATGAGTATTTTTCAGCGCAGTGAATGGTCTATCTTCAGTGAGTGGATAACTCAACTACAGTAAAAACTACACTTAGCACAGCAGTTAACAAGACTGCATTTTGCATTTTTAAAAATTCGTTTATGGGATGTGGGCGATGCTGACAAGGCCAACATTTATTGCCCATCCCTAATTGCCCTTGAGAAGGTGGTGTTGAGCCACCTTCTTGAACCGCTGCAGTCCTTGTGGTGAAGGTACTCCCACAATGCTGTTAGATAGGGAGTTCCAGGATTTTGACCCAGCGACGATGAAGGATCGACGATATACTTCGAAGTCAGGATGGTGTGTGACTTGGAGGGGAACTTGGAGGTGGTGGTGTTCCCATGCGCCTGCTGCCCTTGTCCTTCTGGGTGGAAGAGGTCGCGGGTTTGGGAGGTGCTGCCGAAGAAGCCTTGGAGAGTTGCTGCAGTGCATCTTGTAGATGGTACACACTGCAGCCACGGTACGCCGGTGGTGGAGGGAGTGAATGTTTAAGGTGGTAGATGGGGTGCCAATCAAGCGGGCTGCTTTGTCCTGGATGGTGTTGAGTTTCTTGAGTGTTGTTGGAGCTGCACTCATCCAGGCAAGTGGAGAGTATTCCATCACACTCCTTGTAGATGGTGGAAAGGCTTTGGGGAGTCAGGAGGTGAGACACTTGCTGCAGAATACCTAGCCTCTGACCTGCTCTTGTTGCCACAGTATTTATGTGGCTGGTCCAGTTAAGTTTCTGGTCAATGGTGACCCCCAGGATGTTGATGGTGGGGGATTCGGCAATGGTAATGTAATTGAACGTCAAGGTGCGGTGGTTAGACTCTCGCTTGTTGGAGATAGTAATTGCTTGGCACTTCTGTGGTGTGAATGTTACCTGCCACTTATCAGCCCAAGCCTGAACGTCGTCCAGGTCTTGTTGCATGCATTGCTTAATTATCTGAGGATTTGTGAATGGCACTGAACACTGTGCAGTCATCAGCGAACATCCTCATTTCTGACCTTATGTTGGAGGGAAGGTCATTGATGAAGCAGCTGAAGATGGTTGGGCCTAGGACACTGCCCTGAGGAACTCCTGCAGCGATGTCCTGGGGCTGTGATGATTGACCTTCAATCACCACAACCATCTTCCTTTGTGCTAGGTATGACTCCAACCAGTGGAGAGTTTTCCCCCCCGATTCCCATTGACTTGAGTTTTACAAGGGCTCCTTCATGCCACACTCGGTCAAATGATGCCTTGATGTCAAGGGCAGTCACTCTCACTTCTCCTCTGGAATTCAGCTCCTTTGTCCATGTTTGGACCAAGGCTGTAATGAAGTCGGCAGCCAAGTGGTCTTGGCGGAACCCAAACTGGGCATCAGTGAGCTGGTTATTGGTGGGTAAATGCCGCTTGATAGCACTGTCGACGACACTTTGCTGATGATTGAGAGTAGACAGATGGGGCGGTAATTGGCCGGATTGGATTTGTCTGCCTTTTTGTGGACAGGACATACCTGGGCAGTTTTCCACATTGTCGGATAGATGCCAGTGTTGTAGCTGTACTGGAACAGCTTGGCTAGGGGCGCGGCTAGTTCTGGAGCACAAGTCTTCAGCACAATAGCCAGGATGTTGTCAGGGCCCATAGCCTTTGCTGTATCCAGTGCGCTCAGCCGTTTCTTGATATCACGTGGAGTGAATCGAACTGGCTGAATACTGGCTTCTGTGATGGTGGGGACCTCAGGAGGAGGCTGATATGGATCATCCAGTCGGCACTTCTGGCTGAAGATGGTTGCAAACGCTTCAGCCTTGTCTTTTGCACTCATGTGCTGGGCTCCACCATCATGGAGGATGGGGATATTCATGGAGCCTCCTCTTCCCGTTAGTTGTTTAATGGTCCACCACCATTCACGACTGGATGTGGCAGGACTGCAGAGCTTTGATCTGATCCGTTGATTATGGGATTGCTTAGCCTTGTCTATAGCATGCTGCTTCTGCTTTTTAGCATGCATGTAGTCCTGTGTTGCAGCTTCCCCAGGTTGGCACCTCACTCGGGCCTTGGTTTGAATTGTGACTGATATGAAATTTCCTTCCCTTTGATGTCTGTAAGATTTAAGTGAAATACGTCGCCAAGTTTATTCCGTGAGACCAGGAAGGACCCATGTTAGATTCTTGGTCTCTGTTTTACATAATTAACAGCACAGAAACAGGCAATTCGGCCCAACCAGTCTGTGCTGGTAAAATAATTTTCTGGTGCTAGGGCAAATGGCCATAATTATTTAATTCAATTTCACACTTTGCCACGCTGGGATTTGAACTCTCAACCTCTGGGCTGCTAGTCCAGTACCATAACCATGCCTACAAGTTGGTCTAGGTGATCTCAGCTGGAGCAGAGGTAGGGGTGCTACAATTCACTACAGCATCCCTGGAGTAGAGAAAGGAATATTGGGCATAGGTTCTGCTCCTAACTGCTATTCAGTGACCCCTTCTGGAAGGATGCATATGTGAATGCCAGGTGAGGACAGATCAGGCTCGGCTCGGAGAAAGCCTGCTGGCACTTGCTGCCAGAACCTGTACCTAAAGGAACAGCCAATGCCTTCAGGGGAGGAGATGGGCGAAAATCTGAGAGAAAATGGGCAAGAAAAACTATATTTGGGGCAGTTACAGTAGAGTTATCAGTAAACTGGAATCCATGGTACAAAACTGTCTACAAGCTTGCACAAACAACAAAGAAAGACTGATGTGAAAAAGAGAGAGATTATACTGATGCAATAGTGGGGGCTCTTCTGGAGCTTGGGTTTAGGTGCATTATTGAGGCGGGGTGCAAGGAGTTCTATGCCATATTCAACATGACATTGAGAGCCAAACATTTTCCGTTCTCCCAAAAGTAAAATCCCTTACATTGATGAGCACAAGATACGAAACTAAAAGTGCATTTTAAGAAAAAAGCTTTCCTTTTCTTGCTCTATCCAAGGCATACATTATCCTCCGCTAAAAGGGAGAGCAACCTTCTCTCAGCTCTGCATTAATGCTGCTCTGTAGGAAATGCATAGGAAAACCATCCCTCCAACATTCCTTCTTTCCCCGCACGGCAAGTCCTCCATTTGGCATTCACCATGACGACAATGTTAAGGCTGGGAACCGAGTGTAGAATTTGAGACTTGAATCCATGGGCCAGAATTTTGTGTCAACATAATGGTGAGGCTAATGGCGCTTGGTGTTAATTATGCGTTAGTCATCTGAGAATCAGGCTATATATAGAAAGGTCAGAGGAGAAGTGAAAAAGAAAATGAGGGGCAAAGAGAGGGTATGAGAATAGAATGGCAGCCAACATAATAGGTAATCCAAAAGTCTTCTATAGACATATAAATAGTAAAAGGAGCCGATCAGGGACCAAAAAGGAAACCTATGCATGGAGGCAGAGGGTATGGCTGAGGTGCTAAACGAGTACTATGGGGGGAATTTTCCCAGCCCCGAGGAGGCGGGTCTGCCAGGCAAATGGCAAAAACTGGGAGCGGGTACCGACCCTGCTCCCAACCCGCCTCCGTGCCATCTTCCCGGGAGGCGGGTCTCCGAGTCGCGCAGGGACCCGTCTCCTCGAGATGGGAAGGAGATTAGAGCCAATTAACTGCCTGTTAAAAGGTAGTTAACATGCAGTTTTGAGGCTTTTCCCCATTTTACACTTGCAAATGCGGGCTACCCGACGGCTGCGAGCCTCGCCAGAGTCAGCGAGGCGAGCAGTGGGTCTGCGGGGTGAGAGGGGTCAAAATGTCAGCTGTAGAGGTGAGTGATGGGTGCAAGTGTGGGCAGGTAAGTATGAGAGGTGAGTGTAAAGTGTTGGAAAAAGTTTCCTTATCTTTGCTTCTTTCTGCAGGCTTCAACCTTTGAGGATCCGGAGGTGCCTCATCTCAACGGCAGAGATGACAGAATGGCTGCTGCATTCTCAGATGCAGCAGCCATCTGCTTTCTGCTGAGGAGAGAGGTCTTGGTGAGCCTTCTGTGCAAGAGCTCACCTTAGAACAGAGATTGTCAGTGTTTGACAGCTTCTCAAAGCTGTCAAAGGCTGACAATTCATCTGTCAAAAATTTTTCGACAGATGAAGCGTCATACACGGACGTCATCTGTCACCGGCTTTCCCTTAATTGGCCGGCAAGCCCGCAGGGCGGGCTTAACAAGGCCAAGCAAGGGAAAATAGCGTGGGTTGGTCAGACGTCGCTGGGGGCGGGACTGAAACTCGGAAACCAGAAGTCCCGCCTCCAGCACTTCTCCATTGATAAAATCCAGCCCTTTGCATCTGTCTTCACCAACCAAGACATAGTAAAGGAGAAGGTAGTGGAGATACTTGATAGGATAAAAATTGATAAAGAGGAGGTATTAGAAAGGCTGGCTGTAAAGTAGATAAGTAACCAGGAGTGGATGGGATGCATCCTAGGATGCTGAGGGAATTGAGGGAGGAAATCGTGGAGGTACTAGCCATAATATTCCAATCTTCCTTAGGTACGGGGATGGTGCCAGAGGACTGGAGAATTGCAAATGTTACACCATTGTTCAAAAAAGGGAGTAAAGATAAACCCAGCAACGACAGACCAGTCAGTTTGACCTCGGTAGTGGGGAAGCTTTTAGAAACAGTAATCAGGGACAAAATTAACAGTCACAGTGGTGTTCCCCAGGGATCGGTTCTAGGACCACTGCTTTTCTTGATATATATTAGTGACTTGGACTTGGGTGTACAGGGCACAATTTCAAAATCTGCAGATGACACAAAACTTGGAAGTATAGTGAACAGTGAGGAGGAGAGTGATAGACTTCAGGAAGACAGACAGGCTGGTGAAATGGGCGGACACTTGGCAGATGAAATTTAATGCAGAAAAGTGTGAAGTGATACATTTTGGTAGAAAGAATGAGAGGACATATAAACTAAATGGTACAATGCTGAAGGGGGTGCACGAACAGAGACCTGGGGGTATGTGTGCACAAATCATTGAAGGTGGCAGAGCAGGTTAGGTTGAGAAAGCAGTTAAAAGGCTTACAGGATCCTGGGCTTCATGAATAGAGGTATAGAGTACAAAAGTGTGGAAATTATGATGAACCTGTATAAAACACTGGTTCGGCCCCAGCAGGAGTACTGTGTCTAATTCTGGGCACTACACTTTAGGAAGGCTGTGAAGGCCTTAAGAGAGGGTGCAGAAAAGATTTACGAGAATGATTCCAGGAATGAGGGACTTCAGTTACGTTGATAGACTGGAGAAGCTGGGGTTGTTCTCCTTGGAGCAGAGAAGATTGAGAGGAGATTTGATAGAGGTGTTCAAAATCATGAGGGGTCTGGACAGAGTAGATAGAGGGAAACTGTTCCCATTGACAGAAGGGTAGAGAACCAGAGGACACAGATTTAAGGTGATTGGCAAAAGAACCAAAGGCGATGCAAGAAAAAACTTTTTTACGCAGCGAGTGGTTAAGATCTGGAATGCACTGCCTGAAAGGGTGGTGGAGGCAGACTCAAAAGGGAGTTGGATAAGTATCTGAAGGAAAGAAATTTGCAGGGCTATGGGGAAAGGGCGGGGGAGTGGGACTAGCTGAAGTGCTCTTGCAGAGAGCCGACATGGGCTCGATGGGCCGAATGGCCTTCTTCCATGCTGTAACCATTCTATGATTCTAGGTTCCAATCAGTTTCAATCCAAGCCAATCCAATTGTCAGGTTCCAATGCGTTCCATTCCAATCCAATCTAATAGTCAGCTAAGTCGTACAGCAACGTCAGTTGAGGAGCAGATGCGTGTTTAAATGTGAATATCCAAAAGTTGTTGTCCGAGTTGCGCCGCTCTGCCATTAGCTTAGTGAAAATGTCATTTTGCAGTCTACCTCACCAAGGACATGCATTGAATGCGATGAAGTTGCTGTATTTGCGAACTAAACCAGTTGCAGATCTTTAGGGCTATAATTAGTAGTGTTTTAACGATGTGATAATTGTTAATTGCTGCCAATCAACCTCTCTGGCATTTAAAATTAACTATTACAAGTGTGGAGTCTCATTCTTCAGGATTTGAATTTTTTTGGGCGATTTTAAAAATGTCAAATATTAAATTTTAAATTTTTGTTCTTTATAGTCCTTTGTCTCTTTTCTCTCTCTCTCAATCCAATGTTTCTTTCCCTCTTTATTTATGTTTCTGTACCTGATTTGACATTGAATTCACCCCCTTTAATTCACCCTCCTTCTCAATCCTTCTGCTGTTTTATTTCCCAATCCTTAAATCTCATTGGTTAAGGAAAAACCGTGTTGGTTGCCCTGTTCACTCAGGTCCCAGATGCCCTGCTGCCCTCACGTGCGTGATCAGCTCGCAATTTGTAGGCAAATAATTTTTGAGCTGAAGGGTGCAGGGGCATGTTTAACTAATGGCAGATGCCGTTAAATGCCCTGCTACAGCAAAATATCACAGCGAGTGGGAACTGCATGCAGAATTTGGGCCATGAATCCATGTTACAGCGCTCTGTAGCTTAGGATGCTGGTGCTCCAATTGGCTGTGCTACTGCACTAGCTCCATATTTCGGCTGTCTAATTTAAATGCATGTTTGGAATGATTTTTGCTTTGTTTCAAACTATAGTTTAGATAAATTAGTAGCTTCAATTGACCTTTATTTTTAAGTCCAAAATCCAAAAGTCACACCTATGCAAATGGGGGCCAACATCTGTTATCTAGACACAAAGGATTTCTAATCTACTGATTAAAAGGAACAGCAAAAGAAACAAAAACGTTTGCCCCAACCAGCGTTCCCCGCCCGACAGGGAGCCAAGCCTGTCAATCAGCCTGGGCGGGGATCCTGTTGGAGGGGGATAAAAAAAACATGTGCACTGTCTCGACAAGCATACATGTGCCAATATGGTCATGTGCACATATGCATGTGTGATTTGGGGAGATGGTAGTCTTGCCTATCCTTTGGTTGGTAGAGTTTAATGTACACAAAATTTTTGCACCATGGAACAGGATGAAATAAACACTAAAAGAGGGTTAAAGTCGCCTGAAGTCTACCAACATAGGAACCGGTACTGCTATTTGGCCCATTGAGTCTTTTCTGCTATTTTGTTTGCCATGGTAGCTCCACTTTTTTAATCCCAATTCCTCACCCTTTCTCCATATGTTTTAATAGCCTTACTTCCCAAATAAATATCTATTTTTCTGTAAAGTAATTTTTTCTCCAAAAAATAACAATGCAACTCATATGTAGGAAAATGTATTTTTGTCGGCGTATTAAAAATTTCATTCAGCATACCCTCTTTTCACGAGTGTTCTAGTTTCCCCATCAATAGTGGCCTGTTTATAAAGCTTGTGCACATCACTGAAAACAAGTTCTAAGTCTCTACAGTTTTCCTACTAATTTGCATTACTTCTGAGCAGTACATTTTCAACAATCAATTTTAAAAAACATATAACAAACGTCTGCCTGGTTATCAAACTAATATAAGTGCCACAATCATCAAAGACATACTCAAGTAGGCTCTAGACAGACAATACATGGTTAAAGACTTTTGGTGTTGAAAATAAACCACATCGCTTTTACAAGTTTGGGTCATTTAGGACTCTCAAAGCAATAGATGTGTTTTCCCCCCAAGCAAATGGATTTAATTTAGCTTAAATTAGTGAAATAATTCATATTTAATCCCGTCTCAAAGTTTTCTCCATGATCATTTCTCTCCAATTTAAGACCTGCAAGCATGCCAAGGAGTTTTATCTAACAAAAGACAGCTCCCAATCACAAAGGCAGTGACATGGGAAGGTATTGCACCAGTGACAACAGCAAAGTTCACCAGAAGACAACAGTTAAATCAGGTGAAGGAGCCAGCTACAGCTGAAGTGCTGCAGGGTAATTCTTTGCTGTAATTAACCTGTCTCGCATATTACTGTTTCTCCCAATCATTTGTTCTCAATGTTATCAATGTCTGCCAATGTCGTTTACAACACATTTAATGTGACCATACCTCACAGTTTACAGAAGAGACTAATGGAGCAGTATCAGTTTGGCAGTAAAATTTAAATTCAATGCAGGGTTCTGAAATTCATAAATACAAAGGAAACAAGGTTTAAATACCAGGAGACACAAGTTAAAATTTAGGAAGTTAGGAGTAAACAGGGAATTTGAGCAAAACTTTTCACCCAAATGGTAATTGTTTTGTAGAATAAGATAATAGGAAAAGGCTACGGAAGCAACACACTGGTTGGATTTCTGGAGAAAGGAGGGATCGAAGGATACTGTAAGAAGACAGACATGATGAGAAGGCAGATAGGCAAGGCTGAGATTAAAAAGGGACGGCTTGTTGGGCCTAATAGCCTTTTTAGTTTTTCTAAAAAAAAGTCACTTTTTTTTGGTTTGCACACTTTTTTTTTTGAAAGAGGAGGACCAAACTTATTTATTGGAAAAGCTTTATGGATTTTATTTGCAGAATACCATGTGGACATTCTCAGATCCATCAAAAATAATCCATCATCAATCTGCCCCTCTCTGGGAGCCGTGTTTGTTCATTATATTTTTGCCTTTGCTGCCTGTGCAGCAGCACATATATTTACAGTGAAGACGGTGCCAGACTGGTTTAATTGGGTGAATGGGAGAGGAGTCAGTGTCAGTATCAGACAGATGGATCTCGCTCTAAAAGTATACTCTAGCTAATCTGGATCATCATGGAATACAACTACTGAAAGTCTGCACCCCAGATTATCCTAATTGCCCAGCTAAAGGCAGCTAAAGGATGGTGCAAAAAAAGCAGAGGTGCAGAGTGCAGACATGATTCATCATCTGACCTGTATTTTTTTGAATTACCGACACCAAAAAAAGTAAATCCACAGAAATCTTAGTGCAGCATAATAGGGAGCAAACTAGACAAACTAAATAACCGAATGTAGCATCACAAAGGCAGTGACAGCTTCCACATAAATAAATTGGGCCAGTGAAGGGCTTCAGGAATTGTAAGACTGTTTTGGATTGCATAGGCATCGAAGGGTGTGCTACCATCATCTATTATTGCTAAGTAAAAAAGCAAAGAGCAGAATGAAACGTGCATCAATGACGCGTCTTCCTATTTCTATTAACCAAAGGTTTTATGGGATATGGAGCCAAGGCGGGTGGATGGAGTTAGGATACAGATCAGCCATGATCTCATTGAATGGCAGAACAGGCTCAAGGGGCTAAATGATCTACTCCTATGTAACAGCCCTAGACACCACTGGTATCTTCTACATCTTAGTGTAATTTTGTTTTGAAATTCATGATTAGTGGTGGGTCAACTAATTGAAAACGTGGAAGCCACAAACTGATCAAATCCTCCCTCTCAAATTAGCTGGAATAAATGTAATGGCTTGTAACATGGAGGGGAAGAGTGTAAAAGAATGGCGAATTACAGTTCCTTAAAGAGAAATGTAATTTCTGCTCTTTTTAAAAAAAAATACTTCTTCACAGTTTTAAGTATGCAGTGAGCTTTTCCCACTACAATGGATTTTTTTTTTTGCCCAATTGCCAAAAGGTTTGGCTACATAAAAGGGAACTTGATTCTCAGTGAAGACATTGAAAGATCGTAAAATTGTGCAAACCATTTTTGTTTTCTTAAACACAAAGCGCTACTTCTGAATACTGTGAAATCTGCAGGAAACATTTAGTGTGGGAACTGGCAGAAACATTTCCACAGTAAATGCCTCTTCAAGTAGTGTCGCATAAGATGCCCTGCCAACATTTTGTTCAGATTAAACTACAGGAGAGTTTATAGGGAAATGCTGGGCAGCGTAAATAAATAATACTTGAACTGATGTTGTTCCATCAAGGCAAACACACAGAATGTTCCTCCAACAGCTGATCCAATTTATTTTTATTGTATCACTACAAAATAAAAACAAATTGCCAAGTGAATCATTTTCATTTGCAGAATACCTGTTTGTTGGAGAGACTGTTAGAAGCCTATTGTCACCCATTCATGTAATACCTTGCTACTGCTGGGTACAATACATAGGGAAATAATGCAAGAGGACTTAAAAAAAAATTAGATTGTCATTTTTTTTACTCGAATCAACAGAAGAACATTCTCTGCGTTAATGACCATTCTACAATCTGGCAAGAGATTTAAAAAATGCACAGAACTTTGTGTACTTTCAATAAATAGTATGCAGTCTGACATTAGAACACCGTGACTGTTAATGATCTATTTCATTCCCAATAGTGCATTGGAGCTGAATGAATGAGTGATTCAGCTCCTATTTGCCACTTTAAATAATCCAACTGTAAAAAAACTAGCTTGAATTAAAATCCCCTTTCTGATGGTTTTAAAAAAAAATCAGGCACACAAAATGTGACATTTGACTTAAATTATAAACTCTAGTCCAAAGAAGTGGTAGCCAGAGAAAACCTGACTACCTTTGGTTCATCTCAAGCCTTTCTGTTCCTTTCCTTGGAGTTATTCCAGGAGCAGTTACCTGTTATCATAGTTCCTTAACTTACGGAACAACTAACTGTGCATGTGCCGCATTCATGAACTCACAGGAGGTGTGCACAGCAATTGGTATCAATGTTCCCTCTAATTTATTTTGGGCCGCGCGGCCCATTCAAAATTCCGCACATGCGTGGTTTTTCCCTTTAAAAGCCGGTGAGCCAGCTGCACGGGACCTCTAGAGCGTGGCGCGGCTTAAAGGGAACATTGGTTGGTACATGTGTTTTTAAAAGCGTTTTTGAAAACATTATTTGGTTTAAAGCGTCAGTTACTGGAACCACATCGCCAGCAAGTGCTCCTGAAACCACTTGTAGTCTGGGAAGGAGTTTGTGGCAGTGTTTTCAGCTGTAGTCCTAAACTCTGGTACTCCCTCCCTAAACTCCTTTGCCCTTCTTCCTGCACCTTTAAAATCCTTCTCTTTGCCAAAGCTTTTGGCCACTTTTCCTAAATTCTGGCATGACTCCTTGTAATGATAATGATAATAAAATATTCTATGCTCTTAAAAATACTACTACAACAACTTGCATTTAAATAGTCCTTTTAACATACCAAATTGCCCCCAAGGCAAAGGAAAAAAACCTGATGCTGAGCCAAAGGAGGAGATATTAGCAGTAACCAAAAGCAAGCTTGGTAAAAGAGGTGAATTTTAAGTAGGACTTTAAAGGAGAAGGAGACGGAGAGGCAGAGGGGGCTTAGAGAAGGTATCCCAGACCGTGGGCATAAGCGGCTAAAGGAGTTGTTGGTGAAGGGAAAGGGGAGGTGGGGGGGGGAATTGAACAAAAGGCATCCTTTTGTCAAAGGAAAGTCCGAGGAAAGGAGAGTTCGTGGCGGGGTAGGGTGCTATCGGGCTGGAGGCTACTGATAGGGAGAGAGGAGGCTATGGATGGATTTAAACACAGGGATAAGAATTCTAAATCTAAGACTTTGGGAAGCCAATGTAGGTCAGCGAGAACAGGGGTGATAAGCAAGCAGCACTTGGTATGGTGTAAGATATGGGAAGCAGAATTCTGGGTGAGCGTGAGCAATTTACAGAACATGGAGGAAGGGAGGCCGGCCAGGAGAGCATTGAAACAGTCAAGACTGGAGGTGATAAAGGCATGGAGGAGGGATGCAGCAGTTGGGCTGGGGTGGATAAGGAGATGGGCATTGTTACGGAACTGGAAGTAAGCAGTCTTTGTGATAGAGAGCTTGGAAGCTCCACTACGGTTTGAATAGATTGTGAATAGTCTGGTTCAGCCTCAGATAGTGGCTGGGGAGGAGTATGAAGTCAGTAGTGAAGGTACGGAATTTGTGGCGGGGCCGAAGGCGATGGCTTCAGTCTTTCCAGTGTTTATTGCAGCAAATCCAAGAGTGCACGTTGGATAATGTGTGACAACTCAAGAGAGGTGGCGGAAAGGAAGAGCTGTGCATCAGTAGCGTGCACGTGAAAGCTGATGATGTCATGGGGCAGCGTGTAGATAAGGAAGAGGAAGGGGCCAAAGATGTACCCTTCAGGAACTCCCAAGGTGTCACTGCAGGGGTTGGAAGAGAAAATATTGGCAGAAATGTTCTGGCTATGAGGTAATATACCAAGCAAGGGCATTCGCACAGAGCTGGACAATGGAAGAGAGGAGATGGAGAAGGATGCTGTTGTTAACCATGTCAGAGCCTGCAGAGGTTAAAGAGGGATAATGCAACACAGTTACAGAGAATGTGACTTTAGTAGGGCCATTTCAGCGCTGTTGGAGGGGTAGAAACCGGATTGGAAGGATTCAAACAGGGAGTTATGGGAGAGATGGGCACGGATCTGGGAGGTGACAACATGTGCGAGCATTTTGGAGGGAAAGGGAGGTTGGAGATGAGACACAGGGGTTGAGGGTGGGTTCTTATAAAGAGGTACTGAAAGGGAGGGGTATAGTACTTGAGGAGAAGGAGCCATTTACAATTTCAGCTAGCTTCGGGGCCAGGAAGAGAAATTGCATGGTCAGCAATTTAATGAAATGGGATTGAGGGAGAAATTAATCTCATGGGTGAGATGAGATTGTAAAGGGCACAGAGAGATGGGAGAGAATCTAAAGAGAGATGGGGATTCAGGGCTAGAGTGGGAGGGAGGGAGGGGGAAAGGTATGGCTTGGTGCACAAGGGGAAGCAGAAAAGGCAACTGAATAGATGGCCTCTATCTTAATGATAAAAGAATCCATGAGCTTCTAGAACTTGTTAGAGGTGCAGGTGAAGGGGAGAAAGGTTAAGGAGGCAGTTGGTAGTGGAGAAAAGAAGCTGGGAGTCATCTTTGCATTTCAGGATGATCCTGGAGTAGTGGGTGGTTTTGGCAGAGGAGAGTGAGGCACGGTAGAGATTGATGTGGTTCACCCAGATCTGAATATGGGTGGCTAAGCCAGTTGTGTGGCAGATACGTTCAGGTCTGTGCCCTTGGAGTAAGTGAAGGCTTTACTGAGCACAAGAGCTTCAAGGTGGAGGTGAGACAGTGGATGAGCAAAACAACAGCTGTAGAGGTATTGTGGCAACTGGAGGGGTAGTACAGAGTTTAAAGTGCAGTTGTAAGTGACTTGCATAAGGAAATGGGGTTAGAAGGGGGTAGGGGGATGTGAGTGGTTAGAGATACAAGAACGTGGTTGGAAATGGCCTTTTCAGTGACCCAAGACAGTGGGAGCTGGCGAGGTAGAGGAGCTGGCCATGAATATGGGTAGAAGAGGTTTTATGAAGTGAGATGTTTAGAAAGAACAGAAGAGGGCAGGGAAAACTGAGATGAAGACCTGCACAATGCAGTGGCTGAGAGTAGAAAGGAGGGATCTCTCAGGGAGAAATGTGGGGTAGGCTGGTAGACAATGAGGAATTAAAGGAGGAGAAGTACTCGATGGAATAGATAGTGCCAAAGGAGTAAGGGGAGAGACCAAGGTGTGACTTTGTGATTAAGAGCCACGGTGCCACCATGGTGGTTTGGTGGGGCAGGTGGTGGAAAGTATAGCCAGGCAGGGAGGCTTCGATAAGGGGCAAGGGGTCGTTAGCTGTGAGCAAGGGCCTTGTTCGCGAGTGAAATTCTGGAGGGAAATGTATGGAAAAGAAAATTGGGCGGAGTGTAAAACGGGCTGCCGATTCGCTATCCCCTTTTGTGCTACTGTCCAAGATGAATTTCACCTCCTATATATCTCAATTGCCATTAGAATAAATATTGCTTACAACTGCTTATAATTAGAGAATCCATATAAAAAGCTATGACACAACACTTGCTACAACATGCTTTGCATATGGCTCCCAAAGATAGCCTTATAGAACTGATATACTGTATTCGTGACAAATTAAAAAGCTGTGTGTTTATTGAGTAGAATTTGTTTTGGCACAAAGCCTATGAAAGTCCTCTGCAGCGTTTAGTGATTTTAGAAAGCTGTTGTTGGAAAGTATTAAAAATACAACTGTTGTAGAAATCCTGAAAAGTTATCTTCCACACAATTTTAGAGATAGAAGTCAAATTTTCTTTGCTGAAGCAAAATGGTGGTTTTCAGAATGTTTCCTAGAATTATGTTGTTTAAATCCACTTCTATCCTCTGGTTATCAAGAATTTTGGGCGTGTACGGATTCCTAAACTAGAAACTTATTAGGAAATTCTCCAGTCCCACGCTAGTTTATCAGGTTCAAGGTAGTTTGCAGAAGACAGATTTTGCTAACAGGAAAATAGATCAACACACAGTTTAGAAGTGTATAAAGTCATGCTGCACAGTGTGGATAAGAAAACTAAAATAGTACCACAGGTTGCATAGAATACACAGTAATTTTAAAGTTAAGTGGCACCAGAGAATTAAACAAGGAACTGGATGTTTGAGATACATAGTTTTATAGTCATGGTTATCCTGATTAGATAGAAAATTTCTGGTTTAGTACAACTGCTTCCTGTGAAAGAATGAGATTACAATGAAGTTTCATCTGTATTATTAGCAATAAGCCTTAGCTTGGGGCTGGAATCAGGGGTGTGAGGGCCAAAAGCTTGGGGTGAACTCCTTGGCACCCAGAATGTGAGACTTTAACTCCCAGTCTCCTTGACATTTCCCGGCACTGACTCCTGCCCAAAACCAAAATTAATCGGGTCCAGGCCCCCTGGGAAATGGTTCCTGGCAAGATCAGTAAGGAATGAAGGGGCAGAGGAGGGGGAGGAATACCCAATGTAACCATGCGGGTCCAGAAGCACTCCTTTAAAAATTAAACTTACCTGGGCCTCCTGTGGCCAGGATCCCAGCTGCCGTCAGCTTTTGCTGGTGGGTTGGAGACAATGCGACCCTCAGTTGGACCCTCGGTTAAAATGGCATGATGTCATTGGGATGTACATGCCATTTAAATTAGGCCTCAGGTCCTCTGGGATGGGCGGCCTTCCTGTGACTAATTTCAGGCTAGTTAAAATGATGGTGTGTGGGGGAGGGCTGGGAGGTGGAGGGCAGTAACACATTGCAAATCCTCTGACATACTGTTCTTCACCGGGTTGGGGGGGGAGAAAGAGAGGTTAAAGTACGCCCTCATAAATCCAGAGTGAGGTCTCTCCCGGATTCCAGAATAGAGTGGTGAGACACCTCTGGGGTAGGCTGTCACACACACGCGCATGTTTGACACCACTAGGTGTACAACTCTAGTGTCTGTTGAAACAATTTTAAAAAAATGCTTAGCTATGTCCTGCCCCTACTCTTAAAATATTTAAAATTTATAAGTCAGACATGTATAAACACACTTATACAGAACTCTACTAGTATAAATCAGGTACTGCCAAGCTGGGATTAACTATGCTGCTAACCTCAGACTGGTAGTTACATTATAAGCACAGCTTTAAACAGTAAGTACAGTCCAGTTCCAGAATGCTGCTAGCTTTAAATACAGGCAGTTTACATAAACCTGTAGTCTTCAAATTACTGAATTGTTCACTTTCCTTTTATTCTAAATAGAAATCTAAATACAAAACTCTAATAGATTTTAATAACATAATAAATTATTCCTCTGCCAAAATATGTTAACCCTAAAGTCATTTGTCTTGTCAACCACTGCTTAATTCAGCTGTATGAGGTTTTACGAGCAGAAACTATAAAAAGCAAAGAACATGTGCTGCTGTGTTTGGGTGAAACTAAACAATTTATTGACAATATTCAGTGAGCAGAGCATTAAAAACCTAAATACATGGATTAGGATTCTGAATTATTATTACTCTTGTGTTAGAAATTTCACATAATGGGAATCAATTCGACTGTACAGTGGAATTTTATGCTTGGATCGGCTACTTTTGTTTTGGAGCCACAAGAGATGCTTGTCCTGTATTATGCAAGTATACTGGAGGAGGGGCAGGATAGAAGAACGGAAATGCAAGATAACAAATTGTTCTAATGACTTCCTTTCCAATGGCGCACAAAATGAGGCTTCTATTAAAAGACGATCCAGCGCCGTCATTAACATGTTTGAAGGATTCAGATGATTAACAAACTTCTAATCAATTAGGCAGCATTTTACATGACCTTCCCTTGAACTGCTCACTCAGCTCCATGGCTCCTTCAATTATGATTAAATGTACCACTATATTCAAAGTCAAAGCAATGTGACCTTTCTTGTGCTTCTTAATATCCAGTGTAGGTCTGTAGACATCTGTGTATGTCACAGTTTACAAAATATTCAGGGTTTGTGGCATTAGCTTGCAGTGATTCATGAGGAACCAATGACGACTGCACAGTTGGACAAATTCTCCCATTTACCTCCATTAACATAGCTAGTTGCTACATAAAGTTTCATGATAGTCTTACTGTTTGCAAACAAAAAGCAACTAAACAATACACTTTTTTTCCTTATGGAATTCTTTGTAATATTAATTTCTCGACAACATTCTAATGCAATATACTACATTACCGATACTAGGCAATAACACCACGCTATTTTCTCCAGTATTATATCGTAAAATACTACATTTTCCAAAGATATTGTATTGCTACCAAGGAGTGATTATAGTCATGAAGAGAGACTTGAGAAGTTAGACCTATCCCCCCCACTAGAGCAGAGAAGGTGACCTGATAGAGATCTTTAAGATTATGAAGAGTTATAATAGTGATAGATTGTGCCCGTGTTGATGAGATGGCAACGAGAAGGCGCAAATTTAAAATGAACGCAGAAGAAATCCAAGTGAGGTTTTTACAGAAGGTGATTAGAACGTGGAATTCTATGGCACGAACTATTGTTGAAGCAGCCCCAGCATTCCAAAGTACTCCCAATCACATGCAAGTTTTCCATTAAAAAGAGATATTACTTACTATGAACTAAAAAACAAAAGTCCTTCCACATTAGTAATAATGTAAGTTTGGTAAATCCTTCAGCATCGTACTCCACAACACCTCTGGAAAAGAAAAGGAAAATTAGTACCACTGAATCAAAGCAACATTATCATAGTTTGTACAGACTGTAAGCAAATGACATTCAGAATACAAATAAAGTCTACCTCATTCCATTTTCAAACCTTGTTCATTTGTATAATAAAATAATGGCAGGACTACAAATAGTAGCAAAATAACCAACTTTAGGGAAAGATTTCCTCTGCATACTGTCTGTAGTAAAACACATTTACAATGAGCGTGCTTACAATTTCAATACACCCAACACACATAGGAAATCTTGCCTGTATGTGCTAATGAACACAAGCCTGATTATTTACAATCCAGATGGTCAAATTAGATAGCTACACTTTTGCTGTTCCAGATATCTGAATTTCTAACCCAGCAAGATAGACAGCTAGATTTTCTTTAACTTGGTATCAGGTTAACTTCTTTTCAATGGAAAGGATCCTTCCATTTTCAACAATGCACTCTGCAAAATGTGGTGATTTAGTGATTGCTTAAAGAAAATTCTGCAGCTAAATTTCAAATGTTCAGCCATATTTAGGCTTTACTGGTACTTAGGAAGGGAAAAATACAATAAGGTTGCCATCAGTCTTACCCTTACAGAAAAAGCCCTACTCTTAAGCTCCCATTTCAAATAGACTGCCAAACATTTCAGCTTTCACATCAGCTATAGCTTGCACCATTTTACCTTTTCCCAAGAATGTTGAGTCTTACAAATCACAAACATAGCCATGATCATTTATAAAGAGTAAGTATGTGGTAGTACATAAGAACATAAGAATTAGGAGCAGGAGTAGGCCATACGGCCCCTCGAGCCTGCTCCGCCATTCAATAAGATCATGGCTGATCTTTGACCTCACTCCACTTTCCTGCCCTATCCCCATATCCCTTGATTCCTCTGGAGTCCAAAAATCTATCGATCTCAGCCTTGAATATAGGCATCTCCACATCTTGAATATACTCAACAACTGAGCATCCACAGCACTCTGG
This sequence comes from Squalus acanthias, assembly GCA_030390025.1. Classification (NCBI taxonomy): domain Eukaryota; kingdom Metazoa; phylum Chordata; class Chondrichthyes; order Squaliformes; family Squalidae; genus Squalus; species Squalus acanthias. Next base: position 125,762,253 of record CM059433.1, read on the forward strand.
GGCAGAGAATTCCAAAGATTCACAACCCTCAGTGAAGAAATTCCTCCTCATCTCAGTCTTAAATGGTCGACCCCTTATCCTGAGACTATGACCCCTAGTTCTAGACTCTCAAGCTAGGGGAAACAATCTCTCAGCATTTATCCTGTCAATCCCCCTCAGAATCTTATATGTTTCAATGAGATCACCTCTCATTCTTCTAAACTCCAGAGAGTATAGGCCCAATCTACTCAATCACTCGTCATAGGACAGCCCTCTCATCTCAGGGATCAATCTAGTGAACCTTCGTCGCACCCCCTCTAAACCAAGTATATCCTTCCTTAAATAAGGAGACCAAAACTGTGCACAGTACTCCAGGTGTGGTTTCACTAGAGCCCTGTACAACTGTAGCAAGACTTCCTTACTCTTGTATTCCAACCTTCCAGCAAGAAAGGCCAACATGCCATTTGCCTTCCTTATTGCTTGCTGTACCTGCATGCTACCTTTCTGTGTTTCTTGTACTAGGACACATAAATCTCTCTGGACACCAACATTTAATAGTTTCTCACCACTTGAAAAATATTCTGTTGTTGTATTCTTCCTACCAAAGTGAATAACCTCACATTTGCCCACATTATACTCCATCTGCCACCTTATTACCCATTCACTTAACCTGTCTATATCCCTTTGCAGGCTCTTTGCATCCTCCTCACATCTTACTTTTCCACCTAGCTTTATATTGTCAGCAAACTTGGATACATTGCACTCAGTCCCTTCATCTAAGTCATTGATATAGATTGTAAATAGCTGAGGCCCAAGCACTGATCCTTGCGGCACCCCTCTAGTTACAGCCTGCCAATCTGAAAATGACCCGTTTATTCCTACTCTCTCTTTTCTGTCCGTTAACCAATCCTTTACCCATGTCACTGTTCTAATCGATTTTACTGTTACATTCATGGGAAGGAACATGGGGGCAAGGGTGGGCCTTTTGGGCACTCTAGGCTGCTCCGCCATTCAGTGAGATCGTGGCTGATCTGATCCACTGCTGCAAAAGCTGGTAACTCGACTTACAATAAAGGACAAGAGATTCTGATTGGTTCTAACATTTTAACTCCTATACTAGCCGAAAGGTAGTATCCAGTAATTCAATTAGAGATACTTGTTTTTGACTTGTGCGCTAATTTAAGAAGTCTTGAGTCCCAATTTGCATATTTTCTCGTGCTATCTAACCTACTTCTTAAATGTACAAGGGATTCGATTCTCATTTTACACCAAACATGCTGGTTTTTTATTACACTTTTGGTGTTAGTGCAGTGTCCTCTTCAGTGCGGACCCAATATCAAAAATACAGTATAAAATGGTTAACTGATCATCAGTAAATTATACAACATAAAATGGTTAACTGGACATCAGCAAACAGCAGTCAATTTGCGCTCAGCAATATCCTAGAAAGAGTAAATGAATGAATGACTAGATAATCTTTTATTTGGTGGTGTTGGTTGAGGGAGGAATGGCAGAACTCTGCTCTTCCTTGAATAATGCCCTGGGATCCTTTACGTCTACTTGAGCAATGGCGGATGGGGATCTTGGTTTAACATCTCATCTGAAAGATGGCACCTCCAACAATGCAGCACTCCCTCAGTACTGCACTCGACTGTCAGCCTAGATTATGTGCTCAAGTTCTTAGTGGAGTTTGAATCCAGAACCTTGGGACACAAAAACTCTCTCAGTATTAATAATGCAATAGAATATATATATATTTTTTATAGAAACACAGATAGTGCAATATATATGTGAGAAAGAGGGAATTTCTTCCCATATCTTTGGGGATTTAGACTCTCTCAGAAAATCCAGCCAAAACCAGACAATTTATTTTTTATGGAAAATAACTGAAATTCCACAAATTCTCAGTAGCAGAAAGGTTAGAGCACAGGACCTGATAGCAAAAAGCCAACATTCCTTCAAATATGCCACCCATTAACGCTCATGCTCCTGTCTGCTTCCACTGACATAACAGGAATGCATTATGTCCATTATATTGCTACATTAAGCTGAAGGACATTTTACTTTTACTTCACTCTCGAATTATATTTCTGCACATTATTGGCAAATTAACTGAAGCCATCATCACACTCACATGTCCAAATATGTTTTAAAAAGTTGCAATAAAGATACTTTACAGGACTAATAATGTGCTCCTGGTGTAGTGGTGTTGGGGCTGTTACTCCTTAGGCACTGGGTATGCCTGTGCTCCACAGAGCTGAGCTCATGACATAATGCAAGATCAGCTCATTTAAATTTTAGTGTGGCACATCCTCGCGCAAATTGGTAACGCACTGGAGTACACAAAGGCAAGGGGATGGAAAATCCACAAAAACACCTCTTAAAGGACTTCTGTTCACTCTTGAAACTGGCTTACTACTGAAAAGACTGCAAGATAGCAAGCAGACTGAAAGGTGGAATTTTAATCCCCAAGGATGGGTGTGTTGGGGGCAGACGGGAAGTAAAAATTTAAAAAATCTCAAACACGACCCGCTTACTTCCGGTTTTAACGGAGGTGGGTCGGGAGCGGGCAACCAATCCACTCTCAGGTGGCGTGTCGGCCAGTAAAACTTTTAAGGAGGCTGCGTGCCTCCATTTAAACAGGATTTTAATTTTTTTAACTCATGGAGGCCGTGTTTCCCGGGGCTCGGGAAACCTGGCAGGTAAAAAGAGGCAAAGGGCCAGATCCATGAGGCAAGTGCATTTACAGTACTGCTTGTGGGCCAGGAGCAGGAATGTTTCCTCCAGGCCCAACAAGCAAACCTCTTTATAAACCCGACTCTCCCACCCCGTCGATCTCCGACTCCCCCCACCCATCTCCGACTCCCCCCACCCGTCGATCTCCGACTCCCCCCACCCTATCCTGACTCCTCCCTCCAGCGAGCTCTTATGTGCCTTGCATCTGCTCCTCAGCTGCTTTCCCGCCCGACAGGCAGCCAGCCGGTCAATCAGGCGGGAAACCTACTGAAAAAATTAAAACGCTGTCCTGCGGTTAATGTCAGCAGGACATCCGGGAAATCCTTATATCTGGGTTTTCCGTCCGTAAATCTTCCCCAGCCCCACCCTCTTCACGGCCCCGAGTAAATGTCCGGGCCAATAGATTCATTTATTGAAGCAGCTGCGAATTAAACTCCCCAAGTGCAGCACCCGAGAAACCAACCTGCTTTTTCAAAATAAATGGGACTATCCCAACACAATAAGCCTGGATGGTTCACAGGAAAGACTCAATGACCTTCACTGTTTTAGGCTGGAACTGTATATAAGAAACAACATTCCATACTATGGCCCCTCTGTCTTTAGTAGGAACATAGGAACAGCAGTAGGCCATTCAGCCCCTTGAGCCTGTTCTGCCGTTCGATGAGATCATGGTTGATCTGCGACCTAACTCCATATACAGGAAACTCTTTATTAACCGGCACCCAAATATCCGGAAATCTCTCTTAACCGGCAAAATTCTTGAGTAGGTAACCGGGGTTTTCCTTCATCTCTCGTTTAAGATTAATTTTTTTAAAAACCCCGAGGCGTTTGCCTTGTATCGGAGCGTGTAGATTGGGAGGGGAATGTGCAGCCCGGGTAGGCAGCGGACACGACAGATGGTCAGCTGGCGGTCCCCGGGGAGACGGAGCTCCGAATGCAGGCGCATGTCAATGTGTACGGGGCTCTCGTACGTTGGGAGATATAACTCTCCGTTATCCGGACTTTTTGATAAACCGGCACCACGCCGGTCCCGTCGGTGCCAGTTAATAAAGAGTTTCCTGTACCTGCCTTTGGCCCATATCCCTTAATACCTTTGGTTAAGAAAAAGCTATCAATCTCTGATTTAAAATTAACAATTGATCAAGCATCAATTGCTGTTTGCGGAAGAGAGTTCCAAACTTCTACCACAATTTGTGTTTAGAAGTTTTTTGCTAATTTCACTCCGGAAAGGTCTGGCTCTAATTTTTAGACTATGCCCCCTAGTCCTAGAATCCCCAACCAGCGGAAATAGATTTTCTCTATCTACTTTATCTGTTCCCCTTAATATCTTGAAAACTTCGATCTGATCACCCCTTAACCTTCTAAATTCTAGGGAATACAACCCTAATTTGTGTAATCGCTCCTCGTAACTTAACCCTTGAAGTCTGGGTATCATTCTGGGAAACCTACGCTGCTCTCCCTCCAAGGCCAATATATCCTTCCTGAGGTGTGGTGCCCAGAACTGCTCACAATACTCCAGGTGTGGTCTAACCAGGGTTTTGTATAGCTGCAGCATAACTTCTACCCCTTTGTACTCTAGTCCTTTAGATATAAAGGCCAGTATACTACTCTCACCCACCACTTACAGCCTCATGCTACAGAGGGGATTTTTAAATCCTTGTGAGCTCAATTTAACTTAAAGGCAATACTTTAATACAAGTCATATCCAGATCTTTCTGTGGCAAAAAGGTTGAACATCCCAAAAACTGACAGCCTCTTTTGCAGGAACCATTTTAAGCATTAATTGAGCATCTGGATTGCTGTTCAGGTGCTCCAATTGCTTTTTGGCACCCAGCCCCAATTGAAATATTTCTAGAGGCATTAATAATACACAATACAGGCACCAAGTGCTACACTGCTTCTGGGGCAGATTATCAAGCGCAGTGCATATCAAGTGCTCCGTCGGCCTTTATGGGTATCCCTCTGTATTTTCCGGTTTACGAGGAGGTGGAGGAGGAAAAGAAGGAGGAGGTGGTGTAAGGAGGAGAAAGCGGAGGTGGAGTAGGAGGAGGAGGGGATCACAATATAGCATTATCAGCTCCTATAGGACAATAACTTTGAACAGAAAATCTGATTTTGAGTATTTTATATCTGTTCAAAAAAGTATGATCTGGAAATCGAACAAAAAATAATTCCCACTCTGGCTATTGCATGTATAAATCTTTTCTCACAACTATAAAGTCTTTGCTTAGATTATCCTGTAGGAACTATTAATGGTATCCAATAATAAACTTACGTTCCAAAGTGACTCAGAAAGGCAGCGATGTACTCTCTCCTTCTGTGGTAACCCTGAATGATATACTGCACCTTGGTTTAAATAAAGCAAAAACAAGTTAACATTAAAAGTTAATATATTGACAAGACAAATGAGGACAGGAATTATAAATCTGGGTACATTATTTTAAACAAAATACTACATAGCCTTTTTAAGACTTGTACCCATTACACTTTTTAGTATTGAACTTAAGAAATAGGAGCAGGAGTAGGTCATTTGGCCCTTCAAGTCTGCTCTGCCATTCACTAGGATCAGGGCTGATTTTCTCCCGCAACTCCATCTCCCTGCACTAACCCCATATGCCTTGATTCCCTTAAGAACATGAGAAATAGGAGCAGGAGTAGGCCATTCGGCCCCTTGAGCCTGCTCCGCCATTCAATAAGATCATGGCTGATCTTCTACCTCGACTCCACCTTCCTGCCCGATCCCCATATCCCTTGACTCCCTTAATATCCAAAAATCTATCAATTTCTGTCTTGAATATACTCAACGACTGAGCCTCCACAGGCCTCTGGGGTAGAGAATTCCAAAGATTATCCCTCTGATTGAAGAAATTTCTCCTTATCTCAGTCCTAAATGGCCAACCCCTTATTCTAAGACTGTGACCCCTGGTTCTAGACTCCCCAGCCAGGGGAAACATTCTCCCTGCATCTACCCTGTCAAGCCCTGTAAGAATTTTGTATGTTTCAATGAGAACACCTCTCATTCTTCTAAACTCTAGAGAATATAGGCCAATCTACTCAATCTCTCCTCATAGGACAATCGCACCATCCTAGGAATTAGTCTGGTGAACCTTTATTGCACTCTCTCTATGGCAAGTATATCCTTCCTTAGGTAAGGAGACCAAAACTGTACACAATACGCCAGGTGTGGTCTCACCAGGGCCCTATATAATTGCAATATGACGTCTTTACTCTTATACTCAAATCCTCTTGTAATAAAGGCCAACATACCATTTGCTTTCCTAATTGCTTGCTGAACCTGCATGTTAACTTCCAGTGATTTGTGTACAAGGACACCCAGGTTCCTCTGAACACCAACATTTCCCAATCTCTCACCATTTAAAAAATACTTTGCTTTTCTATTTTTCCTAACGAAGTGGATAACTTCACATTTCTCCACATTATATTCCATTTGCCATGTTCTTGCCCATTCACTTAGCCTGTCTATATCCCCTTGAAGCCTCTTCGCATCTCCTCACAACTTACATTCGCGCCTAGCTTTGTATCAGCAAACTTGGATATATTACATTTGGTCCCCTCATCCAAATCATTGGCACAGATTGTGAATAGCTGAGGCCCAAGCATTGATCCTTGTCGTACCCCACTAGTTACAGCTTGCCAACCTGAAAATTACCCGCTTATTTCTACTCTGTTTTCTGTCCGTCAACCAATCCTCAGTCCATGCTAGTATATTACCCCCAATCCCATGAGCCTTAATTTTGTTTAATAACCTCTTGTGTGGCACCTTATCGAATGCCTTCTGAAAATCTAAATACACCACATCCACTGGTTTCCCCTCATCTGTTCTGCTCGTTACAACCTCAAAAGACTTTAACAGATTCGTCAAACATGATTTCCCTTTCAGAACTAGCCTCGCCTCTAGCCAAGCTGTTCCATTACAGCTACAACACTGGCATCTATCCGACAATGTGGAAAACTGCCCAGGTATGTCCTGTCCACAAAAAGGAGGACAAATCCAATCTGGTCAATTACTGCCCCATCAGTTGACTCTCAATCATCAAAGTGATGGAAGGTGTCATCGACAGTGCTATCAAGCAGCACTTACTCACCAATAACCTGCTCACTGATGCCCAGTTTGGGTTCCACCAAGATCACTTGGCTGCCGACCTCATTACAGCCTTCGTCCAAACATGGACAAAGGAGTTAAATTCCAGAGGAGAAGTGAGAGTAACTGCCCTTGACATCAAGGCAGCATTTGACAGAGTGTGGCATCAAGGAGCCCTAGTAGAACTGAAGTCAATTGGAATCTGGGGGAAAACTCTCCACTAGCTGGAGTCATACCTAGCACAAAGGAAGATGGTTGTGGTGATCGAAGGTCAATCATCACAGCCCCAGGACATCGCTGCAGGAGTACCTCAGAGCAGTGTCCTCGGCCCAACCATCTTCAACTGCTTCATCAATGACCTTCCCTCCAACATAAGGTCAGAAATGGGGATGTTCGCTGATGACTGCACAGTGTTCAGTGCCATTCACAGCTCCTCAGATAATGAAGCAGTCCATGCCCGCATGCAACAAGACCTGGACGACGTTCAGGCTTGGGCTGATAAGTGGCAGGTAACATTCGCGCCACAGAAGTGCCAGGCAATGACACATTCGCGCCACAGAAGTGCCAGGCAATGACTATCTCCAATAAGCGAGAGTCTAACCACCACCTCTTGACATTCAATGGCATTACCATCGACGAATCCCCCACCATCAACATCCTGGGGGGTCAGCATTGACCAGAAACTTAACTGGATCAGCCACATAAATACTGTGGCAACAAGAGCAGGTCAGAGGCTAGGTATTCAGCGGCGAGTGTCTCACCTCCTGACTCCCCAAAGCCTTTCTACCATCTACAAGGCACAAGTAAGGAGTGTGATGGAATACTCTCCACTTGCCTGGATGAGTGCAGCTCCAACAACACTCAAGAAGCTCGACACCATCCAGGAAAAAGCAGCCCACTTGATTGGCACCCCATCCACCACCTTAAACATTCACTCCCTCCACCACCGGCGTACCGTGGCTGCAGTGTGTACCATCTACAAGATGCACTGCAGCAACTCGCCAAGGCTTCTTCGGCAGCACCTCCCAAACCTGTGACCTCTTCCACCTAGAAGGAGAAGGGCAGCAGATGCATGGGAACACCACCACTTCCAAGTTCCCCTCCAAGTCACACACCATCCTGACTTAGAAGTAGATCGCCAATCCTTCATCGTCGCTGGGTCAAAATCCTGGAACTCCCTACCTAACAGCACTGTGGAAGTACCTTCACCACACGGACTGCAGCGGTTCAAGGAGGCGGCTCACCACCACCTTCTCAAAAGCAATTAGGGATGGGCAATAAATGCTGGCCTTGCCAGCTACGCCCACATCCCATAAACAAATTTAAAAAATCTGTGCTGACTCTGCCCAATCCTTTTATTATTTTCAAAGTGCCCTGTTACCACGTTCTTAATAATTGATTCAAGCATTTTCCCCACTACTGATGTCAAGCTAACTGGTCTGTAGTTCCCCGTTTTCTCTCTCCCTCCTTTCTTAAATAGTGGGTTTACATTTGCTACATTCCAATCCGCAGGAACCATTCTAGAATCTATGGAATTTTGGAAGATAACAACCAATGCATCCACTATCTCTATAGCCACCTCTTTCAAAACCCTAGGATGTAGGCCAACAGGTCCAGGGGATTTATCAGCTTTCAGTCCCATTAATTTCTCCAGTACTATTTTTTTACTAATATTAATTTCTTTTCGTTCCTCATTCTCGCTAGACCCTTGGTTCTCCACTATTTCTGGGAATTTTTTTGCGTCTTCTTCCGTGAAGACAGACACAAAGTATTTGTTTAATTTCTCTGCCATTTCCTTATTCCCCATTATAGTTTCTCCCATCTCAGCCTGTAAGGGACCCACGTTTACTTTTGCTAATCTTTTCCTTTTTACATACCTATAGAAGCTTTTACAGTCTGTTTTTATGTCTCTCGCTAGTTTACTCTCATATTCTATTTTCCTTTTCTTTATCAATTTCTTGGTCCTCCTTTGCTGAATTCTAAAATTCTCCCAATCCTCAGGCTTACTACTCTTTTTGGCAACATTATAAGCCTCTTCCTTTGATCTAATACTATCTTTAACTTCTCTTGTTAGCCACGGTTGGACCACTTTTCCTGTGGGGTTTTTGTGCCTTCAAGGAATGTATATTTGTTGTAAATTATGTATTCATTCATTAAATGCTAGCCATTGCTTGTCTACCGTCATACCTTTTAATGTAGTTTCCCAATCGACCTGAGCCAACTCGCCCCTTATACCTACGTAGTTTGCTTTGTTTAGATTTAAGATCCTAGTTTCGGATTCAACTAAATCACTTTCGAACTTAATATAAAATTCTATCATATTATGGTCACTCTTCCCTAAAGGCCCCTTTACTACAATGTTATTAATTAACCCTTTCTCGTTGGAAAACAGTGACAGGATCGGACAAAGTCAACAAGGGTTTACAAAAGGTAAATCATGCTTGACTAATCTGCTGGAATTTTTTGAGGATGTAACTGGAAGAATAGATAAGGGAGAACCAGTGGATGTGGTGTATTTGGACTTTCAGAAGGCTTTTGATAAGGTCCCGCATAAGAGATTAGCGTGCAAAGTTAAAGCACATGGGATTGGGGGTAAGGTACTGATTTGGATAGAGAACTGGTTCGCAGACAGGAAGCAAAGAGTTGGAATAAACGGATCTTTTTCTGAGTGGCAGGCAGTGACTAGTGGGGTACTGCAGGGATCGGTGCTAGGACCCCAGCTATTCACAATATATATAAATGATCTAGACGCGGGAACTAGATGTAATATCTCCAAGTTTGCAGACGACACAAAGCTGGGTGGGCATGTGTGCTGTGAGGAGGATGCAGAGAAACTCCAGTATGATTTGGACAGGTTGGGTGATTGGGCAGATGCATGGCAGATGCAGTATAATGTGGATAAATGCGAGGTTATCCACTTTGGTGGCAAAAACAGGAAGACAGATTATTATCTGAACGGCAATAGATTGGGAAAAGGGGATGTGCAACGAGATCTGGGAGTCCTTGTGCACCAGTCGCTGAAGGTAAGCATGCAGGTGCAGCAGGTGGTTAAGAAGGCAAATGGTATGTTGGCCTTCATAGCGAGAGGATTCGAGTTCAGGAGCAAGGATGTCTTGCTGCAGTTGTACAAGGCCTTGGTGAGACCACACCTTGAGTATTGTGTGCAGTTTTGGTCGCCTTATCTGAGGAAGGATGTTCTTGCCATGGAGGGAGTGCAGCGAAGATTCACCAGACTGATACCTGGGATGGCAGGAATGACGTATGAAGAGAGATTGGGTCGATTAGGCTTATATTCGCTAGAGTTTAGAAGAATAGAGGGGATCTCATTGAAACTTATAAAATTCTAACAGGACTAGACAGACTAGTTGCAGGAAGGATGTTCCCGATGGTGGGGGAGTCCAGAACCAGAGGTCACAGTCTCAGGATAAGGGGTAAGCCATTTAGGACTGAGATGAGGAGGAATTTCTTCACCCAGAGAGTGGTGAACCTGTGAAATTCTCTACCACAGAAGGCAGTTGAGGCCAATTCATTAAATATATTCAAGAAGGAGATAGATATATTTCTTAAGGCTAAAGGGAACAAGGGATATGGGGAGAAAGCAGGGACAGGGTACTGAATTTGGATGTTCAGCCATGATCTCATTAAATGGCGGAGCAGGCTCGAGGGGCCGAATGGCCTACTCCTGCTCCTATCTTCTCTGCTTCTATGCACAATACTAGATCTAAAATAGCCTGTTCCCTAGTTGGTTCCTCAACATACTGATCTAGAAAACTATCTTGCATACATTCCATGAATTCGTCCTCCACACTATTACTGCAAATTTGGTTTGCCCAGTCTATATGGAGATTACTGTATTACCCTGGTTACATGCATCTCTAATTTCCTGATTTATACTCTGCCCTACATTACAACTACTGTTTGGTGGCCTATAAACAACTCCCACCAATGTTTTCTGCCCCTTGCTGTTTCTTAGTTTCACGCAAACTGATTCTACTTCTTTCGGAGCCAAGAGCCTTTCTCTCTACTTTCTTTATCCCATCCTTTATCAGGGCTACCCCCTCCTCCTTTTCCATGTTGCCTATCTCTTCTAAAAGTTAAGTATCCTGGAATATTTAGTTCCCAACCTTGGTCACTAATATCCAAAAATCTATCGATCTCTGTCTTGAATATACTCAACGACTGAGCATCCACAGCCCTCTGGGGTAGAGATTCCCAAAGATTCACCACCCTCTGAGTGAAGAAATTTCTCCTCATCTCAGTCCTAAATGGCCGACCCCTTATTCTGAGACTGTGTCCCCCTGGTTCTAGACACCCAGGGGAAACATCATCCCTGCATCTACCCTGTCAAGCCCTGTAAGAATTTTACATGTTTCAATGAGATCACCTCTCATTCTTCTAAATTTTAGGGAATATAGGCCTAGGTCTCCAATCTCTGCTCATAGGACAATCCCCCATCACAGGAATCAGTCTGGTGAACCTTCATTGCACCCCCTCTAAGGCAAGTATATCTTTCCTTAGGTAAGGAGACCAAAACTGTACACAGTACTCCAGGTGTGGTCTCACCAAGGACCTACATAATTGCAGATCTTTCTGTTTGAGTGTTAAACATTTGCTGTGCTCACTATAGTGAGGGATGTTGGCACAGAAGAATGGTCCTTCTTTATTTTGCACCAAATGGCAGCATCAAACACTCCAAGACTCACTGGGGGGAAAAAAATCATGTATGCCAGCAACGTTGCTGTAGTTAACGGCAACTGCAGTTAACGGCCGCAATGCTAACTGAGTGAAATTGGTCTTGGGGGCATGGAGATAGGTGGCGCAGCGCTCACCTTCCTTGCAATGCCATTCTGGTGGCATTGCTGGAGGGATCCGAGCTGAAGTTTCTGTCCAGGTCTGGCGTTGCAACTTCCTATAGTCTCTGTGAGCGAAGCTGTGGAGTTCGCGAGGAATTGTGGGCAATGAAGAGGTCGGAGAATTGAGGGGCCATGCACACTGAAGCAACACAAAATAAAATACACCACTTGCTTCACACACTGCTCAATGCACAAACCCCAATCACTCACCTACCAACAATCTGCACCAATGACAAGGCACATCTCCCATTCCTAGCCTCACCTTCACCCCCTTGGAAGAGACGGTGCAGGCCATTCTTGGCAGGGGCATGGTTGAACCCTTAGCCAGCGGCAGGGCTGAAAGGATACAAGATGCGGGTATCCTAGTAGGTTATCCTCTTCTGGCATGTGCCTCTTGCTGTCCCGCCCTCCCATCAGCACAATGCCACCCTTGTGCCTTCCTCATTTCACACACCCAAGAAATGCAACCTGCCCAGCCAGTGGGTTAACAAGGAGAGGCAGCCTGCCCAGCCAGTGGGACCGCAGGCAGATGATTCCATCCTGGATATCCCGGCCACAAAGGGGCTGTCTGGGATGCATCCTTCTGTCTGATTCTTCCTCTTCGGCTTCCTCCTCTTCTGCATCTTCCTCTTCCCTCTGCAAACAGATGCTGTAAATGTGAAATGACAGCATAAAATGCTGGAAATACTCAGTTGGTCAGGCAGCATGTCGACCTGAGACATGAACTCTGTTTTACTCTCCACGGATGTTGCGTGACCTGCTGAGTATTCACAGCATGTTGTGTCTTCTCATAGGCCTTCATTTACCATCCGAGCCCTTGCAAGGGTCCAGCAGGACTCCTTACACACTTAAAAAACTTTTCACATCTATTGCAGCAAGCCACCATTTCAATAAAATCAAAAAAAACCTGTGCAAACCCTTAAATTCAAACTTACCTGAATGATGTGTGTGTCCCTTTAAGAGCTGCAGACATCGCCACTGTCAGCCTGCTTGCATGCCAGGTTAACCTGGCGTGCTTAGGACCCAGGGTGGAATTCAGCGCTAGGGTCGAAGTTCGCATTGGTGTCGTTAATGCGGCATTGCATGCCGATTGACGTCACCACACCGCCATTTTTTCTTTCAGGGCGCTGCCAGTTACTGGCAGCACAAAGGGGAGAAGAATATGGTGGCTGCCGCAGGACCCGCCACCAGCTGGTGAAAGAGTGCAGCCACCATTTTATCGCCATTTCATGGTGCTACGGAGTGGCATTCAACAGATGAATTTCTAGCCCACTGTTTTAATTGGGGAGAAGCTCAAAGGGAGTGGGGGGTGTTAAAGTCCAGGTCTTTTTAAATGCTGAAAGGCACAGGTGAGCATGCTGTTAAATTTGAACTGGAAAATAAAAACAGCGTACAAGTAGAAAATAACTATTCTCAAGAAAGATTAGAATATTGCTCCCACACACCACAGTACTGGATACGTGGAACAAACTCTTAGCAAAAGCAGTTGATTAACGAGTTTAGAAAAAAATATACACATCTGCATAATAAAGGGTTTGAAGATTGTTGAGGGCAAGCATAGTCAGAGATGATTAAATACTGCATTCATATAGTTTCTGGCTGCTGCCATAACCAACCAAGGTTGAATAATGGAAGTTGTAAAGTAGGTAGGTATTATGAAATTTTACTTGATAACTTTTTTGGGGGCGGGGGAGGAACTTTTACTTAGAAGATGAAACCTGATGGAAGCCATCAGGTGAGATCAGACACATCTTCACGATTATGAAGGGTTATGATAAGGCAATAGTGTGATAGCTTATCCACTAGTAGGTGAGACGGTAACAAGACGACAAATTTATGATAAATTACTGAAATAAAAGGGTAGGATAGAAAAAAAATCATTGTACAGGTGATTAGAATGTGAATTCGCAGCCCCAACCATTTATCAAGCAGAATCCAGAATTTCTTTTTAAAAAATTAGACAGTTGCTTGAAAAAGATGAGTAATAAATGGTATGAATGAACAAGAGAGCAAGATTAGATTGTGGAGAAAGACAACAGCATAGACTTGATGGATCAAATGGCCTGTTTCAGTGTTGTTACATTCCATGACTGTAAACAACTGAAGTAGAATTTATGATGGAGCAAATGGTATCATGTCTGTAGATGGAGTGGGCGTCATTGCAAAGTGGTCATTTTTGTTCTATGCCTCTATGACTGCAGTTAACTACCTAGAAACAAACCACATATATGGACCTGATTTCCCCTTTCACTGGATAGAGACTAATTTGTGTCTCTGTATTAGTGATCAATATTTCTCCTGTGGCAAATAAACTAATTTTAATCATACTGTAATGAATGGCTGGCACAGATGAGAAGCAAATGCTTCCACTACAGTATGTCATTTCTGTGCTCATATTTTTAATATTCATTCTCAGAATATGGGTGTCATTGGCAATACTGGCATGTATTGCTCATCCCTAGTTTCCCTTGTGGTGATGCACCTTCTTCCTTTCATTGCCCATTCCTAATTGCCCTTGAGAAGGTGGTGGTGGTGAGCTGCCTTCTTGAACTGCTGCAGTCTTTGTGATGAAGGTACTCCCACAGTGCTGTTAGGGAGGGAGTTCCAGGATTTTGACCCAGCGACGACGAAATATTTCCAAGTCAGGATGGTGTGTGACTTGGAGGGGAACTTGCAGGTGATGGTGTTCCCATGCGCCTGCTGCCCTTGTCCTTCTAGGTGGCAGAGGTCGCGGGTTTGGGAGGTGCTGCCAAAGAAGCCGTGGCAAGTTGCTGCAGTGCATCTTGTAAATGGTACACACTGCAGCCACGGTGTGCCAGTGGTGGAGGGAGTGAATGTTTAAGGTGGTGGATGGAGTGCTAATCAAGTGGGCTGCTTTTTCCTGGATGGCGTCAAGCTTCTTGAGTGTTGTTGGAGCTGCATTTGTCCAGGCAAGTGGAGAGTGTTCCATCACACTCCTGACTTGTGCCTTGTACAGGAAACTCTTTATTAACCGGCACCCAAATATCCGGAAAGCTCTCCTAACCGGCAAAATTCTTGAGTAGGTAACCGGGGTTTTCCTTCATCTCTCGTTTAAAATTAACTTAAAAAAAAACCCCGAGGCGTTTACCTTGTATCGGAGCGTGTAGGGGAATGTGCAGCCCGGGTCGGCAGCGGACACGACAGATGGTCAGCTGGCAGGTCCCCGGGGAGACGGAGCTCCGAATGCAGGCGCATGTCAATGTGTACGGGGCTCTCGTACGTTGGGAGATATAACTCTCCATTATCCGGACTTTTTGATTAACCGGCACCACGCCGGTCCCGTCGGTGCTGGTTAATAAAGAGTTTCCTGTAGATGGTGGAAAGGCTTTGGGGAGTCGGGAGATGAGGCACTCGCCACAGAATACCCAGCCTCTGACCTGCTCTTGTAGCCACAGTATTTATGTGGCTGGTCCAGTTAAGTTTCTGGTCAATGGTGACCCCCAGGATGTTGATGGTTGGGGATTCGGCGATGATAATGCCATTGAATGTCAAGGGTTAGACTCTCGTTTATTGGAGATAGTCATTGCTTGACACTTCTGTGGCGCGAATGTTACTTGCCACTTATCAGCCCAAGCCTGAATGTCGACCAGGTCTTGCTGCATTTGGGCATGGACTGCTTCATTATCTGAGGAGTTGTAAATGGCGCTGAACACTGTGCAGTCATTAGCAAACATCCCCACTTCTGAACTTATGATGGAGGGAAGGTCATTGATGAAGCAGCTGAAGATGGTTGGGCCTAGGATGCTGCCATAAGGAACTCCTGCAGCGATGTCCTGTGGCTGAGATGATTGACCTCCACCAACCACAACGATCTTCCTTTGTGCTAGGTATGACTCCAGCCAGTGGAGAGTTTTCCCCCTGATTCCCATTGACTTCAATTTTACTAGGGCTCCTTGATGCCACACTCGGTCAAATGCTGCCTTGATGTCAAGGGCAGTCACTCTCACCTCACCTCTGGAATTCAGCTCTTTTGTCCATGTTTGGACCAAGGCTGTAATGAGGTCTGACATCGAGTGGTCCTGGCGGAACCCAAACTGAGCATCGGTGAGCAGGTTATTGGTGAGTAAGTGCCGCTTGATAGCGCTGTTGACGACACCTTTCATCACTTTGCTGATGATTGAGAGTAGACTGATGGGCCGGTAATTGGCCGGATTGTATTTGTCCTGTTTTTTATGGACAGGACATACCTGGGCCGTTTTCCACATTGTCAAGTAGATGCCAGTGTTGTTGCTATACTGGAACAGCTTGGCTACAGGTGCGGCTAGTTCTGGAGCACAAGTCTTCAGTATGATAGCCGGGATGTTGTCGGGTCCCATAGCCTTTGCTGTATCCAGTGCGCTCAGCTGTTTCTTGATATCACGTGGAGTGAATCGAATTGGCTGAAGACTGGCTTCTGTGATGGTGTGGACCACAGGAGGAGGCCGATCATCCATTCGGCACTTCTGCCTGACGATGGTTACAAACGCTTCAGCCTTGTCTTTTGCACTCATGTGCTGGCCTTTGCCAGCATTGAGGATGGGGATATTCATGGAGCCTCCTCCTCCCGTTAGTTGTTTAATTGTTCACCACCATTCATGACTGGGTGTGGCAGGACTGCAGAGCTTTGATCTGATCTGTTGATTGTGGGATCGCTTAGCTCTGTCTCTGTTTAGCATGCATGTAGTCCTGTGTTGCAGCTTCCCAGGTTGGCACCTCATTTTTAGGCACGCCTGGTGCTACTCCTGGCATGCTCTTCTGCACTCCTCATTGATCCAGGGTTGGTCCCCTGGCTTGATGGCAATGGTAGAGTAAGGGATATGCCGGGCCATGAGGTTACAGATTGTGGTGGAATACAATTGTACTGCTGCTGCTGGCCCACAGCACCTCATGGATGCCCAGTTCCGAGTTGCTAGATTTGTTCTGAATCAATCCCATTTAGCACGGTGGTAGTGCCACACAACACGATGGAGGGTGTCCTCAGTGCGAAGATGGGATTTCATCTCCATGAGGACTGTACGGTGGTCACTGCTGCCAATGGTGTCATGGACAGATGCATCTGCGACAGGTAGACTGGTGAGGATGAGGTCAAGTAGGTTTTCCCCTTGTGTTGGTTCTCTCACCACCTGCCGCAGTACGAGTCTGGCAGCTATGTCCTTCAGGACTCGGCCAGCTCGGTCAGTAGTGGTGCTACAGAGTCACTCTTGGTGATGGACATTGAAGTCCTGCACCCAGAGTACATTCTGTGCCCATGTTACCCTCAGTGCTTCTTCCAAGTGGTGTTCAACATGGAGGAGTACTGATTCATCAGCTGAGGGAGGGCGGCAGGTGGTGATCAGCAGGAGGTTTCCTTGCCCATGCTTGACCTGAAGCCCTGAGACTTCATGGGGTCCGGAGTCAATGTTGAGGACTCCCAGGGTCACTCCCTCCCAACTGTATACCACTGTGCCGCCTCCTCTAGTGGGTCTGTGCTGCCGCTGAAGTCCATGTGGTAAACGGTTTGATACAACTGAGTGGCTTGCTAGGTTACTTCAGTTAAGAGTCAACCACATATGGGACTTGAGTCACATATCGGCCAGACCGGGTAAGGACAGCGAATTTCTTTCCCTAAAGGACAGTAGTGAACCTGTTGGATTGCTGTAAAAATCCAACAGCTCATGGTTTTTACTGCTACCAGCTTTTGAGGTGTAAGATGCCTTCTTGAGGGCTACTCTGTTTCGAAACTTCTCAAACTGCTATGCTGGGATCTGAACTCACGTTCTCCGGATTATTGGTCCAGGATTACTAGTGCAGTAACATACCCACTATGCTACTGTACCTAGCATATGGAAGCATTACATGTGGTTTGCTTCTAGAAAGGTAATCCTCCTATTTAGTTTACCTCTACCTCGACAGGATTCTGCAGTTTGTTTTCTGTGCAATTTTTGAAGTAGTTTTTTTTGGCTGAGTTTGAAACAGCTTCAAACAAGTCTTATCTCTACTGAGCTCATTTTCATTTGCGAGAGAAAAACCAATTAGGGAGAGGGGTACTTTTAGAAGGTGCATTTCTGTATAGCAGGCGCACAACTTGTGTTATACCTGTAGGATATGTCCATTTTGAATTCCCGTCATCCTGGGTGAGATTACCCTTTTAAGTACTAACTAATGCTTAAGTAGTTTTGTACTATGGACTAACATTCATTCTGACAATTCATCTCAACTGGAACATCTGTTATAGACAGACTTTCATCTCATCTGTCCTGACTGATCTTAAACCCATATCTGCGGCATTAAAGCATACTGATGGCACAAATCACTGTCAGGATGAATGAGTTTAAATATCTACAAAGTGAGTTCCTAATCTTAACCACACTGTTACTGGTGCTGAACACAGACCAGATGATTATCGACAGGGCAAGATTACTCTTGTAGCTGGTTACAGAGTGGCACTAGCAGAGCCTGTCTGTCCTCAGGAAATGGCTCCGGAGACATAAAAGGAAAGAAGGGTTAACACAAACACACAGTCAAATGCAAACAGATTTCAGTGGTTAAAAATGTATTAACAATATTGCATAAGCCTCAGTCATTTCTTCTATGGTTAGTTCTATATATTCAGTATAAAAGTTTCCACTGCCACAGTAACATCCCTCTTAGATTATGTAGATGATCAATATCCATCACATGGATCAAATAACTATCACTGATTTGATTAGAATAAAAATGAGAAGTCGCACAACACCAGGTTATAGTCCAACAGTTTTATTTGAAATCACAAGCTTTCGGAGCTTACGTGGCCCCTTCCTCAGGAAGGGGCCACGTAAGCTCCGAAAGCTTGTGATTTCAAATAAAACTGTTGGACTATAACCTGGTGTTGTGCGACTTCTCATTTTTGTCCACCCCAGTCCAACACCGGCATCTCCGCATCTTGATTAGAATAGTAAGATGTGCTAGGGAGGAATTAAGGTCACAACTAAGACAATATCACAGACCAGCCAACAGCCTATGAAAAGCTCATGTTCTTGGTCTGGAACATTTCTGTCCTTCACTTGTTCAGCCTAATGTAGGAGCTAGTTCTAACTTAATTAGTCCAAACAGTCCCTATATACTACATACATTCGAAAATAAAATACAATTGAATGATGTACTGCATCTTGTTTTTCTTTGTGTTACCTTATTGTTGAGTAATTGGCAAACTTGTGGCACATAATCAATGAGACAGCCACCACTGGGGAATGATGGGATATGGAGAGCAGAGGTCCCGCCAAGCGCACTGTAAAGGGATAAGAAAAAATATTCCCGAAATGAAAATTTCAAAATAAACAGGGTGTATTATTGTGAACTAACTCATGCAAAATGTTATCACACACAGGTCCAGGATTATGGATTTTTTACCCCAAAACAAACAAAACTTGATCGCTCAAGTGGTTTGACTCTGGACTGAATGTGGGGTCAGTAGCCAGCAATCATCAAATTTATATTTACTCAAAAGTCTCTGATGAAAGCAGTTGTAGACTTTCACAATGTGATGCAACAAGTAACACTGGTGTTCTTATTTTTTGTCTGCATAGAGCCTGAGTTTCTTCTAGCTTGTAAAGGTGACTTCTTCAAAGCACCTTAAAGGCACTTACCTTTTTGTAGCAAAGAGCTAGCTTCTTTTAACAATAGTGAGAATTTGGCTTTATTTTTCCACAGCAAATATATTGCTTAGTAACTACTGAATGCATTTACCTGCTGAGTCACTGGTGCACATACATTGTTTTCACATTTTAATTCTTTCTGTTTGGTAAAATCTAGACTACGACCTGCATCTAAATAAATACAAATTGTTCCCATATTTATTATGATTGGTGTCTTGGTAAAGATAGAAAGTCGCATTGGTGAAACTTTGGAACAGTGAAAATGGATATTAATTTGTATTTTGTTATACATATGATTTTAGTTTAAAAAAATTTAAAAATGATATTAGTTCATTTAAACTCAACAAGAAGCTATCCACAATTCCACTCAATACGAGTTCACTCTTGATCTACTGGAAAGTGAAGTATAGTGAAACACATCTTATAAACTAGCCTTGTACACACTGGAAACTGAAACTGATACAGATAGATGAACAAAAAACACCTCCCAATAAATTAATCACAGCAAAATGGAAAGAAATCCCCAAACTTTCCAAGAAGACACCCAGAAAATATCAAGGAACACAAAACAAAGGCAAAAAAAGTACCATAATTAAACAGCGTATGAGAAAGCAAAGAAAATGAACTGCAATAGAGTCAAATGTGGAAAACCCACAGCTCTCCCCAAAGGTCAACAAGGTGACAACCAAATGAGTTCTAAATGAAGCTATACATGCAAACTAACATCCCCTTATTCAGGAATCCTACCATCAACCCCAACAATAACTGCACAAAACAATTCTCAGCACACCATCTGGAACCAGTAACTAGTAATGTAACCACAAATAAAACCAAAAAATGTAAACTAGGCATGAAAAATTAATACCACCTTACAAAGGAATGCTGAGCCACAGTGTGAGATTACTAAATAACACTACTTGTATTTATATAGCACTTTTCTCACAATTAATTACTTTTTTAATTTAATGACTGTTGCTATGCAGACAAATGTGGCAACCACTCTTAACAGATGGTTAAAAAAGTATATATGAATAAATAAAATCTATGTAGTAATCATACATAGATAATTCCCTTTTAAATCATAGGATCAAACTGTTCAACCTTTCACTATGTCTTGCCAAAATACCCCACTGACAACCACCTTAAGGAATATTACAACCTATTGCACCTTTAACAGAAAAACATCCTCAAATGTTTCACACAGGAGCAAAAATGGACACCGATTATAAGTTGGGGAGTTAGCAGAGGTGACTAAAGGCAAACTTGAATAGGTAGATTTTGAGATTGTCTTTAAAGCAGGGAGAGAGAAAATGAGGCAGGCGACTTTAGAGATAGACTTCTAGACAGTGGACCAAGACATCTCAAAGCTCTGCCACTAATAGTTGAATGGCGGAGAAAATGGATGTTAGTGATGGGCTGGTACATAGGAATATAAGTAGGCCATTCAGTCCCTTGAGCCTGTTCCACCATTCAATTAAATCATGGCTGATCTGTACCTCAACTCCATTTACCCATCTTTGCTCCATATCTCTTAATACCCTTACCTAACAAAAATCTAGCGATCTCTGTTTTGAAATTTTCAATTGACCTAGCCTCAACAGTTTTTTGAGAGATAGAGTTCCAGATTTCCACTACCCTTTGTGTAAAGAAGTACTTCCTGGCATCACCTGTGAACGGCCTGGCTCTAATTTTAAAGTTATGCCCACTTACATAGATACATAGAAGATAGGAGCAGGAGTAGGCCATCCGGCCCTTCGAGCCTGCTCCGCCATTTAATGAGATCATGGCTGATCCTCCAATTCAGTATCCCGTCCCCGCCTTCTCTCCGTAACCCTTAACCCCTTTTGCCTGTAGAAATATATCTAATTCCCTCTTAAATATATTTAATGAGCTGGCGTACACTGCCCTCTGTGGCAATGAGTTCCACAGGTTCACCACCCTCTGAGTGAAGAAATTCCCCCTCATTTCTGTCCTAAATGGTTTAGCCCTTATCCTTAAATTATGTCCTCTAGTTCTGTTCTCACCCGCCAAGGGAAACATTCCTTCTGCATCTAGTCTGTCTAGACCTGTCAGAATTTTATACACTTCTATGAGGTCCCCTCTCAATCTTCTAAACTCCAGTGTGTACATCCCTAAACTACATAGTCTCTCCTCATAGGTCAATCCCGCCATTCCTGGTATCAGCCTGGTGAATCGCCGCTGCACCCCCTCCATGGCAAGAACATCTTTCCTCAGATGAGGCGACCAAAACTGTACACAGTACTCGAGGTGTGGTCTCACCAGTGCCCTGTACAGCTGCAGCAAGGTATCCCTGTTCCTGTATTCCAACCCTTTTGCTATGAAGGCCAGCATACCGTTTGCCTTCTTGACCGCCTGTTGCACCTGCATGCTCGCCTTCAGTGACTGGTGTACAAGAACACCCAGGTCTCTCTGTACTTCCCCCTCTCCCAATTTATTGCCATTTAAATAATAATTTGCCCTCCCGTTCCTGCACCCAAGGTGGATAACTTCGCACTTGTCCACATTATAGTGCATCTGCCATTTATCCGCCCAATCACCCAGTCTGTCCAAATCGCTCTGGAGCTTCCTGGTCTCCTCCTCTGAGCCCACCCCCCCTCCTAGTTTAGTGTCGTCTGCAAATTTGGAAATGCTGCATCCGACTCCCTGATCCAGGTCATTAATGTAAATTGTGAACAGCTGGGGACCCAGGACAGATCCCTGCGGTACCCCACTTGTTACTGCCTGCCATTCAGAAAATGAGCCGTTTATTCCAACTCTCTGTTTTCTATCTGACAGCCAGTTCTCTATCCACGTCAATACTTTCCCTTTTATCCCATGAGCTTCAATTTTCCCTGCTAATCTTTTATGTGGGACCTTATCGAAGGCCTTTTGGAAGTCCAGGTACACCACATCTACTGGCTCTCCCCCATCTATTTTACCAGTTACTCCCTCAAAAAATTCCAATAGATTAGTCAAGCACGATTTACCCTTTGTAAATCCATGTTGACTCTGTCCTATCCTGTCCCCATTTGCTAAGTGCTCCGCTATTTCATCCTTAATGATGGACTCCAGCATTTTGCCCACAACTGATGTAAGGCTTACAGGTCTGTAATTACCTGCTTTTTCCCTACCCCCCTTTTTGAATAGTGGGGTAACGTTAGCTACCCTCCAATCCATGGGCACTGTTCCCGAGTCTAATGAATTCTGAAAAATCATACTTAGTGCATCCGCTATCTCTAGGGCCACCTCCTTCAGCACCCTAGGATGCATGTTATCAGGCCCTGGGGATTTGTCCGCCTTCAATCCCTTTAGCTTCCTTAACACCATATCCTTAGAGATATTGATTTGCGTCAGTTCCTCCTTTGCAAATGTCCCTATTTTTCCCGATATCCCAGGGAGGTTTTTTGTGTCTTCCTTCGTAAAGACTGACCCAAAGTATGCATTTAGTTGGTCTGCCATTTCCTTATTTCCCGTTATATATTCCCCCGTATCTGACTGCAATGGACCAACTTTGGTTTTCACCAGTCTTTTCCTCTTGATATACTTATAAAAGCTTTTGGAGTTAGTTTTTATATTTTCCGCCAGCTTGCTTTCGTAAGCTATTTTGCCCCTCTTGATTAAGCCCTTTGTCCTCCTTTGCTCTATCTTAAACTGTTCCCAATCTTCCGCTCTGGCGCTTTTTTTGGCTATTTTATACGCCCTATCTTTGGATTTTATGCTGTCTCTAATTTCCCCTGTTATCCACGGTTGAGTCACCTTTTTAGATTTCCTTTTATGCCAGATTGGTATAAACAATTTTTGCAATTTTGTCATTCTATCTTTAAATGCTTGCCATTGTTTATCTACCTCCAGTCCTCCCAGGAACGTTGTCCAATCAGACCTACTCAGTTCCCGTCTAATGGCATCATAATTCCCCTTGTTTAAATTCAGGACCTTAGTATCTGAGTCAATTTCTTCGCTCTCCATTTCGAGTGAGAAATCGATCATGTTATGATCGCTCTGACCCAAGGGTCCCCGTACAACAAGATTACTAATTAGTCCCTTCTCATTGCACAGTACCCAGTCCAATATAGCCTGTTCCCGAGTTGGTTCCTCGACATATTGATCCAGATAACCATCCCTTAAACACTCAAGGAATTCCTCCTCCTCCTCATTATTTTTACTGATTAGGCTATTCCAATCTATATGTAAGTTAAAGTCACCTATGATGACAGCTGTGCTCTTATTGCACGCTTCTCTAATTTCCCTCGTGATGCCCTCCCCAACCTCTATTTTACTATTTGGAGGCCTATATACCACTCCTATTAATGTTTTTCGCCCCTCGCTATTTCTTAGCTCCACCCATATAGATTCTGTATTAACTGAGTTAATATCCTTCCTTTCAATTGCATTTATCCCTTCTTTTACCAGCAAAATAGTTTCTCTCTATCTACGCTAACAACTCATTTAATTATCTTAAACACCTCAATTAGATCACCTCTTAATCTTCTATACTCAAGGGACGACAAGCCTAGTCTGTGCAACCTGTCCTCATAATTTAACCCTTTTAGCCCAAGTATCATTCTGGTGAATATGCACAGCACCCCCTCCTAGGCCAATATATCCTTCCTGAGGTGAGGTGCCCAGAACTGAACACAGTACTCTAAATGGGGTCTAACCAGAGCTTTATATAACTGTAGCATAACTTCCACCCCCTTGAGATAAAGGCCAACATACCACTAACCTTTTTTGTACCCGTCTACTAGCTTTAGTGATTTCTGTACATGGACCCCTAAATCTCTCTGCTCCTCCACAGTTCTTAGCCTCTCACCATTAGAAAATATGCTGATCTATCTTTCTTGGGTCCAAAGTGGGTGACCTCACACTTCCCCAAATTGAACGCCATCTGCCACAGTTTTTCCCACTCACTTAATCTAACAATGTCCCTAGCTAGAGACCATGGAAAGGTCGAGGGTGGATATTTTGAGGGGGCAGGATGGATAATCACAATGGTTTTAAAGGGATCGTGCCAGAGCAGAGGGGGACCATTTACAACACTGGTAAGCATAAGGCCATGGAGGAAGATAAGTTATTAGCAGTTGGGTGGGGAGGAGATTGAGGGAATAGGAAGATGGATCTCATGGAACAGATAAGTTTGGAGAGAGTGGAGGGGGAACAGAAAATACAGAGTGATAAGATGGAGAGAGTTGAGGGCTAAAAGGGTTTGAGTCAGGGATGAAGAGCGGAGGTGTGGCAGCTGAATCAGTTGCATGGATGGATTTAATCTTAAAACAAACTATTCCATTAGGTCCTTGTATTTAGTGTTAGAGGGGTGGGGGAAAGGCATCTGGCATTGAGTCTGGAGTTGTCCTAATGGTTCAAGACAATCCTGGAATATTTGGTTGTGGAGAATGAAGCACAATTTTGCTTCATGAGGTCAAGCCAGATATGGGAGTGGATGGCTAGACCAGTCCTGAGCCAGGTGCTCTAGAATCTAAGGCCCTCAGACTGGAAGATTGCGAATGTGAGAGCTGCACCAGGGAGAACAGTAAGAATGGGAAATTCTGAGTGGATTAAAGGGGCCAAAGACAGAAATGAGGGAGCTGTTAACCAGGCAGCAGCAGTCATGGAGTCATAAGATAGGGAGTTGGGAGTTACAGTGTATGGTCGTGAGGGAACTGGGCAGATGCTTTTTCCAGAAAGGGAGGCGAGAGTAATGGGATTTGATTCAGGCAGGTTGATGTGAACAGTGTTGTGTTAGGCAAATGTCATAGTTACAATAAGAACTTTTATTTATACAGCACCTTTCATGTCTGTAGAACACCCTAAAACACTTCACTTTTGAAGTGAAATCACTCTTGTAATGTGGGCAAATATACACAGCAGGTCCCACAAACAACTTCAATGATGTTGTTTGAGGGATAAATGTTGGCCAGGATACCAACTGAACTTCTTTGCTCTTCTTCGAATAGTTCCATGGGATCTTATGGTAGTGGAGTACATTTTTGACTGGAATGCCAGCCTAGATTATGTGCTCAATTCCTGGATTGGAGCTTGAACCAACGACCTTCCGAGACAGGAGTGCTACCATTGAGCCAAGGCCAACACACTCGGCAGCTTAACAAATACTTATCCACCCAAATAGTAAACACACTGGTTTTTCAATATGGGTGTGTGATGCTTTTAACCTGACTGCATAAATGTGAATAACTTACAAGAGTCAAAGTCTTATTTGAAAATTATGTTCAATGCTGGAAATAGAGAAAATGCCATTAAATTAAAATCAATAAATTGTCTGGGGAAAGGTAGTTTAGATGTCTCAAATTTAATCAAGTTTATGTTCCAGACAACACAGCAGTGAGTGTTTGAACATTTTAGGATTTTAGATGAATAGAACAAAGAGGGCGAATTTCCCCAGATATGTTAGGCGCTAAAGAGCCTCCCAAGTGGCCAAGCTGGGAACTTGGCTTAGCCTGCATTTTGCGCAAGACGCCATCATAGTAAAGGAGTAGGTTTGCGTTTGGAATGGCTGCCCAGAGGATTGTTAAGAAGCTGATTACCACTTAAATTGCCGGCTAGCGCTCATTAAAGAAGCTGCACGGCATTTTGGTGGCTAGCACTTGAACTAACGCCCACTCCTAACAGCGACCAGCTGAATAGGAGTAAACAAGTAGCTGCTGAGGATTTTGAGCGCTACTTAAAGGCATACTCACTTTTCACTGTTCACTTGCTGCTGGACGTTTGTAGAGGACTTTAAAACACATCAGGAGACTTTCTGGGACAGTTTGTCAAGACTTCACCAACGCTATCAACATTTATTCTGGAAATTCTCTGAGGACCACCTAAAAAGAGTAAGTGCTGTGCTATTCTGCCTTATTGGACACCTTATAGGAGTCACCAGGTGAAAGCTTGGTCATGGGCATCTTGCTAGGGGACCCCATGGTCTGCAGGAGGAAGACATGAGGCCAGGCAGAGCAGCACCAGCTGCTGCAGGAGCGGGGGACAGGAGGGCGAGGTGGGTTCCTTAGCCCCCTCTGGGTACAGGGCATCCCTCCTCGTCTGGACCTTCTCCATCAGGACCTCTAACCATCCTGAAACCCGCCATTGTGTGACAGCCAGCGCACTCCACACCTTCAGTGGAAGTAGGTGTGTGGAGCCCAAATATACTGCTTCATGAAAATTGCGTCTAATCAGCGCTTGAGTGCTAAACCTACAGGTGTCTGTTTTAGTACCTCCAGGCAAGTTCAAATTATGGTAATCAGAAATTAGGCCCAAACAGTCATGTCTTCTTAGCACAGCACCCACTTACCTGCATATCTAAAGCCAGTTGTGAGAAACATGGATTTCTTGAGGCTATCAGCTCAGCTTCCTTCACCGAGCTCAGTCCCTGCCAAGCTCTAGCCTCACAACACTATTGCTTCTTCCTCATTTCCATCACAGCCCTCACCAGATTTATTTATTCCATGAGGCACACTACCTGCTCCTTTGACCCCCTCCAACTCGGCTCTTGTTTACTCAACTGCCCCTCCTTGACCGAATGCTCGCCGCTTTGTCAACAGCTCCCTCTATGCAGGCATTGTCGTCCCCACTTTCAAACTGCAATAGTCATTCTGCTACTTAAAAAAACCTACCTTTGACCCAGCTGTTCAGTCTAACTAATGCCCCACCTCCAACTTCTCTTTCCTTGTTAAGATTCTGAAACATGGTTGTCACTACCCAACTCCATGCCCATCTTTCTCACAACTCCCTGTGAATTACCTTAATCTAGCCTCCATCATGCCCACAGCTCTGAGACAAACCTAGCCGAAATCACCAATGTTGCCAATTTGTTTACTTCAAGTTGTGGATGGGCCAGACTTTTTTGTAGCTCATCATTGACAAAACCAAAGCCACTCTATTTGGCATCTGCCAGAATCTCCATGCCCTAACCCTCCTCCCAAACTCCACTCCCCCTGCCTTGGATGCCCAGACAAGTTCATAACAATGGTACGTAACTTCTATGTCCTTCTCATCCTGGAGCTGAGCTTCAAACTGCATCAGGTCCAAGACTGCATACTTCCACCTCTGAAACATCGCTCTTCTCCACCCTACTTCACCCTCTCCCCACCCCCGCCCACACACTGCCACTGAAACCATACTTCCAGTCTCAACTTTTCCCTGGGCTCCCCCTATAAAAACTCCAACTCATCCAGATCTGGCGAGTCACCATTGCCAAGAAACTAAACTGGACCAGCCACATAAATGCCATGGCTACTAGAACAGGTCAGAGGCTGGGTATTCTGTGGCGAGGGGCTCACTCCCTGACTTCCCAAAGCCTCGCCACAACCTACAAGGCACAAGTCAGGAGTGTGATGGAATACTCTCCACTTGCCTGGATGGGTGCAGCTACAACACTCAAAAGGTCGACACCTTTCAGGACAAAGCAGTCCGCTTGATCGGCAGCCCATCCACTAGCTGCACATCGTGGCTGCAGTGTGTACTATCCACAGGATGCACTGCAGCAATTCGCCAAGGCTTCTTTGACAGCACCTCCCAAACCCCTGACCTTCACCACCTAGGACAAGGGTAGCAGGTGCTTGGGAACACCAGCACATCCAAGTCACAAACCATCTTGACTTGGACATATATCACCGTTCCTTCATCGTCAAACTCCTGGAACTCTGTTTTCAAACTTCGAATTACTTACTGGAAGCAAGATCTAGGTTCTTTCAACATTGAGTCACATCTGCAAGTTCAATGCCTTCGCATTGGGATATTGTCAGACCAACTGTCGGGTTTGTTAACCTTGTATTCCATTGGTCCACTAAATTATTTGGAAGTTATTTTTTTAAAACTGTTTTCACCCTTAGCTCCTTGGGATATACCAACCTCAGAAGAAAATATTGTCAAGTTTGTTTCCAACTGAGCCAATGCTATTCCTTAATCAGCAACTGGGCTGTGAGTTGCTTACTTTTGATTTGATTTTCTTTGCTGTGTTTTTAAAAATGTTTCAAAATCTGTGCTCTCTGCATTTTTCTTTACTTATCTTCTGCAGTTTCTCTTGTGCACTATTACTGTATTTCCATTTTTCCTCTCTTACGATTGCTGCTTTGATTCACTGTCCCCATCCATTTCCTCCACTGTTTATATCCTTTGTTCATCATGCACCTGCCCAATATGCTGTCCATAAATATCTGACTCTCACTGTGAAATCAGGGGCAAGCAAAGAATGTTACTGGAGTGTGGGGCTAGCCTAGCTCCTCCTGTACTCTGAAACCAATCTATTCTCACTATGGGGAACAGATCAGTTTCATACAACTGAATCTTATTTTTTTGTGGTTGGGCACACTGGGCATCCAATATGCTGCACACCTCCACATCACCATGTTCATTTGTCCAGCTCTTCAGGATCATTACACTCTATCATTCGAAACTAGATTTTTTTAAATATCTGATGGAAGCATTGATCACTACAATGTTTTCATCTGTACTGTGAACAAAGGACATACTGGAATAAATGAATAGGTATCACACTTGACAATCTTACTCATACAGAGCACATTCAAAGAGACATACAACTGTGAAAATAACAGGTCTTTTAAAGGTGACTGGCGCTCCTCTGCTTTTATAATCAGGTGCCATTAGCTATTTTGCAGAGTCAGTACATTTAAAAAGGAGAAAACAGGTTACATTGTTTCAGCTTTAGTACTACAGGAAACCACATCAAACAATGTGACCACACATCCACCTCAAAAATCTCCTTCCTGCTTAATTCTGTCTAATGCTGAAAGTTTCATCATCTAGTAACTGAATCCACACGATCAAACTAAATGTGGTAAAACGTTAATGTGAATGGAATCATTTCTTGCATGCAAGCCACACACTGAATAATCCAGGTGAATTCTGTTTAACCTTTTGAAGAATGAAGACAACTTTTAACCCAGCAGAAAGTAGATTTGTGATAACGTGGACTACTGATCACGTGGCTTAAAATTACATATCCAAATAGTCAGAACCAGAAGTCCAATAACCTATTTTGAAACTAAGAGAGATTCTTAATGGTCAGGTTAAAGGGTTGCAGAATATATTGAAATGCACAAGAAGGAATTAAAACATTCAGACTAAATATGTATTTTTAGTGATAAATGCTCATTGCAAATATTTATCCACTTTCTTTTTAAAAGCTATTATGGATTTTGCTTGTAACACTGTGAATGAACAACAAAAAAATCCAACAGATCTTAATGGTTAAACTCAATGTTGAAATGCCATTCTCTGGATTTAGTTTGTCAATACTGTATGGGACTTACTTGAGGCAGTAGTTAACAATACTCTGATTGCAGAATGGCACGAGTTTGAAACTCAGTTGTGGACAGTGAGGATTATTTGCATCAGTATTATTCAACAAACCTCCATGATTGGATGGACTACAGTACTTAAAAAAAATCCCTCTTCCGTACATACTATGGATTATTCTAGTGTCGTTCAATGCATTAGCCACTAGTCATGTGTGGCTAATTAGGAATCCAGGTGTGGTTAATTGCATTTCTGGTTAGTAAATAAAAAATGAGTACTAAACACTGTCGTTGGGCATGTGATCTCAATACTTATATTCACGTTTATTAAGTAAATATACTTGTGAAGTACATTTATCTGTATTGAGTGCATGTAAGGCGATCGTGCATATGGTTAAAATGGTGTCGCCGTAGCCACACCTGTGGCTAGTCAACAATTTCTGTTGGACAATCCTGCACTATTCCCTGGGTAAGAAGTGGGCAGAACAAATGGTCTTCTCCCATAACTCTTTCAGTGCTGCTCTGCTACTGGTTGCTGAATGGTTTGTGACCATGGCCCAGGGTGACTTACCTTCTGATTTCCTCTTGCTCTGTGAGGATGCACATAACCACCAGTTGCTGACTTGTTCTGATGGCCTGACTAAGATTGGAACTCACCTGGTTATATTTTGTCTCAGATCTGATTAAATGTCTAGGAGGAACAAATCATACCAAATTGTGGGCAAACTACATTTGACCTCTCTGAAAATATAGTAGCATACCAATGCTCTGTGCCACTCTCTACCTATAGCAGTTTTCTGTGTTTTTAAGCTAAATTCATAATAGAATGAAAGTGGTAATGTAAAACGAGCAGGAGATTTGTTTGGAAGTTGAGAGTTCATTTACTCACAAGCAAATATGTTCACACAGGAGATATGCAGAAGCCCAAAGCACACATGGTCTACTGTCAAAAGCTGTTGTATTCTGTCTCGGAGACCTGATTAAATCTCTATGAGGGACAAATCATCACAAATTAAGTCTGAGAGCACATGGAGTGCTCCTTGAAATTTCTGTGAGCATATGGATTGATTAATGCAGAGCCAGAAATGTTACATGCATTTCTTAGTCGACTGATTTCTGTTTGCCTGGGGTCAATTACAAGCTGTTACCCAACCCATTTGTTGATTAAAAGAAACAAGCCTGGGAAAGACTTCATTGCTTACAACAGCCCATTTTTGAAGGGATAACTGTGTCTAGAAACACTAGATCAAGTGTACCCAGTGCAGCATCGCATCTCACTTCAAAGGTAGTGTGAATCACTCGAAATGTAGCGCCTAAGTAGCTCTGATAAGCATGAACGCAACGCAACTGAATGCCCCTCCCAAGGTGTTAGTTTTAGAGTCTCAGGCTCCACGCTTTTTAAATAACCGATTTTGCCTATATCTTTAGAGACAAGACTCATGAATTAATAGAAGGCACTACATCTGCTGCGAATGTGAAACAAAAACAGAATATGCTGGAAATGCATTTGGGCCCTGTCAGCAGTGGAGAAGTGAAAGGTAGGTTAACGTTTAGGGTATAATCCCCAGGTTCCAACACTGAATATTATAGAGCACAATTTGATAAAAGGAGTTGTTTCTTTATTGCATGTTTTTCCAAATATACCAGAAATTAATGGCTTGCTAATTCTTCCTCTCAAAAAGGATGCAAAAGTGATATTAAGTGGAATGATTTCTATGTAATAGACCAAAAAGCCTTGATTCTCTGCCATTACCAACCGATCGGGTGGCTGGTTGCAGGAAATTGGTGGGCGGGGGGAAAATGAGAGGGGAAGATTCACACCTGAACTGCAGCAGGTTTGCATCCTGATGTCTTTCTGGAGGTGGGACCAGTGTTAGTAGGAACGCATACTTTAAATACATTTTAATAAGCATTTGGGTTCCGATAAACCATTTCAGCAGTTATAGTATGCAGGATGCCAGACATTAAATATGCACATTTTAAATAGACTAGTGGGCAGTAAATATCCCGGAGGTCATGGAAAAGCTTAAAGTGATATAACAAGAAAAAGTATATTTTAGAAAAGAAAAAACTTGCATTTATATATTTTAGCCATTTCTTAACTGTTCTTCATTTTTCTCCCTCTTGGGAGGGGGGGGGGGAGAAATTCAACTCGACCATACGTTTTGTGTCTGAAAAACAGTCAGCAAGGGATGGAAAATCGAGGGGGGTACCTTGGCTGTACAATTGAAGCCCAAGGCCTGCCTAATGCTAGATTCAAGTGGGCCTGTAAATGGGTGACCAGCCTGCCTGCCTGAAACAGGCATAAGGCTGCTTTTACTATGCTAATCTGGGTCCTACGCTGATTGTAGGACCCTGATAACAAAATTCAGGTACCAATGAGCGAAGCTTATGCCAGACAGAGGTTCAGTGTTAATTTTCCTCATTTTGCTTAATTATCTCTCCGGGCAGGAGTCTGAATTGAGAGCCCTTGGAGAATTCTTTGGACAACATCATTCTACCTTCTAGATTTAAAAAGACAGCATTGGATGAAATGCAAAAGTAAGAGATAAATTACAGTTTTTCTTTAAATTAAGCAAACAATTGTTTAAAAATATAAGGAAAGAAATCCTGAACATATACTTTCAATTTTGATACAAAATTTAAATGCGGTGATAGGTTCAAGAATCCATCTATAATGTAAGAGGTTTCATTTTTAATGGAGTATTTATTTCTCTTTGCACACTCAGTACCAATGTCATTAAAAGCTGTAGTAAAAGTGAGATCATATCAGTCTATTTGCATGTTTTGTTGCATAGTTTGCTACTGAATGCCAGACTCAAAACTGGATTATTATTCTTCTAAAAAAAAGGAAATAAATCTGTCCTGCAATTCAAGTTCTGAAGTAAAAAAGAGGGAACAGCACATATGGAGGGAAAGCAAAGCAAAGAACGGAAATAGGAGGAGAAAAAAAGAAAAGTAAACAGAACAGATTTTATTTTGAACAAAACATATCAACTAACACCACAAAAAGCAACACGTTTTAGGGTCTAGATTTAAATTAGGGAAAAGCTGGCATATATCCACTGAAGACCTACAGCATAATATTTAACAATTCTAGTAACAGAAGCATAGCTGTTAAGAAAATTGTTTGTTTGACTAAAAGTCAGAGTCGGTGCTAGGGAGGAGTCCTGCCTGCCGCTGTACTTTTTGTAAACTGATTAGCCATGGGTGGTGCAACTAATGACAACCATGGCATATTTCCCAATTACAAACCACAACTATGCCAGCTTCCAATTAATAAAAATATTAACAACGCTGTGACATTAACCTTGGAGTAGGTTTTGCTGTAGTGCTTTATTTCACAGGGTGGGGCGGTGAGCTAGCACACATGAACTGTAGCACAGTCAATATCTGGACCAAGAGTAACTTTTTTTGAGCTCATTCCAAGGGCTGCTTGGGTTAAACATCACAACTGCCCTGTTAAAATAGTCTACATAGCAAGGGTAGTTCTGATTACGGATACCAGAATGCGTACGCATGCAGCTTTAACACCAGGAGGATACTTACTAAATTACAGTCAATCTCTCCTGGTACAACCCCATTATCTCTGTTGGCAGGCAATAAGAAGGTCTAGCTAGATAGGCTTTATACCAAGAGTGAATCTCAGCAGCCATTTTACATTGCTTTGATTCAAGGGTTAAAGTGGTAATACCAGAGATAAAGGGCTGGATTTTCCAAGCCCCGAGGAGGGGGGCATGGAGGCGGAACAGCCGGTAAACTCGGAGAAAGTGGGGGCGGATGGCAAAGCCGCCCCCATCCCGCCTCCGTGCCCTTTTGCCAGGAGGCGGGAAGATGTGCAGCTTCGGGTCCCGTCTCCTGGAGGTGGGAAAGGCATTTAACCCTTTTAACTGCCTGTTAACAGGTAGTTAACAGGCAGAAAAAAGTATCAGTGACATTTTACATTCACAGGTGAAGGCTTCCCGACCTCGGAGAACCCCGCCGGGTTGGAGGAGACGTGAAGGAGATCTGCGGCGGTCGGAGGCACCTGGAAGGAAGGTGTAGAGGTGAGTGATGGGTGCAAGTGTGGAGTGGTAAGTATGCAAGGTGAGTGATAAGTTTTAAAAAGTGTTCACTTACCTTGTTTTCTTCATACAGCCTTTAGCCGCGGTGGATCGGGAGAGCCGACATCCTGCTTGTCAATTTCACAGAATGGCTGTTGGAACCTCCGTTCCAATAGCCATGTGAAATTTACAAATTTGAAAGGGTTGATGATTCCTCAACACAAGGACTCATCAAACTAAAGAGAATGTCAGTGTTTGACAGCTTCACAGAGCTGTCAAACACTGACATTTCTTCTTTCAAGAAGTCTTGACAGATAGCACGTCTAACGTTGACGTGATCAGTCAGTGACTTCCTCCCTAATTGGCTTGCTGAGCCCGCAGGGCGGGCTTAACAAGCTCAATCAGGGGAAAATCCCTCTGGTTGGTCAGGCGAGGATGGAGGCGGGACATTGACACGACAAGCAGCTGTCCCGCCTCCAACTCGCCTCCATTCACAAAATCCAGCCCAAAGGGTTGGGGCTATCTTTGCATTGAGATACTAGGGCAGAAATCAGATTGGTTGAGAAATTGGCAAAAATCAGGATTTCAATATAACTGCTGTTATTGAATCGGAACATGCAAGAGTTAAACCTCAAAGGCATAAACCTATAGTGAACTTAAAACTGAATCACCCTATTGCACTTACCACACCCTCCTTGCAGCATAGAATCACAGCTGCCCTCTTCCATCAGTCCTGCTTAGTCGGCATTTTTTTCCCATGGTTAAGCAAGTATTTGCACAAGCATCAGTATGGAACCCTTCCACTATAATCCACCAGAATAACTGGGGCGCTCCACTAATCCTGCATGGACTGTACATCATCACATGCTGTTAATGTCTGTGCGACAGAAACACGTACTTCATCAGTCTTTGCACCAATTCTTTTCCCAGATTTAACTACTCTTATTCCTGGCGTTTATATGAACTCAGTACTACTGTAATTCAATCGACTCACGTATTAAGTATTACTTTAACAGCATTTAACAATAACCAAGTTATCCAGCTTGTGTGATCTTGGTCTGCAAAGAGAAAATTCGCATTTCTACATTTGATACAACACAGCAGTGACTTCATCACATGATTTATTTTTCCTTTGCTAGCCAACAAGAATTATTAACATTTATTAACTTTAAAAATATATGCTTATTATAAAGAGGATGCTTCATGTGACTTTTTTTCTGTTCTGAATGCAACTGTTTTGTGAGTTGGACTTAACGGCAGAGGTGATTTGCAAACTGTTTGCACTACAAAGTAACTATTTAGTAGGCAACAAAGATATGACACATATGGAGGGCTTAGCTTCACCATTACTGACAAGTCCTGCTTAGTTAAATCTGAATATCTAGCCTGGAGTTTTCCCTTAACAAATTAAAGTACATTTGCAATGTGGAAATTCTCTAAAGTTTGAAATCAACCTTTTTCTCTCTGTTGCTCGAGTACTGTCTGGAATTTGTCTGTCCATGTCATGTATAAAGAATACAGTATTTTGTGGCAAACAGGAACCTGCAGACCTGGGAAAGCTGGACATCTTGTTAATCCTGTTCAGTTACATTGGCTCATATAATCTGCAGTATTTAAGATTTAGAAAAGAGCTGACCAGAATTTGAAAACATGAAGGGGGAAAAATTCGGTTGATTTGCGCCTCCCGTTGGCGCTAACGGGGCGCAAAGCAACTAGTGCCCGGGCGTGACGCCGCCAACGCCTCCCGTGAAATTCAGCGGGAGGTTAGTGGCGGCGGTAACTGTTAGCGCCCCGTGGCGCTGCGCCTCTGGCGATGAAGTCATCGCCATGCGCCGTGCCCCGCTCGTGCCCCGGCTGCGATCTTCGGTAGTGCCCCCATACATATCGCTGGACGCTATGTCCAACAGGGTCAGGGGGGGCCTACCTGCGGCTGGGACGGCGCAAATTAAAGGGGAGGTGCTGGGCGGCCATTTTTTTTGCTGGCCGCCTGCCAGCACCTGCCCATGTTGCTGTCCCCGGCCTTCTGTGCAGCACCCCCACGGGGTGCCGGCTGTGCCCCATGAGCCGGGCACTCCTCTTGAGTGCCGGGCTCTTTTGCCGGCACTCCGATCCCTGGTGGCCCAGCTGGGCCCCGGGTCGTGCTGCGCTAGGCCCTTCCCCTTTAATAAGGCAGCGTGTGGCGTTGCGGCACATAGCGCCGTGATATTCACTCGCAGCGCCCCAAGAGGGAGGCTGGGTGCTTCCAGTAGCACCTCGCCTCCCTTGAGGCGCTACCAGTGAATTTCGGGTGCGGGGGCGCTAATTTTTTCAGGGCGCTAAAAGTTAGCGAAGTTAGCGCCCCAAAGCGGGCGCGACCCAATTTCCCCCCCGAAATCTTTATCAATGAGCTGGCCATATGAAAATAATGATTGAAAAATCTTAACTTTCAAGAAGGTTTTAATTAGTTGTTTAGAGATCTGCAAGAGCAGTTTTTTTGCAAGCAAAAAAGCCTCTAAAATGAAATGATACCACATGTCACATTTCCATCTCTTTTAAATTTCAAGCCGCATACCAACATCATTTACTAACAAAGATTTTGCCTATTGCTAAAGTTACACAATTCAAAACAATACAATGTACAATTTTGTAAAGCAACAAAACTTCAGCTGTATGAGAGAAATTAAGTTATTTATTATTGGAATTTCTTTATTCAGGTCCAGCAAGATACCACTGACTCGGGGTCAGAAGGCTGTTGGTTCAAGCCCCACTCCAGATACTTGTGCACAAAATCTAGGCTGACTCTCCAGTACAGTACTGAGGGAGTGCTGCACTGCCGGAGGTGCCGTCTTTCGGATGAGACATCAAACCAAATCTTTCCTCTTGGGTGGAGGCAAATCCCATGGCACTATTTTGAAGAAGAGGGAAATTCTCTTCGGTGTCCGAACCAATATTTATCCCTCAACCATCACCACTAAAACAGATTATCTAGTCATTTATCAGATTGCTGTTTATGGGACCTTGCTGTTTGCAAATCAGCTGCTGCGTTTCCTACATTACAACCGTGACTACACTTCAAAAATACTTAATTGGCTGTAAAGCATTTTGGGATGGAATGCAAGTCTTTCTTTTCAGAAATATGGATCAAATCAAGTTTCCCTAGTGGCCCCCTGTTAACTGTTAATGGGTCTTTTTATTTAGGCACTGTACTTCCACTTTTCAAAATCACCATCATATCCCTTACTCAAAAAACCTCTCAACTTATCGGTGATCTCCAACTATTGCCCCATTTCTAAACTCCTATTCCTCGCTAAGGTCCTCAAATGTGTCATCACCTCCCATCTCCCAAAATTCCTTGTTTGAGTCCCTCGAGTTCAGCTTCCACATTTCTCACAGCTCCAAGATAGCTCTGGCCAGTCAGGCATCCCCCATGACTATCATGCATTATCCCTCCTTGCGTCACCTCTCCTCCACTATCCATCTCCGAGAGACTGCTCTTACATAGTTTCAGAGTTAGGAGTGGAACCATGACAGCTTATCTCCATCAATGGCTCCTTTTCAGGCTCTCACACTGTCACTTCCAAAATTTCCCAAAGATCTTTGACCCGTTATTCCTCATCTACATCTTGTCCCTCGGTGACATCCTCCACAGGAATGGACTCAGCTTCCATATGGATGCGGATGCCACCTAATTTTACCTCTCCACTACCTCTCTCAGCCCCACAACCACTTCTGTGCAATCACACTGCCTGGCTGATAGCAAACCATGGATAAGTCACAAATTCCTTCATCTGATCATTAGAAAGACCAAAGCCATCATTATCGGCCACCCCATAAAATACACTCCTTGTGATCGTCTGATTCACCGTTCTTACTCAGGCTGAACCAGACCATGCAACTTTGCCGTCCTCTTCAATGTACAGAAGAGCTTCAAACCCATCTTCCTCTCCATTACAAAGACTGCTTGACGTAAGAAAACTACTAGGCACTTGGTCTAAGCGTTAAACAAAGCTTTAATCAACTGTTTTTCAACATGGAGATCTAGTTGTGTCCTTTACTAGTTCCTGTTGAGGAATGTCCTAAGCAAGCTGGGCCCATGCCCGAGTATTTATACTCTCCCTGGACAGCGCCACCAGCAGGCCGCCCAGTATTACTTCATACATGAATGACAAGATTCATGTCACTGCTCATTTCCACCTCCACAATGTACAGTTTAAAGGTGAATGCAGACCAAAAATTTTTAAAATCACAAGAGAAAACATATTGGGGGGGGGGGCGGGTGGAAATTGGTTGTTGAAGCTCAAGGTAGTAGTAAATGCTCCTGGCCAAGACAACTTTCATTCCAGGGGTCTGAAGGAATTGTCTCAAACGATTGCAAGTTCTCTTAGAGATATTTTTCAGAGTTCACTGGACTCGGGCCAAATCCCAGAGGATTGGAAAATAGCAAATCTGTTTCCCATCTTCAAAAAGGAACCAAAAAATCATAGAACTGTAAACCTTACTGTTGAGAAAGTGTTTGAAAGTATTATGAGGGTAATATAAGGGAGCATCTTGAGGGGCATCAGCTAATCTGACAGTCCACATGGTTTTAGGAATGGGAAGTCATGCTTAACTTATTCAATTTCTGAGAAGATGACAAACCTACCAGATAGGGGAGAGACAGTGGCTGTTATCTACCTGGATTTCATGAAGGCATTTGACACTGTCACACATATTAAGCTACTACTTAAAGTTGCCATCTAAAACTACTGTTAACTGCATAAATGAAACCCTTATTCACACTTTGGTCCTTTATCAAGCCTGTTTCTCCACCCTTCCTAAACTCCAACTTGTCCAAAATGTATCAGTCCGTATCATATCCTGCACCAGTCCACTTGCCAATCCCCCAATCCTCACTAACATGCACTAGCTCCGTGTCCACCAACATATAAAATTTATAATCCTCTTCCTCATCTTCAAATCCCTCCATGGCCTCGCTTCCCTAACTACAGCTTTATATCCCCACCTGCATGAATGGGTTTATTGAATATGGCCTTTTGTGCACCCCGCCCTCCTCCCTTCCTTCATACCACCATGGTAGTAGAGCCTTCAGCTGCAACGGCCCTAATATCTGGAACTTCCTCTGTAAACCGCTTCACTGGCAACCTTTAAAAACCTAATCAAAACTTATCATCCCAGCTAAGCATTTCGTCACGCTTCCTAATCTCTCCTTCCATGGCTCAGCATCTGTTCTTCCATCCCCATCATGAAACACCTTGCGACTATTTTTTACGTTATTGTGGTAGGAAATTCCATTTTGCTCTCGTTGAGAATGATATGATGATTCTGACTCCTCTTCTTTTCTCAGAGACATAATGATGTAATAATGAATAAGCATTTGCTGTTGCAAACTTGTCCTGGAATGAGACCAAGATTTGCTAACCACTCTCTCAATATGTCCTGCCATCTTCAAAGATCTATGCACATGAACCCCCAGGTTCCTCTGTCCCTGCACAATCTTTAAAACTGTACCATTAAGTCCATATTGCCTCTCCCTATCCCTTCTGCCAAAATGCATCACCTCACACTTCTCTGTATTAAATTCCATCTGCCACTTGTCTGCCCATTCTGCTAGCCTATCTATGTCCTTTTGCAGTCGATTGGTATCATCCTCACTGTTTGCCACACCTCCAAGTTTGGTATCATTGGCAAATTTTGAAATGTGACTCTGTATTCCAATATCCAAGTCATTTATATATATCAAAAAAAGCAGTGGTCCTACCATCCTCCAGTCTGAAAAACAACCATTTACCACGACTCGCTGTTTTCTGTCCTTAAGCCAATTTCTTATCCAAGCTGACACTGACCCTCCTATTCCAGGAGCCTCAATTTTGTTAACCAGCCTTTTATGTGGTACTTTGTCAAATGCTTTCTTAATATCCATATAGACAATATCCACTGCATTCCCTTCATAAACCTTCTCTGTTACTTCATTAAAAAATTCAATTCGATCAAACACGATCTGTCTTTTACAAATCCGTGCTGGCTCTCCTTAATTAACTTAAACCGCTCCAAGTGCCTGTTAATTTTTTCCCGATTATTGTTTCTAAAACCTTACCCACCACTGATGTTAAACTCTCCGGCCTGTAGTTACTAGGATTGTCCTTACACCCTTTCTTGAACAAGGGTGTCACATTTGCCACTTTCCAATCCTCTGGCACCTCCCCCGTATCTATGGAAGATTGGAAGATTATAGCAAGCCCTTCCGCTATCTCCACCCCCACTTCCCTTAGCAACCTGGGATGCAAACCATCCGGACCAGGCGACTTATTCACTCTAAGCATATCCAGCCTTTCCAGTACATCCTGCCCATCAATTTTTCACCCCATCCAGTACCTCTACCATCTCCGCTTCGACCGATATTTTGTCAGAATCCTCTTCCTTACTAAACACCGATACAAAGTACTCATTGAGTATTCTAGCCTTGCCCTGCGCCTCTAAGCATATATCACCTTCTTTGTCCCTAATAGGCCCCACCCCGCCTCTTACTACCCGCTTACTATTTACATGTCAGGAGAAGATTTTTGGGTTCCCTTTTATGTTAACTACCATTCTATTCTCATATTCTCTCTTTGCCAGTCTTATTTTCCTCTTCACTTCCCCTCTCAACTTATTGTATTTGGTCTGGTTCTCACTTGAAGAATTCACCTGACATGCATAATACACCCTCTTTTTTTGTTTCATCATATTCTCTATCTCCCTCGTCATCCAAGGAGCCCTGGCTTTGGTTCTCCTACCTTTCCCTCTTGTTGGAATGTACCTAGCCTGTATCGGAAACATCTCCTCCTTAAAGATCACCCAATGTTCTGTGACATATTTTCCTATTAATCTTTGGTTCTATTTTACCCTGGCTAGATCTCCTCTCATCCCATTGAAGTTAGCCCTCTTCCAATTTAGAAGTTCTGCTTTAGATTGTTCCTTGCTCTTCTCCATTACTAATCTAAACCTTATGATATGATGATCACTCTTACCCAAGTGTTCTCCCACAGACACTTGGTCCACCTCATTCCCCAGCACCAGATCCAGCAATACCTCCTTCCAAGTTGGGCCGAGAACATACTGGTAAAGGAAGTTCTCCTGAACACATTTCAGAAATTCCTCCCCCTCCTTTCCCTTTACCCTAGCATTATCCCAATCGATATTTGCGGAATTAAAGTTCCCCAACATCACCACTCGATAGTTCTTGCACATCTCTGTGATTTCCCTGCAGATTTGCTCCTCTATCTCTCTCACTTTTTGGAGGCCGAAAGAGTACCCCCAATAGCGTGATCATACCCTGTTTGCTTCTCAACTCTAACCAAATGGATTCTGTTGTTGCCCCCTCAAGGACATCCTGTCTTTCCAACGCTACAATGCCTTCCCTAATCAGTACTGCCACCTTTATCCCTTCCCTATCTTTTCTGAATACCTTGTATCCGTGAATATTAAGTACCCAGTCCTCACCATTTTTAAGCCACGTTTCCATTGTTGCCACTACATCATATGCCCACACGGCTAATTGTGCTTGTAGCTCACCAACCTTATTCACCAGACTTTGTGCGTTTACATAAATGCATTCCAAACCTGTCTTTGTATTCCTCGTAGTCCTTCTTAGTCTGCTCCCATCTAATATGGTGCTACTTCCTTCTCTAGTACGATCCAACACTCTCCCTCCTTTATGCACCTTATTCCTCTTTTCTACTTCTATATGCTGGTGTCCACCCCCTGCCAATTTAGTTTAAACCCTCCCTAATTACACTAGTGAACCTCCCCGCGAGGACATTGGTCCCAGTCCTGTTGAGTAATTAAAAAGGGAAGTTTGATTATGAGACATAAGAATACAAGAAAAGAAAAATCAAGAATGTTGACAACATACTAGATATATGCTATGCTGAATTAAACCCGAGTGCTGTGAGACAACCTCAAGGGGTTCTCACAGCACACCAGTTTGGAACCTGGTCAGGACCCAACTCTAGAATTATATCAATTTTGTGTTTCTGCAAATTTATATTTGCACCCTAAGTGTGCTCTTACCAGTGCATTGTAAAGCCTTAGCATAACTTCCACTGATTTGTGTTCCACTGCTTATATATTATCACATTTTGTCTTTAATTGCTTAACTACACTGGCTGAACATTGAAAGTGGCCTGTCCTAGGTCTCTTTATAAGTATATTGACTAATATGTTCTACTTTTCACTTACCAGTGTTAAATTTCATTTGATGTTTATCTGCTGAATTGTACAACCAATCTAAATCCTTCTGCAAGTCTTTAACTGCATCATGTGGCTCTATTGCTCTCTCTGTTTAAGTGTCACTAGCAGATTTGATAATGTTACAATATAAACAAAAATCAAAAAACTGCAGGTGCTGAAAATATGAAGCAAAAAAATCAGCAATTGCTGGAAACACAACAGCAGTTCAGGCAGCATCTGTGGAGAACACAGTCAAGTTAACATTTCAAGTGTGGACCCTGCATGAGAAATGGAAGATATTACAGAGAACAGCATTTTAAGAGGAACAGAACAAAGGGAAGGGGTAGGGATCATACACACATATAAAAAGGAACATAATGAGACAATAGGTGGCTTATTAAAAGAAATTAGTTATATTTATGTGACACAGAGAATGTGTGAATAGCTCAGGAGGTGGGGGTTAAGGCAAGTCTAAATGGGAGCAGAAAAATCTGGCAAAGCAGAGCAGGGTTAAGCGATGCAGGACCTGAGAGAATTTTAAAAAGGTCAACACCAAGGGTGCAGACTGCCCCAATAGCATAATATTCCAACGGAAGGTCCCTACCCCAAGCACCAACCTGTAACCATCCCAATGAAGCAGGTTAATAGTCATTCTATTTCTTCCCACAGGTGTTTGAGTGTGTTTTTCTTCCCATTTACCCTTCCTTGTGTTCAGTTCCTTTTTAAATGCTGTTCCTCTGTAATATTGATGTTGCCTGACCTGCTGAGAGTCTCCAGCAATTTCTGTTTTTGATAACACTGCAGTTGGTTTCAGTATTTAGGCCATTTATGTAGATTGACATCAAGGCAGCATTTGACCGAGTGTGGAATCAAGGAGCCCTAGTAAAACTGGAGTCAATGGGAATCAGGGGGAAAACGCTCGACTGGCTGGAGTCATACCTAGCACAAAGGAAGATGGTTGTGGTGATTGAAGGTCAATCATCACAGCCCCAGGACATCGCTGCAGGAGTTCCTCAGGGCAGTCTCCTAGGCCCAACCATCTTCAGCTGCTTCATCAATGACCTTCCCTCCAACATAAGGTCAGAAATGGGGATGTTCGCTGATGACTGCACAGTGTTCAGCGCCATTCACAACTCCTCAGATAATGAAGCAGTCCATGCCCGCATGCAACGAGACCTGGACGACGTTCAGGCTTGGGCTGCTAAGTGGCAGGTAACATTTGTGCCACAGAAGTGCCAGGCAATGACTATCTCCAACAAGCGAGAATCTAACCACCTCCCCTTGACATTCAACGGCATTACCATCGCCGAATCCCCCACCATCAACATCCTGGGGGTCACCATTGACCAGAAACTTAACTGGACCAGCCACATAAATACTGTGGCAACAAGAGCAGGTCAGAGGCTAGGTACTCTGCAGCAAGTGTCTCATCTCCTGACTCCCCAAAGCCTTTCCACCATCTACAAGGCACAAGTAAGGAGTGTGATGGAATACTCTCCACTTGCCTGGATGAGTGCAGCTGCAACAACACTCAAGAAACTCGACACCATCCAGGACAAAGCAGCCCGTTTGATTGGCACCCCATCCACCACCTTAAACATTCACTCCCTCCACCACCGGCGTACCGTGGCTGCAGTGTGTACCATCTACAAGATGCACTGCAGCAACTTGCCAAGGCTTCTTCGGTAGCACCTCCCAAATCCGCGACCTCTACCACCTAGAAGGACAAGGGCAGCAGGCGCATGGGAACACCACCACCTCCAAGTTCCCCTCCAAGTCGCACACCATCCTGACTTAGAAGTAGTTCGCCGATCCTTCATCGTCGCTGG
Source organism: Squalus acanthias (assembly GCA_030390025.1). Taxonomy (NCBI): domain Eukaryota; kingdom Metazoa; phylum Chordata; class Chondrichthyes; order Squaliformes; family Squalidae; genus Squalus; species Squalus acanthias. The sequence goes on from CM059433.1 coordinate 125,805,848, forward strand.
GTCAAAGTCCTGGCACTCCCTCCCTAACAGCACATGGACTGCAGCGGTTCAAGGCGGTGGCTCACCACCACCTTCGCAAGGGTAACTGGGGATGGGCAATAAATGCTGGCTTTGCCAGTGACGCCCAGATCCCATAAGCGAATTAAACAAAAGATTAGAAACAATAGGAATCAAGCACTGATCTCTGTGGGCCTCCACTCAACAATTCACCCCGGCTGATGTTACACCTCTATTTCCTATTTTATAGCCAGCTGCTTACCCAGTTCCTTTTTTCCACCCAGAGTTCCTGTGGCTTTCAGTTCAATTGCAAGTCTTTCACTGGAACACACACACACACATTCTCGTCATCATCCACAACTTCTAATTTCATGAACATTATCCGATCATTTGCAAGGATTAGGTGTAGATAACACTTATCCCTAGTGGGATCTTTGAGCAGGATAGGCGCACCAACGTCAGTGTTCTCGCTCAGGCCAACATCCCCAGCATCGAAGCTTTGACCACGCTCGATCAGCTCCGATGGACGGGTCACATCGTCTGCATGCCCGATACGAGACTCCCAAATTAAGCGCTCTACTCGGAGCTCCAACACGGCAAGAGAGCCCCAGGTGGGCAGAGGAAACGCTTCAAGGACACCCTCAAAGCCGCTTTGAAAAAGTGCAACATCCCCACCGACACCTGGAAATCCCTGGTCCAAAACCGCACAAAGTGGAGGAGAACCATCCGGGAAGGTGGCGAACACCTCGAGTCTCTTCGCCGGGAGCAAGCAGAAGCCAATCGCAAGCAGCACACGTCAACCCAAGTACCCCACCCACCCGCCGCCCCACATGTGACAGAGACTGTAGGTCCCGCATTGGACTCATCAGTCACCTGCGAACTCATTTTTAAAGTGGAAGCAAGTCACCCTTGGTTCCGAGGGACTGCCGAAGAAGAAGAAGAGGTAACACTTATCCCTAGTGGGATTTTTGAGGCATTGGGACAGAAAAGCAAGCTTCTGCCACATTCACTACTTACGATTTTATTGCCTCAGCACCACTGAAATTTTATTTTTGATTTACTGAAGTTACCTATTGCTACGACATTGTTGTATTTGCATACTCTTCCTGCCTCTTATTATGTTGCCATTATCCTCATCTTTCCCAAGGATGTCACTATTTTTAATCCCTTCCTTGGTCTGTTAAATAAAGTCAGGCTACTTAATTTTGGATCTTCTGAGATGAAATTTCAATTTCTTTCATTTTCAAGTTCTTCTGAAGATACAGAGTAACCCTCCTCTCTTTTTTTGTCTTTTCCATCTATCCAGAACATGTTAAAATCCTGCATATTGAATTCATTGCCATCTGCGGCAGTAAGCCACATTTCTGCACCCCGTAATAATGTAAAACTTAAAAAAAAATCTATTTGATCAACATAGTTGCCTGTAATTTATTTTTAGTTTGAACTATAATTGAAAATCAATAAAATTGAAAAAACTTTGATAAGATGTCCAGGGACTAAAAGACAAGACTTAAATGTGCTGACTAGGAAAATATCTTTTAAAAATCCTCCTTCCTTCAAAAAAAAGCAATCAAACTTTTCTCTATTATGGGAGAAACTTTGATCTGCTAATGACAGGAACAGAATTCAAAAGCTGGCTCAAAGTAAAACAGGAAGATCATCGGCCCATCAGGATGCAAGGTTTCTTAAAATGTCAGTGTCCCTGGTGATTTCTACTCCTCCAGTCCCACCCTGTGGGATGACAGAAATGACCTTTACTATTTGGAAACTGAATGAATAAATGAAGGAAAACTCACTGTTGCTTACACAACTGAACAAATGGCCTTTCTATATGTGGTCAAATCACTTTAAAAAGCATTTATGCTGCTTTTTTGCATCAATGCAAGTCTTTCTTTTCATTGACTAAAACATAATTCTAGCTCCATGTACAGCAATACATTCTATTTTGGTCTGTTCAATTTAATTCTTCACTTCCACTAAAAAGATTTTAAACATGGTGCCCATTTATTTTTGGTGAGTGTTGAGAGGCAACTCACATGACCTATTCAGTCTCATAATGATCCTCCAGATTAATTAATGATAATAAAAATACAGAAACGGTGAAAACAGGCAATGGAGACCTGATGGATTTAAAATTTATTCCCTTTGTCAAAACAACTCGTAAGTCACCTACAACTGTAACCCTCATGAGTGCAAGACCTTTCTTGCTCTGAATCAATTCTCTATTTTACAGGAAGTAACCTCTAGTTGTTATCGCTTATGTATTAACACATTTTTTGGGAGGGGGGGGGAAGGGAAAGAGAAAATTAGAACAATGATGCAGATTTTTGGATTGGCTAACCACAACTTTCATGGCCATGATCGATCAATTTCAACAGAAAATGAGAGTGGGCACTTCAATAATGAAGAGTGATAATCAGTTCTAGGAATTCATGGAACAGAGTGTATAGAATCATCACGAGGATGGAGTTATAAAGCTCTAACACAATTCAGTGATTCAGATGACATCCTAAAACCAAGAAAATTAACACTGCAAGGTTTATTAATGCCAGTGGATTCTCAATGTTGTTCTTCAGCCTTCAACCACCCCCCCATTTATGTTGCTATTTCACCCAATTCCATGAATGTTGGATGGTCATGTACTGTTCATATCAAGATCTACGCTTAATTTTGTTTAAAAAGCAAAACACCAATAATTCAGATTTAAACATACAGAACAGAAATGTTAATGTACTATACTATATCACCTATTCATTTACCAAGTTGCTTTAACAGGATTTTTGACTAGGACATTTATATAGTGTTTTAACGATTGGAAATTGAAAACCCACACCTTAATTCCAAATGATTTGGATATACACTGCCCAGTCTATACACTGTAGAACATTCTTTTCTATGGATATTTAGAGGAGCATTGTTATCTATCATGTCAAGTCCTTCATCACGTTACATCCACAAAATGTAATTAGAACACTTTTGTAACATAAGCTAATATAGTAGCACAGTACCAAGTGACTGGCGGAAGAGCATTATTCAGAACAAAACAATCAGGCTGTAATGTAATATTGAGCAATTTTATTTACATAAAAATGGCAACTGTATGAAGAACAAAAATTCTGAGTAAGAAAGAAGGAAATGTAAAATCAGACTACTGCTACCCTTCTACTTTAAAAGAAGTCTTGATAAATAGTAAGGCCAGTAATCATTAACTATAGTAAATATTTAAACCAACTGATCAGAAGTACTCTGCTCTCACTATCTCAGGGTATGCTAGGAGTGCTGAACACAACAGGGTCATTAATATATATTTAATTTCAACTGTGCCAAAATTTGAAACCAGAAAATAGTTCTGTCCCGATACAAAACTAAAAATATGTTGATATTACTGAATGAAAGCTTAATGTGTGCATATAACATTCTTTTGCCTGCTATTTTAAAGCAGGAGGTTGATTTAAAACTGTGGACGTAGAAATGTACAGAATTGGGAAAGTTCATTTGAGTCCATCTGATGGCCCCAGAGTTCAAAAATACTGTTCACTTGCTATGTCCCTCAATAGGTAAAATATCTGATCTGTCCATTTACCTTTCCTCTTCTGAGCTTCATCTTGTGTCTCATCTGCCCCCCCACCCCACCCCACCCGTTGTCATTTTCGGGGCCATGGTAAATACTCCCAGGATGCAACTTATTGATACCCTTAAGGATCTTGAATATTTCAATAAGATTCCCTCTCAGTTTTCTCTTCCAGTGTAAAGAAACGCAGCTTCTTGCAGCTTATGTGCCCGATGCCAGGTAGACAGGTAGCACTTTGCTGCACCTTTTTCAATGCCATATTTTTCTTGCAACATTGCGATCAAAAATGCATTCAGAGCACCAGATGGGGATAAACTACTGCCTTGTATAAACTTTGTATCACACCCTGTAATTTGTGATCTACGTCATGCACAATAGTGACTTATTTACTGTTGCCAAACACAATGCAGACAGTTTTAATGATCTGTCCAACAATATCGCAATCCCTTTTCCCCAGTGCTGTATCCTGTTGAGTAACACCATTCAGTTTATAATCCAATGTTTATTCTGCTTCTCTAGTCTTATCACTTTGCACTTGTTGACACTGAATTTTATTTGCCACTTGTCAGCACAACGTCTCAATTTACCTAGATCCTTCTGCACCTGATCAGCCTACTCTTGATTGTCTGAAAACCCCCTTCCCCACCTTGACGTCATCAGCAAATGTTGACACATTTACCTCTACCCTCCTTTCCAAATCACTGACATACAATGTGAGTAACAAAGGTTTCAGCATTGATCCTTGGGGTACCAGCTAGCTGATTCCTGCCATTCTGACAGAGTGCCATGGACAATCATCCTCACGGCCACTCCCTTGACCTTGCCATCTCACATGGCCTCTCTACTCCCATCATATCAATCACAGATAAGGCCACCTCTGATCACTTCTGTATATCCCTCTCCACATCCCACTTCCTTCTGTGACCGCCCCTGGAAAAAACTCTCCCCCAAGTCACTTACAACGGCACTTTCAAATTCCCAACTGTCTAGCCGTTGGCCGGCCATTCAGCACAACATTTCTGCAAGTACCAATCTGCTTAATCACACCCTCACCTCCATCTTGGATGCCTTGTCCCCAATAAAACTATTACTCTCTCTCACCCTGGTCTTTCCCCCTGGTATGGTCTCCACCTCCTTCCGTCAAGTCCAAGGGATGCAGACTTGAACGTTTATGGCGGACAACTGGTTTAGCGATTCATTGTCAGATCTGGCTGGACCACATAAACCACTATTGGGTTCTGCTCTCCTCTGCTAAAGCTGCTCACTATTCCAGGATTATCCTGGAATGCAAAGATAACCCTTGGCTTTATTATCCACTGCAAAACGTCTTCTTAAACTCCTCTCTGCTGCCCCCTCCACCTCCAACATCAAGTGCGAGGACCTCATGGACTTCTTTGTCACTAAGATTGAGACCATCCATTCAGCTCCCTCTGTCGTTTCCCTCCCTTCCCCTAGCCCACCAAGCCAAATGTCCCCTAAGGTTGCCTCCTGCCCTAGCCCTAAACTCGTATCTTTCTCTAGTTTCTCTATTCCCCCCTCCACCCCATCCCCTCTCCAAGCTCATCTTGTCAATGAGCCCCACCTCCTGCTCCCTCGACCCTTATCCCACCAAACTGCTGACCACCCAACTTCCCTTCCTGGCCCCATGTTAACTGATATCATTAACAGTTCACACGCCTCAGGTACTACCCCACTCCACTTCAAATCTACTGTCAACAACCCCTCTGTCCTTGCAAACTACCACCCCATCTCCAACCTCCTTTTCCTCTCCAAAGTCCTTGAATGTGTTGTTGCCTCCCAAATCCTTACCCATCTTTTCTGCAACTCCATGTTTGAACCCGTCCAGCTAGGGGTGTAACAGTGGTACTCCATTGTGATCTGAACTAGATATTTGAGTCTTTTGCATATGTACTTATGTGCGTCTCAAATCTTTTCGAAGGTGGACCAAGAACCACCTGGACAGGTACAAATCATTAAGTTCACAGCAAGTGAATATACAGAGCAACAAACTCACTTAATTCATTAAGTACAACCTGTATTCATGTAATAATGCAAAAATAAAACCTCTATGCTTGCCCACATCAGTGGGATACCTTGCTTGACAAACAAAATCATTTCTAACTACTCTTCAGCATACTTATTCTAAGTTTGTCTCTTTACCTTCCTTTATTCACAACCTAAAAGGAGGGCCTATGCTAGACAATCCACATCAATACCTTTAATCAGGCAGCTCCCAACACAATGGGTGAGGTGCCAATAGGCTAATGAATTGCTTACATTTTACAGTCTATGGGGGGAAATAGCAACAAAGCTGAACTCAGTAGCATTATATCCACTTTTCATCTCATTACAGTTTTTTAACTTCTTGAATACATCCTACTTTAAAACACAACCCTCTGCAAATTTTGTGTGTGGAAAAATGGTCAAAAAACTCCTGAAATGTGATAGGAACATAGGAACAGGAGAAGGCCATTTAGCCCCTTGAGCCTGTTCCGTAATTCAATGAGATCATGGCTGCTCTGTGACCTAACTCAATATACCCACCTTTGCCCCATATCCCTTTGGTTAACAAAAATCTATCAATCTCAGATTTAAAATTAATTGATCTAGCATCAATTGCTGTTTGCGGAAGAGAGTTCCAAACTTCTACCACCCTTCATGTGTAGAAGTGTTTCCTAATTTCAATCCTAAACGGTCTGGCCCCCAGTCCTAAACTCCCCAACCAGCGGAAATAGTTTCTCTCTATCTACCCTATCTGTTCCCCTTAATATCTTGAAAACTTCAATCAAATCAGCACTTAACTGTCTAAATTCTAGGGAATACAACCCTAATTTGCATAATCTCTCCTCGTAATTTAACCCTTGGAGTCTGGGTATCATTCTGGTAAACCTACCCTGCACTCCCTCCAAGCCAAGGCCAATATATCCTTCCTAAGGTGTGGTGCCCAGAACTGCTCACAGTACTCCAGGTGTGGTCTAACCAGGGCTTTGTATAGCTACAGTATAACTTCTCCCCCTTGTGTTCTAGTCCTCTAGATATAAAGGCCAGCATTCCATTAGCCTTTTTGATTATTTTCTGTACCTGTACATGACATTTTAAGAATCTATGTACCTGGATCCCCAGATCTCTTTGGATCGCCACTGTTTTTAGCTTTTCACCATTCAGGAAGTACCATGTTCTATCCTTTTTAGGTCCAAAGTGGATGACTCCACATTTGCCGACACTGAAATCCATTTGCCACAGTTTTGCCCATTCACGTAATGTATTAATATCCCTTTGTAATTTTATGCTTTCATCTACACTGCCTACAACGTCGTCTATCTTGTGCCATCGGCAAATTTGGATATGTGGCTTTCTATCCCATCATCGAAGTCGTTAATAAATACGGTGAATAGTTGAGGCTCCAACACAGATCCCTGCGGGACACCACTAGTCACATCCTGACAATTAGAGTACTCGCCCATTATCCCTACTCTCTGTCTCGTGCTGCTCAGCCAATTTCCGAACCAGGTCAATAATTTGCCTTCAATTCCATGGGCTTCAACCTTAGTTAACAGTCTCTTATGAGGGACTTTATTCAATGCCTTCTGGAAGTCCATATAAATAACATCCATAGATGTTAGGCTAACTGGTCTATAATTCCCTGGTTTCCCTCTGTTACCATTCTTAAATAGCGGAGTGACATGCACAATTTTCTAATCTAAAGGAATGGTCCCTGAATCGAGAGAACTTTGGAAGATTATAGTTAGGGCATCTGCAATGTGCTCACCTACTTCCTTTAAAACTCTGGGATGGAAACCATCTGGTCCTGGGGATTTGTCACTCTTCAGTGCCATTATTTTCTTCATTACTGTTATTTTGCTTACATTAATTTTGCTGAGTCTCTGATTCAACATTTGTTTCCTTGGGATTTCTGGCATGCTATCCTCTTCCTCTACTATAAATACTGATGCAAGGTAATTATTCAACATGTCTGCCATTTCTTTATCATTGATAATATCACCAGTATCAGTTTTCAAGGGGCAAACATTGCTCCTGACCACACACTTTTTCCTAATATAATTGTGAAAAAATTGTGTGGTTGCTACTGATTTTCCTTGCAAGTTTCTTTTCATACTATCTGTTTTGTCACCCTTTGGAAAACATTTGGTGAGGGACTAAGTAGATAGCTCAAGAGCTAGGCGCCATCATGGTGGCTTCCTTCTGTGGTATAAAATTCTATGATTCCATCTGTACCAACTGCCAAATGCCCCAACAGTGTGTGATTTAAAATATATATTTTAGATGATTTCTTTAGAACCAGAAATGACAGGTGTTCATGGAAGGTATACACTTTACTGATGAGTTATTTCTCATTAGGTTGGAAATAGTACCTTCAATTTTTTTTTACAGTAGAAAAATGAGGAAGTTTCTTGTACTGAAACTATTCCACCTAATATTTGCCACTCATTTAACACTTTCTTCAACCAGTGAAACTCATTTACTTTCCCATAAGGTTGGCCTGTCAGATTTTATTCGATGAGAGTGTGGTTTGAGGTTGACCCTATAACTTTGCAAGACCACAACGAATAAATCAATGCAGTATCAGACACTTTATAAGGCCTCTTTTGCAAGAACATTTTATAATATGTAACTATTTGGTTTAAAATTTAAAAAAATAATAATGCTGGGGCAAGATACTGAAAGACTAGTTATGCCTGATGAATGGTACTCCAGCACGAATCTTTACCTTCAAAAGGCGGGAAGAAGAAACTCCGAGTAAAAATAGAATGGTAAAAACGTATGGAATTTGAGAGATTATTGGCTTTTCAACTGGGGTCAGAGAGAAGTATTGTACTTACTGTTCAATTCTTGGAGACAGGTACAGTTTGGGAAACACTTGAGTGGCTTCAGCATCCTCAAAACTGACAGAGAGGAGAGCAACATCTTCTCCGGGGTCCACTACTGTGTCCTGGGAGAGAGGAAACAGCAAATATTGTAATGCAGGATGTATTATTTCATATTTTATTGAAATGCTTTGGAATTATTCCTCACCAAACGTTTTCCATTTTTCCTTGTGGTCTGAGATAGCAAGTTAGCCGAGGGAATAGACTTCTCCCTCCCAAGTGAGCCATGAAAGATGCTCTGTTAGTTGATAAGCAATGGGAATTTCCCCTTCTCCAAGGAGAAATACTGTGTGCATGAGAGGTTGAATCTCACTGCAACTGTGGCTAGTTACAAATGGCATTGGGATTTAAACCAAAACAACCATCTTGTAGGCAAGCCTTGAACAGTAACTCTTTGAGCTTTGTGGAACTTTTGCATAGTGTCAATTTCAAGTGCTCTTCAGATTAGGTTAGTTTCCAAGAACATATCTTGGCCCAACCTCAGTAATGACCTTATCTGGCCTCTTGTACCCTTTACGTTGTTTTTCTAAAGAAGTTTGCGGACTTCCAAATCTGCAAATCATCATGCCTACTCTTCCAAGCTGTTGTAGGCCTATAAATCCTGTAAGTATCTCAATTTTCCCTCACACCAACAGACAAACTCTCAATCAAGACATTTTCTATCCCTGGAGCTCACTAACTAGGTTGACCCCAGAGATATTAACGGGTTGGCTGGGTGCTCTTGCCACACTGGTGACCAGAAAATCTACTCTCGTACCTCTACACAAGGCGAGGGATAAATTGAATAGCTGTTAATGACTGGTCGAGGAGCTCCTTTGGCTGATGCTAGCTGTCCTCTAGGTTCGGCAATAAGGTGCAACATGGAAATCGGTGGATGGAAAAAGGGGAAAGAAAAAGGAAAATTACATTTTCCTTTAAAAGTTCAATTGCAGGCAATAAATATTCCTAAGAATTACAGACTTTGAGAAACGAGGCATGTATAATTGTATTGAAGATGGATGAGATGAATCGATAAGAAAGGTTATACATAAACAATATGGACAACCTTACTCATGTACTGAATTGATGAGATCATGTACACTTCATATTCCATTTAGATATGGACATAATCAGACAACAACTAAAGTATTACACTAGTCATAGTGGTACTAACATGAGTTTTAAACTCTAATTCGAGTAAAAGGGGGTTCTGAAAGCTGAATTAACTTTGTCCAGGATTATATTTTATGGCAATCAATAAAAAGTCAGAATAGATTCTTTTCACACTAACTGCCACAAAAAACAGATTATTGATTTTAGGGTATCAGATTCATAATTAAAAGATATTAAAATAAGTGTTTTGATTAAATCAATCCTTATTTAACCTGGAAGAACAGTAACAGATTAAAAACACCAACATAAATAATATTTATTGTTTAAAATCTCAACCTCCGCACACACCAGTAGCAAGCAACTACTTTGAACACGTACAGCTAATGTGGTAAAGGAACTATATCCTTGGCATTTGGATTGAAGGAGGTAGCATTGAAACTCTAAGCTAGATTTTGAGGGTGACTAATCTTAAAAGGGAGTAGAGATCCATAACACTGGATCTCCGTCCATTTAGAGCATCATGTGCAATTCCAGTTCTAGTGTTGTATGGTGCAGGAAGCTCCCACTGTGTTGTAAGTGGTACTGGGTGAAAGAAGATGACGGAGATTGTTTGTCAGCAAGAACAGACTAGCTGCACCTGTCACAATACCGCCAGTCATATTATAAGCCTGGCAACCACATAGGACAAATGTAGTAAACTACTGCACATTATTGCAAGAATACCTGCACCCAACATGCACAGGCAGTGTTAGTAATGGTCAGCTACATCCTCAATCTACCTCCACTTCCTCATCGCTATGCTGCATAGCTGTCCTATGGGGAAGGTGCTCTAGAGTGGCTAACAGAACAATCCTTCTTACAACCACCTCATACAGCAAAACCTCCATTTCACCAGCCATGAAAGAGTCAGGCGCTGGGTTGCGCAGTCACTTGCCTGCAGACTCCATTCTGTGCCTCCACACTGAGTCTTGTTTGCACGGTTCTTACTCATTGAACATAAGAATAGGAGAAAGGCATTCAGATCCTCAATTCTGTTCCGGCATTCAATTAGATCATGGCTGATCAGTACCTCAACTCCATTTACTCACCTTTGCTCCATATCCCTTGATATCCTTACCTAGCCAAACTCTATGGGGTAAAAATTCAGTTGGTTGCGCCTCCCGTTAGCGCCTTAAGAGGGCGCTAATGGGGCGCAAAGCCGCTAACGCCCGGGCGCAGCGATGTTTGCGCCGCTCGGGAACTTAACTTGAGATTGTGCGGCGGCGCTAAAACTTACCGCTGCGACCACCTGCGCGCGCAGATTGTGACGTCATTCCATGGTGCAACGCCCTTGTGGCGCCCCGGAGCGGAAATTGAGTGGCGCCCCCTGCCTTACCGCCTGGCGCATCCAACGACCAGAAGACTGGAACGCTATCAATCGCTGTGGGGCTGGGGGGGCGCTATTTAAAGGGGGCCTCTTCCTGTCTTTTATTGTTGGTGGCATTTTTGAACTACGCATTCTGAGAGAGAGAGGGAGAGACTTCTGGAGAGATTCAACGTTGTGTGAAGGAGTTTTGGGTACTGAGCAGCACTTTGCAGGTTCATTTTGATTTGCCATTCCTTGTATCGATTTAGCAGAGACTGTGGGAGCTGCACTCTGAGCTCTTTGCCTGGTACTCTCCATTGTTCTTTCCAGCACATTTGATGTGCAAGTCTCTCCAGGCCGAGATTCAAGGCTGCAATGAGCAGGATGTGGATGGAAAGCAAGATTAACCATCCCCTTTAAGAACTGGCCCGTGCCATTGTGTGTGTGTTCCATTGCTGACTGACATTACATGAGCTTCGCCAACGCTCTGAGGTAGCGCCTCACTCCTTGGCCTTTGCGCCTTAAGACAGGTGTGCAGCGCCTGATTTAGCGCTCCACTCACCTCCCGGGGCGGTAAAAGTGAAGTTTCCAGTCAGTGCCGATAATTAGCGCCAGGCGCTAATATTTGCGTCCAGACGATATTTGCGCCCCAAATGGGGCGCGACCTAATTTCTACCCCTATGGATCTCAGTCTTGAAAATTTCAATTGACCAACCTTTTAAGAGAGAGTGTTCCAGATTTCCATTTCCCCTTATGTGAAAAAGTGCTTTCCGATTTCACTACTAAATGGCCTAAATATAAATTAAGATTATACCCCTTTGTTCTGGATTCCCTTGCCACATTAAATAGTTTATCTGTACCTACCTAATCGCATTCTTGTTTCATTTTGAGCACCCCAATTAGTTCATCCTTCAATCTTCTAAACTCAAGGTAATACAAAGCAAGTTTATGCAATCTGTCCTCATAATTTAGCCCATTAAGCCCTGGTATAATTCTGGTGAATCTGCGCTGTATCTAAAGCCAATATATCTTTTCTGAGGTTTGGTGCCCAAAATTGAATGCAGTATTGCAGATGGAGTCTGACCAAGGCTCTGTACAACACAAGCATCACTTTCTCACATTTGTATCCCAATGCACTTGAGATAAAGGCCAATACTCCATTAGCCTTTGTACCTGTCCACTAACTTTTAATGATCTGTACAGTTTTGTTGACTTGTCAAAAAAAATGCCGATACAGATATAATCCACATAGCAAGATAAAGCTCTGAGCAGGTGACACTTCCTTTCAAGAAAATATACACAAGGTGTTGGATAAAGTGTCAGCAGATATGTCTCCTGAGAAAACTGAAAATACAAATTTTCAACAAAATGACAGCTTATAAGAAATGTCCAGTCTGGGTTTCAAACAGAGCTTGGCAAGTTTACCACTAAAGAAAGCAGTTCACAGAGCCTTCTTGCTAATGTAACAAGCTTTAAGTTCAAAAATAGGCTATGCAAATCCATAAATTTGATGGCTCTGATATCCATTTATTCAGAAACAGATTAAAATCCCATGTAGGAGTTACCCAAGAAATTGCATGTCTTGCTTTCCAGATGACATTCATTACTATGGATAGCACTTGGTGCTACTCAACTGTCCATCTGCCCTGAACCTAGTCCTCTTGCAGTTAAGCTCCCTTCCAGCAATGCATCTGTTATTGGTGATGAAGTACATTAATCCTTTCAAGACATTACTTGCCTGTGATCAGCAGCTGAGGCCTGCTCACCCTTCACCAGTTGGAATACGAGAATGATTGAGGACCACTGGCTGAATAAATTCAGCCTTTTTATTGGGTAAACTTAACGTTGGCAGCGAAAAGGTGTTCAACTCACAAAATTGGATGTGTGGATCTCATTAGTATTTTATTTAAATTTGGTCAACCCATATTTGGGCAGGCACTTCCTCACGTTAACATAACTTCCTGTGGAAACTGGTGATCATCGTTTTCAGTAGTGGGGATCTTGCCTTATACTTCTGCTTCCCATTTTATGTGCACACTCAACTGTAACCAGGTGTAAAAATCTCACTGAATCCAGGCCCAAGTTTTCTATCCTTATGCACCACATAATGCTGTAATCTCTTAATATGCTGGTAAAAAAATAAGCAGTAACCATGGAGAACCACATTCAGTTTAATTGTCTCTCCACCAAGAATCCTTTAGTGCAACAGATAGAATTACTTGTTTGCATAATGTTCAGGGAATATTAGTGAAAGGTCAAACTACACAAAAGGCATCAAGGGGTATGGGGAGAGAGCGGGAATATAGTTTTGAGATAGAGGATCAGCCATGATCATATTGAATGGCGGAGCAGGCTCGAAGGGCCGAATGGCCTACTCCTGCTCCTATTTTTCTATGTTTCTACACAGGGTGGGGGAGTTCATTTGTTTGGCCATCCAGTTTACAGTAGACTATGTCCAGACAGTTAAGTTGACAGGGTGATTATTCATATGCCAATGAAAACTACAGTAATATTTTATTTGTAATGTAAAACTTATCTGGTTAAAGCCCACAGTCTGTAACCCAAAACCTGACTGTAGCTTTGAAGTAGGCAAGTCTTCCATCAGCTGATAAACTAAAAATGTACTAATGTAGTCATTCTGTTTTTGTCGGTAGAGATGCATACATAGGACTGAGTCGTGTGTCGGTAAGATGCATACGCTGGATTGAGTCGTATATCTCTGGATCAATTAGTTCTCAATAAATAAACGTCTCAATTAAACTTCAAGTTATATGAAACAAAGAGCATTGCAGAAACAGCACATAAGGAGTAAAGTTGAACATATGTTGGAGAACAAGACTTACTAGTGCCAGACCACAACATGAGGCCTATATGAGGTTTCCACATCCTTTCATTCAGCAAGCAGGAGTTTAAGTATCTGGACCACACTTACTGAATGCGCTTAAAGAGATACTCCAGGTTGGTTACTTCAAAAACAAAAATCGAATGCTTACATTAGAATGAATTGCACAAAGTTCAATGAGCCACTTGAATCTTCGGATTTAAAAAATGATGGCCCAGAAATTTGGGTCGGAGGCTTCCCGCGGGTGCAAGCATAGTGGGTGCACTTACATAGCGCGCCTGCCGTTGTGCTGTGGGCCCGCGTGGGATTCCGATCCTGGTCCTCCTCCAGCTGCCGGTGTGCAGTGCTCGCGTCTCCCAGCGGCGAAGCTAGTTCGCAGCGTCCCCTGGGATCATGTGGGCCATGGGGAGCCAATCGGAGCAGGGAATCTCCATTCATAGATTTGACAGGAAGACCTGTCAAAATCTATGAATAGAGATTGGCCCCAAGTAAAACTTCAAATAAATTTTTTTTGAAATCACATTTTTAAAATAACTATAAATTACATAAATTAACTATTTTAAACAAAAATTTAAATTTTTGAAAAAATTAATTAAAGTTTTTAACGGGGCTAAAAATAAACTTACCTTTCTTTAAAGTATTTAAAAATGATAAACCTGTGGAAAAAATGTTTCAATTTTACTTAATTCACCTCTTACCTTGTTAAAAGCAGGCCTTGCACCTGCTTTTTCCACGCGCGCAGCTGCTAGGGACTTACCCGCACGGAGAAACCTGTAAAAAAAGCTGAAGTTCCATGTCTACGCGCTGCCTCTCCGGCGCACGTGTTTGACCTGTGAACCCCTTCCTTCAAGGGAACGGAAGTTCCGGTTTCCAGCGCAGGCGCAGTGCATGCGCGAAACCGGCACTTTCGTTGGCCTTACGGGTGAGTACACAGCGCGTACTCACCCGTGGAGACCCGAATTTCTGGGCCGATATATTTGCTGCGAACAGAGATGACTTAAAATAGCACTAGTGATTTTGCAGTCAGTAAAAAACTACTTGATTTGTACGTAAACCAGGACTCAGAAGTCAAAAAGCAAAATACTGCAGATCAGGGGGAAAACGCTCCACTGGCTGGAGTCATACCTAGCACAAAGGAAGATGGTTGTGGTGGTTGGAGGTCAATCATCACAGCCCCAGGACATCGCTGCAAGAGTTCCTCAGGGCAGCGTCCTAGGCCCAACCATCTTCAACTGCTTCATCAATGACCTTCCCGCCATCATAAGGTCAGAAGTGGGGATGTTCGCTGATGACTGCAGTGTTCAGTTCCATTCACAACTCCACAGATAATGAAGCAGTCCATGCCCACATGCAGCAAGACCATGGCGACATTCAGGCTTGGGCTGATAAGTGGCAAGTAACATTCGTGCCACACAAGTGCCAAGCAATAACTATCTCCAACAAGCGAGAATCTAACCACCGCCCCTTGAAATTCAACGGCATTACCATCGCCGAATCCCCCACCATCAACATCCTGGGGTTAACCATTGACCAGAAACTTAACTGGACCAGCCACATAAATACTGTGGCAACAAGAGCAGGTCAAAGGCTAGGTATTCTGTGGTGAGTGTCTCACCTCCTTATTCCCCAAAGCCTTTCCACCATCTACAAGGCACAAGTCAGGAGTGTGATGGAATACTCTCCACTTGCCTGGATGAGTGCAGCTCCAACAACACTCAAGAAGCTCGACACCATCCAGGACAAAGCAAGCCCACTTGATTGGCACCTCATCCACCACCTTAAACATTCACTCCCTCCACCACTGGCGCACCGTGGCTGCAGTATGTACCATCTACAAGATGCACTGCAGCAACTTGCCAAGGCTTCCGGCAACACCTCCCAAACCTGCGACTTCTACCACCTAGAAAGACAAGGGCAGCAGGCGCATGGGAACACCACCACCTGCAAGATCCCCTCCAAGTTACACACCATCCTGACTTGGAAATATAACGCCGTTCCTTCATCATCACTGGGTCAAAATCCTGGAATTCCCTCCCTAGAAGATCTGTGGGAGTACCTTCACCACAGGGACTGCAGCGGTTCAAGGCGGTGGCTTACCACCACCTTAAGGGCAATTAGGGATAGGCAATAAATGTTGGCCTTGCCAGCGACGCCCACATCCCATGAACGAATAAAAACAACAAAAAAAAATCACAGAATCTTAGAATGATACAGCATAGAAAGAGGCCATTCGGCCCATCATGCCTATGCCAGCTCTTTGGTAGAGCTATCCAACTAATCCAACTCCTCCCACTATTTCCCCATCGCCCTGCAAATTTATTTCCTTCAAGTAATGCTGGAAATCTGAAATTAAAACAGAAAATGCCGGAAACACTCAGCAGTTCCGGCAGCATCTGTGGAAAAAGGAACATAAGAACATAAGAAACAGGAGCAGGCGTAGGCCATTTGGCCCCTCGAGCCTGCTCCGCCATTCAATAAGATCACGGCTGATCTTCGACCTCAACTCGCCTGCACTATTCCCATATCCCTTGATTCCCTTAATATCCAAAAACCTATCGATCTCTGTCTTGAAGATACTCAACGATGGAGCCTCCACAGCTCTCTGGGGTAGAGAATTCCAAAGATTCACCACCCTCTGAGTGAAGAAATTTCTCCTCATCTCAGTCCGAAATGGCTGACCCCTTATTCTGAGACTGTTACCCCTGGATCTAGACTCACCAGCCAGGGGAAACATCCTCCCTGCATCTACCCTGTCAAGCCCTGTAAGAATTTTGTATGTTTCAATGAGATCGCCTCTCATTCTTTTAAACTCTAGAGAATATAGGCCTAGTCTACTCAATCTGCCCTCATGGGACAATCCTCCCCATCCCAGGAATCAGTCTGGTGAACCTTCATTGAACTCCCTCTATGGCAAGTGTATCCATCCTTTGGTAAGGAGACCAAAACTGTACACAATACTCCAGATGTGGTCTCACCAGGGCCCTATATAATTGCAGTAAGATGTCTTTACTCTTATACTCAAATCCTCTTGAAATAAAGGCCAACATGCCATTTGCTTTCCGAATTGCTTGCTGTACCTGCATGTTAACTTTCAGTGATTTGTGTACAAGGACACCCAGGTCCCTCTGAACACCAACATTTCCCAATCTCTCACCATTTAAAAAATACTCTGCTTTTCAATTTTTCCTACTAAAGTGGATACCTTCACATTTCTCCACATTATATTCCATTTGCCATGTTCTTGCCCACTCACTTAGCCTGTCTATATCCCCTTGAAGCCTCTTTGCATCCTCCTCACAACTTACATTCCCACCCAGCTTTGTATCATCAGCAAACTTGGATATAAAGGAATCCCGCCCCAACCGAGGTTTTGCCATACGCGGAATTCACGTATACACGGTTTCATCTCTGCGGCAATTTTTGCCAACCGTGGCAGTGAATTTTGTGTATACGTGGTTTGCCAAGCACGAGACTGCATTCATCCGCGCCGTTCTTTTCAGCATAATAACAACCACGTGTGTGAGCGTTCAGCCATTAATCATGGTGCCTAAGCGTAATCTCAGTGGTAAAGGCGAATCAATAGCGAAAAGGGCAAGGAATGTACTAACCTTAGATAGGAAATTAGATGTCGTTAATAGACTTGCCCGTGGTGAAAGTACAGCATCGGTTGGACGACTAATGGGGGTTAACGAGCCCACCATTAGAACCATAAAAAAAAGTGAGGTGTCGATAAGGGCTAGTATTGCGGGTGGCTCTTCAAAAAGTGCTAAAGTGTCGTTTATGCCACGGGACCATAAGCTTGAAAAAATGGAGAAGGCACTTAATATCTGGTTGGAAGACCAGAACCAGAAACAAGTGAATGTTAATTCCGCATGGGTACGTAAGAAGGCCCTTAGTATCTACAAGCATCTTACTGTGGCTGCCGGGGAAAGTGTCGATGACAAAGTTTCAAGCGAGTTGGAAAATTTTAAGAGGTCCGCCTTGACTATCCTCAAGGTTGTGGGGGAATCGGCCTCAGCCGATCATGAGGCCGCTGCCAAGTTCCCAGAGGAGCTGAAGAAGTTGATCGCCGAGAAGGGTTACCTGCCGGAGCAGGTATTTAATGCGGATGAGACTGGTCTCTTCTGGAAGCAGATGCCTTCCCGAACTTTCATCGCGAAGGCGGAGAAGCATGCTTCGGGATTCAAAGTGGCTAAGGATAGGGTGTCCCTTCTCCTTTGTGCTAACGCCGAGGGAGACTGTTTGGTGAAGCCGATGCTGCTCTACCGCTTTCTTAATCCCCGCGCTCTGAAGGGCAAAACCAAAAATTATCTACCTGTCTTTTGGCGCTCTAACCGCAAGGTGTGGGTTACTGTTGCAGTCTTCATGGACTGGTTTCATAACTGTTTTGTGCATGACGTGGAGTGGTACCTTGCGAGAGAAAATCTGACCTTCAAGGTCCGACTCATCCTCGACAATGCCCCCGGCACTCCAATTCGCCCACCCTAATATCGAAGTCGTCTTCCTGCCTCCCAACACGACATCACTCCTTCAACCCATGGACCAAGGTGTGATAGCCACCTTCAAGGCATACTACATATGACGCAGCTTTGACCGCATGATGGAGGCTATGGAGGATGACGCAACATTGACGGTGAAAACTTGTTGGAAGGATTACACCATTGCTGACTGCATCACCAACATAAAAGAATCGATGGATGAACTGAAGAGGATTACAATCAACGCCTGCTGGGGTAAACTTTGGAAGGAGGCAGTGAATGATTTCCGAGGCTTCCCTACAGTTGACGTTGAAGTTGATCGCATTGTGAAGGTTGCGTGATGTTTGGGAGGCGAGGGGCTGGCCGACATAGAGCCTGATGACATCGAGGAGCTCCTTGAGTTGCACGGCGAGGAGTTGACGGAGGAGGACCTTGATGAGCTGATACAGCATTCTAGTGAGGCAGAGGACGAGGACGAAGACGAGGATATGGTGGAGAAGTCTAAGATGACAAGTGTCAACCTTAGCAAGGCAATGCTCCTTGCTACTAATCTCTCTGACCTCTTTATGGCGATTGACCCATTCTTGGAGCGTAGTTTAAAATTCAAGCGAGGTTTGGAGGATTTAATGAGACCATACAAGCAGGTCCAGAAAGATATTCAGAAAAAATGAGTCAACCATCCATCGCAGAATTCTTTAAGAAACCCCCCAGTTGATCTTTTTTATTGTGTTACAGTATTTGAACATTTATTGTTTTTGTTACGTTATTGTGTATTTTGTTTGTGTTTAATAGAAGAACAAGCAACTTACACAGGCTCTGAAGAGTTTAAATGTGGCCTCGTTCCCCTAACCCCATTTTTCCCCACAGGGTCTTGTATTTGCCAACTGCGGTTTTACCAACCACGGGGGTTTTCAGGGATGTATCCCCCGCGGTTGGTCCCCTCATCCAAATCATGATAGAGATTGTGAATAGCTGAGGCCCAAGCACTGATCCTTGCGGTACCCCACTAGTTACAGCCTGCCAACCCAAAAATGACCCGTTTATTCCTACTCTCTATTTTCTGTCTGTTACCCATCCCAATCCCATGAGCCCTAATTTTATTTAATAACCTCGTGTGTGGCACCTTATCGAATGCCTTCTGAAAATCCAAATACACCACATCCACTGGTTTCCCTTATCTATTCTGCTTGTTACAACCACAAAAAACTTGACAGATTTGTCAAACATGATTTCCCTTTCATAAATCCATGTTGACTCTGCCCAATCTTGTTATTATTTTCTAAGTGCCCTGTTACCACATCCTTAATAATTGATTCTAGCATTTTCCCTACTACTGATGTCAGGCTAACTGGTCTGCAGTTCCCAGTTTTCTCTCTCTCCCTCCTTTCTTAAATAGTGGGGTTGCATTTGCTACATTCCAATCCGTGGGAACCGTTCTAGAATCTATGGAATTTTGGAAAATGACAACCAATATAGCCACTATCTCTATTGCCACCTCTTTCAAAACCCTAGGATGTAGGCCATCAGGTCTCGAGGGGCCGTATGGCCTATTCCTGCTCTTACTTATGTTCTTATGTCCAGGGGATTTATCGGCTTTCAGTCCCATTAATTTCTTCAGTACTATTTTTTTTACTAATACTAATTTCTTTTTGTTCCTCATTCTCGCTAGACCCTTGGTTCTCCACTATTTCCGAGAAGTTTTTTTGCATCTTCTTCCGTGAAGACAGACACAAAGGGCTGGATTTTTCCTGCGGAGGCGGGAGAGCTGGTTGGCTACTTCTGGTCCTGGTCCCGCTCCCGTCTGCAGCTGGTCCCTGAAAAAGATTTTCTGTAGATTGGCCTTGTTAACCCCACAGGGCGGGGCTCCTGGCCAATTAACAGGAAGCGGGTCTGATGATGTCATTTGATGACGTCATCAGCCGGTTTCCTTAAAGGGACAACGGCCACATTGATTTTGACATTTGTGCTGTCAGTGTTCTGCAGCATTGAGGGACTGCAAATACCACAAGCACTGCACAAAGATGCACGTCTGCACCCAGGCTCACGCATGACTCCCTCCATATGCTTATGGAGGGAGTCACAGCACGCAAGGAGATTCTCTTCCCTTCCCATGGGCGGATGAGACCTCCCCAGGAGATCAACGCAGTCTGGTTGCACATTGCACAGGAGGACACAAGCAGGGATGTCGTCAGGAGTCCCTGGCTGCAGTGGCGCCAACCTTTCAATGATCTCAGTAGATCACGAAACGTTACTGCAAAGCCACACTCAAACTCACCCTGCTGTGCCACTCATCACAACCCCATGACTCTGCCTTCCATACCAAACTCCTGCATATCCTTAACTCACACCAACTTACCTTGCACCTCCACCCGTCCCTCTCTATCTACATCATCACTTCCCCATCTCACTAGCCACCCCTCACACTCACCCTCATCCTACTGCAAGCATACCAACTAACAACACACAAGGGTAGGCACTTGAGAGGTTTAGCCAATGTTCATGTGAAGTTTCTGTTAAAGTGTTGTCATCTATTGAAATCGATATTTTCAACACTTCACCTTATTGGACAGATCTGTGCGCACCTTGAGAAGTGTCTTAGTGAGTTCTTGTGAATGTTGAGACATAACTCCCCCCCCACCCCGCTATTGTGATGAGTGTGAAAGGAATGGCTTGGACATTATAGGGATGCTTTATGGTGCTGGTGTGGGATGGTGTCAACCTGGCACATCATGTGGCAGCCAGGGTGCACAGCATTAAGTGAAGTAATTCTGGCCATGGTGATGCCATCGCTGGCCTCCTGGGCAGCAGTGTTGTCAGGTGCTGATGCCCTGTGTAGCATCAGGTGATGGCGGAGAAGGTTGGTGTTGTTGGTGATGGGGCTGATCGTGGAAGGATTCAGAGGACCAAGGTGCGATTTTTTTTCAAGGGCACCGATGTTGCTGGAATAGATGGCAGCTGCGATGACAGAAGCGATCTGTCAATGGTGAGAGAGGTTGTGCCAATGAGGTGCCACTGGATATACAGTTCACTCGAAACACTTGCAAGCTAAAGAAATCTCTATACGTCTTACAAATGCAGTTAAGAACAGTTTCTGAGCTCTGAAACTGAACAGCTGCAACATGGTATCCTTTATACCACTTCTGCAGCCCTCAGCTTATCAGATAAATCCAAGCATACTCAACTCACAACAGGGTGAGCTGGCGTGTTCCCCGAGCAGCGGGTAACCAGTGAGGGAGCACGTAAAATTACATGGTAGGCTCAAAATAGCATTAAATTGGCTGTTAAACAAGCCATTTAATGATCTAAATTGTCTCCCCCGCCGCTTGGTGTCGGGTCAGTTCAGCACAGACAGACCCGAACACCTGGGAGACTCGCGTGGAGGCGGGTTGACAATGGGTTTCCTACCCGGTCAATCTTTGGTATTTTGACAGCGGACCCGCCTCCAAACCCGCACTCTGAGCACCGGCAAAATCCAGCCCAAAGTATTTGTTTAGGTGGGGTTAACATTTCAGGTCAATGACATCTCCTGGTTATGACAAAGGTCATCAACTTGAAATGTTAACTCTACCTTCCACTTAGTGTTTCCAGCATTTTCAGCTTTAATCTCATATCAATTCCACTTTGATGCTAAAAATACACTGTAAATGTTAAAAGATAAGGTAAACAAGTGTGCATGAGCAGTAGTTTCAACTCCCTGTGTACGTGAGATATCTGTTGGAGGCAAACATTTTGGAATCATTCAGGAGGCAGAATATTGAGCTAGGGAAACCACAGATTTCTATGGAAGCAGCAGCCAGTTGGGTCAATTTTTTTCAATATATTTGTTCCTGGGATGAAGGCGTCGCTGGCAAGGCCAGCATTTATTGTTTTGGGGAGTAAGGTGGTGAGATACTCTCTGCAGAATACCCAGCCTCTGACCTGCTCTTGTAGCCACAGTATTTATGTGGCTGGTCCAGTTAAGTTTCTGGTCATTGGTGATCCCCCAGGATGTTGATTGTGGGGGATTTGGCAATGGTAATGCCGTTGAATGTCAAGGGCGGTGGTTAGACTCTGGATTGTTGGTGATAGTCATTGCCTGGCACTTTTGTGGCTCGAATGTTACTTGCCACTTGCCACTTATCAGCAGGTCTTGCTGCATGCGGGCATGGACTGCTTCATTATCTGAAGAGTTGCCAATGGAACTGAACCCTCCCTTACCTAAAGTACTACCGTTACCTAGGTCAGGTGATACGGGTTTTTAATTTATTTTCCTTCCTCTCTGCAGTCCTGTCTTCTGAGTTTCCACATTCAATAGGAATTGTTCTACTGACATCAGTCCTGTAATAAATGAGATTTAGGGGCCTTTCCTGCTTTCCAATCCTAGATGCCAATTCAGAATCAGTTGACTACAGTACACTGCTCAGATTACACTGAAGGTTTCTGGTCTGGCATTTTTAATTGAATATTTTTTTTTATTCGTTCATGGGATCTGGGCGTCGCTGGCAAAGCCAGCATTTCTTGCCCATCCCTAATTGCCCTCGAGAAGGTGGTGGTGAGCCCTCTTCTTGAACTGCTGCAGTCCGTGTGGTGAATCTATTCCCACAGTGCTGTTAGGGAGGGAGTTCCAGGATTTTGACCCAGCGACGATGAGGGAACAGTGATATACTTCCAAGTCAGGATGGCGTGTGACCTGGAGGGGAACTTGGAGGTGGTGGTGTTCCCATGCGCCTGCTGCCTTTGTCCTTCTAGGTGTTAGAGGTCGCAGGTTTGGGAGTTGCTGCAGTGCATCTTGTAGATGGTACACACTGCAGCCACAGTCCGCCGGTGGTGGAGGGAGTGAATGTTTAAGGTGGCAGATGGGGTGCCAATCAAGTGGGCTGTTTTATCCTGGATGGTGTCGAGCTTCTTGAGTGTTGTTGGAGCTGCACTCATCCAGGCAAGTGGAGAGTATTCCATCACACTCCTTACTTGTGCCTTGTAGATGGTGGAAAGACTTTGGCGAGTCAGGAGGGGAGACACTCGCTGCAGAATACCTAGCCTCTGACCTGCTCTTGTTGCCACAGTATTTATGTGGCTGGTCCAGTTAAGTTTCTGGTCAATGGTGACCCCCCCAGGATGTGGATGGTGGGGGATTCAGCGATGGTAATGCCATTCAATGTCAAGGGGCGGTGGTTAGACTCTCACTTGTTGGAGATAGTCATTGCCTGGTATTTGTGTGGCGCGAATGTTACCTGTCACTTATCAGCCCAAGCCTGAACATCGTTCAGGTCTTGTTGCATGCGGGCATGGACTGCTTCATTATCTGAGGAGTTGCGAATGGCACTGAACACTGTGCAGTCATCGGCGAACATCCCCATTTCTGACCTTAGGTTGGAGGGAAGGTAATTGAAGCAGCAGTTGAAGATGGTTGGGCCTAGGACACTGCCCTGAGGAACTCCTGCAGCGATGTTCTGGGGCTGTGATGATTGACCTCCAACAACCACAACTATCTTCCTTTGTGCTAGATATGACTCCAGCCAGTGGAGAGTTTTCCCCCCCGATTCCCATTGACTTCAGTTTTACTAGGGCTCCTTGATGCCACACTTGGTCAAATGGTGCCTTGATGTCAATGGCAGTCACTTTCACCTCACCTCTGGAATTCAGCTCCCTTGTCCATGTTTGGTCCAAGGCTGTAATGAGGTCTGGAGCTGAGTGGTCTTGGCGGAACCCAAACGGGGCATCAGTGAGCAGGTTATTGGTGAGTAAGTGCCGCTTGATAGCACTGTCGATGACACCTTCCATCACTTGCTAAATATTGCTAAAATACTAATGTACATACAAGCCATGGCAACTAAAATGTTTGGTGGTTTAATTGCAGAAGTTGCTGTCAGGCAATCCAACTCAGTAGAACATGCAGCTCAGAAAAGCTGGAACACCCTGAACATAAATCTATACCCATAAATTACATCATAAATTGCGATTGGGGACAGGTTTCTACCAGTTTCACAGCAGCTGTTTGGACTTGGAACAAATTACTGTTCATCTGTGGTAATCACTGTTGATTTAACAAAGCTTCACAATACATCGAATCGGTATGTGCTAACCAATTAAAAATACTGAACTGTAAATTTAAATACATTGCCACTCATGTATACCAGAAACAAACTGGGGGTAGAATTAAAACGCAATTTTTTAAAATATTCGTTCCTGGGATGTGGGCATTGCTCGCAAAGCCAGCATTTATTGCCCATCCCGAATTGATCGAGAAGGTGGTGGTGAGCCCTCTTCATGAACCGCTGCAGTGCGTGTGGTGAAGGTACTCCCATAGTGCTGTTAGGGATGGAGTTCCAGGATTTTGACACAGGGAACGATGAAGGAACGGCGATTTATTTCCAAATCAGGATGGTGTGTGACGTGGAGGGGAACTTGCAGGTGGTGGTGTTCCCATACGCCTGCTGCCCTTATCCTTCTAGGTGGAAGAGGTCGCGGGTTTGGGAGGTGCTGCCGAAGTAGCCTTGGCGAGTTGCTGCAGTGCATCTTGTAGATGGTACACATTGCAGCCACAGTGCACCGGTGGTGGAGGGAGTGAATGTTTACGATGGTGGATGGGGTGCCAATCAAGCGGGCTGCTTTGTTCTGGATGGTGTCGAGCTTCTTGAGTGTTGTTGGAGCTGCACTCATCCAGGCAAGTGGAGAGTATTCCATCACACTTCTTACTTGTACCTTGTAGATGGTGGAATGGCTTTAGGGAGTCAGAAGGGGAGAAACTCACTGCAGGATACCCAGCCTCTGACCTGCTCTTGTTGCCACAGTATTTATGTGGCTGGTCCAGTTAAGTTTCTGGTCAATGGTGACCACCAGGATGTTGATGGTGGGGTATTCGGTGATGGTAATGCCGTTGAATGTGAGGGGCGGTGGTTAGACTCCCGCTTGTTGGAGATGGTCATTACCTGGCACTTGTGTGGAGCGAATGTTAGCTGCCACTATCATCCCAAGTTTCAATGTCGTCCAGGTCTTGTTGCACGCAGGCATCGACTGCTTCATTATCTGTGGAGTTGCGAATGGCACTAAACACTGTGAAGTCATCGGCGAACATTCCCACTTCTGACCTTATGTTGGAGGGAAGGTCATTGATGAAGCAGCTGAAGATGGTTGGGCCGAGGACACTGCCCTGAGGATCTCCTGGGGTTGAGATGATTGACCTCCAACAACCACAACCATATTCCTTTGTGTTAGGTATGACTCCACCCAATGGAGTTTTCCCCCCGATTCCCATTGACCTCAAATGTACTAGGGCTCCTTAATGCCACACTCGGTCAAATGCTGCCTTGATGTCAATGGCAGTCACTTTCACCTCACCTCTGGAATTCAGTTCCTTTGTCCATGTTTGGACCAAGGCTGTAATGAGGTTGGGAGCAGAGTGGTCTTGACGGAACCCAAACTGGGCATCAGTGAGCAGGTTATTGGTGAGTAAGTGCCGCTTGATAGCACTGTCGATGATACCTTCCATCAATTTGCTAATGATTGAGAGTAGACTGATGGGCCGGTAAATGGCTGGATTGGATTTGTCATGCTTTCTTTGGACAGGGCATATCTGGGTAGTTTTCCACATTGTCGGATAGATGCCAGTGTTGTAGCTGTACTGGAACAGCTTGGCTAGAGGCGCGGCTAGTTCTGGAGCACAAGTCTTCAGCACGATAGCCGGGATGTTGTCAGGGCCCATAGCCTTTGCTGTATCCAGTGCACTCAGCCGTTTCTTGATATCACGTGGAGTGAATCGAATTGGCTGAAGACTGGTTTCTGTGCTGGTGGGGACCTCAGGAGTAGGCCGATATGGCCATCCACTCAGCACTTCTGGCTGAAGATGGTTGCAAACGCTTCAGCCTTGTCTTTTGCACTCACGTGCTGGGCTCCACCATCATTGAGGATGTGATATTCATGGAGCCTCCTCCTCCCGTCAATTGTTTAATGGTCCACCACCATTCACGACTGGATATGACAGGACTGCAGAGCTTTGATCTGATCCGTTGATTGTGGGATCGCTTAGCCCTGTCTATAGCATGCTGCTTCCGCTTTTTAGTATGCATATAGTCCTGTGTTGAAGCTTCCCCAGGTTGGCACCTCATTTTCAGGTATGCCTGGTGCTGCTCCTGGCATGCTCTTCTACACTCCTTGTTGAACCAGGGTTGGTCCCCTGGCTTGATGGTAATGGTAGAGTGAGGGATATGCCGGGCTATGAGGTTACAGATTGTGGTGGAATACAATTCTGCTGCTGCTGATGGCCCACAGCGCTTCATGGATGCCCAGTTTTGAGCTGCTAGATCTATTCTGAATCTATCCCATTTAGCACGGTGGTAGTGCCACACAACAAGATGGAGGGTGTTCTCAGTGTGAAGACGGGACTTCGTCTCCACAAGGACTGTGCAGTGGTCACTGCCACCAATTCGAAGATTATAAGACCACTTTGTTTGGAATTCCAATAATTTTGACACAATGCTACAAATCATTTACATAAATGATCCACGGAAGTCCACATTACTGCATGAGACTGTCACAATCACTTTGCGTTGTATTTTAAAGTTTTCTTCCACTGAAGGGCAGGGACAGGGTCCCATGGCTAATCTAGATCCAAATTCAGAGCACAGTATTCTGTTTTTCAGATTAACAGCAGTTTTCACACAGTTTTTTGCATACAAGCCTTAAGATGATTTTATTTGGCACTTTTATTTTACCTACGCATTTCATTTATTTCACATAGCCTAGAGCTCAGGAAATGTCACATATTATTAAATTAAATGTTTATTTCATTAAGCATTATACTGCATTGTAGGATTTTTACATAAACACCACCGCAACACTAATTAAATGGCTGTGGACTTCACATTGACTCATAGCTGAGAGGGTCCTAACTAAATGTAAACTTGCAACCTGAATCTAGGGTCAATTCCTTTTGTTTCAATAGGTGCTTGCTAGAACCCATATTGCTGGATTCTGGGTCTCCTTGATTTTGACAAACCCAATAGGTAAAGATGACATTGCATCGAGTACCAAAGAGGGTGCATTAAGAAAGTTTTTATCTTGAGCATTAAAGACTCCCACCAAGTCACAATTGCAAGAGGCGCTCCAAATGAACATCTGTGCATCCAATTAATCGTGCAATGACCTTCCCTGATATTCTTTAAATATGTTCTGGAGCAAGTCACACAATGCAGGCAGTGAATTGGTAACTGCATTGAGATCACTTTGATATTCACGGTAGTGAGTTATCACTATATAGGCAGTACATGTATCACGAACCAGCAGTTAAGAGGTGCAACTTCTCATGTACGAATATTAATTACATACACTGCTGACAGAACCAAGTCTCAGAGGTGAGAGTGCAATCTACTAAACCAAGCTTAGTCAGAAAGTTGAGGGTTCAAATACACTCCAGAACTTCAGCAGATAATCTAAATTGTCACTCCAGTGCAGACTGAAGGAATACTGCAGCACTTTCTTATGTCTCCAAGACATAGGCCCAAAAATTAGTCCCGCGATGCGAGAGTACGCACTGTGTACTCTCGCGTATTCGGTCACCAATTGCCGGTTTTCTGCATGCACTGCGCATGCGCTGAAAACCGGCACTTGGTTTTTGGAAAAGGGGGCGGTTCCTCGGTGCACGCTACAGGCTGCGCGCACGCTGTGCACTTAGTGCTTTGGATGCGCAGGTAAGGACGGAAGATTTTAGAAATGAAAAAAGGAGTAAGACCCACTTTTAACAAGGTAAGTAGTGAATTAAGTATTATTTTGAATTTTTTTTTAACAGGTATATCTTTTTTAGAGACTTTAAAGACAGGTAAGTTTATTTTTATAACTTTTTAAAAGATTTTAAATTTTTTCAAAAATTTAATTTTTTATTTAAAATGGTTAATTTATTTAACTATACTTATTTTATTAATGTGATGGTTTTTTTTTATTTAATTGAGGTTTAGCTGTTATTTTGGGGGTGTATAAGATTCATAGCTTTCACAGCACGTATGTGAAACTTATGAATGGAAGATGGTGTGCTGCCATTGGCTCTAACTGAGTCACGTGATCCCACAGCTCGCACGAATTCACTACGCCGGTGGGATACGCAAGCCCAGCACAGCAGCTGTCCAGAACATCAAGTTCGTGCGAGCTGGATCTGAAAAAGCCAACGCGGAGTGAGAGATCGCGGGGAAGCCTTACCCTCGCGTCAACACTCAGTCTTTAATTTCTGGGCCATAATATGGTATTATATATAGTGGCATGATACATGACTGTTCACTAAAATGTGTAACTAGTATCATATTAGGCCATCGTGGATGGGAGCTGGGGAGAGGCAAGTGGAGGGTATGCACTTTTTACTATGGAGGGGAAAATTGGCAGACAGATCAACACAGCGAGCCTTGGTGCACGTTGTAAGCTAATTCATTTTCAATATTTCATTTCAATTTTGAGTGTTAATACCAACTGGCCCTTGAAAAGCAACATGCATTTTCCCCCAGCTGTTAAGCTAGTCATACCAAATCAGACTGTGCCATTATCCTAAAAGCAATGCTACCTGGAGTTTGGTGGTAAATGGCACAGACGTGAACGTGGCTTTTAACACCGTTTCCTGTGTACCAATGAAGTTGCCTGCCAGAGAATTATCGACACTATGCTTCCAGATTAAATAAAAGTATTTTGGTGTCGTACTTCATAATAATTCTATTAAAAATACAAATGAAAGGATTTTTTTTGATTAAAAGGTGTACTTTTGCCTTCACTACTAAATTTTGTTTTCATCACCAAAAATAACTGCGACAGAAAATTTGTCTTTGTAACAAAAAGGGAATCAAAGGTTTCATATGGTTTTGTTTTTTTGTCCAGCAAGACAAAAAAAAAGTCCAGATTTCTAGTGTTTCCCTCCAAATAAGTTTCAAGGGCAAGAAGGATTCTAATTCTGATAATCATGGGAAAAACCACTGGCATGCTTATTAGTGAACAGATTTTCCACTATGAGAGGGGAACCGTGATATTGTACAGAATCTTTGTATCTGCCCCCTGAAAACAGAAAGCATTAAATATTGGAGTCGTAATATGACACCCAAGGACATTTGAGCTGTGTAGCCGATCAACTCCAATATTCAAACCGCTTTAAATGTTACGACAAAGAACCAGTCATACCAAAAAAAACTAGCCCCATTTTACAAGTAGGCGTAGCCACAAATATAAACCAAACACATTTGTGCAAAGTTCTGTTTGGATATGTGAACATCTGCTACAATTTCATAACAAATTCCTTCTCTTTCATTTGAAAGCACCCAGTTCTTCACCAGTGACAGATTGAAGTACTTTTCAGATAGTAATATTCCATTATTCTACTGCCTTTTTTGTCCATTCACTCAATTTTATATCAAGACATTCCTAAGTTCTAGCACAAGGCTACGCAAGTAGGCACAAATTCTTCAGAAATACTAAAACTTAGAAAGCAGGATCTAAAGCCATGAAAAAAAACATGTTGAAATGCCATAATCCCAGGCACAATACTCATGTTTATTATGCTATCAAAGGAAAGGAAACTGGATCTACTTAAAATACTTCAAAGTTTGAAAATGTTTTTGTCATTACTTTCTTCCCCTTTTCCATTCCTTACCCTATCCTTCAGGCAAAGATGAGCAGTAATCTATTTCCAAGATCTGCCAGTATTGTTTTGTAACCTCAAGGAGGCTGAGTGTCCATAGGAGCACCTGAAATAGACTGTCTTACGATTGTCCTTCTGTCTGAGAGGATTGAATAAAACACATTATGGTGGAAGTGCGCAACAGTCGGAATCTCAGACCCGATACTGACTTCCACAGTAGAGAGAGAGTCAACACAGTATTGCATCACATCATGGAATCCAAAACTAAATACTTCAGAAAGCTGTACCTCGTTTAAGCGAAGCAACCACTTTCTATTAAAAATGATTCACTTATTTGGGGTATTGTCCTAAGCAAAATACTAGATAATACGGAATGAAAAGTGAACATTCTGCCTCAGCACATTTAAGGAAACTTTTCAGTCAAATGTGTAGCACAGAGAAACTACCATAATTTAATCTCAGCTGTTCAAAGATTTTTTTTTGTGAAATCAACAACAGCTACCTGGCAGTTGAGTCTTCATTTGCCATTTTTATCCAGAAAAAGGTTTTTTTTTTGTACGAGGTGAAATAATCTCAAAAAATTGCCATTTTGAGATCTGAAGCCATAGTCCCATTACAAAGGGGGTCCCCTGTGGCCATCCCCCTTTCAAACAGATATTGTTGAGGGAGATGGCTTATCGGGGGAAGGCAGCAGCAGCCAACTTCCTGGCACCATGGGTGGTCCTGCTGCACAGGACGGGAGGAAAAAGAGCGGGAGAGCTATAGTGATAGGGGATTCTATTGTAAGGGGAATAGATAGGCGTTTCTGCGGCCGCAAACAAGACTCCAGGATGGTATGTTGCCTCCCTGGTGCAAGGGTGAAGGATGTCTCGGGGCGGCTGCAGGGCATTCTGGAGGGGGAGGGTGAACAGCCAGTTGTCGTGGTGCATATAGGTACCAACGATATAGGTAAAAAACGGGATGAGGTCCTAAAAGCTGAATATAGGGAGTTAGGAGGTAAATTAAAAAATAGGACCTCAAAAGGTAGTAATCTCAGGATTGCTACCAGTGCCACGTGCTAGTCAGAGTAGAAATAGAAGGATATTTCAGATGAATACGTGGCTAGAGGAATGGTGCAAGGGGGAGGGATTCAAATTCCTGGGACATTGGAACCGGTTCTGGGGGAGGTGGGACCAGGACAAACTGGACGGTTTGCACCTGGGTGGGACCGGAACCGATGTCCTAGGGGGAGTGTTTGCTAGTGCTGTTGGGGAGGGTTTAAACTAAAATGGCAGGAGGTTGGGAACCTGTGCAGGGAGACAGAGGAAAGGGAATCAAGGATAGAAACAAAAGACAGGAAGGAGAAAAGCAAAAGTGGAAGGCAGAGAAATCAAGGGTGTAAATCAAACACGGCCACAGTAAATAATAATTCTAAAAGGACTAAGTGTTAAAAAATCAAGCCTGAAGGCTTTGTGTCTTAATGAGAGGAGCATTCGTAATAAGGTGGATGAATTAGCTGCGCAAATAGATGTAAACGGATATGATATAATTGGGATTACGGAGACATGGCTCCAGGGTGACCAAGACTGGGAATTCAACATCCAGGGGTATTCAATATTCAGGAAGGACAGGAAAAAGGAAAAGGAGGTGGGGTAGCATTGCTGGTTAAAGAGGAGATTAACACAATAGTAAGGAAGGATATTAGCTCTGATGATGTGGAATCTGTATGGGCAGAGCTGAGAAATACCAAGGGGCAGAAAACGTTAGTTGGAGTTGTATACAGACCCCCAAACAGTAATGCTGAGGTTGGGGACGGCATTAAACGGGAAATTAGAGACGCGTGCAATAAGGTCACAGCAGTTATCATGGGTGACTTTAATCTACATATAGATTGGGCTAACCAAATTAGTAACAATACTGTGGAGGAGGAATTCCTAGAGTGTATACGGGATGGTTTCCTGGACCAATATGTCGAGGAACCAACTAGAGATCAGGCCATCTTAGACTGGGTATTATGTAATGAGAAAGGATTAATTAGCAATCTTGTTGTGCGAGGCCCCTTGGGGAGGAGCGATCATAATATGATCGAATTCTTCATTAAGATGGAGAGTGAAGTAGTTGACTCAGAGCCTAGGGTCCTGAATTTAAATAAAGGAAACTACGAAGGTATGAGGCATGAGTTGGCTAGGATGGCTTGGGGAACGTTACTTAAAGGGTTGATGGTGGATAGGCAATGGCAAACATTTAAAGATCGCATGAACTACAGAATTTGTTCATCCCTGTTTGGCATAAAAATAAAACAAAAAAGGTGACTCAACCGTGGCTAACAAGGGAAATTAGGGATAGCATAAGATCCAAGGAGAGGACATATAATTTGGCCAGAAAAAGCAGCAAATCTGAGGATTGGGAGCAGTTTAGGATTCAGCAAAGGAGGACAAAGGGATTAATTAAGAGGGGGGAAATAGATTATGAGAGTATGCTTGCAGGGAACATAAAAACTGACTGTAAAAGCTTCTATAGATATGTGAAGAGAAAAAGATTGGTGAAGTCAAGCGTAGGTCCCTTGCAGTCAGAATCAGGGGAATTTATAATGGGGAACAAAGAAATGGCAGACCAATTAAATACATACGATAGCAAAATACTGCGGATGCTGGAAATCTGAAATAACAACAGAAAATGCTGGAAATACTCAGCAGACCAGGCAGCATCCGTGGAGAGAGAAACAGAGTTAACGTTTCAGGTCTGGGACCCTTCATCAGAACTGGAAAAAGCTGGAGATGTAACAGATATTAAGCAGGTGCAGAGACAGGGGGGGGGTTTAGGAGGGGAGAAAGGAGTTGAAAGAACATACTGTGCTTATGTAAGAGGCAGGAAAGATAAAATGTTGCAAATGGGAATGGCAAAATCATACAGCATGAAAAATGGGGGCAGGGATTATTGTCTGAAATTGTTGAACTCGATGTTAAGTCCGGAAGATGTAAAGTGCCTCATCGAAAGATGAGGTGCTGTTCCTCGAGCTTACGTTGAGCTTCCTTGGAACAATGTAATAGGCCGAGGACAGAGAGATCAGAGTGGGAGTGAAGCGGAGAATTAAAGTGACAGGCGACCGGAAGCTCAGGGTCACCCTTACGGACTGAACGGAGGTGTTCCGCAAAGAAGTCACCCAATCTGCGTTTGGTCTCCCCAATGTAGAGGAGACCGCATCGTGAGCAGCGAATACAGTATATTAAATTGCAAGAAGTACAAGTAAATTGCTGTTTCACCTGGAAGGGGTGTTTGGGGCCCTGGACAGTGGGAAGGGAGGAGGTAAAAGGGCATGTGTTGCATCTCCTGTGCTTGCACGGGAAGGTGCCAGGCGAAGGAGAAGGGCTGTTAGGGGTGATTGAGGAGTGGACCAGGGTGTCGCGAAGGGAGTGGTCCCTTCGGAATGCTGAAAGGGGAGGTGAGGGGAAGATGTGTTTGGTGGTGGGATCACGTTGGAGGTGGCGGCGGATTATCTGTTGAATGTGGAGGCTGGTGGGATGAAAGGTGAGGACAAGGGGAACCCTATCGTGGTTCTGGGAGGGAGGGGAAGGGGTGAGAGCAGAAGTGCGGGAAATGGAACGGACACGGTCAAGGGCCGTGTCAACCACAGTAGAGGGGAATCCTCGGTTGAGGAAAAAGGAAGACATGTCGGAAGCACTGGTATGGAAGGTGGCATCGTCGGAACAGACGCGGCGGAGACGGAGAAACTGGGAGAATGGAATAGAGTCCTTACAGGAAGCGGGGTGGGAGGAAGTGTAGTCCAGGTAGCTGTGGGAGTCAGTGGGTTTGTAGTGGATGTTTGTCGAAAGCCGATCGCCAGAAATGGAGACGGAGAAGTCAAGGAAGGGACTTTGGTTCTGTCTTCACAAAGGAGGACACAAATAACCTCCCAGAGATGTCGGGGAACATAGGGTCTAATGAGAGGGAGGAATTGAATGAAATCAGTATTTGTAGGGAAATGGTGTTAAGGAAAGTGACGGGATTGAAGGCCGATAAATCCTCAGGGCCTGATAATCTACATCCTAGGGTACTTAAGGAAGTAGCCCTAGAAATAGTAGATGCATTGCTGGTCATCTTCCAAAATTCTATAGACTCTGGAACAGTTCCCATGGATTGAAGGATAGCTAATGTAACCCCACTATTTAAAAAAGGTGGTAGAGAGAAAACGGAGAATTATAGACCGGTAAGCCTGACATCGGTAGTGGGGAAAATGCCATTATAAAATAGCAGAGCACTTGGAAAACAGTGACAGGATCGGACAAAGTCAACATGGATTTACAAAAGGTAAATCATGCTTGACTAATCTACTGGAATATTTTTGAGGATGTAACTGGTAGAATAGATAAGGGAGAACCAGTGGATGTGGTGTATTTGGACTTTCAGAAGGCTTTCGATAAGGTCCCGCATAAGAAATTAGCGTGCAAAGTTAAAGCACATGGGATTGGGGGTAAGGTACTGTCTTGGATAGAGAACTGGTTCGCAGATAGGAGGCAAAGAGTTGGAATAAACGGGTCTTTTCCGAGTGGCAGGCAGTGACTAGTGGGGTACCGCAGGGATCGGTGCTAGGACCCCAGCTATTCACATATATATATATATATATATATAAAAATGATCTAGACGAGGGAACTAGATGTAATATCTCCAAGTTTGCAGACGACACAAAGCTGGGTGGGCGTGTGTGCTGTGAGGAGGATGCAGAGAAACTCCAGTATGATTTGGACAGGTTGGGTGATTGGACAGATGCATGGCAAATGCAGTATAATGTGGATAAATGCGAGGTTATCCACTTCGGTGGCAAAAACAGGAAGACAGATTATCTGAACGGCAATAGATTGGGAAAAGGGGAAGTGCAACGAGACCTGGGTGTCCTTGTGCACCAGTCGCTGAAGGTAAGCATGCAGGTGCAGCAGGCGGTTAAGAAGGCAAATGGTATGTTGGCCTTCATAGCGAGAGGATTCGAGTACAGGAGCAAGGATGTCTTGCTGCAGTTGTACAGGGCCTTGGTGAGACCACACCTTGAGTATTGTGTGCAGTTTTGGTCACCTTATCTGAGGAAGGATGTTCTTGCCATGGAGAGAGTGCAGCGAAGATTCACCAGACTGATACCTGGGACGGCAGGAATGACGTATGAGGAGAGATTGGGTCGATTAGGCTTATATTCGCTAGAGTTTAGAAGAATGAGAGGGGATCTCATTGAAACTTATAAAATTCTAACAGGACTAGACAGACTAGATGCAGGAAGGATGTTCTCGATGGCAGGGGAGTGCAGAACCAGGGGTCACAGTCTAAGGATAAGGAGTAAGCCATTTAGGACTGAGATGAGGAGGAATTTCTTCACCCAGGGAGTGGTGAACCTGTGGAATTCTCTACCACAGAAGGCAGTTGAGGCCAATTCATTAAATATATTCAAGAAGGAGTTAGATATATTTCTTAAGGCTAAAGGGATCAAGGGATATGGGGAGAAAGCAGGGACAGGGTACTGAATTTGGATGATCAGCCATGATCTCATTAAATGGCAGAACAGGCTCGAGGGGCCAAATGGCCTACTCCTGCTCCTATCTTCTATGTTTCTATGTAATCAATTAAGGTCTTTTTGAACACTATCCTAAGCTGATGTTTCAACCCAGTATTGCTGGAGCATCTCTTCTTTGGATCAAACATTAAATTGAGACCCCTTTATGTCTGTTTTCGTACTTCAGGTGGATGGCGCTAGTTAGGTGTCAGCTGTGGCTCAGTGACCCGAGAACCTGTCTGCCCTCTCAGGAGAATCCGTGGCACTATTTGAAGAAGAGCAGGGGAGTTGTCCCCAGTGCCCTCGCCAATATTTATCCCTCAACTAACATCACTAAAAACAGATTATCTGGTCATTATCTCATTGCTGTTTGCAGAACCTTGTGTGCAAATTGGCTGCTGCGTTTCCTACATTACAATAGTGTCTACACTTCAAAAGTACTCCATTGACACTTTGATATGTCCTGAGGTCATGTAAGGTGCTATAAATGCTAGCCTTCCTTTTTTTTTGACACCCCATGCTCTCTGTGGCTAAACCTTTCTAATATTCTCAGATTATCCTGGAGGGCAAGGACAATCCTAGCATATTTTCCCAATGACCAATTGCCTCCTCTGGCCCCCAATCCTCATCTTTCTATCCTCATCTCCAAAGCAGTGCCAACAGCTTATGGAATTTTGTGTCACAGAGATGGGGACCATCGGTGTGGCTGCCGATGTCTCCCCACTCATGACCCTTCCAGACAGTCTTGCACCTCAATCCTTCTCTCTTAGCTCTCCTTGCCCCTACTCGGGCACTTATCTTCTATTTAAATCTACTGCCATAAGAACATAAGAAACAGGAGCAAGAGTAGGCCATTCGGCCCCTCGAGCCTGCTCCGCCATTCAATAAGATCATGGCTGATCTTCTATCTGAACTCCTCCTTCCCGCACTATCCCCATATCCCTTGGCATTCAAAAATCTATCGATCTCTGTCTTGAATATACTCGACAACTGAGCATCCACAGTCCTCTGGGGTAGAGAATTCCAAAGATTCACAACCCTTTGAGTGAAGAAATTTCTCCTCATCTCAGTCCTAAATGGTTGACAGCTGAAAATTTTGTACCCTTGCTTCTCCACCCCAGCCCCGACTTCTGAGACTGTGACCCCAAGATCTAGACTCCCCAGCCAGGGGAAACATTCTCCCTGAATCTACCCAGTCAAGCCATTACCTCTCCTCAAAGAAGCCCTTCTTCACATCCTGTGTCCTCTCAAAACTACCACTCTATATCAAATCTGACCTTACTGTCAAACTTCTCAAATGCACTGTTGCAACCTAGCTCCATACTCACCTATCCTATAATTCTGGTTCAAATTTCTTCAGTCCAGTTTTACACGACAACAGCACTGAAACTACCTTGGTCAAAGCCACCGATGACATCCTGACTGTAACTGTGGGGCATTATTCCTCCTTGTATTGCATTCAACCAATCTATCCTTCTCCATGGTCCACCTCAGTGAAGCTGCCCTTGCCTGGTTCCTACCTATCAAATGTGACCAAGATAATGGTTTCTCTTACTGACCTTGCAGTCACCTCCAAGCACTCCAACATTCCATCCTTAGCCCTTTTCTTTTTCTCACTTTACATGTTGTTTCTCAGTGCCATTATCCATAGGGATAGGGTTAGTTTCTACATTATGATATCCAGTTCCACCTCTGCTGTAAGATTGCATGTCTGACCAAGATGAGCCAGAGTTCCCTTTAACGGAATATCAGGTAGACAAGAGCGACCCTATTTGGTTCCAGCCGAAAACTTCGTACCCTTGCCTCTCCACCCCATCCCCGACTTCTCCCTCAGGCTGAAGTAAATGGTCCACAGTCTCCCATCCATTATTAAGACTGCCTACTCTATTAGCACAATATTGTTGTCTCCGCTCATTTCTCACCCCTACTGTTGTCGAAACTCTTGTAATGTAAGTTGTCATTATATGCTTTTGTTAACTCCAGGCTAAATTCCTCCAACGCTATCCTTGGTGGCCTCCTAAGCTCCACAATCTGCAAACTCCAATTCAACTAAAACTCTCAACTGCATCCTGTCCTGTTGAAACATCATTCTTGTTCTCACAATCCTCTACTGGCTCCCTATCCCTCAATGGAATGAATTCAAAATCCTCACCCTAACTGATAAATCCCTCCACTATCTCTTCCATCTCAAACCACTGCAACCTACTCCAGCACAGCGCCCCAACCTTGCTCCACCAATGGTGGTAAAGTCTCCAGCCACCTTGGCCCTACTCTCTTGAACTCTCTCCCTAAATCCCTTCAGATTTGATTTCTCAGGAACACGGCTTCTCTCTCTGCCTTTAAAAGCCTTCTCTAAACCTATCTTTTTGACTTTGTTTTTGGTCACCACTTTTAATTCTTCTTTCAATGCTCAGTGTCCATTCTTCCTTCATGGAACTTCGGGACACCTTACTGTGTTAAAGGCACTACATAAATAGAAGTTGTTCTGTCAGAACAAAAGGCTTTCACACCTATTCGCCCTGTCCTCAATGACCCTTCTGTAGTTTCAATGGGGCTGTAGATATCTATTGGTTAGTGGATGACAGTTTAGCTTTACTTTCGTTCATTTAATGCAGTATCCAATTCACTTAAAGGCCCTGGAAAACATGGGAAGTCATTAGAAAAGGATTTCATTTACTTAAGCAGAATATTTAATCATCATGTCTTCACTTGTGTGGGCTGCATTGAATTTCTTGCCAGACATTTTGTTTATTTGGGTTTGCTCTTAATTGAATTCTTGCCAAAAGACTCATGAAGCACAGAGAATATGATTATATAGCTCTAATCTATTACAAATCAAATGATGTATAAATGGAAGAGCGAAGCTTAAGCTGTTCATACTAGTCATCCGAGTTCCAAGGCTGAACTCCAGCATAAATATCCATTGTTAACTAGTTATCTATAATACATGCTAGACTTTGTCTTAGTTCTTTTTGTGGTCTTGTACCTGGATGATTTGTGAGGCAAGAAATCTGTGAGCCACTTTAATGTCGTATAATTATTCCTTAAATTATTATTTTTGAAGCATGTTGCTGTTCTGCTGTTAGCAATTTCCCTTCTCATCAATGAAGGCAATTAAAAAAAGAGGGTTGATGGAAGCAGAGGATTTAAAAAATGTAATTGCCATAGATGTAAATAAAAACAAGTAATACCGTGTGGAGTTGTATGGTAAACTGACAACTTGGAGCTCTGCAGTACAGCTTTCACAGCAGGGTACATTACTACAGATTAAATAGAAATAATGTGAATTTGATTACATGAAAATTCTATCTCCAGTATATATTAAAGGTCAACTACTAATAAACTGTTGGTGACATTTGTTAAGAATAGCAAAGAACCATTGGATTTTAAATGAAAAGGTAAAATATAGTAATTGGTTCTATGTGGAACTGGTTCTGTTCTCAACTCTTGGTAGGGGTTATAAGCTCTGTTGTCCTCGGTAAGCTTTCTACAGACTTCGAGAAATGATACACTTGTTGAGAGCAGATCAGTTCCATACAGCTAATGGTTGCAATGTTATAAATTTAAGCTTTCTGATTTTTGGGCTTAACTGACATAAATGAGATTTTCAACCGAGCAGTAATTTTTAAAACTCAGGTTAAACCTATGGGCAGGTTTCCACTGTTCAACATGCATTACAAAATAGTAAATACATTCTTTAGATATTCATTTATGATTTAATATAAATAGCAAACAGGAGAAATCTTCCATAATTGGTAAAAATGGCATAATTCATGCCAATGGAAAAATGAGTGAAGGGGGCATATAAAGACATAAAAGGAATGGCAGAATGGTTGAGGCTGTTGATATAAGTTAGATGCTATTATAGCATTGGGATTGAACGTGGGGATGGGCCAGATTAGCAACAGGTGCGAACCAGTGTGGGGTGAGAGGGGGCTGTTTGGTTGGCAGGAGCATGCTCTACAGCAGTGCTTTGTACCAGCATGACTAATCAACAAATAACGTTAATTATTTTGACTGTATTTAACCCAAGCGTGTGAATAAGTAGGATTGAGGGGATATATTATGAGGGACCCACGGGTATATTTTGCAGTACTGTCCACTCTTGATCATTCTAAGTCATTTTTTCCATGAAAAATGTAATTATCAGATCGTTTGAATTAAGCAACTTTGAATTAAGATTAGGCGGCACATAAAACTTATGCTCAATGCTCTTAAGATTATACTGAAAAACACTGAGGAACTTGGTTCAAATAACAGTCAAAAAAATTAAAATAATTGTTCATCAGTCAGCAGATATCTTAGGGCACCTAACAGTGAACATGAGAAACTCACAGAAGTTTTCAATTGGACTTCCAATTAAAAAACATTTCTTTGAATTTGTGGTCACATTATTGCACAGAAAAAAACATTCTGGCCCCTTTTTTAAATTGTTGTGTAAAGGCTAATGAAGCAATACTCTGTGCTTTTTCATTCCCCAAGGACATTTGCCGACTTCCCAGAAGCTGACCAAGTGGGCCAAACAACAGCTGCCAATCTGATTTCTGAAGACAAACAACAGAAAGGTGAGATGAGTATTGAGTTTTTCCCTCCCCGGTTTATCAGTAGAAAGGCTGTCTGTTCTGAAGGTACTCCATCCAGAGGCCCAGTCAAGAACTTATCACAACTGAGATAGCCCTGGAATGCAATTCTGGAACATCTCAGCTATGAAGCAAGATCTTTACCAAACTAAATTTCAGCTGACAGCTTGTTGCCAAAGGATGCATCAATAGACAATGCGCTGAAAACGGCATTTCCGATCTG
This sequence comes from Squalus acanthias, assembly GCA_030390025.1. NCBI lineage: Eukaryota > Metazoa > Chordata > Chondrichthyes > Squaliformes > Squalidae > Squalus > Squalus acanthias. The sequence continues at coordinate 125,845,961 of CM059433.1, forward strand.
TCAAGAATCCTCGAGAGATCGGACGCCTGCCCTGGAGAAGGACCTCTGCGGATGGAGAGTTCCACTTTCTGCAGAACCTCCGCCCGCTGAAATCACTTAAAAATCGTACGCCTGGTAAAAGCAGGCGTAATGCCTGCTTTTACCAGCATAAGAGTTTAAAAAAGTTTAAAAAAAAATTTCCCCCACTCATTTGTAATTTAAAAATACTTTTAAAAAAGGTAAGTTTATTTTTAGCCCTGTAAAAAAACTTTACTTTTTTCAAAAAATTAAATTTGTTTAAAATATTTAATTTAATGTCATTTTAACTCATTTTAAAAACGTGATGGTTTAAAAAAAAATATTTAATGTTTTGCTGTCTTTTTTCAGTGATCCCTATTCATACTTTTGACAGGTCTATCTGTCAAAAGTATCATGATGCGGAGATGCCGGCGTTGGACTGGGGTGGACAAAAATGAGAAGTCGCACAACACCAGGTTATAGTCCAACAGTTTTATTTAAAATTACAAGCTTTCGGAGCTATCGATCGCCCCTTCTTCAGGTAAAGTTACAAATGTAATTTTAAATAAATCTGTTGGGACTATAACCTGGTGTTGTGCGACTTCTCATTTTTGTCAAAAGTATGAAGGGGGATTCCCTTCTCCCATTGGCTCGCCTGGCCCACGTGATCCCAGGGACGCTTGCGAACCGCATGTGCCCCTGGGATACGTGGGCCCTGCGCATTTCGACTGTGGAGAGGCCCAGGATTGGAAATGGCCGGACCTTGGGAGCCCTCAGGTAAGGGCGTAGATGTTTTCCCCGATAGGAGGCATCCGCACGCAGGAAGCCTCCTATCGGAAATTACGGGCCATTGTAGCTACCTGTATACACAAAATCGACTATAACCAAGGTAGAAAAAAAAATCAAAAATTAATTGACAGATCTTAACTTTGTATCCCTTTGGTTGAGATACTACCACCACCACACCAGTCATACTGTTCCACTCATTGTCCTAACTGACCATAAGTTAAAGTGCATACACTTCCTTAAGTAGTTTAACTGTTGTCAGTTTCGTTTTGCCCATTTTCTCTTAAAAAGAAAAATCTTGCATTTATATAACACCTTTCATGACCACAAGACAACTCAAAATGCTTACAATCAATGAAGTACTTTTGAAGTATAAACAGAAAATGCTGGAAATAATCAGGTCAGGCAGCATGTGTGTTTTTTTTCTCTCTTCATAGATGCTGCCTGACCTGCTGAGGATTTCCAGCATTTTCTGTTTATATTTCAGATTTCCAGCAACTGCAGTATTTGGCCTTAAGTACTTTTGAAGTATAGTTACTGCTGTAGTGTAGGGAAATGCAGTAGCCAATTTGTGCACAGTAAGATCCCACAAACAGCAATTATATAAATGACAAGATAATCTGTTTTAAGTGATGTTGGTTGAGGGATAAATATTGGCCAGGACACTGGGAGAACTCTCCTGCTTTTGTTCAAATAGCGCCATGGGATCTTTCGCATCCACCTACAAGGGTCTCATCGGAAAGGTGGCACCTCCAACAGTGCACACTCCCTCAGTACTGCACAGAAGTATCAGCCTAGATAATGTGTTCATGGGTGGGGTGTAAACACATGACTCAGATAGAAGAGTGCCATCAATGAGCTTTGGCTGACATCTTCCCTCCCCTCCTTTTCCCTTGAAGGCATTGACATTGTTGGGGGCACAGTTCCATGGGTCCTGGATACCTCCAGTGCCTCACTAAAGTGGCTATTTTTCATGTGTGAGCCTAGATAAAGAGTACCAGTAAGTTATTCAATAGGGGGGTTAAAATGACAAGCCAGACCCGATCCTGCCCTAATCTACTGCCGCTCATGTGCTTTTCAGCAGGGGCTACCAGATAATAATCAGGAGTAGAACCCTAGCTGATTTTTCCCTCCCTAATCTAAGGGCACTGAGACCAACTGTAGCACCCAAATTGTCACTGTAGCCAGCTAACTCGGCACAGTCCAAAAATTGAACTTAGCAGCTTTCGGTTCAATGTTGTTAATCCTTCCTTTAACTTTCCCGTTTATCTGCTCTTGTATATTGCAATAACATGTCGTGACAGTACATATAACATTTAGTTATAAAGCAATTTCATTTATTGAAGTGACAAGTTTATGAGGGATAATCAGAAGTAGAGAGAGATGTGCACGCCCACATTTAAAAGTATTCCAGAGTGGCATTAATATTTTACTATACTCTGCTGGCCAAATTTACTTAGCATTTAACTTAATGGAGAAAAATAATTTGCCAAATAAAGTTTCTATTGTCATTTCCTTAAGAAGCTGAGGATGCAGAAAAACTGTGTCATAGTTGCAAGATTAAATAGCATTTTTCACATATAAATGTACATATCAAATTCAAAACTTTAAATAAATCTTAAACCAATTTTAAACTAAATACTGGATAAATATGGGTCATAGCCTTACATTAGTGAGTTACTGCCTTAATTATTTCACCACTTCTGTTTAAATTTTTTTGAAGTTCATCTGCATGTACAGTAAAAAAGAAACCTTCATTACTATTCTTGCCAATTTGAATTTGCAAGTTAATCATTAGAAGGGCTTTCAAAAACAGTAATACATCTCCAGCAGGTTTGTTTTTTATTCCTGGAATCTAGGCCAACATACTTATCTCCCTTTATTACTTGTATTTAACATGGGCGTGGAATAATAGTTTCAGATAATGGTTTAGATTATTCAGAAAGAATCTCTCACAAACTCAATCACCTCAAAGTTTGTGTTATGAACAGGCCAATGATACTATTTGGCAACGTGCCAAGTGCACTAATAGGTTAAATCCATGATAAACTGGTTTTCTCCTGCACTAATTGCAAACTATAATGTCAAATGTATTTTTAACCTGTTTACTAGTTAAGCATTTAAATTTGGGTAATAACATATATGCAAGGCACTGGATCCTTTTGTAACAAATGCAATATAAATAAACTGTAGGACTGGAGTGCATTACAACCCAGAAACTCAGTCCAAATTGTTATCTTATGCAGTATCTTGTACCTCTGTTGTCATATTGCTTTAAATTCTGGACACCATCTCAATTTTCTAAAGATAATGATAGGATAGAGAGACATAGCATGAATTAAAAGACAGAGTTGCATTTATAGTGCAATTTTAGAAATATTTGAGTACATTTCACATTTAGTCATTCTGAAGTGTAGCAACTGTTGCTGCATAGACAAAAGCAGCAATTATTTTGCACGCAGCAAGATCGCACAATTGACAACATGATGCCCATTTAATCTGTTTTGTGGTATTAGTTGAGAGGTTACTGGAAGAATTCTCTGCTCTTCAAGTACAGGCATGGTAATTTTAAACCTTCACCAAAAACAGATTGATGTAGCTTTGGTTTAACATGGCACCTGCAATGCAACACTCCTTTATTCAGCCTCAAGTCAAACTTGAACCCACAACCTTCTGAATCAGAGGAGATAGTGCTGTTCTTTCCTCTCCTCCCCTCCCCCCTTTCCCTGCCCCTACACTTGCTTAAAAACCTGTTTGATCTCCAGCTTTTTCCAGTTTTGACGAAGGGTCATCGACCTGAAACGTTAACTCTGTTTCTCTCTCTCCACAGATGCTGCCTGACCTGCTGAGTATTTCCAGCATTTTCTGTTTTTATTTCAGATTTCCAGCATCCGCAGTATTTTGCTTTTGTATTTTGAGATAGTGCTGCCAACTGACTTTCAGTTATAAGAGCAAGGCATACCACACCACAAACAGAAAAGACCAATGATATCTGAATTTATTTTTACTAAATTTGTAATGAAAGATAACAAGCCACTATATTTTACAATTTTATATTACCTTCATTTAACTTATTGAGCATATCATCTTTGAAATTATAATCCTCACCACTGTTTAATACTCAAGATGCTGTCAGCACTTATTCTATGAATAGTCAGTCCTCACGAGGCAATCAATTTCCCAAAAGCTCTCCACCAACACTGACTGAACAATAACATATTTAAATGAAAAATTAATAATTGGGAAATATTGTATAGGTCTTGTGGAATCAAACTTACATGAGTATGTTGTGGTACACTGCATTGTAGTACCAGCATGCAATACTTATGACAATTAAATCTAAATCTTTTAACAAACTGCTTAAATGCAAGGATTATTCTGGGTACAGTAGTCTAGTGGTTATGGTAATGGACCAGCAATGCAGAGATCAGGAGTTCAAATACCGCCAAGGCAAGTTGGGAAATTGAATTCATGAAACCAAGAGAAGTAACAATATATGATTCAAGGATATAACATCAAGGTTTAGAAAATCTGTTTTTCTAGAGGTATAATTCTCACTTCGTGGGTGTTGGTTAAAGAGAGAGAGAGAGAGAGAGAGAGAGGTCCTAGGTTCAAATCCTGAATGAGACCTTATTTGTTATGATCTGAAATGCACTGCCTGAAAGGATGGTGGAGGCAGATTGAAGAGGGAACTTTCAAAAGGGAATTGGATATATACATGAAAAGGAAAAAGTTCCCCTCATTAACATATTCAAGTGGCCTAAATGCACGATTTAGGCATTCTCCCGAGACGCCTAAATAATAGGCCCCATGAATTTAGCAGTGGAACCAATGCCTACGCAGATTGGGGGCAGGCCTTCACACTGCTAAACTGGTAAGCTTTACGCCCGTTTTACGCCATAAACCATACCAATTTCTACCCTATGATGTTTTTAAAGATTGCGTTTTATTTTCTAAAACAATTTTAGCTGGCAGAAGCTACGGTGTGATCAATTCAAAATATACCTATCCACATCATTTAAAGAATATAGTAGCAGTATTACATTAAATCTGAATCTTAAATTGTTTAAATGTAAGGATTATTGTAATGTATAATGCAGGCATGCAGTTCCATTTACTCAGATTTAACTGTAAATAAAACTATACTTGATGATAGGTAATGTATTTATTTTATTATTCATACAGAATTTCCCAGCTATGCATAATTATCAGTCACAAACCAGAAGTTAGGCAACAAGAGCACGAGTGTACCTTTAAATGTTCAACAACACCAACTTGCATTTATAAAGCAACTTTAACTTAGGAAAACATCCCAAGGAACATAACAGAAGTGTAATCAGACAAAAATTGATACTTAGCCAAAGAAGGAGATATTAGATGGGGTGACTCAAAGCTTGGTCAAAGAGGTAGGTTTTAAGGAGGGTCTTAAAAGAGGAGATAGAGCGGTTTAGGGAGGGAATTTGTAGAATTTACAATGCAGAAACAGGCCATTTGGCCCAACCAGTTTATGTCGGTGTTTATTTCCACATGAGCCTCCTCCCACTCTATTTACTTCATCTAACCCTATCAACATATCCCTCTATTCCTTTCCCCCTCATGTACTTATCTAGCTTCCTCTTAAATACATCTGTGCTAATCGCCTCAACCACTCCATGTAATAGCAAATTCCACAGTCACACCACACTCCGAGTAAAGAAGTTTCTCATGAATTCCTTACTGGATTTATTAGTCACTATCTTATGTTTAAGGCCCCTAGTTTTGGACTCCCAACAAATAGAAACATATTCTCTACGTCTACCCTATCGAACCCCTTCATAATTTTAAAGACCTCTATCTCGTCACTTCTCCAGACGTTTGGGTCTAGATGGCTGAAGGCATGGCTGCCAATGGTGGGGCGAAGGGCATAGGGGATGGCAAGAGACCAGAGTTGGAAGAACTCAAAGTTCTCGGAGGGTTGTAGAGCTGGAGGAGGTTATAGAGATTGGGTAGGGCGAGGCCATGAACACAGGAGTGTGATGGAATACTCTCTACTTGCCTGGATGAGCACAGCTCTAACAACACTCAAGAAGCTCAACACCATCCAGGACAAAGTAGTCCGCTTGATCGGCACCACATTACCCTCCTTAAACATTCACTCCCTTCACCACCGATGCAATGTACCTGCAGTGTGTAACTGCAGCAACTCACCAAGGTTTCTTCGACAGCACCTCCCAAACCTGCAGTCTCTTCCACCTAGAAAGACAAGGGCAGCAGGCGCATGGGAACACTACCACCCTCCAGGTTCCCCTCCAAGTCACACAACATCCTGACTTGGAAATATATCGCTGTTCCTTCAGCGTTGCTGGGTCAAAATCCTGAAACTCCCTCCCTAACAGCACTGTGGGAGTACTTTCACCACACGGTCTGCAGCGGTTCAAGAAGGCAGCTCACCACCACTTTCTCAAGGGCAATTAGGGATGGGCATTAAATGCTGGCATTGCCAGCGGCACCTTCATCCCGTGAATGAATAAATTAAAAAAAAAATTTAAACACGACATTGAGAATTTCAAATTTGAAGCATTGGTGAACGAAGAGCCAACATAAGTCAGCAAGCACAGGAGTGATGGGTGAATGGGACACTGTGGGTACAGACAGCAGAGTTTTGGATGAGCTGAAGTTAATGGAGGTTCAGTTAGTACCATGATTCATCTCTTTCCTGTGCTATCTAGCATTAAGATATAGATCTAACTGATGTACTATATAGCCCTGTTTTTTCCCCCCCCCATCAAACAAAAGATAAGAAGCACATTGGCTGGGAGATCTGCAAAGTCCTTTTTGGTTACTCCTTTTATAAAAAAAATGAACAAATCATTTGCTAAGACATAAATTTGAAACTGTAAAACAATGATTAAATAATCAATTCCTCCAATTATTTGATACTAAATAGTGAATACCACATGTACAACAAAAAGCAGCACGCCATGAGGAATCCAATCAAGTTTCGACCACAGTCCAAAGACACGAGTGTGCACTAAGTAAATGAAAGTAATCTCCATCATTTTAGTTAGTATCCTCCCATTCTGCGACATCAAACAATATTTTGTGATGAAAGGATCATTATTACTTTATGCAGTTAGAATGAAAGACTTGCATTTATATAGCACCTTTCACGACCAACGGACGTTTCAGAACACTTTACAGCCAATGAAGTACTTTTGGAGTGTAGTCACTGTTGTAATGTGGGATACGCGGCAGCCAATTTGCGCACAGCAAGCTCCCACAAACAGCAATGTGATAATGACCAGATAATCTGTTTTTGTTATGTTGATTGAGGGATAAATATTGGCCAGGACACCGGGGATACCTCCCCTGCTCTTCTTCGAAATAGTGCCAAGGGATCTTTTACGTCCACCTGAGAGCGCAGACGGGGCCTCGGTTTAACGTCTTATCCAAAAGATGGCACCTCCGACAGTGCAGCACTCCCTCAGCACTGCACTGGAGGGTCAGCCTAGATATTTTTGCTCAGGTCTCTGGAGTGGGACTTGAACCCACAACCTTCTGATTCAGAGGCGAGTGTGCTACCCACTGAGCCACAGCTGACACTATTTACAGTTACAGATGTCAGTTAGTGAAAATGCTCAATACTGGAGCATTTTACATAATACTGGATACAAAAGAGAAGAGCTTTGATGGGCCAAGCTTGCCTTTCTCATCCATAACTTTTCTCTTATGAAAAATGGCCATCAATGTTTTCATGAAAAATCTCTTGCGCCTAGGAAATAGCATTTAGAATGAAGTCTACTAAATCAATGAATAATCTTTTGTTTGATGCCAAGTACACCTTAAATTCTTTCCATGGAATAGAATCACTAACTAGGACATGAAATGCACGTATCTTCTGGTATTAAACTAGCACCAAAGTTCTAGTAAGCCAGATGTTCACCTCTGATGGCACAAAGTAAGCTTTTTAGGAACTTACTGAGTTGGGCCTTGAAATAACCGCTGTTCTTACTGTTAAATAGGCTGAACTAGCTGATGTTGAGATTTAGTACTTCAACGAAGTAGCGTTGAATCGAGTGCCAAAGATTCCAACTTAATGCTCTCCAAAGATGATTAACGCATTCTAAGTAAGCACTCGTCTCTTCAATGTGGGAAAAACCTTGCTGCGCCAATGCCATGGATAAGTCAGCTTGAAGATGCCTGGGCTGGCCATATCCCACAAAGTCAAGTTGTCATTTTAATGATGGTAACCAGGTTTATATTAAGGATTAACTTCCTCAGGTTTTATGTTTTGTGAGTGCTTACCTGATAAATTATCAGGTCTGAAAAAGCGGATTTAGATGTATGTGCTAACTCCAATGTGATTTATTTCTGCTGGCTGGTTTCCATATGTGGATGTGGGTGTGAAGAGGAAGACTTGTGCCAGAACAAGATATACTTAACTATATATAATAGTTTGAACTCTCCTGTACTTGATTTAATTTCTCAAGTTGCTCAAGCTGTATCTTCAAGATTCCCTGAAATCTCTAACAGAACAATAGCAAGACTTTCCTGCTGTTGATGTAGATTTTATAAACAAGACTTGGGACAAATCAAACATACAAAAAGTACTGACACAATCTAAAAAACTTACTAAAATAGAATACATCTTGAGCTCACAAGGTCAAACATATAGTAGTCTCTAACACAAATTTCTTTACTTTTTATTGCAGCATCAGTATAAAGTCAGCAGATCCCAATGATACAAGCTTAAACAAAATGAAGATGGCCGCTTGCTAGCACAGGCAGGAGCAGACCGTGTTGTTCTAGTTAAGAGTTTTAAAGGGCCTGGCATTCTGAATAACATCCCCTGCTGACTTTGACACATAGGATTCTCAGGTGTCAGCTTGGCTCAGTTGGCAGCACTCTTGCCTCTGAATCAGAGGTTGTAGATTCAAGACATACTTCAGGATTTGAGCACATAATCTAGGTTGACATTTCAGTGCAATACTGATGAAATTCTGCACCACTGATGGTGCCAATTTTCGGAGACATTAAACTGAGGTCCGTCTGCCTGTTCAGATGGATGTAAAAGATCTCATGGCACTACTCGAAGAGGAGCAGGGAATCCTGACTATCCTCTTGCTGTTATAGTAGTGGAAGAATTTCTTGCTGTTATTTTTAGCATCTACAGCTGTACTCATTTCCAGTGTGCTCTTTACCCCTCTAAATCATCCTTTTGAGACACTATAAAGTTTTCTCTGGACCCTTCTTTTCTCTACAAGCTTTGCAAAGCTAATTTTTCTTTCTTATTTTACTTCTGATTATCGCATGTTTTTTGAATGTATACTTGCTAATATTAGGTATATGTTTGCCCTGCGTGTTCTTTAATATATTTTTTAATGATATTTTCTGTATGGTGTTAGGGCCATTTATCATTATTAAGTCAAACTGAGAAATCTTTTGGATGATGCCCTTGTAATGGCTTGGTTGAAATTGGGTACTCACTGTGAATGGCTATACATAAGAACATAAGAATTAGGAGCTTTAATCAGAACATTCAAGATTAAAACAATCAATTTTCTTCTTTTAACAAGTTAATAACTTTTGGTAAAAGATTAAAAAAACAGTACAAGAGAATTTATGTATAGACCACTGAATTCATGCTGCTCTTAAATCTATACAACTTAAATCTATCTTTGTGTAAATCAAATACTTGAGAAAAATAGAAGAGCCTCAGGGTTCAGAGAGAATGCTTGTTTTGCAGAACTAGGCTAAGCTAGAGTCTGAAAAACACTCATCATGATGCAATAACCTGCAATTATTATATAGCACTGACATTCCAATGCTCTTACTCAATGTTTACAGCAGTGCAATCTCACTCCCACTAATTGGAGCAGCTAGCTGTGCAACAAAACGAGTCACGCAACAGAATGTGTTTATGTAACCATGACCCTATTTATACAGACTACCTATTAAGATCAAATATATTGTAATAAATTGTTGATTTGTATGGCATGTTTGTGCCCGAGGTCCCAAAATGAGTAAAAGTCAGTGACTTAACTATTCTCAGCTCAGTATATTGAGTAAAAGATTCTGCATTTAAAGCATCCTTAAATCTATTTTACAAAACTATAGTACAGTATTTAGGAGAAATTAAGTCCAGATTAGTGAACATTGAAGTCCACTTTATTGTCAATTTAATAGTTTCTGAAAGCAGAGCTCTGCTAAATCAGACAGCTTACAAATCTGGAGATTACTAATGCTAACTGGGAATCTGATCCCTATAGGTACTTCTATACTCTTTTTCTGTTCCAGTCTAGGGAAAGTGACCACCAAGCACTGTGCTTCTCCCATTTTAGATTTGATGCCAGATGCTGGTCTTTATAAATCTGTTGGGCTGTGTAAGAGAGAGACCCAATTTCACAAGAGTGCACATTTTTGTGGGTCAGTTTTTTGCAGATTTGGTCATTTATACTTTGGAATGCAACTTATGGAGGGAGAACTGAATAATTACCCGCAAACAAAATTGTGCGAATGCACAACTCTTGAAATTATACAATGTTGTATGCAACTCATTAATTAGGAAGACAGACATTTCTCAGATTTTTTACGTGAAAACTCACACTGTTGACCTTTTATGCATTAGTGGGTTTCCTGTTAATGTTCTAAACTAGTTTTACTTGTATCAATAAATAATTTGAGAAGTCGTACAACACCAGGTTATAGTCCAACAGCTTTATTTGAAATCACAAGCTTTCGGAGCGCCGCTCCTTCGTCAGGTGAAGTCAATTAACATGTCCCAGAGTATAATAATAGGATTTATTGCACTACCTGAAATATGCCAGGTAATCGCATGGCAGCAGTAATCCACTTCCACATTTTCCCTTTTACTGTCCAACCTTCTCTTTTGAGCTCTCAATACTTGTATGTTCCTTTAGTTGGAAGAGCCAGCAAGTGAGTGACAAATTTGAATTTCTGTAAGTGAAAAGGCATCCTGGTTGATGGGCAAAATACAGTTAGTTTTTTCTTCCTTTAAGGGAAGACCTTCCTTGTTCCTTGCACAAAGAAATGGGAGCTGCGCTAACTGAACGCCTTGCTCATACGTTTAATAGTGTCTAGAGTCTGGGATTGTTCCTACTGACTGGAGGGAGGCTCATGTTATACTGAAATGCAACAAGTTAGAACTGAGAAATGATAGGCTCATTAGCTTGACATGAGTTATAGGATAGTTGTTAGAAGGCATCATTAGGGATACTCTATGACCACCATGACAGAGAAGAACTTATTAGAGACTCATAACATGGCTTCTGGAAAAGGTCATGTCTTACCAACCTGGTTAAATTCTACAAAAAGGTTATTAGGTTGATGGATCAAGGTAGCCCTGTAGACATTGTATATTTGGATTTACAAAGAACTTTTGACCAGGTGTAACACAATAGGTTACTATATGAGAGTTCTCTGGGATTGGAGGTCGTGTCCTGGGTTAGATCGAGAACTGGTTGCATTCTCAGACAGAGGGCTGCCATTAATACTAGTGGCTCTGCGTGGAGATCGGTTACTAGAGGAGTCCTGCAGGGAGCAGTGTTAGGACCATTAATTTTAACAATCTACATCATCGATCTGGATGAATGCATTGGGGCAACTGTCCGCAGCTTTGCGATGACTCAAAGATCTGCACTGGTGTCCTCAAGAATAAAAAAAATTACAATCGGATGTAAATGCGATGGGGAAAGTGCCCGTGTCTGGCAGATAACATTTTACGTACATAAATGTAGTATTATACATGCAAGTAGAGCTCATGCCAAACATGTGTATATCACATGTAAGGAAATTAAGGAGAGTATCCGACTAAAAACAAGGACATATAAGGTAGCCAAACTTAGTGGGAGGATAGAAGATTGGGAAGTCTTCAAAAGACAGCAAAAAGTAACTAAAGGATTGATTAAGAAAGGGAAGATAGATTATGAAAATAAATTAGCAAAAAATATAAAAACAGATAGCAAGAGTTTCTATAGTTATATAAAAAGAAAAAGGGTGGCTAAGGCAAACGTAGGTCCCTTAGAGGATGAGACCGGGAAATTAATGATGGGAAACATGGAGATGGCAAAAATGCTGAATAAATATTTTGTTTCAGTCTTTACGGTAGAGGACACTAAGAATATCCCAACACTGGACAAAGAGGGGGCTCTAGGGGAGGAGGAGCTAAATACGATTAAAATCACTAAGGAATTGGTACTCAGTAAAATAATGGGACTCAAGGCGGATAAATCCCCTGGACCTGATGGCTTACATCCTAGGGTCTTGAGGGAAGTGGCAGTAGGGATTGTGGATGCTTTGGTAATAATTTTCCAAAATTCCCTGGACTCAGCAAAGGTCCCGGCAGATTGGAAAACTGCTAATGTAACACCCTTATTTAAAAAGGGTAGTAGGCAGAAGGCTGGAAATTATAGACCAGTTAGCCTAACATCTGTGGTGGGTAAAACTTTGGAGTCTATTATTAAGGAGACAGTAACGGAACATTTAGATAAACATAATTTAATAGGACAAAGTCAGCATGGTTTTATGAAGGGGAAGTCATGTCTGACAAATTTGCTCGAGTTCTTTGAGGACATAACGTACAGGGTGGATAAAGGGGAACCAGTGGACGTAGTGTATTTAGACTTCCAGAAGGCATTCGACAAGGTGCTACATAAAAGATTATTGCTCAAGATAAAAAATCACTGGATTGGGGGTAATATTCTGGCATGGGTGGAGGATTGGTTATCTAACAGGAAGCAGAGAGTTGGGATAAATGGTTCATTCTCAGACTGGCAACCAGTAGCCAGTGGTGTTCCGCAGGGGTCGGTGCTGGGTCCCCAACTCTTTACAATCTATATTAACGATCTGGAGGAGGGGACCGAGTGTAACATATCAAAGTTTGCAGATGATACAAAGATGGGAGGGAAAGTAGAAAGTGAGGAGGACATAAAAAACCTACAAGGGGATATAGACAGGCTGGGTGAGTGGGTGGAGATTTGGCAGATGCAATACAATATTGGAAAATGTGAGGTTATGCACTTTGGCAGGAAAAATCAGAGAGCAAGTTATTATCTTAATGGCGAGAAACTGGAAAGTACTGCAGTACAAAGGGATCTGGGGGTCCTAGTGCAAGAAAATCAAAAAGTTAGTATGCAGGTGCAGCAGGTGATCAAGAAGGCCAACGGAATGTTGGCTTTTATTGCTAGGGGGATAGATTATAAAAACAGGGAGGTATTGCTGCAGTTATATAAGGTATTGGTGAGACCGCACCTGGAATACTGCATACAGTTTTGGTGTCCATACTTAAGAAAAGACATACTTGCTCTCGAGGCAGTACAAAGAAGGTTCACTCGGTTAATCCCGGGGATGAGGGGGTGGTCATATGAGGAGAGGTTGAGTAGATTGGGACTCTACTCATTGGAGTTCAGAAGAATAAGAGGCGATCTTATTGAAACATATAAGATTGTGAAGGGGCTTGATCGGGTGGATGCGGTAAGGATGTTCCCAAGGATGGGTGAAACTAGAACTAGGGGGCATAATCTGAGAATAAGGGGCTGCTCTTTCAAAACTGAGATGAGGAGAAACTTCTTCACTCAGAGGGTAGTAGGTCTGTGGAATTTGCTGCCCCAGGAAGCTGTGGAAGCTACATCATTAAATAAATTTAAAACAGAAATAGACAGTTTCCTAAAAGTAAAGGGAATTAGGGGTTACGGGGAGCGGGCAGGAAATTGGACATGAGGCTGAGTTCAGATCGGTCAAGGCCCTGTGGGTGGCGGAGCGGGCCCAGGGGCTGAGTGGCCGAGTCCTGCTCCTACTTCTTATGTTCTTTAGATTTGAGGTTAGGATCAGATCAGCCATGATCTCATTGAATGGCGGAGCAGGCTCGAGGGGCCAATTGGCCTACTCCTGCTCCTACTTCTTATGTTCTTATGCTGGGCTCCGAATTGAAGGGTGAGAAATTCATGTACTCACCGCCACTCTGTAGTGCCGTGAAATGGCGATAAAATAGCGGCCATCGCTCTCTTGCCAGCTGGTGGCGGTTCCCGCGGTGGCCGCCATATTGCTCGTCCACTTTGCGTTGCCGGTAACTGCAGCGCCCTGCAAAAAAAAACGGCGTGGTGACGCCAATCAGCATGCAACGCCGACTTAACGTCACCAATGCGAACATCGACCCTCGCGCTGAATTTAGGTTAACCTGGTATGCAAGCAGGCTGACAGTGGCGATGTCTGCAGCTCTTAAAGGGACACACACATCATTCAGGTAAGTTTGAATTTAAGGGTTTGGACTGTATTTTTTTTGATTTTATTGAAGTGATGGCTTGCTGCAATAGATGTGAAAAGTTTTTTTTTAAAGTGTGTAGGTTGTGCTGCTGGACGTTTGCAAGGGCTCAGGTGGTAAGTGAAGGCCTTTGAGAAGACATGCTGTGAATACTCAGCAGGTCACGCAACATCTGTGGAGAGAAAAACAGAGTTCACGTCTCAGGTCGGCATGCTGCCTGACCAACTGAGTATTTCCAGCATCTTATGCTGTCATTTCAAATTTACAGCATCCGCTTGCAGAGGGAAGAGGAAGACGCAGAAAAGGAGGAACCGAAGAGGAGGAATCAGACAGAAGGATGCATCCCAGACAGCCCCTCGGTTACTGGGATATCCAAAATCCGCCTGCAGTCCCACTAGCTGTGCAGGCTGCCTCTTCTTGCTGACCCACTGGCTGGGCAGGATGCATTTCTTGGGTGCGTGAAATGAGGAAGGCACAAGTGTGGAGTTGTGCTGACGGGAGGGCGGGAAAGCAAGAGGTGCATAATGTACGAGGATACCCGCATCTTGTATCCTTTTAGCCCTGCCGCTGGCCATGGGCTCAACCATGCACTGGCAACCTTGCTGGAGAACACAAATTTTCTCCTCCAAGTGGGTGAGGTGAGGCTAGGAATGGGAGATGTGCATCGTCATTGGTGCAGATCGTTGGCAGATGAGTGATTGGGGTTTGTGCACTGAGCACTGTGTGAAGCTAGTGGTGCAGTTAGTAGGAGATGGCTTTTGAAGATGGATTCACTGACCTTGACCAGTGGTCTTTGGTCATGAAGCCAGGTGGTGGAGGTGACACTGCTGGCAGTGATGGCCTTAGTGATGTACTCCCACATCGTTCTTTCTGAAGGGTCTCCTGGCCCCTGTGGGTACAGGGCTGCTCTTACAGTGTTGACCCCTGCACAAAGCTGGAGTTCTGCGTGTGAGACCCTCGGTGCCCCTTCCTTGGATTGCTGAGCCATTTGTGTTAGTGCTGAGGCAGTTTTCCCATTTGTTGAGGTTAGGAAGGTAATTCAGCTTTAACAGCTGAATATTCACATTTAGAACTTTTTTAAAATATTGAATATTCCTTAAAAGGCAGAAAGGGCTGAAAAATGTATTGAGTCACTGCATTTTATTTTGTATTGCTTCAGTGTGCATGGCCCCTTTAATTCGCAGACCTCTTCATTACCCACAATTCTTTGTGAGCTCCACAGCTTCGCTCTCAGAGGCTGTGGGAAGCTGCAACGCCGAGACCTGGACAGGAACTTCGTCCCGGATCCCTCCAGCAACGCCACCAGGATGGCGTTGCACGGAAGGGGAGCGCTGCGCCACCTATTTCCATGCCCCCCCAGACCAATTTCACTCGCTTAGTGTTGCGGCCATTAACTGCAGTTGCCGGTGACACCGGCAACTTTGCTGGAGAACACAAATTTTTCCCCCAAAGTCTGTTGAGCCATAAAGAGACCTAGATGGCATAGTGCATGAATCTCTGAAGTTTCATTACCAATGCTGAGAGGCTATCGTGAAAAAGTATTCAGATGTACAGCTAGGACGATCTGATATGAAACAAAAAGCACCATAGTATTCTTCTACAAGACTTTGGTTAGACCCCATCTAGAATACTGTGTCCAGTTCCGATTGGCCCTGGAAAACACTAGATTGACACCTAGTTTAAAAACCCTTTGTTATCATGATAGGCTCAGAGAGCTTTAGCTTTTTACACTAGAAAGATGTAGACTTTGGGGAGATTTGCTTGAAGTACTGTAAATGATGAAGGGACCAGAAGGTGTCCAAGTTATTAAAGTATATAATTTAGGGAGAATGAGAGGACATGTGCAAAAGTTACATAAGCATAGAACTAGATTGGATGTCAGGAAGTTTTTCTTTTTGCAGAGGGTTATAGACCTTTGGAATAAGTTGCGAGCTCATGCAGTGAGTTTGTATTCGCAGCAGCTGGACAAGTTCCTGGGGAAGGCTGATATCACTGCATACAAAAGATAGGTGGGATGCTGAGTGACGTACTGTGCGGTCACTGTTATTTCCTGGAATTTAATTTTGATCGTCTTTAGGGGTCAGAGAAGAATTTCACAGAATTTTTTATTCACTGAATTGGCCAGGGTTTTTTTTTTGCCTTTCCCTAGAGATTACGTGGCTGCTGGGGGTGAGGAAGATCATGTTGGTTAGTTACAACATGACTGAATGGGATAGACTCGATGGTCCAGCTGGTCTTTTTCTGACTGTCTTTTTTCTATGTTCATACGTTGCTTGCAGGATAAATGCCCCACATGTCCTTCTGTACGAAGGTCCAACCAGTAGTATAAAGGCCAGTTTCTGAGCTGATCTGAGTGATATCAAAATTAGTTGTCACATCTCATTTGCCTTAACAATCGTTAATAGCATCTCAATTTCATAATGTACATTGTCTCAGAAAACACTCCAATCTATGTATTATCTTGTATATTTCCTGCAAGTCTCCCAATGTTTTGGGTATTATAGTTTTTAAGCATATACATTTTTGAAACCTTGTGTTTTTTTGAAGAATGAATGAGGTCATGACCACAGAGGTACCTGATCTCATGTCTAGACAAGGATACTAATAATGTCTGCGCGCTTAAGGTCTCTGACAACAATCCCAACAGCAAACCAAGTCTGGACAAAACTACTCCTTACGGGCAATGCTATTTTATCCTGAGATTTTCAGTGAACTAACCAGAAACACATAACCTTTCACTTTTTTTTTAACAAAAAAACAGCAATCAGGCAGGTTTCCTTAGAGCCATGCCACACTCAGACATCACGTATACTACTAGACCATAACATGCTGACACAGAAGTCACAAGAATACAAAGTCAACAACAGCAACCTTGAATCACGACAAGTACTATTTGAGTACAATATTCATAAATAATCAAAGCTTGGAAAATTCTATTTTGTACAAGTAGACTATAAATAGGAGCATGTTTGGTGTTTCTCTATGATTAGTTCTCATTGCATTCTGTCCGATTCAGCATTATGTCTGCAACTGCGGTCATTTATTGTATAGAATCAGTTAAACTCTTTTAGCCAATCCTCACCACAATCACTTGTATTTCATTATTTCTATGTTAGAAAGTGATTTTTGTGCAAAACAAGTGATTCGTTGTTACTCATAGTTTGTAATGAAGGCTGAAAACAGTCATGTGTACTGCCAGTAACTCTCCATTATTTGATTATCTAGGAGTACTATACTTGAGGTTTTGCAATGTTCATCATGCTCAGTTTATCCACAAAGCTTGGCTTATATCTACCAACTTCTTGTTCCTGCAACTTGTTGTTAGATATGTAAATAGCAAATTGGAGTGCATGACAGGATTGCAACAAAATCAGGAAAAATAAAGTTGTAAGCCTGAGAATTAATGGTTCAGATTAGGTACTCCCCTTAATTTCCTCATGTAAAGCCCATAACAGTGCCTACAAAATAGCCCCTTCTCCATTGTTGATATTTTCCCATTTAAGTTTATAACTTGCGCTTGAAATTCCTCCATCTTTTGCAAAGGCGTGGCAGATTTTGGGGGAATTGAGCTGAGAAAAATAGCTCAACTCCAGGCCATTGTATTTTAACCACATTTTTCCTACCCTGTGTACATACTGACCCGGATTTTACGATGGTAATGACAGCAAAACTGTCAGAGTTCGCCGTCATTACTCCTCAAAGTGAAAGCAACTTCTAGAGTCAACGCATGCGCAGATAAATGCGGAAAACCAGATGTTGCTTTCAGTGATTCTACGCTTCTTCACAGGTTGCATTGTGGAACTCCACAGAGTCTACAATCAATTCAAATCACACTGAAATGTAGTTCCTGATAAAAACTTCCCCTATTATGCTGGAATATCGCTGTTAAAAGCCCCCTGAAAAAAAGTTAAGCCTTGTTGAAAGTGGTGTAACTAGGTTTTCAACGGCACATTGACTGCTTAGCAACCGTTCTGGCCCTGAAAAACTAATTTCATATTTGTAGTGTCAAATTTTTCCGTTAATATGATAAGAATTACATTGTTTTTAATATAATAATTTTTTATTTAAATTTATGATATTTCAGCTTCTATCTTAATCCTGTGTGTATGTCCCAATCTTTATTTTGCTCTCTGTAAAATTTATAAAAGGTACATTATAATCTGTGCATTTTACTTCCTGGTTTGTTGTTTGTGAGAATTATTCAACGTGATTGACTGCTTAGCCTGCATCACTGTTGCTGGACGCTGGATATTCGCCTGATTTGGCGCCAGATTCAAACTAACGTCGGGAGAGGTGAAATTCACGCCACAGATATCGCTTTGCTGCTGACCGTAAATTCCAGGCCATTGTTTTAATGCAATTCCAATAATCCTAAAAAAACACATCTAATTATAATTGTACAGGACAACTATTTTCTGACAATTCAGTGTTTGAAACTCATCAGACAGGGAGACCCGAAAAATGGTCAGTAACCTCGATCAAGAGTTGATGTTGTTGAGAGATCTTTGTGCTTATGAATTTAGGAGATGCTCCTTTGGGAGAGGAGAGAAAACTGGGAGAAAAATGGCACCAACGTTTACAAATCTTTGTCCCTTACAATCTATTTGTTGACATTTTACCTCCAACTTTTAGACCTGAAATCCGAGAATAGCCAATCGTTCGTGTTACTGTAACTGACATAAGAGCAATACATTTCCAACACAAGCAAAAAACTTAAAAAGATATTCTTCGAGGGGAAAATGGAAATATTAACAACCAGTAGCCTATTTGTCCATGGTACATATCATAACCAAGTCTGATGTTGTTTCTCTAAAACACCCTCCAGTCACTTCCCAGACAGAATTACTGGCTGGTGATCAGGAGTGTGAAACCTGGCCTGATTTCCTAACTGCATTGCAGGTGAAAATTTGCATTTGTGTGCTAGTAGCAAAATACTAAACCTATTTTTTATAAAATGCATTAACAATTTCATTAATTCCAGCGCAGAGAAATTCTTCCCAGAATTGAGGCCAAATATAGTGCCCCCAAAAGCTGTCCCAACAGAGATCACCAGCTCTAAACACACAGGGGTAGAAATTCGGTACCTTAGCGCCTCCAGTTAGCACCTGGCAGGGGCGCTAATGGGGCACTGAGGCAATAGGCGAATCCAGCGCCCCACACCAAATTCGACACCCACCGTAGCGCCACCGCTACGAGTTAGCGCCAGAGACTTCAGCGCCAGGCAGATCATGATGTCAGCGAGCATGCAACACTCACAGGTCGCCCAATCTGCCAAATTCAGTATCGCCCCCTGCCTTAGCGTTTGGTCCCGACAGTGACAGGGAGAGGAGGCATCAAGCAGGCGGATGCCGGATCCAGGGACGCTATTTAAAAGGATCATTAGTAATGAGTCGCAGCTGTCAGGTTAGTGGTGTTTCAGTGCTTCCTTGTCAGTTTGAGGTTCCTGCTTCACTGACCCACTGCCACTCCCCCAGGGCAGCACCTCAGCATCCCTTTCAATCTGTTGCAGCACAGATCGCTGGCCTGCTGCGACACCGTGAAAGCCCCGGTCGATGGTGGTAGACCCAGCCACGATGGCAGCATTCAGAGCTTGCGTTGCATCAAGTTGAGACTGCATGAGAGCAGTCTGAGATTGAATGGCACCAACCACAGACTGCATAACAGCACTAAGACGTTGCGTTGCTTCCACCTGTGCTGCAATGGAAGCTGCCAGATCGCCCATCACACGCGGCATCAGGTCTGGGTCACCTGGTCTCTCTAGGAGTCTACCATCCTTTCCAGACTGGAAATGATGGGCTCCATGGTGTGCGCAGAGCTTTGAGCAATGTTGGAGGCAGACTCCTTCACGCTCCTTACCATTGCCGACAGGCTCTCAGGCACCCTTGCCATTGCACCTAGCATCTCCGTGTGCATGCCCATCACCCTTCTTCTAAAGGCCTCCCCATCGAGGTCCTCATCTGAGTCCTGTGCAGCAGAACTCGCCCTCCGGGGAGCTGGCTCCTGAGCTACCCTATCCCCCTGGCCTTGCTGCAGCCTGCTGGATCCCAGTGCATCATCCTGCGCAGATCCCACTACTATACTAGCCTCTAAAGAATGCGTAGTGCCAGTATCTGAGCTGGTGCTTGCGGGTGAGACATGCAGTGACGCGGTGTGTTCTTCCTCCTCCTCTTCTCCTGCATTGCTCTCAACGGTGCCCTCAGGGACAGGTTGCTCCGGTGCTTTCTCATTATCTGAAAGCATAAAGGCACAAGAGACGGGTTAAGGTGAGAGGAGGGGGGCAGGAAAGGAGAAATGCATGCATACAGCATGATTAGCTGGAAAGTGCGAAAAGCTTGTGGGGTGAGGTGGAAGTGTGATGCGAGAAGAAGTAGTAGGGATGAACATACCATTGTTGCCAAGGGGGAGTCAATGTTGCCGATGCCCACCACCTGGCGCCCAATAATCTCCAGCACTCTATTTTCCAGCGCAGACAGTGGTTGGGTGTCGGCTTGTCCCCTACCTGTGCGCTCCTGCTCCCTCCTGTTGAGCCACCTTGGCCTGCAAGAGAAAGGAAAGTGTGAGCGAGTGTGGAGCAATGTGTTTGGGTGATGTGTCTGCCATAGTCGAATAGCTGTCATTGTGTGCAAGGCGTGAGATGTGGGTGTGAGTGTTGGTAGGTAGAGATTGTTGGTGGGTGAGTGCTGGGGGTGTGGTGCTTTGGCCAGTGTGTGCAGACTGTGGTTCAGACAGTGGTATGTAGCATTTGTTGATGCATTGACTCACCCTGACCGCCCGAGTGTGGTTGCTAAATTTCTTCCTGCACTGTGTATGGTCCTGGGGACCACAGTGCTGCCCGAGACCTGATGGGCAACCTCCCTCCACATGGCATGGAAGACTTGTGGCGAGGGCCTCCTGCCACTTGCCGGGTAGAGCACTGCCCTCTGTCTCTCCACAGCGGACACCAACTTGCTTGGTCCGAAAATCTGTGGGCTCTCTCTCTGGGGCGTGGCTTTGCCATGAGTACAGCTAGTTGAGTCGTCCAGCTCCTTGGACTTGACCTGCTCCTGCTTGCTGACACAGGTTCACAGGCAGCAATACCTCCCCTTTAAGAACGGGAAAGAGCCAGTGGCAATGATGACTTGCGATTAGACTGCACCTGATATTGGTTAGTGCTTTGAGTGCAACACCACTGAGCTAGGCCGTTAGTGCTTGATTTGGCGCTCCCATCCTTTCTTTGAGCGATGACACTGAACTTTGTGTGCAGCGAGATTCATTATCGCCTGGCGATAAATCTCAAACTTTTCCAAAGTGCCCATTCCTGGGCTATAATGAATTTCTCCCCCAAAATGTCAATTGCAAGTAGCTGCATCAAAGATGCAGTAATTATGGAGGTAGTAATGATGATGATAAGACCCCTGGTTCTAGTTTTCCCTACCATTGGGAACATTCTGCCCGCATCTAATTTGTCTAAACCAGTCAGGATTTTAAATGTCTCTATAAGATCCCCCCTCATTCTTCTGAACTCCAGAGGATACAAGTTCAGTTGACCCAATCTTTCTTGATATGTCAGTCCGGCCATCCCAGGAATCAATCTAGTGAACCTTCGCTGCACTCCCTCAATAGCAAGAATGTCCTTCCTTAAGTTAGGAGACCAAAACTGCGCACAATACTCCAGGTGTGGCCTCACCAAGGCCCAGTACAACTGTAGCATCACCTCCCTACTCCTGTACTCAAATCCCCTTGCTATGAAGGCCATCATTCCGTTTGCTTTCTTGACTGCCTGCTGCACTTGCATTCCCACCTTCAGTGACTGATGTACCATGACGCCCAGGTCTCGTTGCACGTCCCCTTTCCCTAATCTGCCACCATTCAGGTAATAGTCCGCCTCTCTATTTTTACCACCAAAGTGGATAACCTCACATTTATCCACATTGTACTTCATCTGCCATACATTTGCCCATTCACCCAACCTGTCCAAGTCACTCTGTAGCCTCCTAGCATCCTCCTCATTGTTCACACTGCCTCCCAATTTAGTGTCATCCGCAAATTTGGAGATATTACATTTAATCCCTTCGTCCAAATCATTAATATATAATGTAAACAGCTGGGGTCCCAGCACCGAACCCTGCGGTACCCCGCTGGTCACTGCCTGCCATTCTGAAAAGTACCCATTTACTCCTACTCTTTGTTTCCTGTGTGCCAACCAGTTCTCAATCCACGTCAACACATTACCCCCAATCCCATGTGCTTTAACTTTGCTCACCAATCTCTTGTGTGGGACCTTGTCGAAGGCCTTCTGAAAGTCCAAATACACCACATCTACTGGTTCCCCCCTGTCCACCCTATTGGAAACATCCTCAAAAAATTCCAGAAGATTTGTCAAGCATGATTTCCCTTTCACAAATCCATGCTGACTTGGACCTATCATGTCGCCACTTTCCAAATGGTCTGTTATGACATCTTTAATAATTGCTTCCATCATTTTACCCACGACCGATGTCA
Organism: Squalus acanthias; assembly: GCA_030390025.1. NCBI lineage: Eukaryota > Metazoa > Chordata > Chondrichthyes > Squaliformes > Squalidae > Squalus > Squalus acanthias. Next base: position 125,868,483 of record CM059433.1, read on the forward strand.
GGCTGACCGGTCTATAATTCCCTGCTTTCTCCCTCCCTCCTTTTTTAAAAAGAGGGGTTACATTGGCCACCCTCCACTCCATCGGAACTGATCCAGAGTCTAAGGAATGTTGGAAAATGATCGTCAATGCATCCACTATTTCCAAGGCCACCTCCTTAAGTACTCTGGGATGCAGACCATCAGGCCCCGGGGATTTTTCAGCCTTCAGTCCCATCAATTTCCCCAATACCTTTTCCCGACTAATAAGGATTTCCCTTAGCTCCTCCCTCTTACCAGATCCTCTGACCCCTTTTATTTCCGGCAGGTTGTGTGTGTCCTCCACAGTAAACACCGAACCAAAGTACTTGTTCAATTGATCTGCCATTTCCTTGTTCCCCATTACGACTTCCCCTGTTTCCGACTGCAGGGGGAGGGTTGGAAATATTGTAACACTGTCCATTTCTGAAAACCTAAACGTCAAATTATTTTCTTTTACCATGTCGTCTGCAGTGGTTTAAGTTTACTATTACAAAACATTTCCTGTGCCCTTCTGGACAGACAGTGATATTGTGTAATAAGTATGACTTTGCTAAATATTGCAGAAGGCATTTTAAACCACAGTAGTCTTTAATAATTTCCACACATCTAAGTAAGGTGGATGGATACAATTACCTTATTGAGGTAAAGTGCTTTCCCAACTGCGGAGGGGATAGAAAGATTTGAACTAATGTGGCTTGAAACTTCTGTAAGCATGGCTCCCATCAACTGTTTGTTGAAGCAATAGTACTGTCATGTGAAATTTTAGGGCCCACTCATTCTTAGAAAAGCCAAATACAATGTTAGATCATGTACATTTGGCAAGTTCTTGTTCGATTATCTTTAGTGACCAAGTCATCCTGAAAATGGTGGAAACCACAGGGAGCTGACTCTAAGGCTGGAATGAAGGGGGGGGGGGGGGGGGTGGGAGGATTCAGGAAAGAGTAAATTTAAAAGCAGCGAGAGAAATGTCGAGGCTCTAGAGCAGAGTAGAGTTTTGGGTAAAAATAAGCAGAGTGGGTCAGGAAGGGACAGAGAGCAACAAAGGTAATAAGGCATCAGTGACTAAGGTGACAACAGGGAAAAAAAAGAAATAAGTCAAAGCTAAAGGCACTATATCTGAATGCGCGAAGCATTCGCAACAAAATAGATGAATTAATAGCGCAGGTAGAAATTAACAGGTTTGATCTAATAGCCATAACGGAGACATGGTTGCAAAGTGGCCAAAGTCGGGAACTAAATATTCCAGGATACTTAACTTTCAGAAGGGATAGGCAAAATGGAAAAGGAGGAGGGGTAGCCCTGATAATAAAGGATGGGATAAAGACAGTAGAGAGAAAGGATCTTAGCTCTGAAAATCAAGAAGTAGAACCAGTTTGGGTGGAGCTAAGAAACAGCAAGGGGCAGAAAACATAGGTGGCAGTTGTTTATAGGCCCCCAAACAATAGTAGTAATGTAGGGCAGAGTGGAAATCAGGAAATTAGAGGCGCATGTAACAAGGGTAATACAGTAATCCTGGGGGACTTTAATCTACATATAGACTGGGCAAACCAAATTTGCAGTAATAGTGTGGAGGACGAATTCATGGAATGTATGCAAGATAGTTTTCTAGATCAGTACGTTGAGGAACCAACGAGGGAACAGGCTATTTTAGAACTAGTATTGTGCAACGAGAAAGGGTTAATTAATAACCTTGCAGTAAAGGGGCCTTTAGGGAAGAGTGACCATAATATGATAGAATTTTATATTGAGTTTGAAAGTGACTTAGTTAAATCCAAAACTAGGGTCTTAAATCTAAACAAAGCAAATTACGTAGGTATGAGGGGCGAGTTGGCTAAGGTAGATTGGGAAACTACATTAAAAGGTATGACAGTGAACGAGCACTGGCTAGCATTTAAAGAATGAATACATAATTTACAACAAATATACATTCCTTTCAGGCACAAAAACCCCACAGGAAAAGTGGTCCAACCGTGGCTAACAAGAGAAGTTAAAAATAGTATTAGATCAAAGGAGGGGGCTTATAATCAGGTCAATCATCACAGCCCCAGGACATCGCGGCAGGAGTTCCTCAGGGCAGTCTCCTAGGCCCAACCATCTTCAGCTGCTTCATCAATGACCTTCCCTCCAACAAAAGTTCAGAAATGGGGATGTTCGCTGATGACTGCACAGTTTTCAGCGCCATTCACAATTCCTCAGATAATGAAGCAGTCCATGCCCGCATGCAACAAAACCTGAACGACGCTCAGGCTTGGGCTGATAAGTGGCAGGTAACATTCGCGCCACAGAAGTGCCAGGCAATGACTATCTCCAACAAGCGAGAGTCTAACCACCTCCCCTTGACATTCAACGGCATTACCATCGCCGAATCCCCCACCATCAACATCCTGGAGTCACCAGTGACCAGAAACTTAAATAGACCAGCAAAATAAATACTGTGGCAACAAGAGCAGGTCAGAGGCTAGGTATTCTGCGGCGAGTGTCTCACCTCCTGACTCCGCAAAGCCTTTCCACGATCTACAAGGCACAAGTAAGGAGTGTGATGAAATACTCTCCACTTGCTTGGATGAGTGCAGCTCCAACAACACTCAAGAAGCTCGACATCATCCAGGACAAAGCAGCCGCTTGATTGGCACCCCATCCACCACCTTAAACATTCACTCCCTCCACCACCTCTCATCTACATGTTGCCCCTTGGCAACATCATCCAAAAACATAGCGTCAGTTTCCACATGTACGCTGACGACACCCAGCTCTACCTCACTACCTCTTCGCTTGATCCCTTCACGGTCTCTAATCTATCAGACTGCTTGTCTGACATACAGTTCTGGATGAGCAGAAATTTTCTCCAATTAAATATTGGGAAGACTGAAGCCATTGTTTTCGGTCCCCGCCACAAACTCCGTTTCCTAGCCACTGGCTCCATCCCTCTCCCTAACATCTGTCTGAGGCTGAACCACACTGTTCGCAACCTTGGTGTCATATTTGACCCTGAAATGAGCTTCCGAACACATATCCGCAGCATAACAAAACCGCCTATTTCTACCTCCGTAGCATCGCCCGTCTCTGTCCTTGCCTCAGCTCATCCGCTGCTGAAACCCTCATCCATGCCTTTGTTACCTCTAGACTTGACTATTCCAATGCACTCCTGGCTGGCCTCCCACATTCTACCCTACGTTAACTTGAGGTCATCCAAAACTCGGCTGCCCGTGTTCAAACTCGCACCAAGTCCCATTCACCCATCACCCGTGCTCGCTGACCTACATTGGCTCCCGGTTAAGCAGCGCCTCGATTTCAAAATTCTCATCCTTGTTTTCACATCCCTCCATGGCCTCGCCTCTCCCTATCTCTAATCTCCTTCAGACCCCCGCCGCACCCAGAGATATCTGTGCTCCTCAAATTCTACCCTCTTGAGCATCCCCGATTATAATCGCTCAACCATTGGTGGCTGTGCCTTCTGTTGCCTCGGCCCTAAGCTCTGGAATTCCCTGCCTAAACCTCTCCGCCTCGCTACCTCTCTCTCCTCCTTTAATACGTTCCTTAAAACCTCTTTGACCAAGCTTTTGGCCACCTGCCCTAATTTCTCCTTATGTGGCTCGGTGTCAAATTTTTTGTCTTATAGCACTCTTGTGCAGTGCCTTGGGACGTTTTACTATGTGAAAGGCGCTATATAAATACAAGCCAGGGAATTTGGCACACACATGCAGAATGATCTTCCTATCGTTGTAGACCAGCTTGAGGGAGTGGAAGCCCTTGCGGTTGACAAAGACTCCTGGGTTATGATGGGGTGCCGATAGCCACGTGTACAGTCGATGACGCCCTGCACCCGTGGGAAGCCAGCCAGAGCAGCAAAGTTGAGCGCCCGCTCAGTAACACTGGCTTCATCAGTGGCCAAGTTGATATACTTGGCCGACTTGTCAAACAGGGCATCGATGACCTGTGTGATGCATCTGTGGGAGGCCGACTGCGAGATGCCGCAAATGTCTGCTGCAGATCCCTGGAAGGAGCCTGAGGCGAAGAAGTTGAGGGCACTGGTGACTTTGACAGCTACTGGTAAGGAGTGTCCACCAGGTCCTCTGGGCTGCAGGTCTTCCTCCAGCAATGTGCAAATGTCTGCGACGACCTGGCGCGATAGCCTGAGCCTCCTTTGGCACTGCTGCTCGGTCATGTTGAGGAAGCTCATCCTCTGCCTGTATATGCTGTATTGTGGGTATCGCCTCCAATGCGGTGCAGCCCTGCTCTGATGCCCTCTGTCCTGTGCAGCATCAGGGCGTTGAGGAGAAGGTTGGTGTTGTTGTTGTTGGTGGCGCTGGTCATTGTGGTCGGATTCTGAGGACCAAGGTGAGACAGTATAAATGGCACCCATGCTGATGGAATAGATGGTAGGTGAATTAGAGATGACAGAAGCAATCTGTCAATGGTGAGAGAGTTCTTCCAATGAGGTGACACTGGATGGAGACTTTGCTGGAAAGACTTGCAGCCTGCAGAAAGCTCAATCCGTGCTGGCAATGCAGTCAGCAACAGCTTCTGCCTGAGGAAAGTGATCAGCTGTCAGGTGGGAGCTTTTATAGTACATTTGATGCTGCCAACTAATCAGCTGGATCAATGGTCACTCAACTCCCGCCTCAGGTTGACAGACGTGGTCCCCGAGCAGCGCAAGTCCCGTGGGCATCCAGTGAAATTGGAAAGGTAAGGTGAAGACTCAAAGGTCTGACAACATGGTAATAATCCTTTAAATTGGATCGCCCGCCTCTGCCAGTCGGGTCGCTGCCATGCTGACAGACACATCCGAGGGAAAGGCGCGTGGGGGCGGGATATCGACGGGTTCCCAACCCGCTGCAAGAAATTTCAACTTTCCCACCCGACCCACCTCTGATCGCGCCTGCACGGACCCTGAAATATTCCGGCTTAAGAGTTTAGTATCTCATAGCAGTCATGCATGCATGGGGTTTCTCATAGGCCCCACTGTAGAAAAAGTCTCGATCTGGTATCGAACCTCTCTTCTTTGGAAGGAGTCAGCAACAGTTAAACTTGAAAAAGGATATGCAAGTCTTGAATTCAGTTAATGACCAAAAGAGAGCTCACTCTAGATTCAACTAGAGGAATGACAAGTCAAGAAAGGTTTTGATCAAAGAAATGAATGCATGAAAAAAAATCAATAAATCACATTTTGAAACAGGAAGTTGATGCCAGGGACTGCGCAAATATATTTTTTTAAACTCATAACTTGGAAAAGGACATTACAATAAACACAATACCATGGGAGAACGCAAAGAACTTGTCTTGATATTTACCACAGCAAAAAAAGAGAACTGGTGTAAACACTGGGAGAAAATTAAATAGAGGCTGGGGGGTAGAGGAAACCATGGGCTGGATTTTCCCAGCCCTGAGGAGGCAGTTTTGGAGGCGGGACTGCTGGGAAAATGGGAAAAATTGGGAGCGGGTCCCAACCCCGCTCCGAACCATCTTCCCGGGAGGCGGGTCCCTGACTCGCGCAGGGACCTGTCTCCTAGCGGCGGGAAGGGGATTAGAGCCAATTAACTGCCTGTTAACAGGTGGTTAAGAGGCTTTTCCCCATTTTCAGCCTGCTGATGCGGGCATCCCGATGGCGGGAAACCCCACCAGGGTCAGCGAGGCGAGCTGTGGGTCTGCTGCAGTGTAAGTGTGCAAATGACAGCTGCAGAAGTAGTGTGATGGGTGCAATGATGCACAGGTAAGTATGACAGGTGAGAGAATGTAGTGAGAAATATTTTTATTCTGTTTATATGTATCTGCAGGTGACAAGATTTGATGTTTCTGTGAAGCCTCATCTGATCGGGAGAATTGACAGATGGCTTCTGCAATCTCACATGCAGCTGCCATCTGTTTTCTCCTAAGGAGAGAGTCATTGTTGAGCCTGGGTGAAAGGGCTAACCTTAGACAGTGATTGTCAGTGTTTGACAGCACCTCAATGCTGTCAAACACTGATAATTCATCTGTCAAAAAATTATGGGGCCTATCACTTTAACAAAACCGGCAGATGAAGCGTCATGCACTGACGTCATCGGACACCGGCTTTCCCTTAATTCGCCGGCAAGCCCGCAGGGTGGGCTTAACAAGGCCAATCGGGAAAATAGCATCAGGTCATCAGACATCGCTGGGGGCAGGACTAGAACCCGGAAACCAGCAGTCCCGCCCTCAACGCGCCTCCTCGGGTAAGATCCCGGCCCATGTGTCCATATAGCTGCTGTGAGCAGTCAGAATCTTGAAAGGACCTTGGTTTTCCTGTGTTTCGATGCCAGTCTGTTGATTTATGAGGTCAATCATTACAAACGAGTGAAACAACAGATGAAATTTAATGTAGACAAATACAAAGCACTACACATAGTAGTAAGAAAATAATGGGCAACCCAAGAACTCCATGAAAGCTGTTGAAATAACTGCAGGTCAAATGGAAAGAACAAAACTCTGCAGTATTTATCCATAGAACAGTAACCAGAATGTAATTCATTCTATATGAAGTGCTTTGGGACATTTCTGAAAGATGCGATAAGCTGCTACATAAAGCTGCATCATAAGTACCAGTTCTTTTTCTAAGAGTTTTAGTACACTTGGAATTGAATATACCCAATCACAGGACAGCAGCAATCAACACACCAAATAAAATGCTGAACCATAAAGCCAAAATGGTAAAGTACAAGTCATAATTAAACTCATGGCCTCTGATCAGACCACACCTAGAGCACTGTGTCCAATTCCAATAATTGAAACACAAGGGAGACATTCAAGCACTAGATGCAAAGAAGAGCCAAGAAGCTGATCCCTAATGAAGGGGAGAAGGGACGGAGAGGTTAGTGGAGGGGGCGGAGAAAGAGAAAAACGCAGGGAAGCAAGGAGGAAAGAGGAGCAGGAGAAGGGACAGCACCAATGGCGTGAGAGTGTAATGATAGCGTAAGTTTACATCGGCAATTTTCATTATAAACGTGGAAAGAATTTCTCCTGGCAATATACAAAAATAAGACAGATGTATGGCTTTAACATGGTGACTGAAGTATGTCTGCACAACTAACTCCACTTAATTTGAAAGCTACACCTTGTCTTGAGTCCCCGTGTGCAACACCACAGGAGATTGACCAGTATAGTACTGAAAAGCTTGTGCGCACTTCCTGTAACATGCATGCCAACATTTAAAATGTAATCTTCCGATGGAAACACTTCATAACAGGAAAATGCTATGCAAACATTTGATACCTCAGACAGAAAGAGAGAGCAAGCGGCAGACAGAGGGAGAGAAAGTAGACTGTTGATTAAACATCTTTTGTTTTGTGCTCCATAAACTTCAGAAAGCATGTTAAGCTGAGAGAGTCTTTTCTCATCCTAATTTGAATTTATTTGCATTTACATTGATTAGATAATGTAATTATAATTAGTGAGACAGAGAGGGGAAGACAGATGGAGTGACTTTCCTCTTAAAAACTCAGTTGAATTTTGAAAGTAGTGGAAAAACCTCCATTACCTGGGTTTTGTTGATAGTTACAAAATGTAAATATTCTAATTACTATCAGCTGTCAGACATACACACAGAGAGATATGGGGTTAATTTTCACCCTAATCTACCTGGCAGGTAACTGACAGGATCAGATCGGCTGCCTGTTTTATACCCTACCTGAAGTCAATGGAAAGTATCAGGCAGGGTGGCTAATCCGATCCAGTCAGTCTCCTGCCGGCGGGTTAGGTTTAAAATTACTCCAGAGAGAGAAAGAGTGTGAGTGAGAAAGAGAAAGATGGAGAGACTTTCCTCATTTCAATTTGTTTTTTAAAAAACAAATTAGTTGAATTTTGAAAGCTCTAATTATCACCTGTGTTTGGTTGATAGTTAGTAATTAGAATGTTTACATTTTCCTTCAACTTAAAGACAGAGACAGACATAGACAGAGAAACAGAAACAAAGCTACACATCCAGGAACGAATCAGAACATACAAAATTCACCATTCATAAGAGATCCATTAGAAAGTTACAAACCAGTATTGCCATATGTGGGATTTCCCCCACCCCCAGCCAAACACCCAGTGCTGTCAGGCGCATGCATACCCAACCCTGCCCTCACTGTTGAAAGACCCCAGGTATCCACCATGAGCCAAACAGCACACTTCATCCCCAACTTTCAGTTCACTTTCCACAGTTTTACCAAACCCTACATTTCCCCTCCACACTGATTCCAGATCAAAGGACCCACATGGTACCAAATTCCAACAGCCCCACTGCAGTACCGTCAAGCTCCAGAGCCCTGATCCAATTCTGCCAAACCCCAAGACTGCCTCCCCATTGTTACCAATGCCCAGGACTGTCCCCAATTGCAACTAAAGCTGATTTCATCCTCTCCAGTACTGCTAATTACAAGATATCTACCTTTTTGTTGTAAACTCTCAGTTCGCAGTTTTAACATGGTAAGGGACAAAAATTAAATACATAGGTCTTGGAATATATTCAATATGAAGGCCATTTGTTTATGTCATAGAATAAATGGACAGAGTTGTGAAATTCAGTCCCCAAAGCACCAGTAAAAATCCCAGAATACCATTTAATAAAAATGGAATTTGATTAATTCAGTCACGATAGATTAGTGCGCCTCATGTTATCCCCTATATGGTATAAACGTGGAATATATAGACAAGTAGTTGTGTAATGTGAGGCAGTCCCTACAACTTCTGCCTACCATGGGAAACCAAACACAAACAGATTCCATAGTCACTGAATTCCTCCAATGACTCAATACATGAATAGCAAGACCCCACATCTATTCAATTTTTCTTCGTAAACTAAAAAAAGATTTACATTTCCCTTAGTCATTATGTAAACCAAACACCACAAGGGTCCCAAGTACAAGACAACACTCAGGCAATAAACTGAACCAATCTCTCATATGAGTGGAGATATTGGCCCAGAAATTGATCTCGCTCTGTTCCCGCGGGGGTAAGCCTTTCCCGCGATGTCTCACCTCGCTTATGCTTTTTCTGATCCAGCTCGCACGAAATTGATGTTCCAGACATCAGCTGTGCTGGGCTTGCGTATCCCAGCGGCGCAGTTAATTCGTGCGAGCTGTGGGATCACGTGACTCAGTTAGAGCCAATGGCAGCACACCATCTTCCATTCATAAGTCTCACAGCATGGCTGAGAGACTTATGAATCTTACACCCCCCCAAAATAACAGCTAAACCTCAATTAAATTTTAAAAAAAAACCATCACATTAATAAAATAAGTATAGTTAATTAAATTAACCATTTTAAATAAAAAATTAAATTTTTGAAAAAATTTAAAATCTTTTAAAAAGTTATAAAAATAAACTTACCTGTCTTTAAAGTCTATAAAAAAGATATACCTGTAAAAAAAAATTCAAAAAAATACTTAATTCACTACTTACCTTCTTAAAAACGGGTCTTACTCCTCCTTTTTACATTTCCAAAATCTTCCCTACTTACCTGCGCGTCCAAAGCATGAAGTGCACAGCGTGCGCGCAGCCTGTAGCGCGCACGCGATGCACTCAGGCCCCGCCCCCTTTTCGGAAGAGCAATTGCCGGTTTTCAGCGCATGCGCAGGGCATGCAGAAAACCGGCAATTGGAGTGGAAATACGCGAGAGTATGCAGTGCGTACTCTCGCGTCCCGGGATCAATTTTCGGCCCATTAGGTCCACATATTGTGTAGGCAGCTATCAAACTCTGGGTGCTCATGTTTTAGTGGTATAGCTCATAGGCTTTCAAACTGGGCCCTAGGGGGTTCATGAGATCATTGGATTTCTGTATTTGTTGACTTACTAGCACGTTAATTTCAATAAATGGTTCATGGACTCTAGAGGAAGTAAAGCAGTCAGATTTCTGTCTATTGCATGTTTCTCTATTTGCTGGTTTACTAGCACTTTATTCTGTTGCTATGATTCTGCAAAAGATAGGAGAGAATCCAAGGGAAAGTGGCAAGTTGGATCCAAAATTGGCTCAGTGGCAGGAAGCAAGGGTAATGGTTGATGGGCGTTTTTGTGACTGGAAGGCGGTTGCCAGTGGAATTCCGCAGGGCTCAGTACTAGGTCCCTTGCTTTTTGTGGTTATATATCAATGATTTAGATTTCAATGTAGGGGGCATGATTAAAAAGTTTGCAGATGATAAAAAAATTGGCCGTGTGGTTGATAGTGAGGAAGAAAGCTGTAGACTACAGGAAGATATCAATGGACTGGTCAGGTGGGCAGAAAAGTGGCAAATGGAATTCAATCTGGAGAAGTGTGAGGTAATGAATTTGGGGAGGGCTAAAAGGCAAGGGAATACACAATAAATGGTAGGATACTGAGAAGTGCAGAGGAACAGAGGGACCTTGGTGTGCATGTCCATAGATCCCTGAAGGTAGCAGGAGAGGTAGAGAAGGTGGTTAAGAATACATACGGGATACTTTCCTTTATTAGCCGAAGCATAGAATATAAGAGCAGAAAGGTTATGCTAGCACTGTATAAAATACTAGTTAGGCCACAGCTAGAGTACTGCGTACAGTTCTGGTCACCACACTACAGGAAAGATGTGATTGCATTAGAGAGGGTACGGAGGAAATTTACGAGGATGTTGCCAGGAATGGAGAATTTTAGCTATAAGGAAAGACTGGATAGACTGGGGTTGTTTTCTTTGGAACAGAGGAGGCTGAGGGGAGATTTATTTGAGGTGTATAAAATTATGAGGGGCCTAGATAGAGTGGATAGGAAGCACCTATTTTCCCTTAGCAGAAGGGTCAATAACCAGGCGGCATAGATTTAAAGTAATTGGTAGAAGGATTAGAGGGGAGTTGAAGAGAATTTTTTTCACCCAGAGGGCGGTTGGGGTTTGGAACGCACTGCCTGAAAGAGTGGTAGAGGCAGAAACCCTCATCGCATTTAAAAAGTACTTGGATATGCACTTGAAGTGCCATAACCTGCAAGACTAGGACCAAGAATTGGAAAGTGGGATTAGGCTGGATAGCTCTTTTTTGACCAACGCAGACAGAATTGGGCGAATGGCCTCCTTCTGTGCTGTAAATTTCTATGATTCTATGAGGCTCCTGGAGTATGTCAGTATTCGTATAGAAACAGATAAGTTGTAAAGGTCGCTAGACTCAACTACCAATGTGTGAAATTAATAATTTCGAAAACTAGCCCTGTCAAAGAATCAGTTCAGTAATAGGTCTTGCTATATGCGGTCAACTTTTTATGGTTCGACAATGATGTCTTAGCTTCCAATAATGTCTAACAAGCCCATAAACAATACAGACAGGTTTCTACAATATTAAAAGTATCCACATGCTATGGGCCAGTTCTTCTTATCCGTACAAAACATCTCCCCAATGTAGAGGAACAGCTAATCGTGAGCAGCGCATACAGTATAAAGTACAAGTAAATCGCGGTTTCACCTGGAATGGTGAAACCCTACTTGTTTTCCCCAATGGCCTCATCATATGGCTTTGAACTCCAATGATTTATTAACAATGACACCCAGCTCCACAACCCATTAGCAGGTATTGAGAGTCCACGTGTCCTTTCAGGGGGCTGTAAAAGATTTCATGGCAATATTTGAAGACGACCAGAGGAGTTTGCCCAGTGTCCTGGCCAACATGTAAAACAGTGACAACACTTCAAAAGTACTTCATTGGCTCTAAAGCACTTAGGAAAAGATGCTATATAAATTCAAGTTTTTTTTTAATCTCTCAATCAATATCACTGAAGACAGATTATCTGGTCATTATCGCATTGTTGGTAGGACTCTTCTGTGTGCAAACTGGTTGCATACATTACAACAGTGACTACACTTCAAAAGTACTTAATTGGCTGTGAAGCGCTTTGGGATGTCCTGACAACGTGAAAGATGCTATACCAATTCAAGTTCTTTCTTACACCTGCACAGAATACACATCTGGAGCATATTGAAGAACATCTGTCACGAGTCCAAAATCTAAATCATGCTGCACCCTCTTATTTGCAGATCTACTCCCATTGAAGGCTACACTGTGCCTATGAGATTACAACCAATTTCCTATCAGGATAAAATCTGACTACCAATCTTACCCAGTAACCCTCATTGCAACATTCTATCAAAGGGTTTCTAAAAATCAAGGTATATAACATGAACTGGACATGCATCACCTAATAATTTAACCATTTCTTCAAAGTTAGAAAATGTAAATATTCTAATTAGTGACAGATGTGAGGCAGAGACTCAGAGAAAGAAAGACAGATAGACACATTTTGCCCTCTTTCCCTCCATAAAGTCTACTCTACTCCATAAAGTGCTCTACGTTTTTCTGTACTTGAGTTGTGCTAAAGAAATGCAAGTTGTTGCTTCTAGTATTGCCTCCTCTTAGTCCAGTTTCCTGTCCTTCTGCATGCTCTTTAAATTGTAAATAAATACTGTAGTTGATTTTAGTCTGTAAAGCTCCGATTTGCATAGTGTCATTCTGCTAACTGAGGTAAATTAAATGAAAATCAAATTCTATTGCTTGATTTACTGCAGTTACAGTAATTTTCAACCTTGACTCGCTTAACCTCTGCAAGGGCAGATCATGTAAAACACACAAGGGGGTAAATTTTCGCAGCGGTTCTCCCAGTCATCTTCCATAATTTTGGCGGAGAAGTCGTGGACACCCCGGAAAAATAGAGTTTACACCGTTTTACCACATTTTTTGCTGCTCTTCTGCCAAAGTTACGGCAGAGAAGCAAAAATCTCCAGTGGAAATTCACTCCCGCAGTTTCTGGACAATTAGAGACTGGGTAATAACTAATGTAAAACTACTGAAGGAGAAAACAGCATTTTAAAATCTGAATTCCAATAGATATGTACAAATTCCTAGCATTGTTTATTCTTTCCTAGTGGGAACATAGAATTTTTGTCCCAAATTTCTATATGAGGAAACTTACCCAACAACTCTAATCTATCAGAGGGACCGAGGGACCTGGGGGTTCATGTGCATAGATCTTTGAAGGTGGCAGGACATATTGAGAGAGTAGTTAGCAAAGCATATGGGATCTTGGGCTTCATAAATAGAGGCATTCAGTACAAAAGCAGGGAAGTTATGCTGGACCTTTATAAAGCTCTGGTTAGGCCACAACTAGAGTATTGTGTCCAGTTCTGGTCACCACACTTTAGGGAGAATGTGAAGGTCCTTGAGAGGGTGCAGAGGTGATTTACCAGAATGGTTCCAGGGATGAGGGATTTTAGCTACAAGGTTAGGTTGGAGAAGCTGGGGTTGTTCTCCTTGGCGCAAAAGAGGTTGAGGGCCGATTTGATAGAGGTGTACAAGATTATGACTGGTTTGGATAAGGTGGACAGAGAAAGGCTGTTCCCATTAGCTGATGGTACAAGGACTAGGGGACACAGATTTAAGGTTTTGGGCAAGAGATACAGGGGGGATATGAGGAAGAACTTTTTTACGCAGCGAGTGGTAATGACCTGGAACTCGCTGCCGACGAGGGTGGTGGAAGCGGAGATGATCAATGATTTCAAAAGGAAATTGGATAGGCACTTGAGGGAAATAAACTTGCAGGGCTACAGGGATAGAGCGGGGGAATGGGACTGACTGGATTGCTCTACAGAGAGCAATGGCCTCCTTCTATGCCGCAATGACTCTATCTAATACAGATGACTTTCTCATGTCACATTACAGTTCCCCAAATGCAGATTGGGTGACCGCTTTGCGGAACACCTCCGTTCAGTCCGTAAGGGTGACCCCGAGCTTCCGGTCGCCTGTCATTTTAACTCACCGCTCCACTCCCACTCAGACCTCACCGTCCTCGGCCTCTTGCATTGTTCCACGGAAGCTCAGCGTAAGCTCGAGGAACAGCACCTCATCTTCCGATTAGGCACTTTACAGCCTTCCGGACTCAATATCGAGTTCAACAATTTCAGATCATAACCCCGGCCCCTACCATTTTTATCCCCCCCTTTTGGTTTGTGCCTTTTCCCCTTTTTTTTCCCTCTCTCCCACATGGCAGCTGTCTTTCATCCTGCCAGCGCATTTCACACTTCTGAGCCATCTTTTGTTTCTTAACCTGTCCTATTACCATCTCGTCTCGCCTTGTGTATCTCTTAATGTCTCTACGTCTCACAGACCTTCCCTTTTGTTCTTTTATTCCCTCCCCCAGCCTCCAAACTTACTTTTTCATCTGTTTCATTTCCTGCTTTTTTCTCAGTTCTGACGAAGGGTCTTCGACCTGAAACGTTAACTCTGTTTCTCTCTCCATGGATGTTGCCTGGCCTGCTGAGTTTTTCCAGCGCTTTCTGTTGTTATTTCAGTTTTCCAGCATCTGCAGTATTTTGCTATTGTATTAGGTTAATTAATGCTGCTTTATCGTTCCATCCTTCTTGAACAGAGTTGTTATATTAGCTATCCTCCAGTCCCCTGCCACAATTTGCATATCTAAGGAGGACTGAAAAATTGTGGGTAGAGTCTCTGCTATCTCCTATCTGATTTTCTTCAAAGGCCTGTGATCGGTGGCTTAACTACTTAGACCTCTGCTAAATTTTTAAGAACCAATTCCTTTTATGCTGTACCTTAATCCTCCACAACCAGATTCCTCCCTTCATCCTACCCTTATTTTTTTTTGAAGGTTTATTATACTTAGCCTTTACTACTTCCTTTATCATTATGCCAGCCATTTTTCATATTGCCTTTTAGCCCTTCTAATCTCCCTTTTCCCCTCCTTACTACACTTTCTATATTCCTCATGATTTTCTTATGTATGGTTTTATCAGATGCCTCTTTTTTAATTTTCAGTTTAGTTTCAATCTCTTGATTTATCCACAGAAATCTGCCGTTTGATGCACCCCTTGTCACCTTATAGGAATATCTCAATTTGGCACTCTCCATCTCATATTCGAAGATTCCCCACTCTTAATCCAATTGCCAACTTTTCTTCCCAGTTAATTTGGGTCAGATGTTCTTAACCTTCTGAACTCTGCCCTTTTCCAGTGCCGCACCTTTGCCTTTTTCATTATCCTCTTCTATTTCGACTTTAAACCTAACTATGTTCTGGTCGCTACTCTCACATCAGCTATTTGTCTGACTTAATTTCCTGGAACTAAATCCAGCAGTGCTTCTTTCCTTTTTAGCAAAATCATACTGATCTAGCAAGCAGTCTAGGATGCATTCTAAAAAAAAACCTGTTGCCCACTTTGACTACATGCATTACCTTTATGCTAATCTATTTTAGATAGTTAAAATCACCGTGTTATTCTCAACTGTATGCAAATCTTCTCCTCTATTTCATCTCCATTATTTGGTGGCCTGCAGTGCATACCCAGAATTGTACCTTTTCCCTTCCTATACCTTAACTTTATCCATATGGATATCATCTTAACACAACACCCTAGAATATTACTACATTTTACTGCTGTGATAGAATCCTTTATTGATACTGCCACTCCACCCCATTTTTTCCCTCTCTCATGAGACCTTTATAATCAGGAATATTAAGTTCCCAGTCATGTTCAAACACAAGCCATGTCTCTATTATAGCTACTATATCATACCCCTCCAGTTATTATTGCTTCTAACTATCCAATTTTGTTTTGAAACATTTTGTACATTCACACACATACCACACAATCCTGACCCCAATTTTTTTTTGTAATCTTACTCTTTAATGTTTTCACATTCTGATCTGTTCTTTATTACTTTCTTGCTTTTCTTTGTTACCTCCCTTAGCCTTTTTGCTTTCTTTTCAGTTTCTCTTATTTTTTCCAAGTTTAAACTTTCCCTACAGCACTACCCACCCAATGAGTAAATTGGTACCAGACACCGCAACAAAAATCCATCCAAAATAAATTTTCTCGCAAGAAATAAACTTAATCTAACTACAGTACCTAGAGATTTTTGGGTTGATCAAGAGTAAAACTAAAGCATATGGCAACTTATCTGAAGAGGGTCCCAGTTTTAAACACAACACGAGTTTGTTCTGAAGATGTAGAGGACTTTACCTTGAGAAGGTATGTTGGGATGTTGCTGAAATCCACCGGGAGCTTCAAAAGGAAACGGGCGGAAAATTCACCAGTCTGTGGAATTGACAGAAAAAATTATATTACCTTCAACTTTAGCTCTCTGCCATTCAAAGTAGGACTGTGAAATATTAACAGTATACATCATGGTTTGGTCTATGCATTCAATGGATAGCATTTCATTGGATGACTTCTGAGAGCACAACTTTCATTCCAAATATATAGAAAGCACAAGCAGAAGTTGAATGGATGAAACATAACTGATGTCCTTTCACCGATTTCATCAACGCGTTTAGGAAATCTTTTATATACATTTACAAAACAAAGACACCTAGGACAGATCATTTTTACGCAAACACTACTCCTTCTATCCAATATTCAACATCTGAGTGGACAGTTAGTTTCAGAAACTGGGATCCAACACTTGAGACACCCACTAATAATTCTAGACACAATCAAGCTGAGCTTGTTGTATCTAACATTCTCACACAATTGCACATACTTTTTTGTAAATAAAAGTGTATAATCTCCAGTTCCCATTAGTCCAGGCTGGATTCAAATCCAGATCCCAGAGATGAATAAATAACCTTCTAACCAACGACACAACTTCCCAGTCAATTTTGTTTACAACACAATGGAATGGGGGAAAAATTGCCCTATCGTCAGTTATGTCAGCTGCTGTTACAATGCACAAGACCAATACTAGCAGTGACGGATCCCAGAACCACAAATTTTGGACAGATGACTGAGAACCAAATGTAAAACTGCTGCAATTTTCTCAAACTAGAAGTCTTCAATTCAGAATATCTACTTCGATCAATTGGTAACACTCTCACATCTCAGCCATAATGTTGCTGGTTCAAGTTGTACTCCAAGACTCGAGCCACTAATCTAGATTGTCATTCCAATGCAGTATTGAGAATGTGCTGCATTGTTGGGAGTTTTTGAGATGGTCTTTCAGATGAGATGTTAAACTGTTTTACTGTTCTGATAGTTTAAGTACATGCAAAAGATCTCAAGACGCTTTGAAAGGCAAGAGGTTCTCCTAGTGTCCTGGCCAATATTCCTGCCTCAACCAACACCACCCAAAGCCACCCTGTTTGACTCTAACCAAACATTGCATATCCTGAGCCCCGATTCCATTCCCTTTCCCGGTTGGTCACCTCGGCTAAGCCACAGTGCAGAATCTCTGTATCCTATTTGACCCCGAGCTGAACTCTGAACCCCATATCTTATCCATCCCCAACACGGCCTATTTTCTCCTCTGCAAAATGTTGTGGCAGTTACTACTTTATAGTTACTATACAAATGCAAGTAATTGTTGGATCATTGTAATAATCAGATAGTAATTTCTCTATTTATAACAAAGAAGCATAACTACTATATATAGCAATTTGGAATGGCTTTGGGGAGTAATATGAATTAATGACTTACTATACTTTAATGAATTTATTCTTAAGAATAATTTTAACAGTGTTTTCAGATCACAAAGTACAAAAGATTGTAAGGAAATGTTCAAATTATAAAAATAAATTAGGTACAACACTGTAGAAACTTGCAAAGGGAATTATTGAAACATAGTCTCTATTATTACTGGGTGACTGCCAATGAGAGTCTAACTGGTTAGCAAATGTGCT
Source organism: Squalus acanthias (assembly GCA_030390025.1). Classification (NCBI taxonomy): domain Eukaryota; kingdom Metazoa; phylum Chordata; class Chondrichthyes; order Squaliformes; family Squalidae; genus Squalus; species Squalus acanthias. Next base: position 125,886,113 of record CM059433.1, read on the forward strand.
GGATTACCACAATTCTGAGCAGGATACTGGGTTACTGTCTGATCAGAGACTTGGTCCAAGTAAAAGTCTTGAAATACTGAATAGAATCGTCAGACTACTCTAATATCAGATAGTCAGATAGCTGTATACCTATTTATACACTGTTAAGAGTCTGTACCTTTGACTCCATCACCACAATTCTTAAACTAAGATACATCACAAACAGTTGTTTAAGAGGGTGGCCTGATTTTATTCTTAAATAGATTTGGCATAATTTGAATTATTATTTCTGTCTTGGAATTTGATGTATCACCCCAATTTCCCATGATTTCAGACAGTGTGGTACAATAAAACAATTGCAAGCCTAAACTTACTTCACAGCACCAGTCTCTTAAAAATTCGGACAGTATGTTCTTTCAAGTTTTTTGTGCAGATTAGTTAAATACAGAGTATCTGAATTTGTGTATATGACTACAACAATACAAAAAGAAAATACTGCAGATGCTGGAAATCTGAAATAAAAACATATTGGGCTCGATTTTGTCATGGGGCGGGCTGGGGTCGTGTCATCCGCTTTTCGTGTTAGCCACCCGACTCCAATTGGATGTGGGAGAATTATTCGATTTTCCCCTAATTGGGCAATTGAGTTCCAGCATGTGGGAACCCATGACCCAATTAGTTTTTTCAGTCTGAAAGTCGCCTCTGATGATGTCATCATTGCTGCTGCATTTAAGGTCTGCAAAGGCTGGGAAGCTCTTGGCCTTTGCTGTGAGAGGGACCTGGAGGCAAAATGAGCAGCAGGAGACCCAAGTCTGCTCCCAGATTTTTTGACCACCACCACCACCACTACTACTACTCCAGGACTGCCAAAAGTTCCCCCAGAATGATGATTGATCGAATCTCCTTCTTAATGGTGGACCTGCAGCTGATAGTCAGCAATCCAAGTGTGCTACCGCCAGGTTTCACCTTCGTGTTTCAGAGGAGGCGTGCATCACGTCCGAACAGTGTTAAAATCAGAAAGGCCTCTCAAAATGGGATTATAGAGGCAATTAAGTAGTTGTTAAGGGCCTTAAGGGCCTATCCCGCCTCTTGGAGGTGGGACGGAGACGGGATCAGGAACCATGCATTTGGGAAAATTGCTCGGAGGCGGGGTCGGGCCTGCCCGCCATTTTTTGCAATTTTAACACCCCACACGCCTCCATTCCCGCCTCCTCGGGCCTGGCAAAATCGAGCCCATTGTGTATATGACTGTTCCTTATAGCAAAGGAAACCGTTTAGGTTTGCACTTATCATCCATGACAGTACAGACATTCTAGATTTGGCATAGGCCAGGTATTTTTTTTGACAATGCCACGAAACCTCTACCTCAGCCAATTTGTACACAATGTCCTACAATTAAATGTAAAACTAGAAGGTAACTTTGTACTGTGCAAACATAAAATTTTCATTTTGCATGTAGTATTCAGCAGTGTCCCATGTTTTAGGCAGAGGTGGGAATTGACATTTCTGAAACAGAGGTGGAATAGAAATCTTGGATTAACTCAATTGAGCTGACACAAGATTCTAGGTTTAGCGTAGGTCAGCCACTTGTATCTGATGAAGGGTACACACCCGAAACATCACACACCCGTCTTTGATCTTTACGGATGATTACTGACCTGCTGCGTATTTCCAGGAGTTTCTGTTTATAATTTAAGAGGAACTCAAATTGAATTAAAGCAGACAGCAAGAAAAACAGATGTACCTGGGAAAAAGACAGCATGAAAATTAGCTGCCCAATGCTTCCCATGCAGAGAGCTGCTCAGAGGGGGAATATTTTGAAGTTTAGTGGACCAATGTTGCAGATAGGACTTTTAATGACAGCAGTTATATTTAAATATATGATTCATATCATTACATTATCTGGGAACACCACCTATGCCCTTATGGACAAAAAAAATCAGTGAATATTGTGATAAATTTGAGGGCGGTTTTGTTCTGTGGACTTGCTCCTACAGGAAACTGGATTGCCCAAGCTTCTTTCACTTAAAATCATTAACAGTTATCAGAGAGAGACTTTCATCCTGTCTGTCTAGCCTGTAGTTGAACCCAAGACTTCATGATGAAGTACAATTTTTTCATTTTTTCACATGCATGTGCTGGCGGTCAACCATTGAATGATTAGCCATCATGAACAACAAGATCAAGAAACCAGTGAGATGTGAGGGAGAAAAAAATTGTATTTTTTCCAGAACAATACGGATCTCAGTTTTTACTTCAGAAAACTTGAAGGAGGAGAGCCAGCTGTAAAACAAACACTCAAGTAGAAATAAAGGGGTAAAATTTCCACAGACTGTCCACTGTAACTTCAGAAGAGACCCCGGAGAAATGGCAGAAACAGTCGTTAGGACAAATAAGTGGATAAACCCCTGCAGAAATTCCAGTTGAAAATTTTTACAATTAGTACCATAAAAAAATTAAATTAACTGCACTGGGGAAAGTGTTATTTCCAAATAAGTAATTTAAAAGAAGGGTGCCATTTATGTGACAGTAGAGCAGCACATTGGAGCTCCAAAAGACTGTGCATGAATATTACATCTTTGGGACATTCCAAATTGCTCCTTAACCAATTACTTACTTTTAAGGGGCAGATACTGTCATGTATGCAAATGTAGCAACCAACATTCGCAAAAAGTCCCACAATTAAATATAAAACTACAAGTGCAAGCCTTGATCTGGCTACATCTAGAATGCTATGTCTACAGCAGATCAGTCAGCATTTGTAAAGATAAAAGAGGCTCCGATGTTTCTGGTGTACATTCTTCATCAGATGCAAATGTCTGACTTATGCAAAACCTAGAATATCTATACGGTCAAAAATGAGTTTGCTGTCTGAGGTTAATTGAGTTAATGGAGGATATAGAGATCCTGGAAAAGGTTCGGAGGAGGGCCACTTGATTAATAACCTAGCTTAAAGACTCTTGGTTATCAGGACAGGCTTAGACAACTAGATCTTTTTACCTTACAGAAGTGTAGACTTCAAAAGGATATGCTTGAGATCTTTAAAATAATGAAGGTATTAGATTCCATCCACAGTGGATAGCTTATTTGAGCTAGTGAAGCAGGGGAGAACTAGGATCATCAGAATGTTACAAAAGTATAGGTTAGATGCTAGAAAATACTTCTTTTTGCAGAGAGTCGTCGACTTCTGAAATAGGTGAGAGTACATGCGGTGAGTGTACATGCGGTGAGTGTGAATTTGTTGCAAGCATTTAAAAAGGGAGCTGGAGGGTTCCTATGAGTGGTAGGTAAGTTGAGTTATAATACATAGGTGGGTAAATGGGTCCTAGCGATATCAGTCACTGTGGTCTCCTGCAGTATGCCTGATTCCTTTTGAGGGTCAGAGGAATTTCCTTGAATTTTTACCTAAATTGACCAAAAACTTTTTCTTTTTTTTAACCTTTTCTAGGAGATTGTGGGAGGGGGTGAGTGGGATGGGGAATGTAGGTTGAACCATGTTGGCTTGATAAACCAGTTGGTCTTTTCCTGTCATTGTTTTTTGTATGTTTGCTGAACAGCAAATAAGACTTGTTAATAACAGATTTGAAATAATCTGTTTAGGTGGTATTAGTTGAGGCAGGAATGTTGACCAGGGCACAGGAGATCTCCCTGCTTTTCTTTGAATCGTGCCCTGGGATTTTTTAACATTTCATCCAAAATGTGGAACCTGCAGCAGTTTCTTAGTATTACACTACATTGTTAACCTACATTATGTGCTCAAGTCCTAGAGTAGGGCTTGAATCCACAGCTTTCTCATTCAGAGGAGAAAGTGCTACCAACTAAGTCATGCTAAGAATTTGGGGAAGGTGCCGAGTGGCAGCCATGTTATTTCCACCTTCACTTCACTCCCCCCCCACCACCAAATTCCCGATCTTGCACGCATCCTCTTGATCAGCTCGAGGGAAAGGTTGGAAGTAGTTCTCCCTTTAGGCATGTTTTCACCTGAGGAGATTTCAACAATGAGAGGGGAACAGAAGGAATTTACATACATCACCAGCATTGCTGATATACTGTACTCTGCAAAAGGTTTGTGCTATACAATAATAATAACTTGCATCTATAAAGCTCCTATAACGGAGAAAAAAAGCGTCCAATGGTAGTTCGCAGAGGCATAAAAAGGACGTGTAAAGAAGATTAGGAAGCGTGGCCAAAAGCTTGGTTAACGAGGTGGATTTTAAGGAGGAGTTAGGGAGGCAGAGGGGTTTGCAGAGCATGGGCTTAGGTGGCTGAGGGCATGGCCGCCAACAATGGGGTGAAGGGGGGAAGGGGTTGCAGAGTCAGAGGAATGGAGGGTTCAGTGGTGGGGACATTATAAGGCTGGAGGAGATTACAGGGATAGGGCGGTATAAGGCCATGAAAGGATTTAAACACAAGGTTGAAAATTTTTAAATTGGAGGCCGGGAGCCAATATAGGGCAGCAAGGATAGGAGTGAAGTGCAAGTGTCACTTAGTGCGGAGAGGATAAGGGCTGCAGAGTTTTGGATCAGCTGAAATTTACAGATGGTGGAGGATGGTAGCCCGGCCAGGATAGCATTGGAATAGTTGTGTCTGGAAGTTGCAAAAGCAAGAACATTGAAAAAAAAAAATAGGAGCAGGAGTAGGCAATTCGGCCCTTTGAGCCTGCTCTGCCATTCAATATGATCATGGCTGATCCTCGATCTCAATACCATATTCCTGCTCTCTCCCCATACCCCTTGACGCCTTTTGTGTCTAGAAATCTATCTATCTCCTTCTTAAATACATTCAGTGACTTGGCCTCCACAGCCTTCTGTGGTAGAGAATTCCACAGGTTTACCACCCTCATTAAAGAAATTTCTCCTCATCTCAGTCCTAAATGTCCTACCCCGTATCCCGAGACTGTGGCCCCTCTTTCTAGACCCCCCAGCCAGGGGAAAATCCTCCCTGCATCCAATCTGTCTAGCCCTGTCAGAATTTTATAATGAAGGTTTCTGCAGCAGAGAGACTGAGGTAGGGGCAGGGATGGGTGGGTGGGGGGGGGGGGGGGCAATGTTATGGAGGTGGAAGTAGGTGCTCTTTGTGATGGAGGAACTCAGCTCAGAGTCAAATAGGATGCCAAAGTTGTGAACAATCTGGTTCAGCCTGAGACAGTGGTTGGGGAAGGGGATGGTATTGGTGACAAGAGTACAGAGTTTGTGGTGGAGGCTAAAGACATTAGCTTTGGTCTTATCCATGTTTAACCGGAGAAAATCAAGACTGGAACCCAGATAAGCAGTCTGACAACATAGACACATTGGAGGGATCGAGAGAGATGGTGGAGAAGTAGAGCCGAGTATTGATAGTGTAAATGCGGAAGCTGACCCCATGCTTGCGGATTATGTCACCAAGGGGCAGCATGTAGATAAGAAAGAGGAGGAAGGGTCAAGGATAGATCATTGTGGGATTCCGCAGGTAATGCCTTGAGGGTGGAAGAAGTCATTGCAGATGCTCTGGCCACAACTGGATGGATACATATACACATATTATTCTTAATAAACTACTACTAAACAAGTTTCTACTTACAAGTTGTCAGTGTAGCTACTAGTAACACTGCTGTATAATCTCAGGGCACATGTCCTGTGACTTATTGCTCTTAGCTGCTTTTGAAATTATCCATTTCCTTTTTCTAATAGGGGCATAGTAGGTTTTAGGAAAAATCTACACGGAAACATGTAGTTCAAAGGAAACACAACGGGATGTGAAAAAGTACATGCCACAGTTCCAGAACACTTACAGGCAATTTGAAACATTTATTACCAGAAACATACTTTACAATTTTCAAAGAACATTATGTTGCTGGCAACTCAACAAAGGAAGTAGCTTGGCATTTGCCAAGAGTCTGCAGAGTCGGAAGTGGCATTTGTTATAATATTCTGGAAATTTCTTACTTCTCCAACAGTATAAATCTAAACAGGTTTGAACAAAGCTTCCCTGATACAGCATGTAAAAGAAACATACTTGCCTTTATATATTGCCTTATCACATGTCTCAAATGTCTCAAAACACTTCACATAACATTAATTAATTTTAAATGCAGTGGCTGTTGTGTGGGCAAATACAATTTGCAGTTAGCAATACTAAACAAACAGCAATGAGATGAAAGGCAAATTAATTGGTTTTATGGGTGCTGATTGAGGTGGGAATATTAGCAAGCATAGTACACCAGAATAACTCCTTGCTGTTCCTTAAATAGAGCAATTAGATGGTTAATGCCCACCTAAACTGAGGAAAAAGGTAGATGGGACCATGATTTAACAGGTCATCTGAAGGACAGCATCTCTGACAATGTCGTATTCCCTCAACTGCAGTGCATTGTCAGTTTAGATAATGTGATTAAGTATAGACTAATGAAGAGCTGAGGATGAGATTGCAGTCCTTCACAGTGATCCAGTATCCTACAGACATTTTTTTCCTCCCGTACGTGTTGTACTAGAAAGATAACTGCAAGCTAACCAAGGAAATGTATGGAAACTAAATAGTTTTCATACAGTCCCTTGTATACAGGAAAATTACTAAACAATTTACTCCTTTCATCAGTAAAAAATGCTTCATTGCACAAGGCAATCCAAATAGGCTGTCTGTCCAAAAGACCCCAATGAGCTAAATGATATAAAACCAAACAAGCTAAGTAATTTAAACTAGTTAAAATAATAATCTAAACAGCTTAAATATCTACAATATTTCAAGTTTGCACATGGGGCAAACCTATAACTCCAATGTACATCAGCTTTTATGGAATACTGCATTATAAAAGTGTCCACATTTTTTGCAATCACTATGGCCCCTGTAGGTGGCACTGTGATGAGGCTTTCAATGTTGTAAGTATCACACCTTGCCTGTCACAGAACACAGCATAACTTGAAGGACTCTGTCTCTCTCAAAAGCTTCTTTTGAATTTGCCACCCTCCTTGCGTGACCAAGTACTCCAAGTTCATCCTGGAGAACAGAAACAACTCTCCTTCGGTCACTCGCCAATGCACCCTCTATTCCTACTTCAGGCACCAAATGTGGGAATCTCATGGACCTTTTCATATCCAAAAGCAAGAGAATCTTCTCTCTGCACCTGCCCATTCTGACCCTTCTCCCTTCCTGGCACTCGAATCCTAGAAAGTTACAGCACGAAAGGAGGCCATTTCGGCCCATCATGTCCGCGCTGGCCAACAAAGCTATCCAGCCTAATCCCACTTCCCAGCTCTTGGTCCGTAGCCCAGCAGGTTAGAGCATCCCAAGTGTACATCCAAGTACTTTTTAAATGTGGTTAGGGTTCCTGCCTCTACCACCCTTTCAGGCAGTGAGTTCCAGACCCCCACAACCCTCTGGGTGAAGAAATTTCCCCTCAAATCCCTTCTAAACCTTCCCCCAATTACTTTAAATCTGCTAAGGGAAATAGGTCCGTTCTTTCCACTTTATCTATGCCCCATATAATTTTATACACCTCAATAAGATCTCCCCTCAGCCTCCTCTGTTCCAAGGAAAACAGACCCAGCCTATACAGTCTTTCCTCATAGCTAAGATTCTCTACTCCCGGCAACATCCTTGTAAATCTCCTCTGTACCCTCTCTAATGCAATCACTAGACTCTTCTCCATCTCTCCCCCTCCCTTCCGCCATCACTAAATTTAACTCTTTCATGAAGGGAAAGTGGAAAGTAACATTCGTGCCACGTGAGTGCCAGGCAATGACCATCCCCAACAAGAGAGCCTCTCTGCCTCCTCTTGATATTCAATGGCATCACCATCTCAGAGTCCCCTACCATCAACATCATGGAGTCACCAATGACCAGAAACTCAACTGGGCCAGTCACATAAATGCCATGGCTACTAGAGCAGGTCAGAGGATGGGTATTCTACGGCGAGTGGCTCACCTCCCGACACCCAAAGCCTTTCCACGACCACCAAGGCACAAGTCAGTCGTGTAATGGAATACTCTCCACTTGCCTAGATGAGTGCAGCTGCAACAACACTCAAGAAGCTCGACATCTTTCAGGTGAAATTTTTCCCTACCCAAATGGGCGACAGGATCCTACTTGCATGTGTTTTAAATTTTTTTAATTTGTTTTATGGGATGTGGGCGTCGCTGGCAAGGCCAGTATTTAATGCCCATCCCTAATTGCCCTTGAGAAGGTGGTGGTGAGCCGCCTTCTTGAACTGCTGCAGTCCGCGTGGTGAAGGTACTCCCACAGTGCTGAGGTAGGGAGTTCCAGGATTTTGACCCAGCGACGATGAAGGATCGGTGATATACTTCTAAGTCAGGATGGTGTGTGACTTGGAGGGGAACTTGGAGGTGGTGGTGGTCCCATGCGCCTGCTGCCCTTGTCCTTCTAGGTGGAAGGGTTTGGGAAGTGCTGACGAAGAAGCCTTGGCGAGTTGCTGCAGTGAATCTTGTAGATGGTACACACTGCAGCCACGGGATGCCAATCAAGCGGATTGCTTTGTCCTGGATGGTGTTGAGCTTCTTGAATATTGTTGGAGCTGCACTCATCCAAGCAAGTGGAGAGTATTCCATCACACTCCTTACTTGTGCCTTGTAGATGGTGGAAAGGCTTTGGGGAGTCAGGAGGTGAGACACTCGCCGCAGAATACCTAGCCTCTGACCTGCTCTTGTTGCCACAGTATTTATGTGGCTGGTTCAGTTAAGTTTCTGGTCAATGGTGACCCCCCAGGATGTTGATGGTGGGGGATTCGGCGATGGTAATACCGTTGAATGTCAAGGGGAGGTGGTTAGACTCTCGCTTGTTGGAGATAGTCATTGCCTGGCACTTCTGTGGCGTGAATGTTACCCGTCACTTATCAGCCCAAGCCTGAACGTCGTCCAGGTCTTGTTGCATGCGGGCATGGACTGCTTCATTATCTGAGGAGTTGTGAATGGCGCTGAACACTGTGCAGTCATCAGCGAACATCCCCATTTCTGACCTTATGTTGGAGGGAAGGTCATTGATGAAGCAGCTGAAGATGGCTGGCCGTAGGACACTGCCCTGGTGGCTGATGAAATGAGAATGTAATTTTTTTCACACTTCCAAAGGCAATCCTTCTTCCATCCTGAAAAGTCACTATTTTATGAGATCGTTACCGATGACATTACTGAACATGGTCAAACAGCAGACTCTGCTTCTCTTACATACATATACAAACACACACACTAAAAATAGTTACATCTGATAACAAGAGACACCGATGATTTATTTGGTATTGAAGTACCACAGAAGGCCTAGCAGAATTGTTGTACCCTTCACAATTTCCGATGTACCTTACCAAACATACTTTTCGAATGTTAAGATCTATTTTAATACTCTTGTTTGTAAATCCCAACTATGACACAGATGTTATAAATAACAAGGCCTCAGTGCAAGTGTTTCTTTCTGGTCTTTGTTATTATTAGGTTTGTCTATATATTAGTATTTTTCTGGGTCAGCAACAAAACACCCTTCAGGATCAAACAAAGGCAAAATAGTCATATAAAGGAATTATAACTTGCTTTGTTTCAACGTTCAGGTTTTGTTTATTGCTTGCCACTGATAACTTTCAGCCTTACAGTGAAGTTCTCCCGGTGACCAGGCCAACATTTATCCCTCAACCAACCGCTAAAACAGATTATCTGGTCATTTATTTCACTGCTCTTTTCCTACAATACAACAGTGCCTATACTTCAAAAGTACTTAAATTGCTGTGCAGCACTTTGGGTCATCCCGAGGACATGAACAGCATTATATAAATGCAAGTTTTTTTCTTTCTTTACGTTAATCAGGATTGGAAATCTAATATTATCGGATGTTACTATTACAGCTAAAATAAAGATCACGCACCTTCAATATGCAACTTTAATACAGATCCATATGATCTTGCCTGTTTTTTTTTAAAAACAGAAGCACCTCTTTGATCAGGGCACATCAACAAAGGCTTGAAGGTGAAATACATTTAGGCAGTCTCCGTCCAGTTCATTTTGGGGATATGTTCACAGCATAAAACTACCCCTAATTTCTTTACTTGTCCCATTACCACCCCCTTTTGCCTTGTACCATCATCCCTTTTGTCATTTAATCACTCCTGCCTTCCACCCTATCACAGACCAACCCCTTCTCTTCATTACTTTCCCCCCTTTCCTTGCCTCTGTACTTGTTTAAAACCTGTTACATACGTAACATTTTCCAGTTCTGAAAAAAGGTCATCGACCTGAAACGTTAACTTGGTTTCTCTCTCCACAGATGCTGCCTGACCTGCTGAGTGTTTCCAGCATTTTCTGTTTATATTCCTAATTTAGCAATCTGATAATAAAGAATGACATAACCTGATAATAAAGGATGACATAAGGACAGTAGTGAGGAAGGATCTTGGCTCGGAAGAGCAGGAAGTAGAATCAGTATGGAAATAACAAGGGGCAGAAAAAACTGGTAGGAGTAGTTTATAGGTCTCCTAATAGTAGCTATACTGTTGGCCAGAGTATTAATAAAGAAATAAGAGGAGCTTGTAACAAAGATCATGCAATAATCATGGGGGACTTTAATATTCACATAGACTGGACTAATCAAATTGGCAAAGGTAGTGTGGAGGACGATTTCATAGAATGCATTCGAGACAGTTTCCTAGAACAATATATCGTGGAACCAACTAGGGAAGAGGTTATTTTAGATCTTGTCTTGTGTAATGAAACAGGTTTAATTAGCAATCTCATAGTAAGGAATCCTCTGGGGAACAGTGATCATAATGGGCCAAAAATTCGTGAGGAAGCCTTCGTGCGAGGGTAAGGCCTCCCCGCGATCTCTCACTCCGTGTTGGCTTTTTCAGTTCCAGCTCGCACGAACTTGATGTTCTGGACAGCTGCTGTGCTGGGCTTGCGTATCCCACCGGCGTAGTTAATTCGTGCGAGCTGTGGGATCACGTGACTCAGTTAGAGCCAATGGCAGCACACCATCTTCCATTCATAACTTTCACATAAGTGCTGTGAAAGTTATGAATACTATAGCCCCCCAAAAGAACCGCTAAACCTCAATTAAATTAAAAAAAAAACCCATCACATTAATAAAATAAGTATAGTTAAATAAATTAACCATTTTAAATAAAAAATTAAATTTTTGAAAAAATTTAAAATCTTTTAAAAAGTTATAAAAATAAACTTACCTGTCTTTAAAGTCTCTAAAAAAGATATACCTGTTAAAAAAAATTCAAAATAATACTTAATTCACTACTTACCTTGTTAAAAGTGGGTCTTACTCCTCCTTTTTTTGTGTGTAGAATCTTCCGTACTTACCTGCGCGTTGAAACCACTAAGTGCACAGCGTGCGCGCAGCCTGTAGCGCGCACGCGGTTCACCTAGGACCCGCCCCCTTTTCCATTCACCAAGTGCCAGTTTTCAGCGCATGCGCAGTGCATGCAGAAAACCGGCAATTGGAGACAGAATACGCGAGAGTACGCAGTGCGTACTCTCGCGTAGCGGCACTAATTTTTGGGCCAATATGATAGAATTTTACATTGAGTTCGAGAGTCACGTACTTAAGTCCGAAATCAGTATTAAACTTAAATAAAGCCAATTACATTGGTATGAAGGGCGAGTTGGCCAAGGTAATTGGGAAATTAGCTTAAAAGGTATGACCGTAGATAAGCAATGGTGAACATTTAAAGAAATATTTCATAATTCTCAACAAATATACATTCCATTGAGAAATAAAAACTTCACGGGAAAAGTGATCCATCCGTGGCTAACTAAAGAAGTTAAAGATAGTATCAGATTAAAAGAGGCTTATAATGTTACCAAGAAGATTAGTAAGCCTGAGGATTGGGATAGTTTTAGAAACCAGCAAAAGTTGACCAAAAAATTGATAGAGGGAGAAAATAGAATACGAGTAAACTTGCAAGAAACATAGAAACAGATTGCAAGAGCTTCTAAAAAGGAAGAGAGTAGCAAAAGTAAACGTGGGTCCCTTAGAAGCTGAGACAGGAGAAATTATAATAGGGAATAAGGAAATGGCAGAGACATAAACAAATATGTTGTATCCGTCTTCACAGTAGAAGGCATAAAAAAACCAGGAATAGTGGGGAACCAAGGGTCTAATGAGAGTGAGGAACTTAAAGTAATTAATATTAGTGAAGAAAAAGTACTGGAGAAATTAATGGGACTAAAAGCCAACAAATCTCCTGGACCTGATGGCTTACATCCTAGGGTTCTAAAAGAGGTGGCTGCAGAGATAGTGGATGCATTGGTTGTGATCTTCCAAAATTCCCTAGATTCTAAAACAGTCCCAGTTGATTTGAAGGCAGCAAATTTAACACTGCTATTCAAAAGGAAGGAGAGAAAACAGGGAACTACAGGCCAGTTAGTCTGACATCAGTAGTAGGGAAAATGCTAGAATCTATTATTAAGGACGTGGTAACAGGGCACTTAGAAAATCATATGATTAGGCAGAGTCAACATGGTTTTATGAAAGGGAAATTGTGTTTGACAAATTTAGTAGAGTTTTTTGAGGATATAAATAGCAGGATAAAGGGGAACCAGTGGATGTAGTATATTTGAATTTTCAAAAGGCATTTGATAAGGTGCCACACGAAAGGTTGTTACACACGATAAGGGCTCGTGGGTTGGGAGTAATATATTAGCATGGTTAGAGAATTGGTTAAATGACAGAAAACAGGAATAAGGAAGGGGTCATTTTCAGATTGGCAGGTTGATACAAGTGGGGTGCCGCAAGGGTCAGTGCCAGGGCCTCAGCTATTTACAATCTATATTAATGACTTGGATGAAGGGGCTGAGTGTAATATATCCAAGTTTGCTGACGTTACAAAGCTAGGTGGGAAAGTAAGCTGTGAGGAGGACACAAAGAGTATGCAAAGGGATATAGACAGGTTAAGTGAGTGGGCAAGAAGGTGGCAGATGAAGTATAATGTGGGGAAATGTGAGGTTATACACTTTGGTCGGAAGAATAGAAAAACAGAATATTTTTTTAAATGGTGAGAAACTATTAAATGTTGGTGTTCAGAGGGATGTTGTACACGAAGCACAGAAAGTTAATATGCAGGCACAGCAAGCAATTAGAAGGCAAATGGTATGTTGACCTTTATTGCAAGAGGGTTAGAGTACAAGAGTAAGGAAGTCTTGCTGCAATTGTACAGGGCCTTGGTGAACGACACCTGGAGTACGGTGTAGTTTTGGTCTCCGTACCTGAGGAAGGATGTACTTGCCTTAAAGGGGATGCAATAAAGGTTCACTGGATTGATTCCTGGGATGAGTGTTGTCCTATGAGGAGATATTGAGTAAAATGGGCCTATACTCTCTGGAGTTTAGAAGAATGAGAGGTGATCTCATTGAAACATATAAGATTCTGAGAGGGCTTGATAGGGCAGATGTTGAGAGGCTGTTTCCCCTGGCTTGAGAGTCTAGAAATAGGGGGCATAGTCTCAGGATAAAGGGTTGGGCATTTAGAACTGAAATGAGGAGAAATTTCTTCACTCAGAGGGTTGTGAATCTTTGGAATTCTCTACGCCAGAGGGCTGTGGATGCTCAGTCGTTGAGTATATTCAAGGCTGAGATCAATGGATTTTTGGGCTCTAAGGGAATCAAGGGATATGGAGAGCGGGCGGAAAAGTGAAGTTGAAGTTAAAGATCAGCCATGATCTTATTGAATGGTGGAGCAGGCTCGAGGGGCCACATGGCCTACTTCTGCTCCTCTTAAGTTCTTATTCAGACAGGCATAGGATTGTTGGTGTGGTAAATGGAAAATATACCATGCTGATACAGCAGGAGCTGGTCCCATTGTTAGGGTAGAATAGAGAGAACATTACTCTATGTCAAACTATGTTAGAATACTTAATGCTGAATAATGGGCCAGATATTGCTGGAAAAATAATGGCGTGTTAACAATGAATGCCATTAGTAATGTGCAAATCGGCCAGCAAGTTCAGGGGATTAAGAGATACGCCATGAGTTGCGCGTTAATTATCCATTAAACGCACCGTAGAAAGTTAAGTCTGGTAATTAAGAGAGTAAGTACCATTTTAACAATGTGATAATAGTTAACACAATGTCAATCAACCTCTCTGGCCCAGAATGAGAACAATTTAAGGTGTTCAATCTCATTCCTGCATGTTGCAAATTGCTGTTAGAAATTTTAAAAATGTCAAATTTAATTTTTTTTTTTTACTTTTTCATTCTGATTCTTTTCTCTCTCTTTTAATTCAATTTCTTTCCCATTCTTTATTTCTCTTTCTTTACGAGATTTGATTCTAATTCACCCACTCTAATTTACCCTCCTTCTCTGTGATTCCTGTGTTCCTCAATCCATAAACCTCATTGGTTAAGGAGATACACTGTTGGTCCCATTGTTCACTAAGGTCGCAGATGCCCCGTTGTTCTTGTCACGCTGTTATCAGCTCGCACTTCCAGCAAGTTATGGTGAGCTGAAGGGTGCAGGAAAAGGTCTAACTAATGGATCACGCGACGAGATGCCCTGCTCCAGCAAGATACATCCATAATCTTTCACCTTGATGAGTGCAGATTTCACACAAAAAAAAAATCATTAAAAAAGAATCAGGACTCTGGATGAGAAGACATAGACATAAAGAGTTCAGGAATAATGATACAGTAGCCCTCTTTACTCCTGAAATTGCTATTAAAGACAAAAAAAAACTAATCTACACCAAAGTTGCTTGAATTAGTTGCTCATTTAGTGCCTATTAAACAATAAATTTACCCAGTTATTCTTTCTTCCTGCATAGATTTCCATGTTGTCTCCAAATTCAGGCCCCTCCTGTAGTGCTGTATACTCAAACATAAGGCGTGAGCTCTCGTGCAGTCGATCACATTGGTATTTGTGGTACTGTTGCACCAGTTCTTTAATAACAAGCAGAAGACAGTCTGGATTCTGGGAGTTCCAGTCATTCAGATGCTGCACATTGTGGCAAAGACAGAGACAGAAAAAACATTCGGGTTAGTGTTCTGGAGCTCTCTGCAGACCTCAACACAAATTCATTTCAAACACTTGTATTGGGCTTAGACCACACCATGCTTTTCCATCCACAGGTGCTTTTACTTTACTAAATATTTTTGTTGCTGGCACGGTAGATGTGGTTCTCTGCCCCCTTTTTACATTTGGCATTCGATGCTAGACTCTGTAGGGCTACTTAAGTCGACTGTGCAATATAGAGACTGTGGCACAACTGCACAGACTAGAAGGCCTTACTCGGACAGCAGATTTGTCGACCCACATTTTGACTGTCATCTCCCTGTGGGACCAGTTTATACTCAAGGAGAACCCTACATCTTCAGCTGGCTGCACGCCTCTATTGTAAAAATACCATAGAGAATCACAGAATCTTACAGCACAGAAGGAGGCCACTCGGTCTATCATGCCTGTAACTCTTTGAAAGAGCTATCCAATTAGTCCCATACCCCTGCAATGTTTTTCCTTTTCAAGTATATATCCAATTCCCTTTTAAAGTTACTACAGAATCTGCTTCCACCACCCTTTTGACAAACTTGGATAAACATGTGGCATATAAAGGTCACATGGTGGTCAATGTTTTCAAAAGTAACATACGTTTGCAGGAAGTTTAATGAGCATTTATAATTATTAAATTAATAGAGTCAGCTCTTGTATTTCAATCCTCACAGGCATTTCAATAAAATCAATTGACCAATTATTTGATTGAGCAGAAAACTAAGGTAAAGCATTTATCTCATCACTAGTTCAACAGGCATGAATTTGGCCTGATCGCAACATCTGTTCAGAAGAAACTGCTCATATAATTACATCAATAGAATTGCACTAAAATGCATTACTTTTAGACTATTATTTGAGTAATGGTAATTAGTCATGTGGATGACATTCAAAGTTATCTGAAGATTAATCACCATATTGCTAAAGATGTATATGCACAGGTTTGTGCCAGTTAAAATGATTAGCCTTTAAATAACTTGTCACAGCTTACCTTGAACTACGCGAGTGAAGCTCGTGCAATGATTATGACCGTAATTAGTGAAGTCAATGGGAATCGGGGGGAAAACTCTACACTGGCTAGAGTCATACCTAGCACAAAGAAAGATGGTTGTGGTGGTTGGAGGTCAATCATCACAGCCCCAGGACATCGAAGCAGGAGTTCCTCAAGCAGTGTCCTAGGCCCAACCATCTTCAGCTGCTTCATCAATGACCTTCCCTCTATCATAAGGTCAGAAGTGGGGATGTTCGCTGATGACTGCACAGTGCTCAGTGCCATTCACAGCTCCTCAGATAATGAAGCAGTCCATGCCCGCATGCAACAAGACCTGGACGACATTCCGGCTTGGGCTGATAAGTGGCAAGTAACATTCGCGCCACAAAAGTGCCAGGCAATGGCTATCTCCAAAAAGCAAGCGTCAAACCACCGCCCCTTGACATTCAACGGCATTACCATCGCTGAATCCCCCACCATCAATATCCTGGGGGGGTCACCATTGACCAGAAACTTAACTGGACCAGCCACATAAATACTGTGGCAACAAGAGCAGGTCAGAGGCTGGGTATTCTGTGGCGAGTGCCTCATCTCCCGACTGCCCAAAGCCTTTCCACCATCTACAAGGCACAAGTAAGGAGTGTGATGGAATACTCTCCACTTGCCTGGATGAGTGCAGCTCCAACAACACTCAAGAAGCGCGACACCATCCAAGACAAAGCAGTCCGCTTGATTGGCACCCCATCCACCACCTTAAACATTCACTCCCTCCACCATTGGCGTACCGTGGCTGCAGTGTGTACCATCTACAAGATACACTGCAGCAACTCGCCAAGGCTTCTTCGACAGCACCTCCCAAACCCGCAACCTCTTCCACCTAGAATGACAAGGGCAGCAGGCACATGGGAACACCACCACCTCCAAGTTTCCCTCCAAGTCATACACCATCCTGACTTAGAAGTATATCGCCATTTCTTCATCGTTGCTGGGTCAAAATCCTGGAACTCCCTTCCTAACAGCACTGTGGGAGTACCTTCACCACACGGACTGCAATGGTTCAAGGCGGCGGCTCACCACCACCTTCTCAAGGGCAACTAGGGATGGGCAATAAATGCTGGCCTTGCCAGCGACGCCACATCCCATGAACACATTTTTAAAAATATACCCGATAATTGTTTCAGTGCCTTTCATGATTTCAGCACCAGCTAATGCGGCAATATTTGAGCTTTTTCTCAGCAGAAGCTGACAAACTATTTTTTTTAATTTATTCGTTCACAGGATGTGGGTGTCTCTGGCAAGGCCAGCATTTATTGCCCTTCCCTAATTGCTCGAGAAGGTGGTGGTGAGCCGCCTTTTTGAACTGCTGCAATCCTTGTGCTGAAAGTCATCCTCGGAACCGAGGGACTGCCTATGAAGAAGACTCCCACAGTGCTGAGTTTATCGTAGCGGTTTGGTACAGCTGAGTGGCTTGCTAGGCCATTTCAGAGGGCAGTTAAGAGTCAACCACATTGCTGTGGGTCTGGACCGGGTAATTGACAGCAGATTTCCTTCCCTAAAGGGCATTAGTGAACCAGTTGGGTTTTTATAACGATCCGCTAGTTTCGTGATCGCAATTACTGATACCTTTTAATTCCAGATTTAAATTCTCCAGCTGCCATGGTGGGATTTAAACTCACATCTCCAGATTATTAGTTCAGGCCTCTGGATTACTATTCCAGTAACATAACCACTATGCTACTGTACCCCTATAAAATGCCCCGAGTTCCAAACCCACCCTCCTCCCCATATCCAAATTCCCTCCAAAGACTGACTGACTACCAATCCTCAAAATTAGAGTTAACTACATTCAATTAAAACCTTAAATACTGTACAGTGATGAAATACCCACCATTACTGTATTAGCAGAAATAGCTAGTTGTTCACAAACTTCTGCCATTACTATAAACATGGATTCTTCTGGTAGTCAAATAGCAGTGGTGGTATCATACTACTGCTTTTGATATTGATTCAGAAAAAACAAGCGTCTTCCATACATGACAGGCACAAGCCCAGGCTTTTCATATCATCTGTGGGGAAAACTGCAAGGGATAATGTCTCTCTAAAACATTTGTGAAGTCCATGATGCCATCCACATAACATCCCCCATTATATGTACTAAAGTTTCTTCCAAGGGCAGAGCTTCAATTCATTTAAAATCAAAGAAAGTGAGCTGTGCAAAGAAAACATAAACATTCCCAGCAAGCCTGGAGAATGGGTGGGTGTGCGGTTAGCATATTGAGGATGCTTCAATTTGAAGAACATTTGAAGGCCTTTCAAGGTAGCTAATCTTATATTCTTTGTTCTCCACACATCATAAGAGATTGACCAAGCAGTGCATCATTTTGAGGCAGAAAGAAAAGGAGAAAGCCCTCGACAATGAACCAAAATTCAGGCCAGTAACAGACTTGCCGAAAATGTAGATTAGCTGTATGTGTTAAATCTAAGAATGGTTAGTGAAGATGTAGAGTGTGCTCTATGCAGCTACCTCGCAGATAATTTCAACAGAAAACCAGTTAACATTGCCTATGAAGCAGAGATATACTCTTAATTTGAACATTTTCTGACTCTTAGGGCACTTTTACATTGGTGCTCGCTTAGGTTGGACAATGAAAAAGTGGGCCGAAAATTCCAGTGTCGAGTTTTGGCAGTCTTAATGTGGCCCTCCGATCTGAATAAGTGCTACTGTAAGAGCACTTCCAGACAACAACGTAAAATGAATTTTGCTACTCATTTACCTAGTTAGTTTTCAAAATAGCAATTCATGAGCCCACAGGGCTATAGGCCACAAAAACCTAACAATTCATCCAGAAAGATTTAGTACAATCTACAAAAAAGGCATCTACATAATGGGGAACGCTAGCATTATGGTTATGTTACTGGACTAGTAATCCAGAGGCCTGGACAAATAATCCGGAGACATGAATTCAAATCCCACCACGGCAGCTGGGGAATTTAAATTCAGTTAATTAAATAAATCTGGAATAAAAAGCTAGTATCAGTAATGGTGACCATGAACCTACGAGATTGTTATAAAAACCCATCTGGTTCACTAATGTCCTTGAGGGAAGGAAATCTGTTGTCGTTCTCTTGGTGACCATCGTTTCATTAGTAGTTTTATAAAATGCATGGAAACTAAATCAAATTTCGACTCTGTTAGATCTTAGTTGGCACTTAAATCTAATAAATTGATGTGCCCTCTCTTTGAGCCCTTAGCTCATGCTCCTTATTTGTAAAATCATGTAGTTAGCATTTTTAGTTCAAGCTACTGCTTACTGGACAAGCTTATTTGATCTAACATTGAACCACCCTTAGACCTCACTTGAGTTTTCTGCCTTTAGCATTTTTACCTTCACCAGATGATCATTCTATCTTTTCATTTCTAACCCTCCCCCCACTGGTTAATCTTGGTTGGATTTTAGGTCCCAGTATATAGATACTGGGACCTAAAATCCAGCCTTTTTAGGTAGATTGTACCAAGTCTTTCTGGAACAGGCATTAGTTCTTTTGTGTGTATAGTTCTTAGGATGCAAGAAAGGCTATTTTCAAAACATCTTGCCCTGGATGAGGCTCCACTCTCATATTGCATCTTTACATACCACACAGGAAGAAAAAGATTGTGTATAAAGTGTTGACATCATGACAGTCTTTTTAAATCTTTGAGGATCCTGGGCGGCAGAGTTGTTTAGACACTGGTCGTGTTCCCAGAAGACCTGATTGGATGCAAGTCTCCTCTGTCTCCTGGTTTTATGGGTCCTGTGTTCTAAACGGTCAACCTTGGCTCAGTGGCAGCAATTTCCTCTGAGCCAGAAGCTTGTAGGTTCAAGCCCCACTTCACAGATTGAAGAATATATAATCTAGGCTGACACTTCAGTGCAGTACTGAGGGAGCGCTGAACTGTCAGATGGCATTTTTCAGATGATGTTCAGCTGAGGCCCTGTCTGCCCTCTCAGGTGGATGTAAAAGATCCCATAACACTATTCAAAGAAGAGCAGGGGGGGTTCTCCAAGGGACCTGGTCAACATTTATCCCTCAAGCAATACCACTAAAATCAATTATCTGGTTATTTATCTCATTGCTGCTTTTGGGAGCTTGCTGTGTGCAAATTGGCAGCTGCATTTTCCTACATTACAACATTGATTATACTTCACAAGTACTTCATTGGCTTTGGCACTGAGGTCATGAAGATAATGGACCACAACATTCGTGCAGTAGGGGCGCATTTCTGAGCTGCAGATGCAAATGGTCACAGTAATATCGGTGAGTCCTCTGACTTTCACCTCATTTAACAGAGGGTTACAAGTGACCAAACAGCTGATAGACAACAATGAACAGAAACTAAAGCTTTTCACATGCTTGAATTTCTTGATCTTTCTCAAGTCAGGTAGATAATACTGCATTCTGGACATCTTTTATCATTACTTCATTTGGGGAATCAGATACATTTTTATGATAGCCAATTAATACTTCATTTCGGATGACTAAACTATGCTGCAACACAATTCCAGTTTTAACTCCATCATTAGTTCTCCTGATTTTTAACTTGATTAAGCAATGATTTGCATAACATTTGAAGATTAAATTTCATAATTACCATACATCCCAAAATGTGCGTGTGTAAAATTTGGCATCAGAAAAATAAAAGATTGGTTTTCTTTGTTTAATTTTGTCAGTCCATACTTTTAAGTGCTGCAAAAGTACAAACAGGAAAAAGTAGACTTGACTGGCACAATCCCAATTTAGGCTTTATTGTCTATTGTTCTTGTATGGATTCAATTGAGCCAGACTAAATGCACAAAAAAGTCTGGACTGAATTATGTTCAAGGAAACTATGGGAATAAAACCACTGTCTCCAGCTATATCACACATACACACTGTGGTGTTGCACTGGGAGTCAAGACAAAGTGCAGTACTCGGGTCAAGCAGGCCAGGAAGATGGAGGAATAACTGGGCCCATCTGGTGGAGGAGGCCAGAGGAGTGGGTAGAAGGCAGATGGGAGGGGAGGACAGCGCGAGGGGAGATAGAGAGAAGGAAATGGAGAGAGGGAGAGGAGCAGGATGGGGGAAATACGGTGATGGAGTACAGGGGGAGGTAAGAAAAAGGGAAGGGGGACAGGGGTTGGAGAAATGGGGACCATGCGGGATTGGGAAAAGGGGGGTAGCCCTGGGCCTGGGCCCATTTTCTTCACAGTGGGGCAGGTAGAGGCAGAGGGAGCTGGATGGGGATGGAGTGAAGGAGAGGGTAGGGGGAAAAGAGAGGAGGGCAGAAGGTGGAGGGGAGGGAAGACAGCAAAAGGGGTAGGTAACACTGGGTCAGGGCCAATTTTCCTCGTAGTGGGCTAGGGCAAATGTTCCCTATAAGCTACGCAGACGTGCAGCTTAGTCGGTTAAGTTTAGCGCATGTGCAAAACTGTGAATGGGCCGCGCAGCCCCTCCAAAAAATAAGAGGAAATATTTGTCAGGGCTCATTTTCTTACTGTGGGGGTGAGGGGTTTTCTTCAGACCTTGTTTCCTATCACACAGCCATGATCTGATGCCTCAGCAACTCTACCAGTAACATGCCTGCTAATTTTCTCCAAGACACTTGATCAAAAACTAATTCTATTAGTTCATCTCTCTCTTTAAATTTGTTTTAATTGGTATGTTCTCCTAACTATTCATTTTTGATTGGTTATTTTCATAAGCCCTTTGTAGTTTCACATTGGCAGCTTCCTAAATGCTTCCTCACCTCATTTATGTTTCCTACCTCTTCAGTCTTGATTCCTGCTGGTTTACTTTAAGCTAATCAACAAAATGTAAAGCAAAACTGTGACAAACAGGAAGCATGTACTGAAGACAAGACTTCAAATATTTTTATTTCCTGTACAACAGTTTCTATCCCTACAAACCACTCTGAACAAGTACAATGAACTGTGTCAATTTATTCCAAATTCAAGGATACATTTAGTTATTTTTATACTGTATACTCCGGTTTGCTGGGAACTGGTACTTAATTGCTGACAAGAGACATTCAATCCATTCTTTGATGGATTCAAAAGCAGATCCCATTAGGTGAAAGGGCAGTGGTCTTGTACACTGTGCCACTCAGCCTACTTGCACCAGCTAACTTTTGTTTTCACATGAAGATACTTTGACCTCCAAAGACTATGCTCAGTTAATCTCGGGAAACAAAAGGAATATTGTCTCTTTCAGGAAAAAAAGTCAACTCTATTCCTGGAATATTACATCATTGTAAATTATCTGCATCTTGTCTACCACTAATTAATCCAACCTAAAAACCAACAGAACACCATCATATAGCACCACTCAATAGATCATAGAAAGGAATTCCATTGTTTTCTTTGATTGAAACAGAAACAATTGCTGCTGTGTTCACTGACTAATCTCAGTAATATAAAGCACTACTGCTGTGTTGAGAATTAATTATGCTGTATTTCCCACCCATAGTGTTCTGTAAAGTACTTCTGTTTTTGTAAAGTCTTGCCTGCTGAAATTTAGTCTTTTGCAAAGAACATATAGATGTTTTATTAATAAGTTATTACAGATATCAGGAAAGAAAGAAACAAGCCGTATGCGTGTAAAACACAGTATACAAGGCTAGACAGACTGGATGCAGGGAGGATGTTTCCCCTGGTTGGGGGATCTAAAACGAGGGGTCAGTCTCAGGATACAGGGTAGGACATTTAAGACTGAGATGAGGAGAAATTTCTTCACTCAGAGGGTGGAGAACCTGTGGAATTCTCTACCACAGAAGGCTGTGGAGGCCAAGTCACTGAATATATTTAAGGAGATAGATAGATATCTAGATATAAAAGGCATCAAGGGGTATGGGGAGAGAGCGGGAATGTGGTATTGAAATAGAGGATCAGCCATGATCATATTGAATGGTGGAGCAGGCTCGAAGGGCCGAATGGCCTACTCCTGCTCCTATTTTTTCTATGTTTCTTTCTATATAGCCTTTCATACAATTTATCTATCATACTGAGATATTGGCCCCCATTTTATGACTTTCTCCAGACTTATGTACGAGGGAGTCTGAAGAAGACAGGCTCAAAACAGAGGTTATAGAAAATGCTTATTCTAAAGAATTTTCACTATAATCTAAAATGTTACAAAAGTTTCACACTTGACAGTGGCTCTCTAACCAAAACTTTACACTCCACAAGCTTAATGGAGGCGTGGAATCTAAACTGGTTCGAACAGACACTAAACTTGGGAATGTAAGTTGGATGTTAAAGCCCGAACTGACTCTGAAGTGAAGTGAAGTAAGATTCCATCCCCTAGAGGGGTCTCACTTTGTTCCAGTGTCAAGTTGGGATCGGATACTGGATTCAGGCTACATCTACACTGTAACTGCAGCAAAGCAAAATCACTTCACAGACACCACAGTTATAGTCTAAATGCATTCTGTAGAACTACTTGAAATCTGTTCAAAAGATTCGTAAGTTCGAAAGATGAATGGGGAAGGCAACCTTTGGGCAGCTTAATAGATCAGTACAAGATTACAATGCAAGTTTATAGATGCATTTTATGCTCTCATGGTGCCGTATGTTTGGCATTGATACCTCATTGTCTTGAACACAAAACATACAACAAAAGTATAAAACACCCACCAGTGCATCTTTGCTACCTAATAACAAGTCATCTTGATCAGGTGATCGTGCATCACTGGTGTATATGGTTTACACTGCAAAACAACCTACCATTCCATCGCTTTCAGCCCATTGTATTGTTAAAGATACTGTGTAAAACTCAGCATAACTTTAGAACTAAAGTTGTTTACAGCACAATGAGGTCATGCAGCCTTCGTAGCAAGAGCAATCCAAAATGAACCCACTGTCCTGCTCTCTTCCCATAGCCCTATATTTTACTCTGCTTCAAATATTTATTTACTCCATTTAAAAGATGCAAGACTATCTGCCTCAACTTTTCCATATGTTATGGTTTCCCCAATACATTATGAAATAGACTTTTCTTTAAAACTTTTAGGGGAAGGCTGTTTTTCCTATACAATGCAAAACTTTAAACTTGATCACAAATATGCATATAAATGTTGCAATGTACAGCAGCATGTTCAAAGCTATTGCCGCATAGGTCACATATAAAAAGTTTAAATCCATGTTCACATTAGTATCAATATCTCTCAAGTTTCTGATATAACCCTGCTGATAACCAACCTTGTTCAATGGGGAGTGTAGAAGAGCATGCCAGAAGCAGCACCAGGCATACCTTTTTTAAATTCATTCACGGGATGTGGGCATCGCTGGCAAAGCCAGCATTTATTGCCCATCCCTAATTACCCTTGGGAAGGTGGCGTGAGCCGCATTCTTGACAACTGAGTGACTTGCTCGGCCATCTCGGAGGGCAGTTAAGAGTCAACCACATTGCTTTGGGTCTGGAGTCACATATAGGCCAGGCCAGGTAAGGATGGCAGAATTCCTTCCCTGAAGGACATTAGTGAACCAGATGAGTTTTTACGACAATCCGATAGTTTCATTGTTACCATTACTGATACGAGCTTTTTATTCCAGATTTATTTAATTAACTGAATTTAAATTCCCCAGCTGCCGTGGTGGAATTTGAACTCATGTCTCTGGATCAGTGGTCCAAACTTATGGATTACTAGTCCAGTAACAACCACTATGCTACCATTTCCGTTCTGAAAATGAGGTGAAGCTACAACACAGGACTAGATGCCAAACAGAGAAAGCAGCATGCTATAGACAGAGCTAAGCAATACCAATACCACAACCAACAGATCAGATTGAAGCTCTGCAATCTTGCCACACCCAGTTGTGAATGGTGGTGGACAATAAAGCAACTAATGGGAGGAGGAGGCTCTCAATGATGGTAGAGCCCAGCATGCGAGTGCAAAAGACAAGGCTGAAGCGTTCGCAACGATTTTCAGCCAGAAGTGCAGACTGGATGATACTTAACGGCTTCCTCCAGAGGTCCCCATCTTCACAGATACCAGTCTTCATCCAATTCGATTCACTCCACGTGACATCAAGAAACGGCTGAGTGCACTGATCAAAGCAAATGTTACAATCCCCGACAACATCCTGGCTGTAGTACTGAAGAGCTGTGCTCCAGAACTAGCCGTGCCCCGAGCGAACCTATTCCAGTACAGCTACAACACTGGCATCTACCCGACAATGTGGAAAATGGCCCATCCACAAAAAGCAGAATAAATCCAACCCGGACAATTTGGGACATTGGCTGAAAGGTATGATTCTGTGAGTATGACTAGGTCAGGCTGTTGCTTGACTAGTCTATGGGACAGCTCTCCCAGATGTTGGTGAGGAGGACTTTGCAGGGTCGACTGGGCTGGGTGTGCCGTTGTCGTGTCCGTAGTGGTGCCGAGGTTGATGTCGGGTGGTCCGTACGGTTTTATTCTTATTGTTTGTCGTAGCGTTTTTTTTTTTACAACTGAGTGGCTTGCTAGGCCATTTCAGAGGGCAGTTAAGAGTCAACCACATTGCTGTGGGTCTGGAGTCACATATAGGCCAGACCAGGTAAGGATGGCAGATTTCTTTCCCTAAAAGGACATTAGTGAACCACATGGGTTTTTACGACAATCCGACACACACCATTATTGATGCTAGCTTTTTATTCCAGAGTTATTTAATTAACTGAATTTAAATTTCCCAGCTGCCATGGTGGGATTTGAACTCACGTCTCCGGATCATTAGTCCAGGCCTCTGGATTACTAATCCAGTAACAGAACCACTATGCTACTATATTATATGAAGAAATGCAAATGGAACAGGCCCACGTCTGACTTTTGATAGAGGAAAAGTCATTTCTGAAGCAGCTGAAGATAGTTGGACATTGGATACTGCCCTGACTAACTCCTGTAGTGATGTCCTGGGGCTGAGATGATTGGCCTCCAACAACCACAGCTATCAACCTTGTGCCAAGTATGACTCCAGTCACTGGAGCGTTTTCCCCATTGACATAAATTTTATTAGGGCTTCTTGGTGCCACACTCAGATAAATGCTGTCTTGATGTCAAGGGCAATTGCTCTTACCTCACCTCTGGAGCTCTGGTCTATTATCCATGTTTGGACCAAGGCTACGGGGAGCGGGCAGGAATTTGGACATGAGTCTAGGTTCGGATCGGTCATGGCCCTGTGGGTAGTGGAGCGGGCCCAGGGACTGTGTAGCCTGATTCTGCTCCTATTTCGTGTGTGCAATTCTGTTAGATGCAGGAGATGGTTCTGTGATAGATAGTAGATTGGCGGTTAGGATCAGATCAGCCATGATCTTATTGAATGGCGGAGCAGGCTCGAGGGGCCGATTGGCCTACTCCTGCTCCTATTTCTTATGTTCTTATGTTATGTTCTTATGAAATGAGGTCTGGAGTCAAGTGACCCTAGCGGAGCCCAAACTCAGCATCACCATCCCTGGGTACGTCCTATCCCACAGGCAGGATAGACCCACCAGGGGTGGCGTCACAGTGGTATACAGTCGGGAAGGAGTGGCCCTGGGAGTCAACATTGACTCCGGACCCCATAAAGTCTCATGACTTCAGGTCAAGCAAGGGCAAAGAAACCTCCTGCTGATGACCACCTACCGCCGTCCCTCAGCTGATGAATCAGTACTCCTCCATGTTGAACACCACTTGGAAGAAGCACTGAGAGTAGCAAGGGCGCAGAATGTACTCTGGGTGGGGGACTTCAATGTCCATCACCAAGAGTGGCTCGGTAGCACCACTACTGACCGAGCTGGCGAGTCCTGAAGGACATAGCTGCCAGACAGGTGGTGAGAGAACCAACACAAGGGTAAAACCTACTTGATCTCGTCTTCACCAATCTACCTGTCGTAGATGCATTGTCCATGACAGTATTGGTAGCAGTGACCACCGCACAGTCATTGTGGAGACGAAGTCCCGTCGTCACACTGAGGACACCCTCCATTGTGTTGTGTGGCACTACCACCGTGCTAAATGGGATAGATTCAGAACAGATCTAGCAGCTCAAAATTGGGCATCCATGAGGCGCTGTGGGCCAGCAGCAGCAGCAGAATTGTATTCCACCACAATCTGTAACCTCATGGCCCGGCATATCCCTCACTTGACCATTACCATCAAGCCAGGGGACCAACCCTGGTTCAATAAGGAGTGTAGAAGAGCATGCCAGGAGCAGCACCAGGCGTACCTAAAAATGCGGTGCCAACCTGGGGAAGCTGCAACACAGGACTACATGCATGCTAAAAAGCGGAAGCAGCATGCTATAGACAGAGCTAAGCAATCCCACAATCAACGGATCAGATCAAAGCTCTGCAGTCCTGCCACATCCAGCCGTGAATGGTGGTGGACCATTCAACAACTAATGGGAGGAGGAGACTCCATGAATATCGCCATCCTCAATGATGGTGGAGCCCAGCACGTGAGTGCAAAAGACAAGGCTGAAGCGTTTGCAACCATCTTCAGCCAGAAGTGCCAAGTGGATGATCCATATCGGTCTCCTCCTGAAGTCCCCACCACCACAGAAGCCAGTCTTCAACCTATTTGATTCACTCCATGTGATATCAAGAAACGGCTGAGAGCACTGGATACAGCAAAGGCTGTGAGCCCTGACAACATCCCAGCGGTCGTACTGAAGACTTATGTTCCAGAACTAGCCGCACCTCTAGCCAAGCTGTTCCAGTACAGCTACAACACTGGCATCTATCCGACTGTGGAAAACTGCCCAGGTATGTCCTGTCCACAAAAAGCAGGACAAATCAAATCCGGCCAATTACCGACCCATCAGTCTACTTTCAATCATCAGCAAAGTGATGGAAGGTGTCGTCGACAGTGCTATCAAGCAGTACTTACTCACCAATAACCTGCCCAGTGATGCCCAGTTTGGGTTCCGCCAGGACCACTCGGCTCCAGACCTCATTACAGCCTGGTCCAAACATGGACAAAAGAGCTGAATTCCAGAGGTGAGGCGAGAGTGACTGCCCTTGACATCAAGGCTGCATTTGACCGAGTGTGGCATGAAGGAGCCCTAGTAAAACTGAAGTCAATGGGAATCGGGGGAAAACTCTCACTGGCTGGAGTCATACCTAGCATAAAGGAAGATGGTTGTGGTGGTTGGAGGTCAATCATCACAGCCCCAGGACATGGCTGCAGGAGTTCCTCAGGGCAGTGTCCTAGGCCCAACCATGTTCAGCTGCTTCATCAATTACCTTTCCTCCATCATAAGGTCAGAAGTGGGGATGTTCGCTGATGACGGCACAGTGTTCAGTGCCATTCACAACTTCTCAGATAATGAAGCAGTCCATGCCCGCATGCAACAAGACCTGGACGACATTCAGGCTTGGGCTGATAAGTGGCAGATAACATTAGCGCCACACAAGTGTCAGGCAATGACTATCTCCAACAAGTGAGCATCTAACCACCGCCCCTCGACTTTCAATGACATTACCACCACCAAATCCGCCATCATCAATATCCTGGGGGTCACCATTGACCAGAAACTTAACTGGACCAGCCACATTTATACAGTGGTAACAAGAGCAGGTCAGAGGCTGGGTATTCTGCGGTGAGTGTCTCACCTCCTGACTCCCCAAAGCCTTTCCACCATCTACAAGGCACAAGTCAGGAGTGTGATGGAATACTCTCCACTTGCCTGGATGAGTGCAGCTCCAACAACACTCAAAGCTCGACACCATCCAGGACAAAGCAGCCCACTTCATTGGCACCCCATCCACCACCTTAAACATTCACTCCCTCCACCACCGACATACCGTGGCTTTAGTGTGTACCATCTATAAGATGCACTGCAGCAACTCACCAAGGCTGCTTCAGCAGCACCTCCCAAACCCGCGACCTCTACCACCCAGAAGGACAAGGGCAGCAGGCGCATGGGAACACCACCACCTCCAAGTCACACATCATCCTGACTTGGAAGTATCGCCATTCCTTCATTGTCGCTGGTTCAAAATCCTGGAACTCGCTCTCTAACAGCACTGTGGGAGTACCTTCACCACACGGATTGCAGCGGTTCAAGGAGGCGGCTCTCCACCACCCTCAAGGGCAATTAGGGATGGGCAATAAATGCTGGCCTAGCCAGCGACGCCCACATCCCATGAACGAATAAAAAAAAAGTCCATGCTCGCATACAGTAGGACCTGGATAGCACCCAGGCTTGGGCTGTTAAGTGGCAAGTAACATTTGCGACACACAAGTGCCAGGCAATGACCATCTCCAATAAGAGAGGGCCTAACCACCATCCCATTATATTCAATATCATTATGATCATCAAGTCCCCCACCATTAACATCCTGGGGGTCACCACTGACCAGAAACTATTCTGCAACAACCACATAAATACCATAGCTAGACGAGCAGGTCAGAGGCTGGGCATTCTGTGGCAAATGGCTCACCGCCTGACTCCCCAAACCCTCTCCACCTCCTACAAGGCACAAGTGTGAGGGAATACTCTCCATCTGCGTGGATGGGTGCAGCTGCAGCAACACTCAAGAAGCTCAGCAACATCCAGGACAAAGCAGTCCGCTTGGCTGGCACTTTATTCACTCGACTAAACATTCAACCCCACCACCATTGGGCATATCGTGGCTACGGTGTGTACTATCTGCAGTTCATCAAGGCTTCTTCGGCAGCACCTCTCGAATCCGTGACCACCTCCCGAATCCGTGACCTCCACCAGCTAGGACAACGGCAGCAGGTGCATGGGAACACCATCACCCCCAGGTTCCACTAAGTCACACACCATCCTAATTTAGATATATTTCACCATTCCTTCATCGCTGCAGAGTCAAAATTCTGGAACTCCCTACCTAAAAGAATTGTGGGAGCATATTTACCACGCGAGCTGTAGTGGTTCAAGAAGGCGGCCCACCACCTTCTCAAGAGCAACTAGGGGGCAATAAATGCTGGACTTGCCAGCAATGCCCACATCCCGAGAATTAATTTAAATAAAAATATGCCCATTCCTAGTTTCAAATTCTTCTATACTTATCCAATAATCTCTGATGCAGTTGCAATTTTTCACGTAGACGTAAGAATGGTATCAGGAAGTTCTTCACAAACTGTAATCAATACATGAAATGGACTTCGGATAGAGTAGTGGAGGTGAAAACTTGGAATTGTTTAAGAAATAATTGGTCTTTCTGGATGCACAATCCTAGATAAGCCAAAAGGACATTTTCATATGCTGTTGAAATCCAAGGCATTTTCAAGCTCAACTTGCTTTGATCATTCATATCTTTTCAGTTTAGGTGTTCTGAGCTCAAAATCCAAAAGCTGCCTCTCGTAAATATGGCACCATGAAGCCTTAGACTTGGAGAAGGCAACTGTGTCAACTGGTATCACGCTGAGAAAGTCCTGGGTTAAAACTCCATTCAAGTATTTGAGCATATAATATAGGCTGACACTACAATGTAATGATGCGGAGATGCCGGGGTTGGACTGGGGTGGACAAAAGTGAGAAGTCGCACAACACCAGGTTATCGTCCAACAGCTTTATTTGAAATCACTATTTCAAATAAAGCTGTTGGACTATAACGTGGTGTTGTGCGACTTCTCACTGCAATGTAATACAGAGGGAGTACTGCACTGTCAGAGTTGCTATCCTTGGGAAGTTAAACCAAGGCAACATATGCCTGCTCAAGTGGTTCAAATGGATGTTAACGATCCCGCCCACTATTTAAAGAAGATCAAGGACTCTCCTAGTGGTTTCACCAACATAATTTCCTAAACTAGTACCATAAAAACAAATAAACTGGTGATTCACCTTCTTGCTGTTTGTGGAATTTTGCTTTGTGCAAAATGGCTGTTGCATCTACCTATATAACAGTTACTGCACTTCAAAAGAATTCATTGTGAAGCACTTTCAGATATTTGTGATCTAGACGAGGGAACTAGATGTAATATCTCTAAGTTTGCAGACGACACAAAGCTGGGTGGGTGTGTGTGCTGTGAGGAGGATGCAGAGAAACTCCAGTATGATTTGGACAGGTTGGGTGATTGGGCAGATGCATGGCAGATGCAGTATAATGTGGATAAATGCGAGGTTATCCACTTTGGTGGCAAAAACAGGAAGACAGATTATTATCTGAACGGAAATAGATTGGGAAAAGGGGAAGTGCAACGAGACCTGGGTGTCCTTGTGCACCAGTCGCTGAAGGTAAGCATGCAGATGCAGCAGGCGGTTAAGAAGGCAAATGGTATGTTGGCCTTCATAGCGAGAGGATTCGAGTACAGGAGCAAGGATGTCTTGCTGCAGTTGTACAGGGCCTTGGTGAGACCACACCTTGAGTATTGTGTGCAGTTTTGGTCGCCTTATCTGAGGAAGGATGTTCTTGCCATGGAGGGAGTGCAGCGAAGATTTACCAGACTGATACCTGGGATGGCAGGAATGACGTATGAGGAGAGATTGGGTCGATTAGGCTTATATTCGCTAGAGTTTAGAAGAATGAGAGGGGATCTCATTGAAACTTATAAAATTCTAACAGGACTAGACAGACTAGATGCAGGAAGGATGTTCCCGATGGCTGGGGAGTCCAGAACCAGGGGTCACAGTCTCAGGATAAGGGGTAAGCCATTTAGGACTGAGATGAGGAGGAATTTCTTCACCCAGAGAGTGGTGAACCTGTGGAATTCTCTACCACAGAAGGCAGTTGAGGCCAATTCATTAAATATATTCAAGAAGGAGATAGATATATTTCTTAAGGCTAAAGGGATCAAAGGATATGGGGAGAAAGCAGGGACAGGGTACTGAATTTGGATGATCAGCCATGATCTCATTAAATGGCGGAGCAGGCTCGAGGGGCCGAATGGCCTACTCCTGCTCCTATCTTCTATGCTTCTATGCTTGAGACTTGCATTAGGACCAATGTTCCCTCGAAGATGCGAGGCCACGTGAGCTCCCGCGCAGGCTGCTCACCAGCTCCTGCCGCTGGAAGAGATACCGTACTAATTTAAAGGGACCACGTGCAAAAAAAAAATTAGAGTGTACATTGATTAGGACACAAATCAAATGCAAGTCTTCCTTTCTTTAACTTAACGAAAATCAAACCAGCAGTGGTCTGATGCGCCTCTCCAGTGGTTGACTAGCCTGCAATAGTGGATGTAGGGAAGAGAGGAAGAGAAATCTGTATGGTGGTGAAAAAGATTAATAAAGTGTGGATTCTGTAGCTGCATTTTATTATAAGCATGTTAAGTGGAAAATGAACCAATCTCATAAGAAAGATATGCCACACAGTTGCACATACCCAAGTTCACCTACCTTAATCGGTGCAATGGGTGGATTGAAAAGATTCATACTCATGCCATTTTTAATTAAACAGTTCCCATCAAAATTTAATTATTTTCTTAAAGTTGTAACAAACAGAAACTTAAAAACCATTTCACAAGGATTATCCAACCCAAGGATTCTGAAAGGACTGAAACATTTTATTTACAGAAATACAGCAGAATGTCTCATTGTTTATAAACTAAAATGATTACTTTTGGGTCACTATATAATTATAAGTCAATATTATAATTAGACACTGCTGTTCTTTTCCTGAATTTACCACACAAATTTTCCTGGCTTTAGGAGAGAACAGAGCGGAGATTCTGTTTCTTTGTCCCAGTCTCATTTCATTTCACTCAGGGATTAATTTTTAAAATGCTGGAAACTGGGTGGTGCAGTGGATTAGACCCTATTCTTATACCTCTTGGTTCAAATCCAGCCCATTCTAATGGGGTGAACATGTATTCTGGCTGCAAGAGTTCTATGTGAAATGAGTTTAGGCAGCCTTGATCCAGTTCTGGGCATGGGTCTGCAGCACAAAACACTCCCTAATTCATCACCTATTGCTAATATCACTCAGACAGGCCTCAGGAGCACTGATGTGAAAAATCGAAAAATGCACACTGGTACAGCAGCGGGTGTTCTTCTGGATGGGACTGAAGCATGCTGTCGGAGCGGAATAGGGGAAGCTTTATCTATCTTTGCTACAACTAAGCTGGAAGTGTTCGATGCTGATGGTGAATACCTGGGAGTGTTCCATCCTAGCACTAACATCCTAGGACCACTCAAGGATGAAGGAGGGAGTCTAACTGAAGAGAGAGGTATGGTGGAAATATTAAATAAATATTTTGCTTCAGTTTTTATAATTTATGGTGGAAGTGAGAAAACTGGTGTACTAGAGGAGGCTATGAAACAATTGGTAGAGCTAATTGTAGCAAAAGAATTGATTCTGAAAAAAATAGAACTCAAGGTGAATAAGTCACCTCGCGGATTTCTCAACTTTTTCTGAGATAATGTGTACACTATATACTGCAACTACAGTCAGCAAGTACAGCAAGATAGCCAAACATAGATATAACTGAGGAGAAAACGAATGAATGGGAATGGATTCAAAGCAGGTCTTTATGTTTTGTAATATATTCTAAATTGTTACAGCATCTGCATCTCTTGCATGTTTACATAAAGAATGGCTATTTAAACGATTATAACAGGGTTACCTTTTTTTATGTTACCCGCTAATCTATTCTCATACACTCTCTTTGCCCCTCTTATTTCCTTTTTCCATTCTCCCCTGTACTCAGCTTGGTTCTCTACTGAATTATGAACCCAATATTTATCATAAGCTTCCTTTTTCTGCTTCACTTTAATTTCTATACCTTTAGTCATCCAGGGAGCTCTATCTTTGGATGCCCTTCCATACCCCCTCGTGGGAACGTCTCGTCTGTACTCGAACTATCTCCTCTTTGAAGGCCTCCCATTGCTCACATATATAAATCATGCAAGTTTTATATATTTCTTGATATTTGCTATTAAAAAATATACAAACATTAAAAGGTAAAAAGCTGCTCCCCATATTATTTGCTGATTTATTTATTTATGCATATGTGGAAGGAATGAATTTATCTATTATAGTTGGTAACGAAAATACTACTGATTTATTTTCCAGGAACCTTTCACTTCACTGTCACGGAGTTGAGCTCTTACAAGCTCCTTTCCAAATTCTTTTACTAGAGATGTGCAACCCTGCCCCATTTCCACATATCAACACCTCCTCTTGCAATAGCATAACATCAAACTCACCATGAAAAATGCCATAAATAGAAAAGCCTTGTGCCTAGTTTATGTCCACCACACATCAAATTATCCGACATATTTTGAAGAGAAATACACGTACTTCTTGTTGATTATTCTGACCATAACCCCCACTAAGAGCCAGGGATTTACAAGGAAATGCCAATCTAAGCAATTTCACTCAATAACGGGCTTCTAGTTGATCTGAGGACTTTCCATTTGGATCATTTCTTCACAGGCAGATTAGATGTAGCTCCATTTTAGCAGGTAAACATCCCAACTGTGCTCCAGATTCCACCCATGATCACAGATGATCAGCTGGCGATGCCACAATACACACCCTCAAAACCAGTACTTCAAGTCAAGAGTGTGACAATGGGCCAGAAATTGCCATTTACACTCCTGTTAGTGTCTGAAAGCAGTAATTTGCATGAAGCAAAGCTTTTTCAACACAAATTTTGAGATGCAGTAATTGAGCAATTTGAGACATGACATATGTTAGTGTACCATGCTTGGGAGTAAAATCGTGACTTTGAACCTACGACTCTCCACCACTGGAGCTTTCCTCGTGTCACTTCGAGTCTGTTGTCAACTAATTAAAATGATTAGTCAACAACTCCATTACTATTGTATCATACAGCTACCAGGATAGGAGAAGGCGAATGAGATGGACCGTGGTCTTTTTTGATCTAGCAATTTCTATGTTCCCATGAGAGCAGTTCTACAGTTCCTGATCATGTTGAACAGGGCTGCTGGTTCTATACTTCTAAGAATGTTTGTACATTTCGCAGTTACCTTGCCATTAACTTCTCAAGGACCAATACAACAATTCCCAAATACAACTGGGTTACAATGTCCTCCTCTTCTACTTGTTCTTTTTTAATTTTTCTTACTTTTCCTTTGACTTTTTTCCCCCCTCTCTCTCTTAATCCACTCTAACCCTCTTTTATTTCTATTTCTGTATCTAATTTGACTCTAATTCACCCATTTCCTTCTCTGTTGTTCGCTCTGTTTCTTTCTCTATTCTTTTCCTTTCTTTCATTGATTCAGGAGATAGACTATTGGGCATGACGTTCATGAGGTCCCAGATGCATTATGACATCGCTGCGCCATTTATCGCTTCGACGTTCCAGCAATTTGCAGCGCAAATAGAGGGCGATCCGAGGTAAAAAGTTCAATTATCACTCGCCATTGCAGCAATTTCCTGGGCCAATGTTGCTGTTTGGAAAGTGATGTCAAATGATCCCATTCTCTACTCAATTATCATCTTCCCAATGTTTCTTTGTGTATCTCAAAAAATGTTCATTTGTTCCACTGAAGTTCAGTACAGAATGTCTGTGACAAGCAAGTTTATGTATTTGACAGTTTTCTACACACAGGATGCAGAAGACACCCAGATAAATGCTCTACAAGCTTCTTTGATGTGAAACAAGAATGTGACTTATAGGAGACTTCGGTATAAGCTAGAAAATGTGTGCTACCAGCTAGTGGATTATTGGTTTAGAAGATCTGATTTTCCCTTTCAGTTGTATATTAAGAAATGCATTTAATTTCTCAAATCAAAAAGCCACTTTTTTTCCCCAAACAGTAGTCACAACCCTCGAGTTAGTGAGATCTAGCCTTGATTACCAAAATCAAGTAACGTGCTTTTCTGAGCAAGCGGCAAGGACGCCGGCCTTCTACAGATCGGGGCTTGATGACATCATCGGGCCCCAACTGCAGGAAGAAGAACCAGGGCCAGAAGAGGCCCAAATGGTTAAGTTTTTAAAAACTTTTTAAAAAACTTTTCCTGTGGGACCAGGAGCAGCAGGCCCTGTCCCAG
Organism: Squalus acanthias; assembly: GCA_030390025.1. NCBI lineage: Eukaryota > Metazoa > Chordata > Chondrichthyes > Squaliformes > Squalidae > Squalus > Squalus acanthias. The sequence goes on from CM059433.1 coordinate 125,921,940, forward strand.
GCTTCCCCGCTCCCAAACACTGGAATCACAGAATCTCCACAATGCAGATAGAGGCCATTTCGGCCCATCGAGCCTGCACCGACACATATCCCACCCTATCCCCGTAACCCCACGTATTTAATCCCCCTAACACTAAGGGTCAATTTATCATAGCCAAATCAACCTAACCCGCACATCTTTGGACTGTGGGAGGAAACCGGAGCACCCGGAGGAAACCCACGCAGACACGGGGAGAATGTGCAAACTCCACACAGACAGTCACCCGAGGCCGGATTCGAACCCGGGTCCCTGGCGCTGTGAGGCAACAGTGCTAACCACTATGCCACCGTGTTGCCCAAAACCCCCTCCTTTCGTCCTGTCTGGCTGCTTCTTGCTGTCCAACATTTGGCTCCCGCCCGCCGGCTAGCTGCCTTTTCCTGCCCATTTCAAGCAGGCAACTGTCTAAGGTTTTGCAGATAAGGCCTGGAAGTTACAAACACCCTAGTGTCACCTATTGAGGTCAACAAGGGAGTGGGGGAAGGGGTTTGGCACTCACCTTGCTCCCCCACCCAACTATATACCAACTGAAAGTATAAAAATGTCTTAGCTGACTACTAATTCTAGATCAAGCTTTATACAATAACAGAGTATGCACGTCCTTTTCCAACTTTCATCAAGGAACAGAAAAGCACCATAGTACTAATTGTAGATTATATGCCTTCACTATATGTCACTATAACCTTTCACCTTTGTTATAACAGCTGCCTACTAGATAACCATAAAACTTCACTGGCATGGGTTAAGATGTCACCATTGAACTTTACAGCACAGAAGGCGGCTATTCAGCTCATCAAGCCTGCATCGGGCATCCTATATCCGAACCACATTTTGCATCAAAGGCAGTCTCTGAAACTCTCCCCTCATCCTTTTGACTATCTTAATTTTATATCCACTAATTATTTGACTCACTGACGAGTGGAAATAATTTTTCCCTATTTACCTGGACACTAACTTCCAGGAGGCGGTCACACCCACGAGAGTAATTCCTTCCAATCTGGCCCATGGTCAGGGACAGGAGGGTGTGACTACAAGCGAGGCAGGTATTGGGATCCAGGAGGTAGTGATGGAGGAGCCTCAGCCCTTGGGCTTGTCCAACAGGTACGAGATTCTTGCTCCCTGTGTGGACGAGGGCAGGGACTGCAGGGAGGATGAGCAATCTGACCACAGCACCGTGGTACAGGGAGCCATTCAAGTGGGGGGAGTAAAAAGAAATATTGTAGTGATAGGGGACAGTATAGTTAGGGGGATAGATACTGTTCTCTGCAGCAGAGAGCACGAGTCCCGACGGCGGTGTTGCCTGCCCGGTGCCAGGGTTAAGGACCTCTCCTCTGGGCTGGAGAGAAACTTGGAGTGGGAGCGGGAAGATCCAGTTGTCATGGTCCACGTAGGTACCAATGACATAGGTAGGACAAAGAAAGAGGTTCTGCTGAGAGAGTATGAGCAGCTAGGGGCTAAATTAAAAAGCAGAATCACAAAGGTAATAATCTCTGGATTACTACCTGAGCCACGAGCGAATTTGCATAGGGTAAATAAGATCAGAGAAATGAACGTGTGGCTCAAAGACTGGTGTGGGAGAAATGGGTTTCGATTCATGGGGCACTGGCACCAGTACTGCGATAAGAGGGAGCTGTTCCGTTTGAAGCATGCTGGGGCTAGAGTCCTGGCGAATCGAATAACTAGGGCTGTAGAGAGGGCTTTAAACTAAATAGTGGGGGGGAGGATCCAGGTGAGCGGGAATTTAAAAAGTCCATGAGAAATGAGAAAGCAATAAAGCAGGATAGAGATGGGGGAAATATTAACCAGAGTGTGACAGGAAGGGACAGAATGTTTAAAAATAAGAGTGCAACAGAAAATGGGGCCAAAACAAGGAGAAATGGTAAAAAGACAAAGTTAAAAGCTCTATATCTGAATGCACGCAGCATTTGTAACAAGATAGATGAGTTGACGGCACAAATAGATACAAATGGGTATGATCTGATCGCCATTAGAGACATGGTTACAAGGTGATCAGGGCTGGGAACTGAATATTCCAGGGTATTTGATAATTCGGAAGGATAGACAGAAAGGAAAGGGAGGCGGGGTGGCTTTGTTGGTAAAGGGTGGGATCAGTGCAGTGGTGAGATGTGATATTGGCTCAGAAGATCAAGATGTAGATTCAGTTTGGGTGGAGATAAAAAATAATAAGGGGAAAAAGTCTCTGGTGGGCGTAGTCTACAGGCCTCCGAACAGTAGCAATACTGTTGGACAGAGTATAAATCAACAAATAATGGAGGCCTGTAAAAAAGGTACGGTAATAATCATGGGTGATTTTAATCTCCATATTGATTGGACAAATCAAATTGGCCATGGTAGCCTTGAGGAGGAGTTGATAGAGTGCATCCGGGATGGTTTCCTAGAACAGTAAGTAATGGAACCAACCAGGAAGCAGGCTATCTTGGATCTGGTACTGCGTAATGAGACAGAATTAATAAATTATCTCATAGTAAAGGATGCTCCAGGAAAGAGTGATCATAGCATGGTTGAATTTCAAATTCAGTTGGAGGGTGAGAAAGTTGTATCTCAAACCAGTGTCCTGATCTTAAACAAAGACAATTACAATGGCATGAGGGCAGAACTGGCTAAAGTGGACTGGAAAAATAAATTTAAGGGTAAGACAGTTGAAATGCAGTGGCGGACATTTAAGGAGATATTTCATAACTCTCAACAAAAATATATTCCAGTGAGAAAGAAAGATTTTAAGAGAAGGGAGCACCATCCATGGCTAACTAAGGAAGTAAAGGATGGTATCAAATTGAAAACGAAGGCATACAATGTTGCCAAGATTGGTGGGAGACCAGAGGATTGGGAAATTTTTAAAACCAAGCAAAGGATGACTAAAAAAATAAAGAGAGAGATGATGAATTATGAGAGTAAACTGGCAAGAAATATTAAAACAGATAGTAAGAGCTTCTACAGGTATATAAAAAGAGAGTAGCTAAAGTAAACGTTGGTCCCTTAGAGGATGAGACTGGGGAATTAATAATGGGGAACGGGGAAATGGCAGAGACTCTGAACAAATATTTTGTATCTGTCTTCACGGTAGAAGACACTAACAACATCCCAATAATGGATAATCAAGGGGCCACAGGGAGGGGGGAATTAAAGACAATCACTATCACGAAGGAAATAGTACTTGGTAAAATAATGGGACTAAAAGACGACAAGGCCCCTGGACCAGATGGCCTGCATCCCAGGGTCTTAAAAGAAGTGGCTGCAGAGATAGTGGATGCATTGGTTGCAATATATCAAAATTCCCTGGACTCTGGAGAGGTCCCAGCAGATTGGAAAACCACAAATCTAACACCCCTATTTAAGAAAGGAGGGAGACAGAAAGCAGGAAACTATAGACCAGTTAGCCTAACATCTGTCGTTAGGAAAATGCTGGAGTCCTTCATTAAGGAAGCAGTAGCAGGGCATTTGGAAAATCATAATGCAGTCAAGCAGAGTCAGCATGGTTTTATGAAAGGGAAATCATGCTTAACAAATTTGCTGGAGTTCTTTGAGGATGTAACGAGCAGGGTGGACAAAGGTGAGCCAGTGGATGTGGTGTATTTGGATTTCCAGAAAGCATTCAATAAGGTGCCACATAAAAGGTTACTGCATAAGATAAGAGCTCACGGAATTGGGGGTAATATATTAGCATGGATAGAGAATTGGCTAACTAACAGAAAGCAGAGAGTCGGGATAAATGGGTCATTTTCCGGTTGGCAAACGGTAACTAGTGGGGTGCCACAGGGATCGGTGCTGGGGCCTCAACTATTTACAATCTACATTAATGACTTGGATGAAGGGACCGAGTGTAATGTTGCCAAGTTTGTGGATGATACAAAGATGGGTGGGAAAGCAAGTTGTGCAGAGGACTCAAAGAATCTGCAAAGGGATATAGACAGGCTAGGTGAGTGGGCAAACATTTGGCAGATGGAGTATAATGTGGGAAAGTGCAAGGTTATCCACTTTGGCAGGAAAAATAAAAAAGCAAATTATTATTTAAATAGAGAGATTACAAAATGCTACAGTTCAGCGGGACCTGGGGGTCCTTGTGCATGAAACACAAAAAGTTAGCATGCAGTTACAGCAAGTAATCAAAAAGGCAAATGGAATGTTGGCTTTTATTTCAAGGTGGTTGGAGTATAAAAGCAGGGGAGTCCTGCTACAACTGTACAGGGTATTGGTGAGACCACACCTTGTGTACGGCGTACAGTTTTGGTCTCCTTATTTAAGGAAGGATATATTTGCATTGGAGGCAGTTAAGAGACGATTCACTAGGTTAATTCCAGAGATGAATGGGTTGACTTATGAGGAAAGGTTGAGCCTATACTCATTGGAATTTAGAAGAATGAGAGGTGATCTTATTGAAACATAAGATACTGAGGGGGCTCGACAAGGTAGATGCAGAGAGGATGTTTCCCCTCGTGGGGGAATCTAGAACGCGGGGGCATAGTTTCAGAATAAAGGGTCGCCCTTTTAGAACTGAGATGAGGAGGAATTTCTTCTCTCAGAGAGTCATAAATCTGTGGAATTCTCTGCCGCAGAGAGCTGTGGAGGCTGGGTCATTAAATACATTTAAGGTGGAGATAGACAGATTTTTTGCAAGATAAGGGAGTGAAGGGTTATGGGCAGTGGGCAGGGAAGTGGCTTTGAGCCTAAGATCAGCCATGATCTTATTGAATGGCGGAGCATGCTTGATGGGCCAAGTGGCCTTTTCCTGATCCTATTTCTTATGTTCTCATCAAAAGTCCTCAGAGAACTTCTCTGCTTGTACCATATACATCATTAAAAAATATACAATACAGAAAATACTAATCATAAACATCATTCAGGACAGAGCAGTTAGCTTGATTGACACCCATCACCAGGTTCAATATCCATCCTGTCATTGACATTTAGAGGATGCACTACAGCACCTCAAAAAAGGTTACTTCAACAACATCTCCCTCCACTGCAACCTCTACTTCCGCAACATCGCCTCCAAGTTGCACACCATCCAGCCGTGGAACTATATCACAATTCCTTCATCGTCGCTGGGTCAATACCATGAAATTCTCCACCTAAAAGCATTGTGGGAGCACCATCAGCACAATTACTGCAGCCATTCAAAGAGAAGGCCCACCACCAACTTCTCAGGGAAACTGCGATAGGCAATAAATGTGGCCTTGTCAGCGCCACCCATATCCTCAGAATAAAGAAAACATAAAAACTAACAACTTGTTCAGCAGGCACTGCTGGTAAAGATGTCTAGCTGTTCTTTCCAGTCAGTAGGTTGACTTTGCATCAATTTAACTCTACTCTATTGAACACCTTTAAACCAAAGGCCACAACTCAATGACCGACATTAATTTACTCTGAAAATGATAACTACATAGGAAACACTCAAAAAAAAACTGAACCTTTCAAATAAGGTTTATGCTTTGACTCAAAATGAAAAAGTTAAGCTACAAGCCAAATTTAGTGCAACTCTTCCCCAAACCCTTTTGGTGTGCAGAACAGAGAAAAGTAATAACACATGCATAGGACTATTATGGACAACTCTTTCAAAACATCCTTTTTCAACCATTAAAAGAATTTTGCATCAAAAATTGAGGGGTAATACAGCTTTAACTTTTAATCTATTAACTGAGTAATAGCTTTAATAAATACTGGCATAATTTCAAATAAGGATCACATCACAGCCTCAAGATCCTGCTGATGTCAGCTCATTCAGAGAGGTCATATTCCAAATCTATTGCACCGTAAGCAAGAATCAGATCATTATAATTCTAAATCAAACTCACATGGAGCATTGTGGGTTCAGGCAGAAAATCAACATCTTCTCCAAAGATGAAATCTGGAGGCAGGTCTGGGTAATGACAGTTGAAAATAATGTCCCCTTGAAAAAATAAACAAAAGCCACATTTTATTATTATTCATGATTGAAGCATAAAGATAATCTTTGCTAAATGACAGCACACAGATAATTTGCAATTAACTCTGATTAATGTTTCCAGCTTGAATAAAGCAAAACATGAGTTGTTAGATTGGCTAAATTAATAAGAATTATTTATTTCTTCTTTCCTTGTCAGTTTTCTCCTCGTCCCTCTTCTCTTCAAGGTGTACTCCTTGCTAGGGCACAATTCAACATAAACTGTCCTTGGGCACCTCGTCCATGTCACCTTTATTCATTTGTGAACATTAACAGCATTGCAAATTATTCAACCTTGGGGCTACCAAAGCCAAATTTAATGCTGTCCTCACATGTGCAGTCTACAACAGGGGGAACTGGACAGTGATCAGGAGTGGGAACCATGGCCAATTTTCTGCTCCCTACCCAGAGGTACGGAGAACAACTGCTGTCATCCTAGCCGAGATCATCACAACTCATCCTAACTCATCACAAATTGGGGATCGAACCTCGGACCGTCCCGATTTGTTTGGCTCAGCTACTGATGAGATAAATTTGCCAAGCCAACAAAGTGGTATGCGACCTTCAGAAATTACAGATCTTATGAAAGACTTTTAACATAGTATTAGATACTAGCAGATTTCCTATGGTGTTGCTCATGGTAAGTCAAATGATACAATGGCCCGGATTTTCCGATCGGAGGCTTCCTGCATGCGGATGCCTCCGAACAGGAAAAAAAAAATCTACGAACTTGCCTGCTGGCTCCGTAGGTCCCGACACTTCCACTCCTGGGCCTCTCCTGGTGCGCACGCACGCAGAGGCCCAGGTATCCCAGGGGCGCAGGCAGTTCTCAAGTGTCCCTGGGATCACGTGGGCCATGGGGAACCAATTAAAGAAGGGAATCCCCCTTCACACTTTTGACAGTTCTCTCTGCGTAGAACTGTCAAAAGTATGAATGGGGATCACTCAAAAAACACACTAAAACATTAAATTTAAAAAAAATCACGTATTTAAAATGAGTTAAAATTACATTTAAATAAATATTTAACAAAAACTTAATTTTTGAAAAAAAAATTAAAGTTTTTTACGGGGCTAAAAATAAACTTATATTTATAATTTTAAAATACTTTTTTAAAAAAGGTGAGTGAAATTTTTTTTTTTAGCTTTTTAAACTCTTATGCTGGTAAAAGCAGGCCTTACGCTTCACTTGCCTGAAACTGGCACTTGCGAGGCCCCTACGGGTGTGTACACAGCTTGTACACACCCGAAGGGATCTGAAAATACGGGCCAATGTTTTACAAGGACATGTATTGCACAATGTATTAATTTGTTGCCAAGGTGAATCTGCCCTGCTTTAATTGGTCTAATTGGTGTTAAGTGAAGATAGATTGCAAAATTCTTGTAAGTTTCAGGCTGCCAGTGCGATCCCAGGATGAAATGCCTGGGTTTCTTACTCATTTCTTTAAAAAATGTGTGGTTGGCGTGGTCAGCCAAAGACTACAGATATTCTGACACCTGTGTCAATTGGTTTTTCTGTTGCTAGGGGGAGTTTTTCTGAACCTTGCAGATCAGTGTTTTCTATTTCTATTTATAAATCCTTTTTTGAGGTGCAACATAGAAATGTTCTCAATCATATCTAGTTGATATAACATGCACTAATATACATTTATATATTCACTCACATCTGTATTATTAAAAATGTTGGATAGGACATTACTTCTTGTCCACAAACATTACTTCCTGTTGTCACTATTTTTGGTCTTGCTCTTTGGTCAACATTTCCCATTGGAAATTGCTATGTCAACATTTCCTATTCCAGTTTACTATGATATTAATCACCTGACCATGGACAATTTAAAAATCTTAACTGCAGTGCACATTTCTGCAAGTGTCACATATCACGGTTACAAGTTTCAGGTATTCTTTAATGTTGAGCGTCACCAGACCCATATGGAATTCACCCTTACTCCCCAATGCTTAGTCACACGATAGCGTGACCTGGAAGCTGTAATAAGACTGTGACCTCACACTTGGCCCATTGTGCATTTCTCTCATCTCCCAGAAGGTAGTCATAGGCATCCTACGGAGACAAAGCCAGCAAACCTGTATTTTTCACATGAAATACATGGCTAAAATTGAATACTGTTTTCAGAGCAAGAGTTATGTAGTCCTATATCCCATGACAACATATATAATAAATGACACAACTTGTAAGCTTCGCAAAATTCCCCAGAAACTTGTATAGAACCCTAAAAGGGGTGATTTTTGGATTTTTCATACGAATTTGGGATGATGGGACCTAAATGAAGTGATTTGAGGCAAAAACCTCAATTTTGGACATTTTTAAAGATCAGGGAAGAAAACCCCCGAGGAAAATGACTTTTGGATATGACTACTGGTAAAAACACCTTTCACAGACACAAGACAGGCTGCGGAGGGGTGTGGCGAGGCAGTGGACAGCTTTTGGATATTGGGGCCCAGTCGAGCTGTCTGGAAAATGTTTGCACTGCAATCCAAGCAGGAGGAAGAGCCTCACCCAAAACCTCACAAACACATCCAAAATTGAATAATTCAAGACACCTTTTGAAAATCCCCAGACCCAGTCAAGAAACCCAAAACACGAGGACAATGCAAACTCCGATTAAACAACAGATCGACAGGATGGAGCTATCCGGAAACCACGTCACACATTTACAAAACCAGTTAACACGCTAGTAAAGTCGTTACTGTTATCACGCTAGTAAAGTCGTTACTGTTATCGAGGTCTTACAATGACCGGGATTTGATTTGGGGTAGATAAGGCCACTTCAATTTAGTATAACTGAAGGCCCATCAAGCAGTTACAACAGTTGAAGTTCTCCAGTAAAACAGTTCAAGTTCAACAGAATTGAAAGCCTGTGTTGAACAGAGTTCAGGACAAGCAGGCAGAAGGCAGTTTCCACAGATCTGCAAGAAGACAGTTTAAACAGAGGCAGAGTTACAGCAAGAAGTTCAACAAAGAAGGCCAACAACTTCACAAGCAGACCGACATGCAAGAAGAAACCAGAGCGACTGCCTCAGTGACCATTGGACACCTCGCGGCAACAAGGGCCTTACGAAACCTTTTACTCAAAAGACTCTAAACCCTAACTCTAAACTGTCAAGGATTCGTTTGTTGACCATTATCCCTGGTTCTCCAGAGTCCAACCTAGCTAGTGAAGTGGGATTGGGAGGGGTGAAGTATTCTTCTAATGTTATTTCCCTCGCCTGTACCATGTGTTCCCCAACCTGTGTTTAAGCATTAAGAGTGTTTTAAGTTTGTTACCTTTTTCTTTTAATAAAGTCAAAAATTCTTTCATCAGAACCTGTTGTCTACTGCATCTTTATTCACAACCCCTAAATAAGTCCAAGGTCTAGACCCAGGGGCGTGGGAGCGATTCGATCCGCTCACTGAGTCAGAGGTGAGGCTGACCCCTACCACACCACCCCCTACAACTTTGTCCTTGATCTGGACCAAACTTCACTTTACTCGTCAGAATCACTGACTGATTGGCATTCACTTAGAAAGAGAGAATGCTTTGCCACTGACCAGTACAAACTCATTTTTTTCCCCCCCGAGAGAGAGGGAGAGAGAGAGAATACACTCAATGAATGAAATCAATCTAACATTATAGGTACAAACTTCCCTGAAATGTGCCACTGATCTCCATTGTCTCAAACTGATATGGTGCACAAGATACACACTTCTGTTAGCTACATCATCTGGTCGCAGCTAATCAGCCTAATCAACATATAGCGTATATATTGCTGGCCGTTAACCACTTGTGGCCCAAATGTATCTTCATGGCAACATAATATAAATTAATACCAAAATTCCCTTCCCTTCAAAATAAGAAATCTCGAAACTCAACAATCATACTTACTTAGCTTTCCATCAAGCTATTTCCGTCACTTTTAAATCTATTCATGATGCTTATCACCAAGCTCTTCCAATCCAAAGAAATTGGCACTATACCAGTGTTCTGCACAGCGCACACACCTCAGGCCTATCAAATTGGCAACAGTTATATTATTAGCTCAGTATGCACTTTAGATAAAATAGGTTTAAACTTCTGGAGGAGAAGTATGGGGAAAGATAACCTTCATTCTCCTTCTCCCCCCCACAACTCCAACCCTCTCCCATCTTCATATGTATTTCCACCCTGCTTCCTCTTTTTTAAATTTAATTCTCTGGACGTGTGCTCATTCTCAAAGCTGGCATTATTGCCCATCCCTAGTTGCCCTGAGCAGATGTAGTGGCCCTCCTCCTTTCAACTGAATAGGCCACTTTAGAGGACAGTTCAAAGTCAACCACATTGGTGTGGGACTTAGTGAACCAGTTAGGTTTTTACGACAGTCTGACAGCTTTATGGTCACTTTTACAGGCAATAGCTTTTCATCTGCAGATTTTTTAAAAACTGAATTCAAATTCTCAAAAGGATTTGAACTCATCTTCTCTTGATTATTAGTCCAGTAACATAACCACAACTCTACCATATCCGGTGTAACCCTCTGCCCTTGCCTTTCCCTACCTGATGCCCCTCACCACTTCTATTTTGCCTTTCTCTCCCTACTGCCTATCACTGCTTCTGTTCTAAGCACAATAGTTCCCCCATTCCACACCAAAAGAAAACCTACTGTTGCGATCTTGACCGTGACTGGCAAATCAGTCTCAAGTTCTTTAAAATATTTAGTGTGCGTTTGCTAAGATAGCTTTCTAGATCTTATTAAAAATCTTACAGCTGTATATACTTTCTATCTGCACCATTTGACTTCCTGTTGCCACATTTTTGTCACACTTTGTGTCTCCCTTTCCTTCCCCCTTCTTTCCTCCTTCCCCTACACCTGCTCACCTTCCTCATCCCCTGCATTTCCATTCCTTTCCTGTCTACTCATTTTTCTCTCTTCCCCTTCTCTCCCTTTCCCCCTCCCAGCTCCACCCATGCTCTCTTCTCCATCTCCTTCCCAACCAAACTCCCACAACGGCAATCCCAGTGCTGTCACAGACCAGATCCACTCTACCAGCACGGATACCCCAGCATCGTCTTCCCAATGTTCCCACAACCCAGGACCTCTGCACTACATTCCAAGACTTTCCATAGCGTTGTCATACCACAACACACTTCTCCAATTACTTTCAGACTCTTACCTAGTGCTCCAACACCACTACTGCCCCTCCCAGTGTTTCTGCAACCCTATCACCACTCTCAGTTCTGGCAGATCCCTGCCAACAACCCCTCTCCCCACTCACCAATGCTCCCAAACCCACTCCCAAACTCCAGGACCACGATCCCAACAATACAAACCCACATAGCCTCCTCAAACTCACACACTGTTTGTGCAGTTCCTACAGCCCATTTCCTCCCTACCTGCAACAAGGAACATTTTCCCTACATCCTTCACTTTAAAAAGAGAGAAAATTAACTATATACAGTAGTTAAACTACCTTTTAATAGTAATTATGCCCATGATTTAATTCTCTTTCTGTAGTATAATAATTTGGCTAATTGCTACAAAAAGTAAGAGAACATATTTTAACATACGGGAAATCCTCAACTGCAGCAAAATAAAATGTGCCAAATAAAATACAAGAACAAAATGTAATGCTGCTTGCCAAAAACAATTCATACGATAGTACATGCTGTGTATACATGTACTCCAGAGCAAGTTGCAGTATATACTACATTGTAGAAGCTTTCCAAAGGGTTCACATCTCTTGCCGAGATTAAAAAAGTTACCCATGAAATTTTTACCACTTCCCAGTCCACTGGCAGAATCAGAGTAGCCAATGGAAAAATCCATACGAAATCACCGTTGTACACCAACAGTTTTATCATATAAAACCACTGCAACTGGCTTACAATTAAATCCTAATACAAAAAGCAAAATACTGCGGATGCTGGAAATCTGAAATAAAAACAGAAAATGCTGGAAATACTCAGCAGGTCAGGCAGCATCTGTGGAGAGAGAAACAGAGTTAACGCTTCAGGTCGATGACCCTTCGTCAGAACTAGAAAAAGTTGGAGATGGAACAGGTTTTTAAGCAATTGTAGGGGCAGGGAAAGGGGGGAGGGAAGGGGAGTGGATTCCTAACTGAACTTCCACCCTTCATGTTTTGGATCCACCCAGGATTACAGATATCTCCGAGATATTTAGCGTTCCTCGAACCACTGCTCTCGCCGTATCCTGAGATCCACGCTGAATGCCATGCGCCGCCACATGAACACTCTCAACCTCTCTCTTCAGCAGCACCGACTCACTCTATCTCAAAGCTGTCCTGATCCGCAGTTCCATTTCATCCTTGCCTCATCCGGCGCTTTAACAAAAAACTTTTTTTTCTTCCTGTCAGGTGTCAAGGATCGCAAGCTTCAATAACTCTTGGACACCAATGCCCCTCCGGAACCTTCTTCCCTTTCACTTTCCCCTGACCCCATCCCTTCTTCCAATCTCACCCCCTGCCATGTTTTCACTATCCCCTCTGACCTTTCCCTCTCAGACCCGAACGATCAGTCCTCAGCAAAATCCTGAGCTTCATCCCCTTACGCCCCCACCTCAATGAATTTCGAGCACGACACGATGCTGAGCTCTTTTTCCATTGCCTTCGTCGCCGTGCCCACTTCTTTAGCCAGGAGTCTTCCCCCCCCCCCCCACACAACTGACCCTTTCTCCCATTTTCAGAATTCTCGTTCTACCTGGACCCCTCCCTCTGGCTTCTTAACCTCTAGATCTTTTTATTGCAAACTGCCGGGGTGACATCGGCCGTCTCAATTTCTCTCTTCCCCTTACCCACACCCCTACCTCCCTCTGAACTTGCAGCACTCCGTTCTCTCCGATCCAACCCCAACATTGTCATTAAACCTGCTGACAAGGGTGGTGCTGTTGTTATTTGGCGAACCAACCTATACCTAGCGGAGGCTGAACACCAACTCTCCGACACCTCCTCCTACCTCCCCCTGGACCATGACCCCACTACCGAACATCAAGCCACCATTTCCAAGACTGTCACTGACCTCATCTCCTCTGGAGATCTTCCCTCCACGGCCGCCAACCTCATAGTTCCCCAACCCCGCACAGCCCGCTTCTACCTCCTTCCCAAGATCCACAAACAGGACTGCCCTGGTAGACCCATTGTTTCAGCCTGTTCTTGCCCCACAGAACTTATCTCTTCCTATCTTGACTATTTTTTCCTCCCCTTGTCCAGTCTTTTCCTACCTATATCCGCAACTCTTCCGACGCCCTCCGCCACTTTAACAGTTTCCTGGCCCCAACCATCTCCTTTTCACTATGGAGGTCCAATCCCTCTACACCTCCATCCCCCACCAGGATGGCCTGAGGGCGCTCCGCTTCTTCCTTGAACAGAGGCCCTTCCACCACCACCTTCCTTCACCTGGCTGAACTTGTTCTCACATTGAACAACTTCTCCTTTGACTCCACTCACTTCCTCCAAATTAATGGTGTTGCTATGGGAACCTGCATGGGCCCTAGCTATTCCTGCCTTTTTGTGGGATATGTGGAACATTCTTTGCTCCAGTCCTACTCAGGTCCCCTCCCTCACCTCTTTTTCCAGTTCATTGATGACTGTATCGGTGCCGTTTCCTACTCTCGCCCTGAACTAGAAAATTTCATTCATTTTGCTTCCAATTGCCACTCTTCCCTCACATGGTCCATCTCCGACTCTTCCCTACCCCGACTTCTCTGTCTCCATCTCTGGGGATAGGCTGTTGACAAACATTCACTATAAGCCCACTGACTCCCACAGCTACCTGGACTACACTTCCTCCCACCCAGCTTCCTGTAAGGACTCTATTCCATTCTCCCAGTTTCTCCATCTCCGCCGCATCTGCTCTGACGATGCCACCTTCCATACTAGTGCTTCCAACATGTCTTCCTTTTTCCTCAACCGAGGATTCCCCTCTACTGTGGTTGATACGACCCTTGACCGTGTCTTTTCTATTACCCACACTTCTGCTCTCACCCCTTCCCCTCCCTCCCGGAACCACGATAGGGTTCCCCTTGTCCTCACCTTTCACCCCACCAGCCTCCACATTCAACGGATCATCCTCCACCATTTCCGCCACCTCCAGCGTGATCCCACCACCAAACACATCTTCCCCTCACCTCTCCTTTCAGCATTCCGAAGGGACCGCTCCCACCGCGCCACCCTGGTCCACTCCTCTATCACCCCCAACACCCCTTCCCCCGACACCTTCACGTGCAAGCGCAGGAGATGCAACACATGCCCTTTTACTTCCTCCCTTCCCACTGTCCAGGGCCCCAAACACTCCTTCCAGGTTCCCAAACACTCCTTTCAGGTTAAACAGCGATTTACTTGTACTTCTTGCAATTTAGTATACTGTATTCGCTGCTCACGATGCGGTCTCCTGAACATTGGGGAGACCAAACGCAGATTGGGTGACCGCTTTGCAGAACACCTCCGTTCAGTCCGTAAGGGTGACCCCGAGCTTCCAGTCGCCTGTCACTTTAATTCTCCGCTCAACTCCCACTCTGACCTCGGCCTCTTACACTGTTTCAGTGAAGCTCAACATAAGCTCAAGGAGCATCACCTCATCTTTCGATTAGGCACTTTACAGCCTTCTGGACTCAACATCGAGTTCAACAATTTCAGATCATAACTTCTGCCCCTATCTATTTTTTTCTCTCTCTCACATAGCAGCTGTTGATCATTCTGCCTTTGCCATTTACACTTCAGCTTGAGTCATCTTTTGTTTCTTAACTTGTCCCATTACATGGCGGTGCTGGAGCTGCGGGTGGACTCACTCTGGAGCATGCACGATGCCGAGAACTCGGTGAATCGCTCATTTAGTGAGTTGTCCACACCGCAGGTAAAGGCTAGGACAGACAGTGAATGGGTGACCAAGAAGCAGGGCAATATCAGGAAGGTAGTGCAGGAGTCCCCTGTGGTCATCTCCCTCCAAAACAGGTATGCTGCTTTGGATACTGTTGGGGGAGATGGCCTACCAGGGGAAGGCACTAGCAGCCAGGTTCATGGCACCATGGCTGGCTCTGCTGCACAGCAGGGCGGGAAAAAGAGTGGTAGGGCTATAGTGATAGGGGACTCAATTGTAAGGGGAATAGACAGGAGTTTCTGTGGCCGCAACCGAGATTCCAGGATGGTATGTTGCCTCCCTGGTGCAAGGGTCAAGGATGTCTCAGAGCGGCTGCAGAACATTCTGAAGAGGGAGGGTGAACAGCCAGCTGTCGTGGTGCATGTAGGTACCAACGATATAGGTAAAAAGCGGGAAGAGGTCCTACAAGCAGAATTTAGGGAGCTAGGAGCTAAATTAAAAAGTAGGACCTCTAAGGTAGTAATCTCTGGATTGCTACCAGAGCCACGTGCTAATCAGAATAGAGAGAACAGGATAGTGAGATTGAATACGTGGCTTGAGCAGTGGTGCAGGAGGGAGGGATTCAAATTCCTGAGGCATTGGAACCAGTTCTGGGGGAAGTGGGACCTGTACAAAAGGGACGGTCTGCACTTGGGCAGGACTGGAACCGATGTCCTCGGGGTAATATTTGCTAAAGCAGTTCGGGAGGATTTAAACTAATATGGCAGGGGAATGGGAACCTATGTAGCGAAACAGGGGGAAGTAATATGCAGTCAGAAACAAATGTTAGAATGGTGAGAAACAATAGGGGAAGGCCGAGTAAACAAAGGCAAGAAACACAAAGGGCCATACTAAATCATAAGTCTAAAAGGACAAAGGATGTTAATAAAACAAGCCTAAAGGCTCTGTGTCTTAATGCAAGGAGTATCCGTAATAAGGTGGATGAATTGACTGTGCAAATAGATGTTAACGGATACGATGTGATTGGGATTACAGAGACGTGGCTCCAGAACAATCAAGGCTGGGAACTGAACATCCAGGGGTATTCAACATTCAGAAAGGATAGAATAAAAGGAAAAGGGGGTGGGGTAGCATTGCTGGTTAAAGAGGAGATTAATGCAATAGCTAGGAAGGACATCAGCTTGGAGGATGTGGAATCAATATGGGTTGAGCTGCAGAACACCAAAGGGCAGAAAACGTTAGTGGGAGTTGTGTACAGACCTCCAAACAGCAGTAGTGAGGTGGGGGAGGGTATGAAACAGGAAATCAGAGGTGCGTGCAAAAAAGGCACGGCAGTTATCATGGGTGACTTTAATATGCATATAGATTGGGCTACTCAAACTGGAAGCAATACGGTGGAGGAGGATTTCCTGGAGTGTTTAAGGGATGGTTTCCTAAACCAATATGTTGAGGAACCAACTCGAGGGGAGGCCATCCTGGACTGGGTGTTGTGTAATGAGGAAGGACTAATCAGCAATCTTGTGGTACGAGGCCCTCTGGGGAAGAGTGACCATAGTATGGTGGAGTTCTACATTAGGATGGAGAAGGAAACAGTTAAGTCAGAGACCATGGTCCAGAACTTAAATAAGGGCAACTTTGAGGGTATGAGGCGTGAATTGGCGAGGTTAAATTGGCAAGCGATATTTAAGGGCTATCAGTGGAAGGGCAATGGCAGACATTGAGAGATCGCATGGATGAACTACAACAATTGTACATCCCGGTCTGGCGTAAAAATAAAAAAGGGAAGGTGGCTCAACCATGGCTAACAAGGGAAATCAGGGATAGTATTAAAACCAAGGAAGTTGCATACAAATTGGCCAGAAGTAGCAGCAAACCCGGGGACTGGGAGAACTTCAAAACTCAGCAGAGGAGGACGAAGGGTTTGATTAGGGCAGGGAAAATAAAATATGAAAGGAAGCTTGCAGAGAACATTAAAATGGACTGCAAAAGCTTCTATAAATATGTAAAAAGAAAGAGGTTAGTAAAAACAAACGTAGGTCCCCTGCAGTTGGAAACAGGGGAAGTCGTAATGGGGAACAAGGAAATGGCAGATCAATTGAACAAGTACTTTGGTTCGGTGTTTACTGTGGAGGACACACACAACCTGCCGGAAATAAAAGGGGTCAGAGGATCTGGTAAGAGGGAGGAGCTGAGAGAAATCCTTATTAGTCGGGAAAAGGTATTGGTGAAATTGATGGGACTGAAGGTTGAAAAATCCCCGGGGCCTGATGGTCTGCATCCCAGAGTACTTAAGGAGGTGGCCTTGGAAATAGTGGATGCATTGACGATCATTTTCCAACATTCCTTAGACTCTGGATCAGTTCCGATGGAGTGGAGGGTGGCCAATGTAACCCCTCTTTTTAAAAAAGGAGGGAGGGAGAAAGCAGGGAATTATAGACCGGTCAGCCTGACATCGGTCGTGGGTAAAATGATGGAAGCAATTATTAAAGATGTCATAACAGACCATTTGGAAAGTGGCGACATGATAGGTCCAAGTCAGCATGGATTTGTGAAAGGGAAATCATGCTTGACAAATCTTCTGGAATTTTTTGAGGATGTTTCCAATAGGGTGGACAGGGGGGAACCAGTAGATGTGGTGTATTTGGACTTTCAGAAGGCCTTCGACAAGGTCCCACACAAGAGATTGGTGAGCAAAGTTAAAGCACATGGGATTGGGGGTAATGTGTTAACGTGGATTGAGAACTGGTTGGCACACAGGAAACAAAGAGTAGGAGTAAATGGGTACTTTTCAGAATGGCAGGCAGTGACCAGCGGGGTACCGCAGGGTTCGGTGCTGGGACCCCAGCTGTTTACATTATATATTAATGATTTGGACGAAGGGATTAAATGTAATATCTCCAAATTTGCGGATGACACTAAATTGGGAGGCAGTGTGAACAATGAGGAGGATGCTAGGAGGCTACAGAGTGACTTGGACAGGTTGGGTGAATGGGCAAATGTATGGCAGATGAAGTACAATGTGGATAAATGTGAGGTTATCCACTTTGGTGGTAAAAATAGAGAGGCGGAATATTACCTGAATGGTGGCAGATTAGGGAAAGGGGAGGTGCAACGAGACCTGGGCGTCATGGTACATCAGTCACTGAAGGTGGGAATGCAAGTGCAGCAGGCAGTCAAGAAAGCAAACAGAATGATGGCCTTCATAGTAAGGGGATTTGAGTACAGGAGTAGGGAGGTGATGCTGCAGTTGTACAGGGCCTTGGTGAGGCCACACCTGGAGTATTGTGCGCAGTTTTGGTCTCCTAACTTAAGGAAGGACATTCTTGCTATTGAGGGAGTGCAGCGAAGGTTCACTAGATTGATTCCTGGGATGGCCGGACTGACATATCAAGAAAGATTGGGTCAACTGAACTTGTATC
Source organism: Squalus acanthias (assembly GCA_030390025.1). Taxonomy (NCBI): domain Eukaryota; kingdom Metazoa; phylum Chordata; class Chondrichthyes; order Squaliformes; family Squalidae; genus Squalus; species Squalus acanthias. Next base: position 125,940,140 of record CM059433.1, read on the forward strand.
CTCTGGAGTTCAGAAGAATGAGGGGGGATCTTATAGAGACATTTAAAATCCTGACTGGTTTAGACAAATTAGATGCGGGCAGAATGTTCCCAATGGTAGGGAAAACTAGAACCAGGGGTCACAGTCTAAGGATTAAGGGGAAGCCATTTAGGACTGAGCTGAGGAGGAACTTCTTCACCCAGAGAGTGGTGAATCTATGGAATTCTCTTCCACAGAAGGTTGTTGAGGCCAGTTCGCTAAATATATTCAAAAGGGAGTTAGATATAACACTCACAACTAAGGGGATCAAGGGGTATGGCGAGAAAGCAGGAATGGGGTACTGAGGTAGCATGTTCAGCCATGAACGCATTGAATGGCGGTGCAGGCTCGAAGGACCGAATGGTCTACTCCTGTACCTATTTTCTATGTTATGTTTCTATTACCATCTCCTTTTGCACCATCATCCCTTAATCTCTTAATCTCTCCTGCCTTCCATCCTATCAGACCTTCCCTTTTGTTCTTTCCTCCCCTCCCCGCTTTCCCTGCCCCTGCACTTGCTTAAAAACCTGTTCCATCTCCAGCTTTTTCCAGTTCTGACGAAGGGTCATCGACCTGAAACGTTAACTCTGTTTCTCTCTCCACAGATGCTGCCTGACCTGCTGAGTATTTCCAGCATTTTCTGTTTTTATTTTACAATTAAATCCTGTGCTGTAACAAAAATGTATTTGCAACAGAAACAATTCTCAGATGTCATATAGGACCAAATGCATCTCGTCATTTCAAACATTGAAATTAAAGGAACGGAAATGAAGAATTATTGAACTCTGAAATTGTCACATGACTTTCAATTAGAAACTAAGTGACCATATTGCAAACAAATGGAAATGGACTTTTGAGCTCCTAAAGATAATACCACATGAATTCTCCTTGTGTAGTACCAATGTCCATCCTGATAGTTTGTTACAGTTCACAATTAAGTCACTTGTCAGAAAAAAAAGCCGACAACTGTACAAAATGGAAGTTTTGTAAAAACACCATTAGCAAAAGAGACAGCTTTCATTCAGAGCTGTGATTGCAACAGTTTTCAGAACACACTATGTGCAACAATTTGCATTTAAATGGTGCCTTTAATGTAGAAAAGTGTTCTAAGGCACTTCATAGAGGTGTATTCAAAAATATGAACACCAAGACAAAGAAGGAGATATTAGGAAGGGCGACCAAAAGCTTGGTTTTAAGGAGGGTCTTAAAAGGTGGAGAGTTGGAAGAGTTTAGGAAAGGAATTCCAGATCCTGGGGCTGAGATGGCCAAAGGAGGGGAGTATGCACAGGAGGCCAGAGTTAGAGGAATGGAGAATTCAGGGAGGTGGGTTGTAGGAGTGGAGGTTATAAATAGGGAGGAGCGAGGCAATGAAGGGATTTAAACAGGAGGATGAGAATTTTAAATTGGAGGTGTTGGGGGACCAGGTGCCAATATAGTCTGGAGATGACAAAGGCATCGATAAGGATTTCAGCAGCAGAGGGCGGAGGCCAGGAATGAAGCAGGCTTATGTTATAGAGGTGGAAGCAACCAGTCTTTGTGACGGAGAGAATATGGGGTTGTAATCTCAACTCGGGGTCGAATAGGACACGGAGCTTGTAAACAGTCTGGTACAGCCCGAGACAGTGGCTGAGAGGAGGATGGCAATATCTCCAGTCTTCCCAAAATTTAACTGGAAAAAATTGTGGCTCATCCAAGATTGAATGTCAGAAAAGCATGCTGACAAACAGAATCAGCGGAGGACTTGAGAGAAGTGATGGAGAGGTAGAGCTTGGTGTCATCAGCATACATGTGGAAGCTGACCCTATATCTGTGGATGATTGTGCCAAGGGGTAGTGGCAGCATGTAGATGAGGAAGAGGATGGGGCCAATGATAGATCCTTTTGGGGACTTGAGGGAAGGGTGCGGGGCAAGAAGAGTAGCCATTCCTGGAGATGCTCTAGCTATGATCAGATAGATAAGAGTGGAACAGTGAGGGCAGTCCCACTGAGCTAGACAACGGAGGAGAAGTGTTGGAGGAGGATGGTGTGCGGAGGGTCATACGGTCATAATTATAGATAGTGCCATTTGTGACTTTGGTTAGAGTCTTTTTCAGTGCTGTGGTAGGGGTGTAAACCTCATTGGAGAGATTCAAATATGGGGTTGTGGGAATGATGGGCACACATATATAATTGTATAATTTTATGTAGTGTGTTCTTTACATTCTGCTACAATTATGATTGTTCTGCTCACGAGATATTAACAATTTCATACAATTTTAACAGAATTTCTGACAACCTTATTAACAAAAGAAAAAAAACACGTTGGGGACTGTAATATACATTCAAGTGTCAGACCAGATAGAATGTAGACTACTGCATAATCAAAATGTTAATTGGTACGGTACCCTCATTAAATATTGTACACAATAAAAGACCGATAAAGTACACGCTTACAATAGCAAAACACTGCGGATGCTGGAAATCTGAAATAACAACAGAAAATGCTGGAAACACTCAGCAGGTCAGGCAGCACACCTGGAATGGGTCCATTTTCCACAGACCTTTGGGAACAGCATTGTATCCTCATATGAATTGTTATTTAGCAATATTTTCTACTCCCTAAAGTGACAGTGTAGTGAATTTTTAAAACATCATATAGTCACTTAATGTCTGTATTGCAACAGTTTCTGTAATTTACTCTGTTTACACCTGATCTGAAACAATAACCACAGAATAAAAATATGGCACATGATTCACATTACAAGTGCCAAAACTCAGGAATGAAAAGCACCAAATCAGTATGACTGATGTCACCAAAGTTTTAAACTTGCTTTGAATATAAATTTCTACAATTTTGAAAATATTGAATAGTACATATGCACTTCCAAATTGCTATGCAAAAGACATCTTATACAAAAAAGTGTTCATGTTTTCTATACATTAACTCTGAAATCTACTTGTATCGCCATTTCATACACAATATCCTAATGCATAGCTGCCTAGTATCATTTTTTTTTTATAAACGGGTCACAATCCCCATTTGTTTCTTGGCTCCAGCAACATCCCAGAGCTGGGAGACTGCAGATATAGGCCCAGAGATATAATGAGCTAAAATGCACAGGTGAGTGAAAGGTGGATCACGTGCCCTCTATACTACATTACAAGGACCACTATCCTGTTAATCCACTGTTTACTGAGATATGAATGTGATCGTCAAATTTAAAGAGGTAATTGGACCACTGAATCAGTCAATTAAATGACTGCAAATAAAAACTAGCATACATTACAACAGCTGCTCTTTTCCTGAAAGAAGCATTGACAAGGCTCTATGTTTAATGTCCACTTACCCAGCTTCTATTCCTGTATGATTTTTCTTTTTATTGAATACATTCCACAACTGTATCAAAGTAGCAATCAACCCAAGTCAAATTTTACTTCAACTATTTACTCTCTTCACCATCACACTGGAGGTGAAAATCCTCTTAACAAAATAAAACATGTTTTTCTACATAGTTAACACCCTGCTTATTCTTATAAATAGCACAGTTGAAAACTGTGTTCCCATGATTTCACTGATCAAGAAAGAGGTATTCTGTTTTTTGTTATAAAAATAAATTCATCCATTGTGTCAGCTGAAAACTGTGGTAATACATTCTGTGGCTGGACAGCTATGCTCAATCTTTAGACTTTACTTTTTTTTTGCATTTTATCAATTTTTTTTTAAACCCCTCTTTAAATTGAAAATATTTCATCACTCTCTTTGGATGCTCCCTGCTGGTTAATATCAGTCCACAGTTGAGATGATCGATAGTTGATCTACCCTTTGCCAATGGTGCTTTGTTATCAGTTATGCAGTTGCAGGATAGGGCCCAAAATCATTTGCTCTCAAACTCTTTCCATCTGTCTAGGAAACTTGTCTTGAAAAAGAAATATCTGGTGAGCTACTAAGAATGTAATAAGAAATTCCTTGATTCATTTTGGCACTTCACAGTACGATTGAGAACAATAACTCGCTGTGAAGATCACAGATGCCAACAAGCATCCACATTTTACCGCTCTATTGTGCGAGTGAAGGAGAGGGTGTGTCACAACGGTCTCTGTCAGTCAATCACGAAAGTAGAACTGATTATTATTAAAGGAAAGGTCAGCTAACCCATCGTCCAATTGTACTTTACTGTACAATAGCAAAATACTGCGGATGCTGGAAATCTGAAATAACAACAGAAAATGCTGGAAGCACTCAGCAGGCCAGGCAGCATCCGTGGAGAGAGAAACAGAGTTTTACGTTTCAGGTCTGTGACCCTTCATCAGAACTGGAAAAGGCTAGAGATGTAACAGATTTTAAGCAGGTGCAGAGGCAGGGAAAGGCAGGGGTGGGGGGGGGGGGGGGGGGGGGGGGAAGAGAAGGAATTGAAGGACCAGTTTGTGCTCGGGTAGGAGGCAGGAGTCGTTAAATGTTGCAAGTGGGGATGGCAGAATCAACAGCCGCCTGAAAAATGGGGGAAGGAGTTATAGTCTGAAATTGTTGAACTCAATGTTGAGTCCAGAAGGCTGTAAAGTACCTTATCGAAAGATGAGGTACTGTTCCTCGAGCTTACGTTGAGCTTCATTGGAACAGTTTAAGAGGCCGAGGACAGAGAGGTCAGAGTGGGAGTGGAGCGGAGAATTAAAGTGAAAGGCGACCAGAGAATTGGGGTCACCCTTACGGACTGAACGGAGGTGTTCCGCAAAGCGGTCGCCCAATCTGCGTTTGGTCTCCCCAATGTAGAGGAGACCGCATTGTGACAGCGAATACAGTATACTAAATTGCAAGTAGTACAAGTAAATAGCTGCTTCACCTGGAAGGGGTGTTTGGGGCCCTGGACAGTGGGAAGGGAGGAGGTAAAAGGGCAGGTGTTGCATCTCCTGCACTTGCACGGGAAGGTGCTGGGCGAAGGGGAAGGGGTGATTGAGGAGTGGACCAGGGTGTTGCGGAGGGAGCGGTCCCTTCGGAATTCTGAAAGGGGAGGTAAGGGGAAGATGCGTTTGGTGGTGGGATCACATTGGAGGTGGGGGAAATGGCGGAGGATGATCCGTTGAATGTGGAGGCTGGTGGGGTGAAAGGTGAGGACAAGGGGAACCCTATCGTGGTTCTGGGAGGGAGGGGAAGGGGTGAGAGCAGAAGTGCGGGAAATGGAGCGGACACGGTTAAGGGTCGTGTCAACCACGGTAGAGGGGAATCCTTGGTTGAGGAAAAAGGAAGACATATCGGAAGCACTGGTATGGAAGGTGGCATCGTCAGAGCAGATGCGGTGGAGACGGAGAAACTGGGAGAATAGAATAGAGTCCTTTCAGGAAGCGGGGTGGGAGGAAATGTAGTCCAGGTAGCTGTGGGAGTCAGTGGGCTTGTTGTGGATGTTTGTCGATAGCCTAATCGCCAGAAATGGAGACAGAGAAGTCGAGGAAGGGAAGGGAAGAGTCGGAGATGGACCATGTGAAGGTGAGGGAAGAGTGGAAATTGGAAGCAAAGTGAATGAAATTTTCTAGTTTAGGGCGAGAGCAGGAAACGGCACCGATACAGTCATCGATGTACCAGAAAAAGAGGTGAGGGAGGGGACCTGAGTAGGACTGGAACAAAGAATATTCCACATATCCCATGAAAAGGCAGACATAGCTAGGGCCCATGCGGGTTCCCATAGCAACACCTTTAATTTGGAGGAAGTGAGTGGAGTCAAAGGAGAAGTTGTTCAATGTGAGAACAAGTTCAGCCAGGCGGAGGAGGGTGGTGGTGGATGGGGACTGGTTGGGCCTCTGTTCAAGGAAGAAGCGGAGCGCCCTCAGGCCGTCCTGGTGGGGGATTGGACATCCAGTGAAGAGGAGACGGTTGGGGCCAGGAACTGGAAACTGTTAAAGTGGCGAAAGGCGTCGGAAGAGTTGCGAATGTAGGTGGGAAGAGACTGGACAAGGGGAGAAAAAAGAGTCGAGATAGGAAGAGATAAGTTCCGTGTGGCAAGAACAGGCTGAAATGATGGGTCTACCAGGGCAGTCCTGTTTGTGGATCTTGGGAAGGAGGTAGAAGCGGGCTGTGCGGGGTTGGGGGACTATGAGGTTGGCGGCCATGGAGGGAAGATTTCCAGAGGAGATGAGGTCAGTGACAGTCTTGGAAACAATGGCTTGATGTTCGGTAGTGGGGTCATGGTCCAGGGGGAGGTAGGAGGAGGTGTCGGAGAGTTGGCGTTCAGCCTCCGCACGGTAGAGGTCGGGTCGCCAAACAACAACAGCACCACCCTTGTCAGCAGGTTTAATGATAATGTTAGGGTTGGATCGGAGAGAACGGAGTGCTGCAAGTTCAGAGGGAGGTAGGTTGGAGTGAGAGAGGGGAGCAGAGAAATTGAGATGGCCGATGTCACGCCGGCAGTTAGCAATGAAAAGATCTAGAGAGGGTAAGAGGCCAGAGGGAGGGGTCCAGGTAGAATGAGAATTCCGAAAGCGGGAGAAAGGATCAGCCATGCGGGGTGAAGACTCCTGGTCAAAGACGTGGGCACGGAGACGAAAGCGACGGAAAAAGAGCTCAGCATCGTGCCGAGTTCGAAATTCATTGAGATAGGGGCATAAGGGGATGAAGCTCAGGCCTTTGCTGAGGACATATCGTTCTAGGGTCAGAGAGGGGAAAGTCAGAGGGGATAGTGAAAACACAGCAGGGGGTGAGATTGGAAGCAGGGATGGGGTCAGAGGAAAGTGAAGGGGAAGAAGGTTCCGGAGGGGTGTTGGTGTCCAAGAGTTGATGAAGCTTGCTATCCTTGACATCAGAAAGGAAGAAAAAAAGTTTTTGTTGATGCGCCAGATGAGTCGAAGGATGAAATGGAACTGTGGACAAGGACAGCTTTGAGAAAGAGTGAGACGTCAAGAGTGTTCATGTGGCGGCGCACGGCGTGGAGCGTGGCTCTCAGGATGCGGAAGAGCAGTGGTTCGAGGTACGCTGAATATCTTGGAGATATTTGTAATCCTGGGTGGATCCGAAACACGAAGGGTGGAATTTCAGTTGGAATCGGAGATCAGTAAGCCCTCTTCTTGTATACACATGGATATTGTAGATAAAGTGCAAAGCCTCAAAGGTCCAACAGAACTCTAGCTCAAGTAAATTCTTCTCTATAAAAGCACATATGCCAAGCATCCGGTTTGTAAAATAGTTACAAAAATGTTGCAGTATTATAGCAAAGTTTAAAACATTCTGAGCAAGTAAAAATGCCTCATTAAGGTTTTGTGGTCTTCATTTCTCAATATCTGGCATTTATAAAAGTATCAGAATAATTTACCCAATTCCCTAAAAATAATTGTCAAAACTGTTCACCTTCTATGATCCAAAATTAAATGCAATTTAACTTTAATTTCTAATATTAGAAGTCTTCAGGCAGCACAGCATAATATTGTAGCAAAATATTGCACCATGGATTGGTTTAGATTCATAATGTCTCGCCAGTGGAAGCTCTCAATACTGGCTAAGCTATCAGAAAGGTGTCGAGCAGAGTTATGAGTTCAATAGCCTAATACCAAGACTGCTACAGGGTAGGAGGTAGAGAGAAGTGGTGAACGGATAATCTTCTAACTGGAGAGAAGTATGCAGTAAGCCCCCCAACCGCCGCACCCCCCCCCCACACACACACCCATTGATACAAAACTTGGCAACATAGTAAATAGTGAGCAAGATACTAGCAAACATCAGGAGGACATAGACAGACTGGTGAAATGGGCAGACGCGATTTAATACGGATAAGTGTGAAGTGATGCATTTTGGGAGGAACAACATTAAGAGGCAATACAATCTAATTGGTAGTATTTTGAGAGGGGTGCAAGAGCAGGGGGACCTGGGGTGCATATACACAAATCTTTGAAGGTGGCAGGGCAAATTGATAAGGCGGTTAAGAAAGCGTATGGGACACTTGGCTTTGTAAATAGGGATATTGCATATAAAAACAAGGAAGTCATGCTAAATCTTTACAAATCACTGGTTAGGCCTCAGCTGGAGTATTGTGTACAATTCTGGGCATCACACTTTAGGAAGAATGTCAAGGCCTTGGAGAGAGTACAGAGGAGGTTTACCAGGATAATACCAGGGATGAGGGACATCAGTAATGTGGAGAGATTGGAGAAGCTGAGATTGTTCTCCTTAGAACAGAGAAGGTTAAGGGGAAACCGAATAGAGGTATTCAAAAACTGACAAATTTTGAAAAAGCAAGTAGGTAGAAACTGTTTCCTATGGCAAGTGGGTTGGTAACCAGAGGTCATAGATTTAAAATAATTGGCAAAAGACTAAAGTGGAAATGAGGAGAAATTTTTTTCACAAGAGGGTTGTTAAGATCTGGATTGCACTACCTGAAAGAGTGGTGGAAGTAGATTCCATAGGAACTTTCAAAAGTAAATTGGACATGTACTTGAAGTGGACTAATTTGCAAGATTCTGGGGAAAAAGATGGGGTATGGGACTAAATTGGACAGCTCTTTCAAAGAGCCAGCGCAGCACGACGGGCCGAATGGCCTCCTGTGCTGTGATTCTATGATTCTATCTACCTCCACCTCAATACCACTGCTGCCAAAACCCTTATCCACACTTTCATTAACATTTGACTCAACTTCTTCAATATATTTGTTGATAGCTCTCCCAAGCTCCAACTTTCATAAACTTGTCCAAACTCCACGACACACATTCTGTCCCACACCAAGTCCCACTCGCCCTGTCCTTGCCAACTTCCATTGACCCCCTATCCTTTAATAAATCTAATAATTGTCATTCTCAACTATAATTCCCTTCATCATCATGGCATCCTACCTCTACAACCTCTTCCAGCTTTATATCCCATCTTGCGTCCTTCAGTTCTCCGACTCTTGCCTCTTGTACATCTCTGTTTTCTCCACTTCATCACTGGCAGAGCCTTCAGCCATCGCGAGCTAACTCTCTGGCACTCACTCCCTAAAACCTCTGCTTAGCCACCTCTCTTCCCATCTTTAAAAGCCTCTTAAAACCCAAGTGTTCAATCATACTTTCAATCACTTTTCCCAACTCTTCCATTGCTGCTGAATATCTATTTTTTCCTACGTGACGCATAGAGTCATAAGTCATAGTCATAATGGCACAGAAGGTCGTCATTCGGCCCATCGAGTCCGTGCATCTTGGGACTTTTTTTTTTTACATAAATACAAATTGCTCCCAGAAAAGAGAATGAGGAAAATAAAATGAAGGACAATGTCTTTAAGGCCTCTCTCTCAAATTTCCTAGTGGTAAGTTATGGAATATTATTGGCACCAGAACAGTTTGTCTGTCTTCCTGCCTTCTTGTCAAGGAAGCATGTATAGCATAGACAGCATTTTAAAAAAGGAATTTAAAACTAAGTCAAACAAAAAGAATGAAAAGAAAGTCAATAATAGCAAAATATCTTGTCGGTCACACAGCCCATCAACTATATTTTGAACTTAGAAAGGGAAAAAAAGTCCTACTGGTTCCTCCCAACAACCAGGTTAATAAGGCAACAAGGACCACAGATTTCTCCATGACTGCAGCCACCACCCCTGCAGACTGCAGCAGCGGAACTTCCTTGTGTCCCATGTTTTGTCACAAGTCAAACAACATAGAATTTAGCTGGGATGGTAACTTTCACCGAAATCCACAAGTAATCATGTGGAAAAGTGCTAATTGCCATCGGTGACCAAGTGATTAGTCAGTGAGCATTATTACTGGCATTTGGCTTTGATTTGTTGACCCCATGTTATCATTGTAATAATAACATGGGTTGAAATGATTAAAATAAAATACTGCCTGCAATTTTGAGGACTTCGTTCTTCAAAAGAAATGTCAATCTATGCACCAAAATTCTGTGGAAAGTTACACAGCACAATTACACATCATAAACCAGCCGTTTTAATACTACCAGAACACACTGATGGAAGGAAAAGCAATTCCCCTTCCCCTGGTGCTACAACAAAAACATGATGTTGCCAGATACATTTCTCAACATTCATTAGTAAAAGAACGTGTTTGCAAATACACTTCTGATAGTTAGTGTTTAAAAATAGAAATTGTAATTGTTGGACAATTCATGAATGGTACTAGTTACACAAAGTTTCTACAGTATGTTCTCCAAAGCTTTATACCTAGATTAATTTCTTTTAATCATGCCACAATTAGATAAATTTCATTAAATCATTTCTGAATATAAAATCATTCTCACATTTTAGCGTCTCTCCAGCATACGGAATGTGCAGTTTAAACCGGTCACAACAGGGTCCAGGTGTTAGTGATGTGCACCTGAAAGGAGGAAACAAAGACCAATTTCAACAACAAAATAAGGAAAACAATGGCTGGCAACACTCATACCATAACAGCCATCTGGATAACTCTGGAATTGCAATAGCAAAACAGGAATTTCTCCAGACAAAACGCAAGTCTTTTATTCAGTTAGTATCAGAGAACAAAATGGAAAACTCTAAACTTTCAATACAATGCAAAAATCATACTGGGGTAGAATAATGTTTCTTTGAATTTGTCATTCACTTCTTCCACGTGCAAAAACAGTTGCAATTACATGTCTCAGGAACATCTCATATCACTTCACATACAATAAATCTTTTTGAAAAACGCTGACTTTTCTTAGAGGTAAACACAGCATCCATTTTGCATACAGCAAGATGCCGCTAACAGCAATGAGACTAATAACCACTTAATTCCCTTTTGTGGTGTTGGTTGAGGGAGGAATATTGGCCAGGATATCGGGAGAACTCCTTGCTCTTCTCAGAATCATTGACCAAAACAGATAGTTTAAAATCCCATCTTAAGGACTACACCTTCAACAATGCAATACTCCCTCAGAATGCCAAACTGACGCCAATGCTCAAGCTAAGTTTTAGAGCGGTGCTTGGACCTGCAACCTTCTGACTCAGAAATTACAGTGCCACCAACTAAGCCAAGCTGACACACTGAAATGTGGTATTTTCTTACTGACCTGCAACAGATTAATTTATTGAAGGTAGAATTTTAAAATAAACAAGAGTTGTAACTAGCATCATATTGCAGCTGGCAGCAGTGTCAAGTCTGGTTCCATGAATTAGAAAGGAGAGGGAAGAGTACCACTGTGAACTGGGAGAGGAGAGGTAGAAGGTAGCTTGCAACTGGGAAGGAAGAAGAACGAATAAACAAATTGAAAACAATTTAAATTTTGGTGGTGTTTATAGCCACTTGCAAAGTACTACAGACTTTGACTCTATATAGGGCTATTTTATCACTAGCACAAGCCGTTTGTTTCAGCTAACATCAGGTCAGCTTGTACTCTGCTAATGCAAAGATTTTACCATGCGGCAAGATTTGTATTGAAATAAATTCAACAGATGTCACACATGCAAGTGTTGCGCATCTAACAATGCGGTGCTGTCCTTTGCAAACAGTAATCATTTAAGCATATTAAAACCTTTTTTTCCTTTATATAAGATATCAGTAGCCAATGCTACTATGCAAAGAATGTACAATTGGAAAATATAGATACAGACACCATACAGGAATAGAACACACAGTTGTGTAAAAGTTCACTATTTTGCAACTTTATACCTTGAAACTGGAAATAGTTACATGCAAAATAAGTAATAGTAATAAGGTTGCTGATTACACTGTACCCATCATTACAACACGTACTTAAAGCTGGGTCAAAACAGTTGTACTTCTCCATTTGGGACTTCAGCATAAATGGTGGACAACTTTGGGCCTGGACTACTTGAACAAAATCTAAACATTACGTACGTAAAATAATTCAATAGATAAAAGCATGTGTGCACGCACAGGTATACACACACACATAAATTAGCTGCAGCAAATTACTGTATTGGGAGCAGGAAAAACATGAACAAACATCACAGAATAATACGATGAATTAAACTTAACACTCAATTAGCACTTACTTACCCTGATTTAAGATCAGTTATTTTGAGATTGTTTGTAGCATCTAAGCCAATTTTTCCATTTCTGACCACATTGGAGATAAAGGGACGAAGTGCAGGGGAAATTCTGTTTAAGGCAACTTCTGGTGACATTTCAACTCAGTTACCTCCACAGTGGCACTGTCAAAGACCAACGGACAGGACAGCCTGCAGTGCTAAATATTCAACCAAGAAAAACAGTTAACATTTGGGGCAAACTGAAAACATACAGTAGATGAAAAGGTGGTTTGTAAACAAAACAACACACTATATGTAGATGGATATCTATATTGGAATTAGGATAACTTTAAAAAAAATTAATTCTTGGGATGTGGGTGTCACTGGCATTTATTGGCCATCCGTAGTTGCCTCGGAGTGGCTTCAGAGGGTATGTTGGTGTTGGACTGGAGTCGCATATAGGTCAGATTAGTTAAGGACAGCAGGTTTCCTTCCCTCAAGGACATTAGTGAACCAGTTGATTTTTTAAAAAGCAACAATCCGACAGCTTCATGGTCACTTTTACTGATACCAGGTTTTTATTCCCAGGTTTTTTTTATTAAACTGAATTCAAATTCTCTAAAACTCATCTTCTCTGGATTAGTTCAGATCTGGTCTAGTTAAATAACCACGATACTACCCTCTTCAAACGCCAGACCCTAGAGACTGGAGCGGGCTTCCAAAATACAAGATTTCAGTGGACCAGTGAACCATTAATCTAACAAAATTTGGTTCATCAAACTGAGAGTCTACCAGCCATTATACATTGTGGGATTCATAGAAATTTATAGTTTTTCAGTACTGTAGTTAGGGATAGCAATGCCCCACAATGTACAGAATGCTCGACTTTTCAGAATACAAACTAAGCCTTACAGATGCTAAGGTCTTGGATCAATAGCTTATAGGAATAGTTTTCCTGAACTGCCATTGATAGGCTAATTGTAAAGATACCAGATTTTAAAAATTATTAAGCTTTCATAGTGACATTCCTCCAACCTTACAGTAGGGATAATTATTCAAGAGGCACTGAAAATGGGTTATATACCACTGGTTGCAGAATTATTGGGCTGAGCTGTTAACAGGTAAACATACAGAAAAACAGTGGGAGGTATTCAAATAAATATATAGCACAATACAATACAATACCAAGGATCAATGTTGAGACCATTTCTGTTCACCATTTTCATAAATGATTTGGATAAGGGCATTAATTGAACAATTTACTAGGTTGCAGTGGACACAAATACATGAACATGAGTTGGCAGTTTAGATCAAATAAATAGGTTACAGGCTGATTTAAATAAGTTAGGGGAATGGTCCCTTGTGTAGCAGATATCTTGACGTGTAGATAAGTGCAATGTGATGCTTATGGATCTGGGAAACTCCAAACAGGTGTATAAAATACAGAGTTATCTTCCAAGGTTGTGGAACAGAGGGATCTGGGACTCAGTTGATTAATTATTTAAGGTCTACATGCAGTGTGACGAGGTCATTAGGAAAGTAAGTAGAGTTTCATGTATTATTAGGACAGTACAGTGTAAAACTAAGAATACTATACCCACAATACCTAGGCTACACAAAGTCTTAGTATGGCTGAAGTGCAGTTTTGGTCTCCTCAGATGGCCTTTGAGAAGATACAGAAAGGAGCAACCAAAATGATGCTCAGAGCTTAGTTATCATGATAGGTTAAATGAGATGGGATTATTTTCATTACAGGTTGATGGTGTGTGTGACTGCACCATAGCTTGATGGACCAGATGGTCTTTTCCTGTTCTTTTTGTATGTTCATATGTTAACTATTTTTAGTATAATTTTCAATTTCTACCATATTTGCATCCCTTAGGAATCTCAATTCTACTGTGATTAATTCTCATGGTGCTACAATAATTGGAAAATTAGATAATCAATAAGTGGAAGCAAAATGGCAGGTCACATGTAGGAAAATAACCTAACAAATGAGAGCCAAAAACTTCAGAAGGGATAGATCTGGCCTTACCAAAGCTAGATTTTTGAAGAAGTGATATCTCAATTGATGGGATAGGTGGGGAGGAAAGCTATATGATATATTGCACCTGGATTTCCAAAAGACCCTTGATAAAATACTCCATGAGAGGCTCCTTTATAAACTAAGGTCAGTAGAATTAGTAACTGGCTAACAGGAAGAAAACAAAGTACAGTCATAAGGAGAGACAAGTCAAAATGGGAAGGGGAGAAAGATGTATTAAGTGGCAGGCCTTCAAAATCTGTTGAGGCCCCACCCATTCCATAAATTAACTAGATTTAGTTGCTTCTGAAAAGTAGTTAACCAAAAGAATTAAAATTTTAACAGTTTATAAGTGTCATTTAACCCTAAGATTACAGTGTTGAAATTACTCCAGATTACACATACCCACTCTGTGATCATCATTAGAATAGTTTAGTTTTTGAGAGTTTCGCACCCCAAAACAGCTGACACCATGTGATGTGAATTCAATGAAATGTATAAAATTCTTAAGAGGGCTTGACAGGGTAGATGCTGAGAGGCCCTGGTTGGAGAGTCTAAAATGAGGGGTCATAACTTCAGGAATAAGGGGTCAGCCATTTAGGACTGAGATAAGGAGAAATCGCTTCAGGAGGGTTGTGAATCTTTGGAATTCTCTACCCCAGAGGGCTGTGGATACTCAGTCATTGAGAATATTCAAGACTGTGATCGATAGATTTTTGGGCGCCAAGGGAACCAAGGAATATTGGGATAGTGTGGGAAAGTGGAGATGAGGTAGATCAGCCATGATATTGAATGGCGGAGCAGGCTCGAGGGGCCATATGGCCTACTCCTATTTCTTATGTTCTTATGTGCTGACATCTATTTCACAAAGCAATTACTATAGTAATCAAAAGCAGACTACTAGCAAGTAAGACAACAATCAAATTTGTGAGCTCTGTTGATATTATAAACTGTTTGCAGTTTATGTACCTCTGAATCCTAAAGACAGCATTACAATCTTTAAAATCACAGGGGTAACCACGCTGTAGGTACATGTGTCATTTTCTCGTGGAATACACATTCTGTTACCTTTATAGTTAATGATATCTTACTTTGCTGTTGGAGAAATGTATAAAGAAGTTTGTTGTATTTTCAGTTATCATAATGGCAAAGGACAAACCATATGAAATAGGACCTCACAATCTTTATTTAATAACAATAAATGTTGGAAACAAGCAATAGGTCTGTGAACATCTTAAAAATGAAAAGGCAAGTTAACATTTTCGGTGCTGAGGTTTTGCCAGCAATGTGCTGAAAAGTCTCTACCCACAACATTCAACCAGCTTTTCTCTTTTCAGACACTGGCAGACCTAGTGTCTATTCACATGTTTTTGTTTAAAAAAGGACCTACGGGAATATATGATTATTTCTGACAAGGGAATTACAGGGATGGGGAAAGTGTGTGTAAGATGCACATATACAGATTTACAATGTTGCAATAATGCACCATACCTTATTGCATGCTTACCATGTGCCACTGATTATCATAGACTCATAGAAATTTACAGCACAAAAGGAGGCCATTTCGGCCCATCATATCCACGCCGGCTGACAAAGAGCTATCCAGCCTAATCCCACTTTCCCGCTCTTGGTCCGTAGCCCTGTAGGTTACGGCACTTCAAGTGCACATCCAAGCACCTTTTAAATGTGGTGAGGGTTTCTGCCTCTACCACCCTTTCAGGCTGGCCAAAGTGGCCATTAACAGGTCCAGGCAGCGGGCGGTCGAGGGGGTTGTTCGGCCTGATTGCCTGCCTCTCTTCCGCGGCTATGTTCGCACCCGGGTGGCCCTGGAGATGGAGCACGCAGTGTCCGCCGGCACACTTGAGGCCTTCTGAGACCGGTGGGCGCCGCGGGGACTGGAGTGAATCGTCTCCCCGGACAATGTAATTTTGATTTAATTTGATAAGTTTTATTTAAAGTTATATTAATTTACAGATAATTGGTTCAGCAAAAAGAGGACCACCCTTTCAGGGTGTGAGTTCCAGAACCACCCTCTGGGTGAAGAAATTTCCCCTCAAATCCCCTCTAAACGCCTACCAATTACTTTAAATCTATGCCCCCTGGTTGTTGACCCCTCTGCAAAGGTCCTTCCTGTCCACTCTATCTAGGCCCCTCAATTTTATACACCTCAATCAGATCTAGCCTCAGCCTCCTCTGGTCCAAAGAAAACAACCCCAACCTATCCAATCTTTCCTCATAGCTAAAACTCCCCAGCCCAGACAACATCCTCGTAAATCTCCTCTGCAATCACATCTTTCCTGTAATGTGGTGACCAGAACTATGAGTGATAAAAACATTTTTTTTTTAAAAGTTTCAAAATAGAAAACTGTGACCTATTCTAACGTACGTCACTCTGAAACCCAAATATGCTTAAGAGATCTTTGCCATCTGCGTCACTCCTGCTGATGGCAAATGTCACTCCCAACGTTTCCAGGATGTTTGCAACACTGCTTTACAATGCTGCGCGCACGTCCTTCGGGCTTTAATACAGGAAATGACAAAACGGTTTGTAAACATTCAATGCAAATGCAAATAGTTGCATTCACGCATTTTTTAAAGAAAAAATTACATCTACCTAAAACAAAATGATAGCAAGCGCGGACTTGATGCACTATTAATAACAATCAATATAATATAATATGCACACCAAAAAAATTACGAAATACAAGTGAGCAACTGGGCCTCAAAAGGCTCCTCGGGCCCGGACGAAGGGTAACGGGTGGCGGTGAGAGATATATGTATGTTTATGCACAGTGAGCCGAGCTCAGGTACCTGCTGGAGGCCGGCTGGCGAGTCCCATTCACACCGAGCGTCAGGTGACGGCCGCGCGCGCCCTTCAAACACTAACGGTCCGACCCACCGCGCGGCGCCCGGAGCCGGCAACGGCGCTGCTGCCGGCCACACAACTGCCTGACTGTTATGGTTATATTCAAAATATCGGGGCTGAACAAGATATATATATATTTGTTTTTAGAACAAAAAGATCATTTTACCTCGATCAAGCCCCCCACCCCACCCCCCGGATCTTCATTCAAACCAATTATCTGCTAAAATGATGCAGCCAACTATACCATGGGTCCTCCAGCGGCAATGGTCGCCCGTTATACCTGAGACTGAGTTTCCTTGAACTGATGAGTGTTGTTGTGCATTGCAATATTCATTCCACTGTTGCTTTTTTTAAAAAATAATAGCAAACTTCCAAAATATGTCATTGTCAGCAAATCTTTCTTCTAATACTGAGGTTTATGATGTAGTGGTTGTAGGATCCTGCATGACTGACTTGGTCAGGTTAGTGCATATATATATTCTGTGTGTTTTTTAAAATAATAATGTTGATTAATACTCATTACTTAAAGCGTTATAGGTGCTGGAATTAAAATAAATCCAAACGTTAGGAGCTGAAACAGGAAAACTTTTTTAAAAGTAATGGTTTGGTCAGGTATAATTAATTCGTTTAATTTAAAATTTTGAAATACTTTTGTTTTGTAAAGCAAAAAAAACATGCATTGCTTTTCATACTGATATAGTAGTGGTTTATATTCTCAGCACAGCATTTACAGAAGGGTATGGTCTAATTGTGCATTCTTGAGCAGTAATTTGACATGCTGCTTCAGACAGGTGCAGCGGGGCTAACCCAGCTCCTAAAGGGTGTTTTGGGTTGGGTCAATATTGCTGTACAACTCAGTGGTAATGTGTGTTCTCAGTGACATTAATCTATCCCCCCTTCTGTAGAGGTGTGTTAGGCTTTGTATATATCTCTAAGCTACATGATATATTCCCTATATCTGATCATGATATATTCAGTGTCTGTGCATCACACACTCTGACTGCGTTATATTCCGTCGATACCTAATACACAAGTTTGTGGCAGGAGGATTATCTTGTTACCAGCAATAAGAATTGTGCTAGCCTGTGCATCTGGTGGATCTCGCACCCTTATGAACAGGCCTAGCAGGCAGGCAATCTGAATCTGAAGGAACCTCAATGCTGACCATGACCATTGTGTCATCTCGATCACTTCCCAAATAGTTGAACTCACGATAGGACCAGAATGTGTGTATAAATGTATCACTGGTCACGTCTTCTCTAATATTCATCCAACAGTGAAGAATCTATGGTGCTTATGTGGAGTGTGGTACATTCAGTATATGAGTTTGAATTGAGTCTCACGTATTCCACTTAAAATGGTGGTTGAGAGAGTTTGTTCATAACGACCTTTCCCTTTTATTTTTTTTCTGTTATTTGTTGAGCTAGATTTTGCTTCCATGTGGGTTCTGTCAGTGTAGAGGTGAGTACAGCGTACAGGACAGAAATATGTTTTCGGATATCTAGCTCTAGAGTAGCTCTAGAAGGACTGACTAGCTCTTATTGAAGTTTGTAATGCGTCACTGACTCCTGGGGCAACTGCTTGATTTGGAGGTACCTGAACGGATCTTGATAAGTGAGGTGGAATTTTTTCCATTAATTATTTGTGAAGAAGCTGGCCAAATCCGGTGATGCCCTTTTTATGCCAGGCTCTGAATCCACCTGGGAGTTCTTTATTGTACAACATTGATGAGAAAGCTTCCACACCCAATGAAATCTTCCTGTCCTGCACATACTGCTTCGAGATCAGTAGCATTTATGCTTCTTTACCCCCCTCTTTTATCTTTCGGTGGTGTATGAAGGGCAGATTTGACAGGGGTAGGTTGTGGGCATACTAGGCATATTCATGGCCGTTAACCTGCCCAGATGCGGTGGATTCATCTTTATTGTTACCTGGCACAGGAACAGACTGCCTATTTTTCCACATATAAACTCACTATATGGGGGTGGGGGGAAAATTCCTCTTGTATTCGGTCTAAAGTATAGGGGATACTGTTGTAACCAGATATCTGAACCCTACATCTGAATTCAAATATTTGTGAGGAATGTCTTGTGTGAGGGAGATTCCCTCATTTTGACCTAATTAAGTTTGTAACCTGAAAGTTGGTCAAAGTCCTTGATGAGTTGGAAGGTGATGGGTAGTGAGGTATAGGGGAGCTTGACGCATATATATAGTAAGTAATCTGTCATTAGCAAACAGGTTTATTTAGCGTCCAATCCTGTCCACTCCATAGATGCCAGAAGTTATCCTTGCAATAGTTCTATGACCAAAGCAAAAATAAGAGGGGAGAGTGGTCCTTCGTTAGAGAGGAAATGCAGGGTACAGTTGTTCTGTGTTATTTAACCTTTATCTCTTGTATTGGATCTTTAAATCCATTACTTTGTACTCGAGATCTCTTTGGCTCTGTAGCTATTTTGTGTTCTTTGACTCAGTATAGTTGATTGTGTGATTCTTATAAGGACTGCCTTAATGGTGTCCAACAGAAATGTTGGAGACATTTCAAGTCTTTCCTCCTCCGACATGCTCTGGGCAAGCTATACAATTTCAGGTTAAAACATGAAGTAGACCAATCAGAGTGAGTTTCAATGTGATTGGGTCATGGTTTATGAACTCTTGACAAGTGGGCTAGCTTCATACTAGAAGTATTCTATTCTGGAGATGCGTTATGTGAATTTGAATAAAAGATGAATCCTACTGCTGTAAGGTGCAAAGCCAAACATCCACAAGGCCAAGTTCATTGCATCATCCCATTATGTCTGGATGATTGCCCTTGATGCACTGCATCTGCCTTCTTGAGGTAGTGTACAATTCAGGTCCCCATTGATTATCGCTATGCCATTCATATGGGATGCGTGTCAAGAGAGTGCTTGTGGAATAGCAGCGGTATCTATATTTAAGGGAACATGCATTTAAGGGGAAGCTAAATAAACGTGAGGGAGAAAGGAATAGAAGGATATGTTGATGGGGTTAGATGAAGTTAGGAGGCTCGTGTGGAGCATAAACACTGGCATGGACCAATTGGGATGAATGGCCTGTTTCTGTCTGTACATTCTATGTAATTTAGGCCATAGCGATTTAGCCGTGTAATGTTTCCACTTGCTATGGTCCCCATTATCAGAATGGTCTAGCCATTCTCTCCTGTAATGCTGGTTTCCAACAGGAAGGAAAGGTGTTTATTAATGAAGTTTGCCACACCTCTCCTCCTAGCATGAGACAGCCAGGGATTGGCCTATTCAGCTCTGAGGTTTGCTGAGGCGAGGTGGCTTTCCTGTAAAATTGCCACTTCCACTTACTCCCTTTTGAGGTAGGTCAGCATTTTTTCTTTTGATTGGGTGATTTAGCCCTGTTACTTTCAAGGAAATTATTTTGACAATAGCCATATTGGGGACTGTATTGTTTGATGTGTGTTGCAGCCTAGATGCACATTACAGTGCAAACTGCAGTAAACTCTACCAAATGCTGTGAATAAATTTCCTGGATAGGAGCCGGATGTCCCTCCTTCCCTGGGCACCCCAGAATGTGCAGTTAACTTTTATCCCTGCATACTCTCATGTCGAGCCAAGGCACCCCGCAAAAACCGGCACGACATCTTCATGCATAGTGGTTAAGAATGTAATGCGGATAAACAAGTTCCCCACCCTATCTCCCTTCCCAACTCCCTCTAAGACTTTGACTCTGTCTGGGAGAAAGTTGGCTTCTGTTTTCCAGGCAATCGGGTTGTTTTGTCTTCTAATCAACTCCCGTCAGCTGTGGCTCAGTTGGTAGCACTCTTGCCTCTGAGTCAGAAGGTTGTGGGTTCAAACCCCAATCCAGGGTCTTGATCACAAAATCTAGGCTGACACTCCCAGTGCAGTACTGAGGGAGTGCTGCACTGTCAGAGGTGCCGTCTTTCGGATGAGATGTTAAACCAAGGCCCCATTTGTCCCCTCAGGTGGACGTAAAAGATCTCATGGCACTATTTTGAAGAAGAGCAGGGGAGTTCTCCCCGATGTCCCTGCCAATATTTATCCCTCAACCACCATCACTAAAACAGATTAACTGGTCAGTTATCTCATTGCTGTTTGTGAAGGCTTGGTGTGTACAAATTGTCTGTTGTGTTTCCTACATTACAACATTGACCACACTTCAGAAGTACTTGGCTGTAAAGCGCTTTGGGACATCCTAAGGAAAGCCCTAAATAAATGCAAGTTCTTCATCTTCTATCATCTAGCTTGGGTTTGTTCGGTTGTGGCGTTTGTGAGGATGCTGAGACAACCAATGGTATGTAGGTTCCCACCTGACAACTTCTGCTGTTCTCGAGGGCTGATGCCCCATAGAGACTGTGTAGTTAATAACATGCATCTTCAGCCCACATAACTGCTATTAGAGAACTAATGACGGTAAAGAAATTCACAATAATTGTTAATAGTGCATTCAATAAAATTGTCAGGCAAAGTGTGTTATTTTGATTATGTATCCAAATTTCGAAACAAGACTGGATACAGTGAAATTCCAAGTATGGTAAGGTGCCCGTCCAATAAAGGTGGTGTGGAATGAGCAGGAGATACGTCATGGTTGGGCCACCACCTCCTAATACTTACTGAATGGGCATAGTCCACCTTACAGAGTTTGAGTGGGGACAACATTGATGTTCCCAGCCAGAGGAGTTGTGATCGCTGCCTTTAGTGGGGGAGTCTGGATAGAGACGCGGAACCTTATTTTGCCTGTCCCTACCTACTTTTATTGAATGATATCCCCTCGTATTGTATTCACTTCCACTATAGATTGGATGCTGCTTGGTTTGAATCCCATGGTTAGCTACCTTTTCTGTGCTCTGCCCCCTCCTTCTTTTACCTTCAACGTCCCTTAACTTTCCTCCTACTTGCAAATGTCCTGGCCTGGATGGGGGTGCACCTTATTCCTTAGGGCAGTGTACCGTTGGCAGATGCAAGGTGTCTTGTTCAGTTATCGACATATCTGAGATAATGGACATCACCTGTGTCTCTGTGGTGGCAGCAGCAGGATGATGTTGGGTTTAGCTGGCATGTAGTGGGATTTCATATGGCTATTGATGATGGATTCCGCCAAGATCACTCGGCTCCCAACCTCATTACAGCCTTGGTCCAAACATGGACAAAGGAGCTGAATTCCAGAGGAGAAGTGAGAGTGACTGCCCTTGACATCAAGGCAGCATTTGACCGAGTGTGGCATGAAGGAGCCCTGGTAAAACTGAAATCAATGGGAATTGGGGGGAGAAACTCTCCACTGGCTGGAGTCATACCTAGTACAAAGGAAGATGGTTGTGGTGATTGAAGGTCAATCATCACAGCCCCAGGATATCGCTGCAGGAGTTCCTCAGGGCAGTGTCCTAGGCCCAACCATCTTCAGCTGCTTCATCAATGACCGTCCCTCCAACATAAGGTCAGAAATAGGGATGTTTGCTGATGACTGCACAGTGTTCAGTGCCATTCACAACTTCTCAGATAATGAAGCAGTCCATGGCCACATGCAACAAAACCTGAACGACGTTCAGGCTTAGGCTGATAAGTGGCAGGTAACATTCGTGTCACAGAAGTGCCAGGCAATGACTATCTCCAACAAGCGAGAGTCTAACCACCGCCCCTTGACATTCAATGGCATTACCATCGCTGAATCCCCCACCATCAATATCCTGCGGGTCACCATTGACCAGAAACTTAACTGGACCAGCCACATAAATACTGTGGCAACAAGAGCAGGTCAGAGGCAAGGTATTCTGCAGCGAGTGTCTCCCCAAAGTCTTTCCACCATCTACAAGGCACAAGTAAGGAGTGTGATGGAATACTCCCTACTTGCCTGGATGAGTGCAGCTCCAACAACACTCAAGAAGCTCGACACCATCCAGGACAAAGCAGCCCGCTTGATTGGCACCCCATCCACCACCTTAAACATTCACTCCCTTCACCACTGGCATACCGTGGCTGCAGTGTGTACCATCTACAAGATGCACTGCAGCAACTCACCAAGGCTTCTTCGGCAGCACCTCCCAAACCCGCGACCTCTTCCACCTAGAAGGACAAGGGCAGCAGACGTATGGGAACACCACCACCTCCAATTTCCCCTCCAAGTCACACACCATCCTGACTTAGAAGTATATCGCCGATCCTTCATCGTCGCTGGGTCAAAATCCTGGAACTCCCTACCTAATAGCACTGTGGGAGTCCCTTCACCACACGGACTGCAGCAGTTCAAGAAAGCGGCTCACCTCCACCTTCTCGAGGGCAATTAACACTGGCCTTGCCAGCGATGCCCACATCCCATAAACGAATAAAAAAAAAAATCTTCACGTGCTTCATTCTCTGTCTGTAGCTGTCATGTTGGGCGGGGTGGGAGCGTGAGGAGGCAGTGCCGTATAGGCAGTTTGGACAGGACTACCCTGGCCAAGTATCACCCGAGCATGATTAAGGGAGTTGTCAACATTTTGTGTCTGGTGGGTACATTC
The DNA here is from genome assembly GCA_030390025.1 of Squalus acanthias. Lineage (NCBI taxonomy): Eukaryota > Metazoa > Chordata > Chondrichthyes > Squaliformes > Squalidae > Squalus > Squalus acanthias. The sequence continues at coordinate 125,963,418 of CM059433.1, forward strand.
TATTCAGTTCCTTTATTTTGGTGAGTAACTTAAAACTCTTCCAAGGTCTTGTGCCATCACCGAGCTTGAGATGAGAAGGTCTGCCACAGCAGATTCAGTTGTCTTGGCTCCAGTTCTGACCTATTGTCTCTTTATGGACTCTTTAGTGTCGTGCTGAGGGCGTGTTTCACTATAGGAGGTGTCGTTTTTCGGATGATATGTTAAACCGAGACCCTGTTTGCTCTCCTGGGTTGACCGAAAAGATCCCATGGCACTAACAAAGAAGAGCAGGGGAATTCTCCCAGTGTCCTGTCTAACATCAGTAAAAGCAGATTGTCTGGTCATTAATCTCATTGCTCTTTGTGGAACCTTGCTGCCGTGTTTCTCGACATTTCAACAGTGCCTATACTTTTCAGAAGTACTTAATTGTCTGTGACGTGCTTTGTCGTGAGGTTGTGAAATGTGATATATAAATGCAAGTTATTTTTTTCTTTGATCTGAACATTGTATAACCCAGATCACAAACGATCTTCAGCAGTTATGAAAAATTATGGATAAATTACATTGTGAGGACGGCTATTTCTTGCATAAAAAACATCCTCTATGATTTAAGTAATTTTCTTCACCTCCTCAGTCCAATGCTTGCTGGCATCATTAATTTGCCACTTTTGTGCCTATTTCAATTAAGACTACCATTATCACACTCTCCTCAAGAAATCCACCATCAGCCCCCTGTCTCCATCCTTCCCTTCCTTTCTAATTTATCACAGTGAATAGTTATCTTGCTTCCACCTCTTCTAGTTTGAGAAGTCCAATCTGATTTTCCACCCTGCCCACATCAGTAAGTCAAAGTCACAAATTACATAGTGTGTGACTCTGGCTGTCCATTTCTTTCTCATGCTCCTCGACTTCTCTGCTGCCTTCAACACCATTAATCCATCCTCTGAAGTCCACCACCATGGCATTGCCGTCTGCAGGTTCAGCTCATAGCTGTCGCAACACCGGCATTACATTGCCTCCAACTGCTTCTACTCTTCTACCTGCACGGTCATTTCCGAAGTATTCCAAGGGTGCATCCTTGGCCTGCTCCTCATTGCTATTGACCTCTTTACCCATCATCTGGAAGCATGGCGTCAACCTACACAGATAATGCTGGCAGCACACAACTCAACATCTCTTCCTCTATCTAGCCACCCTGCAACATCAAGATGCCGATGAGCTAAAAATTCCTCCAACTTATTGTCAGTAAACCGCAGTCATTATTTTTGGCTCCTGCCAGCATACCTTTAGCCTTGACTCCATTTACTTTCCTGGCTGCTACCTGAGACTCGGGTATGGAGCGTTGGCATACTGCTTTGCCACAAGCTCCGCTTTCTCCCCATATCTGAGACATCTTCCTGCAGGAGGGTTACAATAGAACTGCAAGTTGTTGTATTTTGACCCTGTTTTCACCTGAGCTACACTGACGTTATGAAAAGGTAACTAAGCTACAGGCTCTTAATTTTTGACAAGATTCTTCCTGCTTCGATAGCAGGAAAAACAGGTATGTCCTCTGTCTCCTTAACATTCATGGTGGCCTTGTTGCCTCTAACCTGAACGATTTAAACTGTGCTGTGAATCACTAGAGTTGGGAAGTAGCACTGGATAAGTTTCTATGTGGATAGAATATCATTTTACCCATTAAAAAAGAGCAACTGAGGTTTTTTTTATTTGTTGATAGGAATAAAAAAGAACTTCAGTTGCTCTTTTTGGGCGTAGCTGGCAAGGCCAGCATTTATTGCCCATCCCTAATTGCCCTTGAGAAGGTGGTGAGCCGCCGCCTTGAACCGCTGCAGTCCGTGCAGTGAAGGTACTCCCACAGTGCTGTTAAGGAAGGAGTTCCAGGATTTTGACCCAGCGACGGCGATATATTTCCAAAAGCAGCGGCAACGGCGAGAGGATAAAGAGTGGCCCGAGAGTGGACCTGAAATAAAGCAGCGGCAGCAGCGAGAGGATAAAGAGCGGCCCGAGAGTGGACCTGAATTAAAGCAGCGGCAGCAGCGAGAGGATAAAGAGCGGCCCGAGAGTGGACCTGAATTAAAGCAGCGGCCGCAGCGAGAGGATAAAGAGCGGCCCGAGAGTGGACCTGAAATAAAGCAGCGGCAGCAGCGAGAGGATAAAGAGCGGCCCGAGAGCGGACCTGAATTAAAGCAGCGGCAGTGGCGAGAGGATAAAGTGCGACCCGAGTGCAGACCTGAATTAAAGCAGCGGCAGTGGCGAGAGGATAAAGTGCGACCCGAGTGCAGACCTGAATTAAAGCAGCGGCAGCGAGAGGATAAAGAGCGGCCCGAGAGCGGACCTGAATTAAAGCAGCGGCAGCAGCGAGAGGATAAAGAGCGGCCCGAGAGCGGACCTGAATTAAAGCAGCGGCAGTGGCGAGAGGATAAAGAGCGGCCCGAGAGCGGACCTGAATTAAAGCAGCGGCTGCGGCGAGAGGATAAAGTGCGACCCGAGAGCGGACCTGAATTAAAGCAGCGGCTGCGGCGAGAGGATAAAGTGCGACCCGAGAGCGGACCTGAATTAAAGCAGCGGCTGCGGCGAGAGGATAAAGTGCGACCTGAGAGCGGACCTGAATTAAAGCAGCGGCTGCGGCGAGAGGATAAACTGCGACCCGAGTGCAGACCTGAATTAAAGCAGCGGCTGCGGCGAGAGGATAAACTGCGACCCGAGTGCAGACCTGAATTAAAGCAGCAGCGAGAGGATAAAGTGCGACCCGAGAGCGGACCTGAATTAAAGCAGCGGCTGCGGCGAGAGGATAAAGTGCGACCCGAGAGCGGACCTGAATTAAAGCAGCAGCGAGAGGATAAAGTGCGACCCGAGAGCGGACCTGAATTAAAGCAGCGGCTGCGGCGAGAGGATAAAGTGCGACCCGAGAGCGGACCTGAATTAAAGCAGCAGCGAGAGGATAAAGTGCGACCCGAGAGCGGACCTGAATTAAAGCAGCGGCTGCGGCGAGAGGATAAAGTGCGACCCGAGAGCGGACCTGAATTAAAGCAGCGGCTGCGGCGAGAGGATAAAGTGCGACCCGAGAGCGGACCTGAATTAAAGCAGCAGCGAGGCTCCAATTCAAAAAAAAATAACAAAAAAATCAAAGTGACATCACAGGAGAGCAGGTAGGTGATTGGTTGGTGAGTATTAAGGCTTTTTTTGCTCTCTAAGTTAGGGAAGTGGGTTAAATTAAGAGCTGAGAAACTGTAACTTGCTAGTACTTATTACATTAATAACTTAAACTAGGTAAAATAATCAAACAAAACTAAAATATCGATTGAAAAGAAGCTTTAACTAATTAATTAATAAATAAAAGAAGGTTAGAGATGGCAGGGCAGGTGGTGTGTCGTAACTGCAGCATGTGGGAGTTTGTGGCGAGCATCGTGATCCCGAGCAGCCACATCTGCAGTAAGTGTCTGCAACTCGAGGAACTTCGGCTCAGAATTGTTGAGCTGGAATACGAGCTGCAGACATTGCGATGCATTAGGGAGGGGAAGAGTTACCTGAACATTTTGTTCCAGGAGACAGTCACGCCCATTAGGTGAAGTAGTACTTTAGAGTTCGTCAGGGACAGGAGGGTGTGAGCGCGAGTCAGGAAGGTATGGGGACCCAGGATGTAGTGATGGAGGATCCTCAGCCATGGACCTTGTCCAACAGGTACGAGGTACTTGCTACCTGTATGGATGAGGAAAAGGACTGCAGGGAGGATGGGCAAACTGACCATGGCACCGTGGTACAGGGGGCCTTCCAAGTGGGGGGAGAAGGAAGGACTGTGGTAGTAGTAGAGGACAGTATAGTCAGGGTGATAGATACTGTATTCTCTGCAGCCGCGAAAGAGAGTCCTGAAGGCTATGTTGCGTGCCAGGGTTAAGGATATCTCCTCGTGGCTGGAGAAGAACTTGGAGTGGGAGGGGGAGGATCCAGTTGTCGTCGTCCATGTAGGAACCAACGACATAGGTAGAACTAAGAATGAGGTTCTGCTGAAGGAGCTTGAGGAGCTAGGGTCTAAATTAATAAGCAGAACCTCAAGGGTAATAATCTCTGGATTACTACCTGAGCCACGCACAAATTGGCATAGGGTCAAGCAGATCAGAGAGTTAAATGCGTGGCGCAAAGAGTCGGTGTGGGAAGAAGGGGTTTCAATTCATGGGGCACTGGCACCAGTACTGGAGCAAGAGGGAGCTGTTCTGTTGGGCCAGCGTCCTGGCGAATCGAATAACTAGGGCTGTAGATAGGGCTTTAAAATAAAAAAGTTGGGGGGAGGGGTCAGGTGAGGGGAAATTTAGAAATCTAATGAGAAAGGTCAAGGCAACAGAGCAGTGCAGCGATTTGGGTAAAAATAAGCAGAGTGTGACAGGAAGGGGCAGAGAGTTTAACGGTAGCAGTGCACCAGAGAATAAGGTCAAAGCAGGGAATAATGTCAAAAAATTTAAATTAAAGGCTCTTTATCTGAATGCACGATAGACGAACTAATGGCACAAAAATAGAGATAAATGGGTTTGATCTTATAGCCATTACAGAGATGTGGTTGCAAGGTGACCAAGATTGGGAACTAAATGTTCCAGGGTACTTGATGTTTCGAAAAGACAGGCAGAATGGAAAAGGAGAGGGAGTAGTCTTGGTAATAAAGGATGACATAAGGACAGTAGGGAGAAAGGATCTCGGCTCGGAAGATCAGGAAGTAGAATCAGTATGGGTGGAGGTAAGAAGAAATAACAAGGGGCAGAAAACACTGGTGGGAGTAGTATATAGGCCCCCTAACAGTAGCTATACCGTTGGACAGAATATTAATCAAGAAATAGTAGGAGCTTGTAACAAAGGTAATACAATAATCGTGGATACTTTAATCTTCATATAGACTGGACAAATCAAATTGGCAAAGCTGGTCTGGAGGATGAGTTCATGGAATGCATTTGGGACAGTTTCCTGGAACAATACGTCATGGAACCAACCAGGGAACAGGCTATTTTAGATCTTGTATTGTGTAATGAGACAGGGTTAATTAGCAATCTCATAGTAAAGGATCCTCTGGGGCAGAGTGATCATAATATGATAGAATTTCACATTAAGTTTGAGAGTGACTTGCCTAAGTCCGCAACCAGAGTCTTAAACTTAAAGACAGCCAATTACATAGGTATGAGGGGCAAGTTGGCTAAGGTAGATTGGAAAAATAGATTAAAAGGTATGGCGGTAGATAAGCAGTGGCTAGCATTTAAAGAAATATTTCATAATTCTCAACAAAAATACATTCCATTGAGAAACAAAAACTCCAGGTGATCCATCCGTGGCTAACTAAAGAAGTTAAGGATAGCATTAGATTGAAAGAAGAAGCTTATAATGTTGCGAAGAATAGTAGTCAGCCTGAGGATTAGGAGAGTTTCAGAAACCAGCAAAGGATGACCAAAAAATTGATAAAAAGGGAAAAAATAGAATGAGAGAAAACTAGCAAGAAATATAAAAGCAGATTGTAAGAGCTTCTACAAGTATGTAAAAAGGAAGAGAGTAGCAAAAGTAAATGTTGGTCCCTTAGAGGTTGAGACAGGAGAAATTATTATGGGGAATAAGGAAATGGCAGAAACGTTAAACAAATATTTTGTATCTGTCTTCACAGTAGAAGACACAAAAAGCATACCAAAAATGGTGGGAAACCAAGGGTCTAATAAGGGTGAGGAACTTAACGTAATTAATATAAGTAGAGAAAAAGTACTAGAGAAACTAATGGGACGAAAAGCCGACAATTCCCCTGGACCTGATGGCCTACATCCGAGGGTTCGAAAAGAGGTGGCTGAAGAGATAGTGGATGCATTGCTTTTGATCTTCCAAAATTCCCTAGATTCTAGAATGGTCCCAGTGGATTGGAAGGTCGCAAAGGTAACACCGCTATTCAAGAAAGGAGGGAGAGAGAAAACGGGGAACTGCAGGCCAGTTAGCCTGACATCAGTCGTCAGGAAAATCCTGGAATCCATTGTTAAGGGCACTTAGAAAATCATAACATGATTAGGCAGAGTCAACATGGTTTTATGAAAGGGAAATAGTGTTTGACAAATTTATTAGAGTTTTTGAGGATGTAACTAGCAGGGTAGATAAAGGGGAACGAGTGGATGTATATTTGGATTTCCAAAAGGCATTCGATAACATAGAAACATAGAAAATAGGTACAGGAGTAGACCATTCGGTCCTTCGAGCCTGCACCGCCATTCAATGCGTTCATGGCTGAACATGCTACCTCAGTACCCCATTCCTGCTTTCTCGCCATACCCCTTGATCCCCTTAGTTGTGAGTGTTATATCTAACTCCCTTTTGAATATATTTAGCGAACTGGCCTCAACAACCTTCTGTGGAAGAGAATTCCATAGATTCACCACTCTCTGGGTGAAGAAGTTCCTCCTCAGCTCAGTCCTAAATGGCTTCCCCTTAATCCTTAGACTGTGACCCCTGGTTCTAGTTTTCCCTACCATTGGGAACATTCTGCCCGCATCTAATTTGTCTAAACCAGTCAGGATTTTAAATGTCTCTATAAGATCCCCCCTCATTCTTCTGAACTCCAGAGGATACAAGTTCAGTTGACCCAATCTTTCTTGATATGTCAGTCCGGCCATCCCAGGAATCAATCTAGTGAACCTTCGCTGCACTCCCTCAATAGCAAGAATGTCCTTCCTTAAGTTAGGAGACCAAAACTGCGCACAATACTCCAGGTGTGGCCTCACCAAGGCCCTGTACAACTGCAGCATCACCTCCCTACTCCTGTACTCAAATCCCCTTACTATGAAGGCCATCATTCCGTTTGCTTTCTTGACTGCCTGCTGCACTTGCATTCCCACCTTCAGTGACTGATGTAACATGATGCCCAGGTCTCGTTGCACCTCCCCTTTCCCTAATCTGCCACCATTCAGGTAATAGTCCGCCTCTCTATTTTTACCACCAAAGTGGATAACCTCACATTTATCCACATTGTACTTCATCTGCCATACATTTTCCCATTCACCCAACCTGTCCAAGTCACTCTGTAGCCTCCTAGCATCCTCCTCATTGTTCACACTGCCTCCCAATTTAGTGTCATCCGCAAATTTGGAGATATTACATTTAATCCCTTCGTCCAAATCATTAATATATAATGTAAACAGCTGGGGTCCCAGCACCGAACCCTGCGGTACCCCGCTGGTCACTGCCTGCCATTCTGAAAAGTACCCATTTACTCCTACTCTTTGTTTCCTGTGTGCCAACCAGTTCTCAATCCACGTCAACACATTACCCCCAATCCCATGTGTTTTAACTTTGCTCACCAATCTCTTGTGTGGGACCTTGTCGAAGGCCTTCTGAAAGTCCAAATACACCACATCTACTGGTTCCCCCCTGTCCACCCTATTGGAAACATCCTCAAAAAATTCCAGAAGATTTGTCGAGCATGATTTCCCTTTCACAAATCCATGCTGACTTGGACCTATCATGTCGCCACTTTCCAAATGGTCTGTTATGACATCTTTAATAATTGCTTCCATCATTTTACCCACGACCGATGTCAGGCTGACCGGTCTATAATTCCCTGCTTTCTCCCTCCCTCCTTTTTTAAAAAGAGGGGTTACATTGGCCACCCTCCACTCCATCGGAACTGATCCAGAGTCTAAGGAATGTTGGAAAATGATCGTCAATGCATCCACTATTTCCAAGTCCACCTCCTTAAGTACTCTGGGATGCAGACCATCAGGCCCCGGGGATTTTTCAGCCTTCAGTCCCATCAATTTCCCCAATACCTTTTCCCGACTAATAAGGATTTCCCTCAGCTCCTCCCTCTTACCAGATCCTCTGACCCCTTTTATTTCCGGCAGGTTGTGTGTGTCCTCCACAGTAAACACCGAACCAAAGTACTTGTTCAATTGATCAGCCATTTCCTTGTTCCCCATTACGACTTCCCCTGTTTCCGACTGCAGGGGACCTACGTTTGTTTTTACTAACCTCTTTCTTTTTACATATTTATAGAAGCTTTTGCAGTCCATTTTAATGTTCTCTGCAAGCTTCCTTTCATATTTTATTTTCCCTGCCCTAATCAAACCCTTCGTCCTCCTCTGCTGAGTTTTGAAGTTCTCCCAGTCCCCGGGTTTGCTGCTACTTCTGGCCAATTTGTATGCAACTTCCTTGGTTTTAATACTATCCCTGATTTCCCTTGTTAGCCATGGTTGAGCCACCTTCCCTTTTTTATTTTTACGCCAGACCGGGATGTACAATTGTTGTAGTTCATCCATGCGATCTCTAAATGTCTGCCATTGCCCTTCCACTGATAGCCCCTTAAATATCGCTTGCCAATTTAACCTCGCCAATTCACGCCTCATACCCTCAAAGTTGCCCTTATTTAAGTTCTGGACCATGGTCTCTGACTTAACTGTTTCCTTCTCCATCCTAATGTAGAACTCCACCATACTATGGTCACTCTTCCCCAGGGGGCCTCGTACCACAAGATTGCTGATTAGTCCTTCCTCATTACACAACACCCAGTCCAGGATGGCCTCCCCTCGAGTTGGTTCCTCAACATATTGGTTTAGGAAACCATCCCTTAAACACTCCAGGAAATCCTCCTCCACCGTATTGCTTCCAGTTTGAGTAGCCCAATCTATATGCATATTAAAGTCACCCATGATAACTGCCGTGCCTTTTTTGCACGCACCTCTGATTTCCTGTTTCATACCCTCCCCCACCTCACTACTGCTGTTTGGAGGTCTGTACACAACTCCCACTAACGTTTTCTGCCCTTTGGTGTTCTGCAGCTGAACCCATATTGATTCCACATCCTCCAAGCTGATGTCCTTCCTAGCTATTGCATTAATCTCCTCTTTAACCAGCAATGCTACCCCACCCCCTTTTCCTTTTATTCTATCCTTTCTGAATGTTGAATACCCCTGGATGTTCAGTTCCCAGCCTTGATTGTTCTGGAGCCACGTCTCTGTAATCCCAATCACATCGTATCCGTTAACATATATAAGGTGCCACATTAAAGGTTAATACACAAGATTAGGGCTCATGGGGTTGGGGGTAATATAGTAGCATGGATAGAGGATTGGTTAACGGACAGAAAACAGAGTAGGGATAAACGGATCTTTTTCAGGTTGGCAGGCTGTAACTAGTAGGGTGCCGCAAGGATCAGTGTTGGGGCCTCAGCTATTTACAATCTTTATTAATGACCTAGATGAAGGGACCCAGTGTAATGTATCGAAGTTTGCTGACGATACAATGCTAGCTGAGACAGTAAGCTGTGAGGAGAACACAAAGAGTCTGCAAAGGGATATAGATAGACTAAGTGAGTGGGCAGTAAGGTGGCAGATGGAGTATAATGTAGGGAAATGTGAGGTTATTCACTTTGGTAGGAAGAATAGAAAAACAGAATATTTTTTAACTGGTGAGAAACTCTCAAATGTTGGTGTTCAGAGAGATTTGGGTGTCCTCGTGCAAGAAACACAGAAAGCTAGCATGCAATAAGGAAGGCAAATGGCATGTTGGCCTTTATTGCAAGGGGGCTGGAGTATAAGAGTAAGGAAGTCTTGCTACAATTGTACAGGGCCTTGGTGAGACCACACCTGGAATACCGTGCACAGTTTTGGCCTCCTTATCTAAAGAAGGATATACTTGCCTTGGAGGCGGTGCAACGAAGGTTCACTAGATTGATTCCTGGGATGAGAGGGCTGTCCTATGATGAGAGATTGTGTAGAATGCGTCCTATACTCTCTGGAGTTTAGAAGAATGAGAGGTGATCTCATTGAAACATACAAGATTCTGAAGGGGATTGACAGGGTCGATGCTGGGAGGTTGTTTCCCCTGGCTGGAGTGTCGAGAACTAGGGGGGCATAGTCTCAGGATAAGGGGTAGGCCATTTAAGTCCGAGATAAGGAGGAATTTCTTCACTCAGAGGGTTGTGAATCTTTGCAATTCTCTGCCCCAGAGGGCTGTGAATGCTGAGTCTTTGAGTATATTCAAGATTTTTGGACTCTAGGGGAATCAAGGGATATGGAGATCGGGCGGGAAAGTGGAGTTGAGGTCGATGAACAGCCATGATCTTATTGAATGGTGGAGCAGGCTCGAGGGGCCTTCTGGCCTACTCCTGCTCCTATTTCTTATGTTCTTAAGTCAGGATGATGTGTGACTTGGAGGGGAACTTGGAGGTGATGGTGTTCCTATGCGCCTACTGCCCTTGTCCTTTTAGGTGGAAGAGGTCGCGGGTTTGGGAGGTGAAGTCATAGAGTCATACAGCACAGAAAGAGGCCCTTTGGCCCATCGTGTCCGCACCGGCCATCAAGCCCTAACTATTCTAATCCCATTTTCCAGCACTTGGTCCGTAGCCTTGTATGCTATGGCGTTTCAAGTGCTCATCTAAATGCTTCTTGAATGTTGTGAGGGTTACTGCCTCTACCACCCTTTCAGGCAGTGAGTTCCAGATTCCAACCACCCTCTGGGTGAAAAAGTTTTTCCTCAAATCCCCTCTAAACCTCCTGCCCCTTACCTTGAAACTATGCCCCCTGGTTATTGACCCCTCTACTAAGGGGAAAAGTTCCTTTGTATCTACCCTAACTATGCCCCTCATAATTTTGTACACCTCAATCAGGTCCCCCCTCAGCCTTCTCTGCTCTAAGGAAATTAACCCCAGCCTGTCCAGTCTCTCTTCATAGCTGAAGCGCTCCAGCCCAGGTAACATCCTGGTGAATCTCCTCTGCACCCTCTCCAATGCAATCACATCCTTCCTATCGTGTGGTGACCAGAACTGCACACAGTATTCCAGATGTGGCCTAACTAACGTTTTGTACAGCTCCATCATAATCTCCCTGCTCTTATATTCTATGCCTCAGCTAATGAAGGCAAGTATCCCATATGCCTTTTTAACCACCTTATCTACCTGTCCTGCTGCCTTCAGGGATCTATGTACATGCACACCAAGGTCCCTCTGATCCTCTGTCCTTCCTAGGGTCCTACCATTCATTGTGTATTCCCTTGCCTTGTTTGACCTCCCAAAATGCATCAGCTCACACTTTTCAGGGTTAAATTCCATTTGCCACTGTTCTGCCTATCTAACCATCCCGTCTATATCATCCTGTAGCCTGAGGCTTCCCTCCTCGCTATTTACCACTCCACCAATTTTCGTGTCATCTGCGAACTTACTGATCATACCTCCTACATTCATATCTAAATCATTAATGTATACTACAAACAGCAAAGGACCCAGCACCGATCCCTGCGGTACACCATTGGACACAGGCTTCCAGTCACAAAAACAACCATAGATCATCACCCTCTGCCTCCTGCCACTTAGCCAATTTTGGATCCAAAGTGCCAAATTGCCCTGGATCCCATGGGTTCTTACCTTCTTGACCAGTCTCCCATGTGGGACTTTGTCAAAAGCCTTACTGAAGTCCATGTAGACTACATCAACTGCACTACCTTCGTCCACACACCTAGTCACCCCCTCGAAAAATTCAATCAAATTGGTCAGACATGATCTCCCCCTGACAAAGCCATGCTGACTATCCCTGATTAATCCCTGCCTCTCCAAGTGGAGACTAATTCTGTCCCTCAGAATTTTTTCCATTAATTTCCCTACCACTGATGTTAGGCTCACTGGCCTGTAATTCCCTGGTTTATCCCTACTACCCTTCTTGAATAATGGTACTACGTTAACTGTTCTCCAGTCCTCTGGCACCTCCCCTGTGGCCAGAGAGGTTCTGAAAATTTGTGTCAGAGCCCCTGCAATCTCCTCCCTTGCCTCACACAGCAGCCTGGGATACATCCCGTCAGGGCCTGGGGATTTATCCACTTTTAAGCCCACTAAAATCACTAGTACCCCCTCCCTCTCAATACTAATTTGTTCAAGTATATCACAATCCCCCTGCCTGATTTCTATGCCTACATCACCCTTCTCCATAGTGAACACAGATGCAAAATATTCATTTAAAACCTCACCTACATCTTCCGGCTCTACACACAGATTGCCACTTTGGTCCCTAATGGGCCCTACTCTTTCCCTGGTTATCCTCTTGCCCTTAATATACTTATAAAACACCTTGGGATTTTCCTTTATTTTGCCCGCCAGTGTTTTTTCATGCCCCCTCTTCGCTCTCCTAATTTCTTTTTTAAGTACCCCCCTGCACTTTCTATACTCCTCCAGGGCTTCCACTGTTTTTAGTCCTTTGTATCTGCCAAAAGCCTCTGTTTTTTTCCTAATCCATTCTTGTATATCCCTTGACATCCAGGGTTCCCTGGGCTTGTTGGTCCCACCCTTGACCTTTACGGTAACATGTTGGCGTTGTACTCTCTCTATTTCCTTTCTGAAAGACTCCCATTGCTCTGATGTGGATTTTCCTATAAGTAGCTGATCCCAGTCCACTTTGGCCAGATCCTGCCTTATCATATTAAAATCGGCCTTCCCCCAATTTAGAACCTTTATTTCCGGTCCATCTTTGTCCTTTTCCATGACTACCTTAAATCTCACCGAATTATGGTCACTGTCACCAAAATGCTCTCCTACTGACACATCTACCACTTGCCCAGCTACATACCCTAGAATTAGGTCTGTCGAAGAACCCTTTGCGTGTTGCTGCAGTGCATCTTGTAGATGGTACACACTGCAGCCACGGTGTGCCGGTGGTGGACGGAGTGAATGTTTCTGGTGGTGGATGAGGTGCCAATCAAGGGGGCTGCTTTGTCTTGGATAGTGTCGAGCTTCTGGAGTGTTGTTGGAGCTGCACTCATCCGGGCAAGTGGAGAGTATTCCATCTCACTCCTGACTTGTGCCTTGTAGATGGTGGAAATGCTTTGGGAAGTCAAAGGTGAGATACTCGCCGCAGGCACCTGCTCTTATAGGCACAGTATCTGTGCCTCGTCTAATTAAGTTTCTGGTCAATGGTGACCCCAGGATGTTGATGGTGGGGGATTCAGTGATGGTAATGCCATTGAATGTCATGGAGCGGTGGTAGACTCTCTTGTTGGAGGTAGTCATGGCCTGGCACTTGTGTGGTGCGAATGTAACTTGCCACTTATCAGCTCAAGCCTGAATGTAGTTCAGGTCTTGCTGCATGCATTATCTGAGGCGTTGCAAATGGCACTGAACCCTGTGCAGTCATCAGCAAACATCCCCACTTCTGACATGATGGAGGGAAGGTCATTGATGAAGCAGCTGAAGATGGTTGTGCCTAGGACACTACCCTGAGGAACTCCTGCTGCGATGTCCTGGGGCTGAGATGATTGGCCTCCAACAACTAAAACCATCTTCTTTTGTGCTAGGCATGACTCCAGCCAGTGGAGAGTTTCCCCCTGAATCCCATTGACTTCAATTTTACTAGGGCTCCTTGATGCCACACTCAGTCAAATGCTGCCTTGATGCCAAGGGCAGTCACTCTGCTAAAGTTAGCTGAACCTTTTGCACAAATATTTATCAAATCAATGGGCGATACTGGAGATATTTCTTCCTTGGTCTCACAATGACTCTGGTAGAAGGTACAGGTATACTGCAGATCATAGAGGATGCAAGGTCCGCTTACAAGGGTAACAGGTAATGCTGAACCCAAGAAAATTCTAGTATAAAAAACCAAAAATGAATAATAATTTTTAAATTCTGGTCATTTTGATTATGCGTTCAAATCATTACGCAACTTGACATTTAAGTTGTACATTCTGTCAGAAAATATTCTTTGTCCTACTTTGAGTATGTGTTCAAATCATTATGCAATTTGACATTTAAATTGTACATTCTGTCAGAAAATATGCTTTGTCCTAGTTTGTATTTAATTTCGCCAACATATTTAGAAATAAGAATATCAGTGTGGCACTGTCCTGCTGAGGCAACTCTATCAATCTACCTGTTCAGCTTAGGTATATTCAAACCAAACTAGTAACGAGTCTCTTGCATAAAAAAAAATGCTTGGTGTTTCATAATATTATTTGGTAATTTTACATGCATTAGTATATTGAGATTAGAAATCCTGACGTGGTATGCATTAGTTTGTACAGTACACTGTGCGAAGGAGAAAACTTTGAACAGCCTGTTTGGCACTTCACGAGCATTAGTTTTAGTTCTTGTATGACAGTTTTGCTGATTAATTAACTGCATTAGAATATTTTCAGACGAACATAATAAATACAAACCGGCCCTTCCACTGAGGCAATATGTAAGCTGTAAAAAATGATCGCTTTGTCTTGTGTTTTGCAGTCAAACTCAAAACATTGCAACCTCTTATTTAGAGGACTATAGAGTAGTGATAATGGGGCACTTCAACCATCCTAATTTAGACTGAGATAGTAATAGTGTAAAGGGCAGAGAGGGGGAAGAATTTATGAAGTGTGTTCAGGAGAACTTTCTTGATCAGTATGTTTCCGGCCCAACAAGGAAGGAGGCATTGCTGGATCTGGTTCTGCGGAATGAGGTGGGTCAAGTAGAGCAAGTGTCAGTAGGTGAACATTTAGGGAACAGTGATCATCGTATCATAAGGTTTAGATTAGTAATGGAAAAGGACAGGGAACAATCTAGAGTAAAAATACTTAATTGGAGGAAGGCCAATTTCAGTGGGTTGAGCACGGATCTGACCCGGGTAAATTGGAATCAAAGATTGGCAAGCAAAACTGTAATGTAATTTTAAAGAGAAAATAGTTCGGGTACAGTCGAGGTACATTCCCATTAGGGGGAAAGGTAGGGCAACTAAAGTCAGAGCTTCCTGGATGACGAAAGAGATAGAGAGTAAGATGAAGCAGAAAAAGAGCGGGTATGAGAAAGTTCAGAGGAGAAGTGAAAAAGAAAATAAGAGGGGCAAAGAGAGAGGGTATGAGAATAGAATGGCAGCTAATATAAAAGGGAATCCAAAAGTATTCTATAGGCATATAAATAGTAAACGGGTAGTAAGAGGAGCGGTGGGGCCGATTAGGGACCAAAAAGGAGACCTACGCATGGAGGCAGAGGGCATGGCTTATGAGTATGCTAAATGAGTACTTTGCATCTGTCTTCACCAAGGAAGAGGATGCTGCCATAGACATAGTGAAAGAGGAGGTAGAGGAGATACTGGATGGGATAAAAATTGATAAAGAGGAGGTATTAGAAAGGCTGGCTGTACTTAAAGTAGATAAGTCACCAGGACCAGATGGGAAGCATCCGATGACGCTGAGGGAAATGAAGGAAGAAATAGCGGAGGTACTAGCCATAATCTTCCAGTCCTCCTTAGAAACGGGGGTGGTGCCAGAGGACTGGAGATTTGCAAATGTTACACCCTTGTTCAAAAAGGGGTGTAAAGATAAACCCAACAACTGCAGGCCTGTCAGTTTAACCTCGGTGGTGGGGAAGCTTTTAGAAACAATAATCAGGGACAAAATTAACAGTCACTTGGACAAGTGTGAATTAATTAAGGAAAGCCAGCACGGATTTGTTAAAGGCAAATCGTGTATAACCATCTTGATTGAGTTTTTTGATGAGGTAACAGAGAGGGTTGATGAGGGCAATGCAGTTGATGTGCTGTACATGGATTTCCAAAAGGCATTTGACAAAGTGCCACATAATAGGCTTGCCAGCAAAGTTGAAGCCCATAGAATAAAAGGGACAGTGGCAGCATGGATACAAAATTGGCTAAGTGACAGGAAACAGACAGTAGTGGTGAACGGTTGTTTTTCGGACTGGAAAAAGGTATACAGTGGTGTTTCCCCACGGGTCGGTACTACGACCACTGCTTTTCTTGATATATATTAATGACTTAGATGTGGGTGTACAGGGCACTATTTCAAAATTTGCAGATGACAGAAAACTTGGAAGTATAGTGAACAGTGAGGAGGAGAGTGATAGACTTCAAGAGGACATAGACAGGCTGGTGGAATGGGCGGACACGTGGCAGCTAAAATTTAATGCAGAAAAGTGCAAAGTGATACCTTTTGGTAGAAAGAATGAAGAGAGGAAATATAAACTAAATGGTACAATCCTGAAGGGGATGCATGAACAGAGAGACCTAGGGGTATATGTGCACAAATCGTTGAAGGTGGCAGAGCAAGTTGAGAAAGCAATTGAAAAAGCTTACGGGATCCTGGACTTCATACATAGAGGTATAGAGTAGAAAAGCGTGGAGATTATGATGAATCTGTATAAAATACTGGTTCGGCCTCAACTGGAGTATTGTGTCCAATTCTGGGCACCACACTTTAGGAAGGATGTGAAGGCCTTAGAGAGGGTGCAGAAAAGATTTACAAGAATGTTTCCAGGGATGAGGGATTTCAGTGACATGGATAGACTGGAGAAGCTGGGGTTGTTCTCCTTAGAGTAGAGAAAATTGAAAGGAGATTTGATAGAGGTGTTCAAAATCATGAGGGGTCTGGACAGAGTAGATAGAGAGAAACTGTTCCCATTGGCAGAAGGGTCGAGAACCAGAGGACACAGATTTAAGGTGATTGGCAGAAGAACCAAAAGCAACATGAGGAAAATCTTTATTACGCTGCGAGTGGTTAGGATCTGGAATGCAATGCTTGAAAGGGTGGTGGAGACAGACTCAATCACGGCTTTCAAAAGGGAGTATTCTAAGTACCTGAAGGAAAAAAAATGTCAGGGCTATGGGGAAAGGGTGGGGGAGTGGGACTAGCTGAAGTGTTCTTGCAGAGAGCCAGCACGGGCTCGACGGGCCGAATGGTCGTCTTCCGTGCTGTAACTATTCTATGATTCTATGACTTACTTTGTTAACCTACATTTTGTACAAAATGTAAAGTTGTAAAATAATGTGGGGCCTAGATAGAGTGGATAGGAAGGACCTATTTCCCTTAGCAGGGAGGTCAATAACCAGGGGGCATAGATTTAAACTAATTGGTAGAAGGATTAGAGGGGAGTTGAGAACTTTGCACCCAGAGGGTGGTGGGGGTCTGGAACTCACTGCCTGAAAGAGTGGTAGAGGCAGAAACCCTCATCGCATTTACAAAGTACTTGGATATGCATTTGAAGTGCCATAACCTACAAGGCTATGGACCAAGAGCTGGAAAGTAGGATTAGGCTGGATAGCTCTTTCGGTCGGCACAGACACAATGGGCCGAATGGCCTCCTCTGTGCTGTAAATTTCTATGATTCTGTGAGAGTCGGTTTGGTGGCAGTTGTCTGCTGAGTTAGTCAATCATGCAACAATACCACAGTACTTTTGGCTAGCACTACTTGCCTGTTTCAATAAACTTACAGCTATGTGTGTTTTTGACACCTAACTCTGTTTCCTCACGTTCAGCATTTGGAGTTCACAGAATATTATATCTATCTTCTAGAAATTGCACATTTATTTTTAAAGAATGAAGATAAGTACTTAATCAGTTAATACCATGTATCCAATCGTCAGTAATTACTGTGTATAATTTTGGTTATTGGTTTGATCATTCAACTAATTAGAAGCACATCTTTTTTGCTAAGTTACTGTCCCACAACCAGTGGAAATTAATAATTACTCGTTCACTAAACTACTTCTGTCGAAATAGTAGGATCAAACAATGCATTTGTTGCACACACCAAGAGTTGCCACCTATCTCAAATTCAGGAATCCTAAGTTAGTAGGAATTCTCTTCAGTCTAAGCCACCTATGTAATTTCACACTGTACTGGAGAAATCATAAAACAATATGAAAAATGTATTTTTATTCATGTTTACTGTTTTTCTTGATTTTCAAAATGGTAACCAAAACTACAATTATTTTACTTTTTTTTAAAAGTCTAGCATTTAGCCGATTGTCCTGATATTTCTTATTCCTCTGCCCTATGTTCCTATTTTTCTGTGTTCGCATCTATTTGGTTTCTATTAAAAGTTCATGGATTCTTCCCACTCATTCTGCAGCTGATTAAGTTGCTGACATGTTTTAAAAGTACTTTTTATATAGTATAAGCATTATACTGGCAGTACATCATTAGGAGACATAATCATGTGCTTATGAGACAATGCAGTTGAGAAAATAGCTCTCGATAAACTTAGCAATGCACTAATTTGCTACATGAGCAAAATCCATTCCAGTCACGTTGTCATGGTAATGACATGATAATATACTGTTCTATACAAAGGGGCACAGTGCTAATTACATCACAGTACCATGACTTGTAATTTATTGGCCATAATGAATGTCTAAAGTTCACTGGTCGAAAAGATAGACAATGAAGATGTCTGCAATGTGGCATCACTATGCATTTTAGTAAACATTGTATTACAAACTGCTGTTGCTTCAACTGAAAAATCTGAAATCGAGATTATTCCAATTAAAATGTTAATTTCATAAAAATACAAAGAAGAAATACACATCTGAATTTTGCAAAACTAACTCACACTCAAAATTAGTCTAATTGCAGCCACTGATGTTTGAATTCCTTTATTTGTTCTGTCTGAACTCTCAATGCAGCAGCTTCGAGTGGTTGTGTAGGTTCAACAACAACAAATTTTAACATAAAATATGTTATGGTTGGAGGTGGGGTGGGGGAAAGATGACTGGGTCGGTGTTTCTGCTGTTTGTGATGGTGTCTCTAGTAGAATTTCTGATTGATTCCAATCACATTCTGTCAATAAAATGTGTTCATTGCAGCTGGCAGAAGATGTCCTGGACCCTGTTTCTAAAGTTAAGCCAGCAGAATATTATTTAACAATTGTATTTTATTATTTATGAATTCATAAATCACACACTGAAATGAATAAATCCTGAATGGGATTCACTGTCACCCATCCACCCTCTCTTTTCATTTCATCTCACCGCTGCCGCCTTCTCTCAGGGACTGCCATCCTTGTTCGTTTCTTGGCTCCGCACAGCCTCCCCACTTGCCACTGACTACCAGCCCCACATCCACGGACACAAAAGATCAACTCGTGCTAGATAATTTAATGCAGTGTAATGATTGTAGCATTGCATAAATGAAACTGCAAGGCTTTTACCCCCACGTACACTGTACCATTGTCATTTCCTGCTCGCTTACGCATCTGGATGTACAGTGGCTACACAGAGGGACTATCATACTTCACAAACTTTTCCCATTACGATCATTTTCTGGTAGCATCTGTTTAAAAATTGCATAAGTATAAAATATTGCTCATTCCAGTTATGGAAATAACTATCCCTGCCATCTCTTAGTATGAGGCTTCCTCTTTTTAAGCTATTTTCTCCCCTTCCTCTTTCTGAAACTCCTTGTTCCACACACCATCATCAGCCAGTAGGATAAGGCTATCTCCCAGGCCGTGGCACTTGGGAACCTGGTGCTGGGGGTTGGCAAGGATAGTATATTTCCCTTTGATCCCTCTGGCGAATCCTGAAGGATTCTGATCAGCACCTCCTAAAGACAGCATGGCTGTGATTTGGGAAACTTGGGTGTTTGGCTGGATGTCGGGCATGAACATGCATTCCCACTGTTCCACAGCACAGCGTGTTTGAGTGAAAGGGGGAGGGCAGCTTAAGTACACCACAACACCTGAAATAATATTTCCTAATGCTTGAGGCTGTATTAGGCAAGTAGAACATACAAAGTATGAAATTAAACTCATCAAAATGAAAAAATATATACCTATCAAAGCTGTTTGGAAAACCTTTTGGGGGGTGGGGGAGGTAGGAGAGTCCCACAAGGTCTGGATTGGTGCCCAGAGTGTGTCATTTGTGTAATTCTGCAGTGTGTGAGTTAATCTGTAATTACCATTCTGACAGACAGATGTACAGGAAACTTTCGTTTATCCGGCACCCAAATATCCGGAATTCTCGCTTAACCGGCAAAAATCATCCTCCGAAAACTCCTCTCAAATAACCGGCAATGTTGCCGAGTCGCAGTCGAGTCTCCGCGAACGCCGAGTGCTCCGAAAAATCCTCTCAAATAACCGGCAATGTTGCCGATCCCGAGTCTGAGTCTGAGTCCGAGTCCGCGAACGCCGATTTAGTCAGTAGGGGTACTTTTCAAAAGTGCCACTACTCGGCCTCCTGGCGCTGTCGCAAGTCCGAAACATTGCAGTAGCATGAGTAGATTCTCCCGTGCTGCTTGGAGTCTCTTTGTTAAAAATAGCCTCGGTAGATATAACTCTCTGTTATCCGGTACTTTCGATAAACCGGCACCACGCCGGTCCCGTCGATGCCGGATAAACGAAAGTTTCCTGTACATCAATTCCATTCTGTTTATACTTTAGCCAAGAACACATACATGCTATGCTGCATATCAAAGCTGGTTATATAGTGGTCTCAAAATAATCCAGCATGATTTGCAAATCTTGCTATTGATTTATTTCTTGTGAGGATCGCTGTGGATGGAGGGGACTGGCAATAGGGTTTTACTGCAGTCTGTTCCAATTTTAGGATCAGCTTTATAAAAAAATCACAAATTATGTAGACCTCTTGCTTTTTCTTCCCATTACTTTATCTCTAATTCCCACTCCCCTTTTTGTTGTGTATTTACTCAGTTTATGTTTGTTCTGCTCAGACTCCTGAACTTTATGTAATCTTGAATTTTCTGCAGTTTGTGATCTCAACAGAATTTTTTTAATCAAAAATGTTTTAACTTCAATTACTGTGGCAAAGAAGTCCTTAAAAAATGCGACTCCATCATAGCACACCGAGGTAGTGACACACAGGCCTCCACAAGCCTCGGACTAGATTTAAGGAGCTCATACCCATCTCCGCCCGTGCTCTCTCTTCGGGCTCCATTGGTTCCCCGCCCCACCCCCTACCCAGATTTAACTTTTCTAATTTTTCTTTCTCTAGTAAATCAATCCAACTCCTCGACACCCAGCCCTTCCCATCCAACATACCCCAAATCTCAATGCGACACCCAACTTCAGCGTAAACTTGAACGCTGGCTTCCACTCAGACCTGGCCCTGCCAGGGACACCGCTCCTCTTCCTCCTGAACCCACGAGCAAATCTGGGGGAGATGAAACCAGCAATGTTTAAATCTAAAATTACCAATCAAATGTCAGGCTACAATTTTGCATGATAATTTTTGATGTTGGCAGACTGTTTTCACAGCCAGATACTTGAGTGTTTGGCACATAGAAGTTATTTGTAATTTGCTTCTAGTTTCAATTCATAGTGAAGTGTGAGGATGTGGTGTAACATTGCTTCAAAGGTGTTGGCCAATCTCCAGACCAAAGCTTTCAAATGTGCGTCTGAAACTTAGGGGCGCTGAACATAATCGGTGGAAGAGTGCGAACAATATGGAGTGCCGTCTTCCCAAGCATTACTTTAAAAACTAAAAAGTAGCATCAAATCTTTAATTTGTTGCAGAAAGCTTCGGAGCTCAGAGGCATTATTAGAGGGTGAAATGGGGCTTTTTACTTTAAAGCAGAAGTTCGTTGACAAGCTTGACATCCTGGTGGAAAATCTCAATTGATTCAGATCTCTGTGGGTTGGCTGTTAGCACTGGCACGTCCTGTCATAAACTCATAGTTCAACAAGTCTGTTCATTACCTCAAATTGTTAGAGAAATATTAATAACAGATCTTGTGTGCCATTAAGCAGTATTTATTTTCCAAGCCTAAATTACAGTGTTTTGTTCACTTTATGACGGGCATGTTCAACAACAATTGGTGACTAGTTTAAATGGAATATTGAAATATTTTTCACTTATTGGATTTTTATTTTTTTTCTCACTCCCTTGCCTCTTAGTCAAAGGTACAGACACAAAAAGAAAATGTACTACAATATTAAATGCCCTATCTGGTAAGCTAGGATGATACTTGAGGGTTCAAATAAATACCGTTCATAAAGACTCCAAAAGAAAATGGAAGGGCAGGTTTTAATAATGGCAGGCCAATTTTAAAATGTTATTGAATCTCTCTATTTATGACCAATAGGTTTTTCTCTCTCTGCAGTTGTACATAACTCTTGCCAGTACTTCCTTATAAAAGATGCCCAAGATAGATGAAAACCAATATGAAACTGATTGGAATTCTGTTAGGTTTCTATCATAAGAGACTTGGGTGAATTTCCACGGGCGATCTCCCACTCACTCATCTGCTGTAACTTCGGCAGATGAGCCACGGAAACCCCGGAAAAACCGTGTGTACAGTTGTGTGTCGTTTTTCCTGGGTTTCTGCAGCCCTGCTGCCAAAGTTACAGCGGGAGAACCCACACGGAAATTCACCCCCTCTTTTAATATTTCTCGATGGGAATTTCGAAGCTAACGAGCATTGTAGTGACTTTTAGGTTTGGATACTGCTCAGAATGAGCATAGGCTAGCCAGTTGGCATCCAAAGTTCTTGGCTTATAACCATCTAAATAGGGTGCCCGCTTTCCTTTGTTCCCCCTGATGTCGTCACCAGAAAGCAGGTAAGTGATTGGTAGGGGAGTATTTTTCTCTTTCTCGCTTTTTTCCAAACTTAATTTTTGTGGTTTATAGTTTCTAGGGTCTTTGTTGTGTAGCAGGGAGTGCTGGTAAACAAGGACCCTTGAGTATATCATTTAATTGTAGTGTAAGTAGTGGTATTGATTTGATTTAATTTAATTTGAATTAATTAAAGGGTAAGTCATGGCAGCACAGCTCGGCCCCATGGCATGCTCCTCCTGAACTATGTGGGAAATCAGGGACACTTCCTGTGTCCCTGACGACCATGTGTGCGGGAAGTGTATCCAGCTGCATCTACTGACACCGCATTGTGGCGCTGGAGCTGCGAATGGATACATACTGGAACATTCGCGATGCTGAGCACATCGTGGATAACACGTTTAGGGAGTTGGTCACACCGCAGGTAAAGGCTGCACAGGCAGGAAGGGAATGGGTGACCATCAGGCAGAGTAGTAGGCGCAGGCAGGTAGTGCAGGGGTCCCCTGTGGCCATCCCCCTTTCAAACAGATATACCACTTTGGATATTGTTGAGGGGGATGGCTTATTGGGAGAAGGCAGCAGCAGCAGCCAACTTCCTGGCACCATGGGTGGTCCTGCTGCACAGGACGGGAGGAAAAAAAGCGGGAGAGCTATAGTGATAGGGGATTCTATTGTAAGGGGAATAGATAGGCGTTTCTGCGGCCACAAACGAGACTCCAGGATGGTATGTTGCCTCCCTGGTGCAAGGGTCAAGGATGTCTCGGGGTGGCTGCAGGACATTCTGGAGGGGGAGGGTGAACAGCCAGTTGTTGTGGTGCATATAGGTACCAACGATATAGGTAAAAAACAGGATGAGGTCCTAAAAGCCGAATATAGGGAGTTAGGAGGTAAATTAAAAAATAGGACCTCAAAGGTTGTAATCTCAGGATTGCTACCAGTGCCACGTGCTAGTCAGTGTAGGAATAGAAGGATATTTCGGATGAATACGTGGCTAGAGGAATGGTGCAAGGGGGAGGGATTCAAATTCCTGGGACATTGGAACTGGTTCTGGGGGAGGTGGGACCAGGACAAACTGGACGGTTTACACCTGGGCGGGACCGGAACCGATGTCCTAGGGGGAGTGTTTGCTAGTGCTGTTGGGGAGGGTTGAAACTAAAATGGCAGAGGGTTGGGAACCTGTGCAGGGAGACAGAGGAAAGGGAAGCAAGGATAGAAACAAAAGACAGGAAGGAGAAAAGCAAAAGTGGAAGGCAGAGAAATCAAGGGTGTAAATCAAACAGGGCCACAGTAAATAATAATTCTAAAAGGATTAAGAGTGTTAAAAAATCAAGCCTGAAGGCTTTGTGTCTTAATGCGAGGAGCATTCGTAATAAGGTGGATGAATTTGCTGCGCAAATAGATGTAAACAGATATGATATAATTGGGATTACGGAGACATGGCTCCAGGGTGACCAAGACTGGGAATTCAACATCCAGGGGTATTCAATATTCAGGAAGGACAGGAAAAAAGGAAAAGGAGGTGGGGTAGCATTGCTGGTTAAAGAGGATATTAACACAATAGTAAGGAAAGATATTAGCTCTGATGATGTGGAATCTGTATGGGCAGAGCTGAGAAATACCAAGGGGCAGAAAACGTTAGTGGGCGTTGTATACAGACCCCCAAACAGTAATGCTGAGGTTGGGGATGGCATTAAACGGGAAATTAGAGACGCATGCAATAAGGTCACTGCAGTTATCATGGGTGACTTTAATCTACATATAGATTGGGCTAACCAAATTAGTAACAGTACTGTGGAGGAGGAATTCCTAGAGTGTATACGGGATAGTTTCCTGGACCAATATGTCGAGGAACCAACGAGAGATCAGGCCATCTTAGACTGGGTATTATGTAATGAGAAAGGATTAATTAGCAATCTTGTTGTGTGAAGCCCCTTGGGGAGGAGCGATCATAATATGATAGAATTCTTCATTAAAATGGAGAGTGAAGTAGTTGACTCAGCGACTAGGGTCCTGAATTTAAATAAAGGAAACTACGATGGTATGAGGCACGAGTTGGCTAGGATGGATTGGGGAACGTTACTTAAAGGGTTGACGGTGGATAGGCAATGGCAAACATTTAAAGATCGCATGGATGAACTACAGAATTTGTTCATCCCTGTTTGGCATAAAAATAAAACAAAAAAGGTGACTCAACCGTGGCTAACAAGGGAAATTAGGGATAGCATAAGATCCAAGGAGAGGACATATAATTTGGCCAGAAAAAGCAGCAAACCTGAGAATTGGGAGCAGTTTAGGATTCAGCAAAGGAGGACAAAGGGATTAATTAAGAGGGGGGAAATAGATTATGAGAGTAAGCATGCAGGGAACATAAAAACTGACTATAAAAGCTTCTATAGATATGTGAAGAGAAAAAGATTGGTGAAGTCAAGCGTAGGTCCCTTGCAGTCAGAATCAGGGGAATTTATAATGGGGAACAAAGAAATGGCAGACCAATTAAATACATACTTTGGTTCTGTCTTCATAATAACCTCCCAGAGATGTCGGGGAACATAGGGTCTAATGAGAGGGAGGAATTGAATGAAATCAGTATTTGTAGGGAAATGGTGTTAGGGAAATTGATGGTATTGAAGGCCGATAAATCCCCAGGGCCTGTTAATCTACATCCTAGGGTACTTAAGGAAGTGGCCCTAGAAATAGTAGATGCATTGCTGGTCATCTTCCAAAATTCTATAGACTCTGGAACAGTTCCCATGGATTGAAGGATAGCTAATGTAACCCCACTATTTAAAAAAAGGAGGTAGAGAGAAAACGGGGAATTATAGACCGGTAAGCCTGACATCGGTAGTGGGGAAAATGCCATTATAAAAGATGTAATAGCAGAGTGAGAGAAGGTTCAAAAGTTCACCAAGATGATGGAATTAATTAATTTGGATCACTGTGGCTCTGATCTTCCCAGATTTACAACCTGATCTTCCCAGATTTACAACCCATTTCAAGCTTTCGAAGGGCAGCCAACTGTGTTGGCTGTCTCAACAGTGAACCCTAGTTATCCGACTGATGGCTTGGCTTGGCTTGGTCATGGAATGAATGAAGCAGTCTATGAGAGGACCATCCTGATATTTTTGATTGACAGCTCTGTAGCCTGAAGCTGCCTGATTTGGGTATGTGTGACACACTCTTTCGAGGTGGCTAATTCCCTCTTTGGCTGTACTGCCATTTGGTGGAAGCAAATTGATGAGTTGCCTTTTTGATACATATCAATGACCTGGTCTTGGGTATAGGGGGCATAATTTCAAAGTTTGCAGATGACACAAAGATTGGAAATGTAGTAAATAGTGAGGAGGGTAGTAGTTGACTTCAGGACTCCATAGAGAGACTGGTGAAATGGGCAGACACATGACCGATTCATTTTAATGCAAAGATGTGTGAAGTGTTATTTTTGGTAGGAAGAATGAGGAGAGGCAATATAAACTAAATAATACAATTTTAAAGGGGGTGCATGAACAGAGACACCTGGGGGTCCACGTACACAAATCACTGAAGGTAGCAGGACAAGTTAATGAGGCTGTTTTATTGCGCCGTGATATTGACTCGCAGCGCCCCAAGAGGGATGTGGGGCGCTTCCAGTAGCGCTGCACTTCCAGTTGCGCCCCGCTTCCCTCTTGGGGCGCAACCACTCAATTTCCGGCGCGGGGGCGTTACTTTTCCGGGGCGCTACTTTTAGCGCCCCGGCGAAGTTAGCACCCCAAATGGGGCGCAATCAATTTTTAGCCCATTGAGTTTAATCCATGATAATAAGGAAAATTGATTCAGTTTTGCTTAGTTGGGGAGCAAACTGATCAGATACAAAATTTCTGCCAACTCCCTCTGTATTGGATTATATTTGTAAGAATAGATAACCTCGTTTCCTGATTGCACAAGCTTCATTTGTAGCAACTAAATCCTGAACAGGTACTACAACGTTTACCAGCAGTACACTGGGAAGTTTTGCATCCCTCATTTGCGAGGTTAGATAGGAGAGAGGCAGAGGGGCAACTGAGAGGATTAATCATGTCCTGTTGCAGTAAATATGGCTAATTGACCATAAAATAATACTGACTACAATTCTACGGCCCAGACTGTGCTAACTTCCTGCAGAAAGCAGAAACCACTTGTTTGGATGGGTGGAGTTCGTCATTGTAAGACTAAAGTAAAATTCTAAGAAGACGGTAGCATTTTCATGTTCTCATCAATATTTATCACTGTCCGATATCCGTGATTTTTATTGCTGAACTTCATTCATCCCTTCGGTAGTGATTCTACCCAGTACCCTACAGAGTATCCTGCGTATGCCCTTGATCCTTTTTTTATTATTATTACAACTGTTTGGAATGGCAATTGCCAAAATATTTCTATAATTTTAAATTTGCTGTGTCAGAATGGATCACTGGGGCATCATCTGATGATGTGGGTTTTTAGCTCATTGTAAGGCCTTTCTGCATAAATAACTGTGATAAACCAAGAACTCTTGATTCCTGGTGAAAAGCATTTTTCTTTTTATTGTGACTTTTCCAGTCAGCCTCAATTAATTATCTTTTTATAGGGATATGTTGAGTAATCCTCTGAGTGTGGTCAGGAAGCCCAATCTCGACCACACAGCGTAACAATGTGTAACCTTTTAGTGATTCGTTACAGTTTTTGCCTGTTACTCGTTTTTGTGAGTAACCCTTTACGGGTTTAGGCCATTCTGTGTGAGGTAATTACCATACTTAGTGGCGACAAAAAGAAAGCAATTGTCTATATTTGGAACTGGTCAGTAACTGGGAGTGGCACCAATTTTCCCCAAATAATTTTTTGTCTTTATTGCTTGAACATCCAAGCTGTCTAGCCAACCATTTTTTTTTTTAACTTTCAGTCAAACAAAAACCTATAGCACTGAAACAAACACTAATTGTAATAAGAACAAAAAGCAAAACACTGTAGATGCTGGAAATTTAAAATAAAATCAGAAAATGCAGGAAACACTCAGCAGGTGGACCAGCATGTGTGGAGAGTAGAAGATCATTGACCTGAAACGTTAACCCTACATTCCTCTCTCCACAGATGCTGCCTCACCTGCTGAGTATTTCCACTAATTGTAATAAAATTACTCAAATGTCAGGAGTAGTTTTATTACTGTAACATTAATGCTAAACAGCAACTACATCACCCATTCTCATCTCCACCACTCATGTTGTTAATTTTATTTCCAGCTAATTTCTAACTAATGCACCCTATTCTAAATCATTTTTTGTTTTAAAAGAAGACACTTGTATTTTTTTCTGTGCCTCTCTTTTCTCATTTTCCATTTTAGAGTTGAGAAGTTCTTTGCAAAAAAAACTGTCTGTTATTATCTGGAAACAGCTCCAATGGCTACTTGACTTCAGCCAATCGAGTGCCGTACGTCTGAAGATTGCTCTGGTCATGTCATTTGGTAAAACTAGGTCGATTTTTATTTTTATATGCCGTGGCACAGATTAAGTCGTCAAGCCTATTCATACCTGAACACAATAGCTCATCCATGGGTTTAAAAAAAAAGGAAAAGGACTCTACAAGAGTTCTGTTAAAGTATGCAACCTTAGCTGTGTTGCATGTTTTTTTATATATTTCTAAAATTTGAAAACATTGCTTTGCCTGCCATAAAAAGCTGCACAAAAGTGCGACTTGTGCACCAGATTTTTGCGGCTGTTGGAAAACAACTTTAATGGGCTTCTTGGTCAAACCCAGATGTTTTCTCTTTGAAGAATCCAGAGAATGCAGTCCAGTCACACAAGACAAGTGGATCCCTACAGAGTGGGTGTGTGGCCCAGTAGGGATGTCAGCATGTGGCCAATTATCAGATCGTGTCTGTCTTCATTTTTTGCAAAACAAGCTTCCATAAACTCAACAAGGACGTGACTCTCTTGATTTAATAAAAGATAATTTTGCCACAACGAAAGTAGTTTATTTATTCTTCCCATTCTATTTACTGTGACACATCTTTTGCTATGTGATGCAAAGGATGAGGCAAAGACTTACTATGGTGCCCAAGTACTTCACCTTGACTCTTTTAAGAGAAAGTGTCATACCATACAATATGATAATCAGCATTGGACTACCGGAGGCACATCTCATTTAATGATGGGGATAAAAAAACCTTGCTGGGCATTGATTTGATTATAAAAAGTTTACCTATGAGGTGAAATGGCTGCAGCATCTATACTGCATTACAGAAGATAATTCCTTTTCAGCATCTCCTCCTGAATTTGTGTCAGCAATAACATTTAGATTATGTGTTAGATACTTATTCCCCAGCATGAAACATGTCATTGAAAAGAATTAGGCAAGCTGCCTCATTAAGAACTTGAATTTAGCTTTATGGGAGTGTGCCCATTTAATAGGGAAGGAAGCTCAGCAGTTAAGGGCTGTACTCTATGAAGTTAAGACGTGGTCTTTTTTGTTCATGTCCTTTTGTGGTTGCATTACATCTCCCAAGTTTTCAATTGATTGCTTGGGATCAGGAAGGTGATTCATTAATGAGTGATGACATATGTCCTGTTAATCTAGGAAGGGGGAAAAACAACATAATGAGTGGCTAACTTATTTTCTTTATTTTTTTTTTACAATTTCCTTTTCAATTTCAGTAAAACACAGGAATTTATCGAAAGTGAGGAAGCTGTCGGGGATGTTTCCTGTAAATCTGTGGCCCATTTCCTCTGTATTTTAACAATGGTCTGCTCATATTTAGTAAGATTCAGTTCTATAACACACAAAACCAGAATAAACAGTGCAATTTCTAGTAAGACCATAAAGTAAACCGACGGTTCCAGAATAAAACTTTAAAATGAATTTACAAGGTCTCTTCTATCTTTGCAGAATGCACAGCTTTCCTTGTTGATTATTTGTCTGCCCATTTGCTTTCAGTGTTACAAACTTCTTCAGAGACAAAGTTTGTACTAATTTGAAGATGTTTGTCTCGCACCCTTTCAAGGAAACCCCTGTTTACTCAGGTAATTCAAATGGCAGCTTCCCCAGTGGCTCACTTCGTAAACTCAGTGTGTAACTGAGCCATATAGACCAGAACATCACAGGTTCGATTCTCATCTCCCATGCATAGGGAAGGGGAAACCATCCAGGGTTCCTGCTCCTGATGGCTGTCCAGTAAATCCTGCAAGAAGGCCCCTGGATGTTGGGTAAGGATAGAAATGGACTCAACGATGATGCTCTCCACGAGCAGATTACCTGTTGCCGAGCACTACCTAGACTCACGTGAAGAGTGACCACTTAGTTGAGGTACCGGTGGCTCTACAGTGCCTGTGGATCTGTCCCTTCCAGCCCCAACATGAGTCAGTACCTCAGGAGAGCAAGGGGAGAAAAATGAGAGATAGAGGAGAGATGACGAATATTGAACACTTTATATTTGTGTGCTAATTTATACGAATTGCCATACAGGATGTTCACTTATAATAATATTCGGCTCGCAAGATTTCATATTAAAACCCCTCTTGTCTATTGCTCAAAATGGAATTAAACATTCAAGTAAAACGTTAATGGGCCAGATCTTGCTGGAGCGGGACAACTCACGGCGTGCCGTTAGACTTTTTTCTGCACCCTTCAACTCAAAATTGTTTTGCACCATATCTTACTGGAAGTGCAAGCTGATAACGATGTGACGAGGGCAATGAGGCATCTGGGACCTTGTTGAACGGCAGGACCAACAGTGTATCTCCTTAACCAATGAGATTTAAGGATTGAGAAAGAAACAGAGAGTGAGAAGGAGGATGAATTAGAGTGGGTGAATTAGAGTCAAATCAGGTACAGAAAGAGAAATAGAGAGGGAAAGAAAGATTGGATTCGGAGAGAGAAGAAGAAAGAGACAGACAGGTACGAAAATATGTATAAGAAAAGAGTAAGAAAAAAATTTAACACTTTAAAAATCTCTAAGAAGGAATGAGTCTCCACAGTTTAAATTGTTCAGTTTCAGGGCCAGAGAAGTTGATTGGCTACAAATAAGAATAAAACCAAACAGACCACTCGGCTTTGACCTAGGCATCGGATTCGATTATAACAAAGGCACATCCAGACCAGTCCACCCTGCAAATTCCTCCTCACTAACATTTGTGGACTTGTGCCAAAGTTGGGAGAGTTATCTCACAGACTAGTCAAGCAACGGCCTAACGTCGTCATACTCACAGAATCATAGCTATCAGCCAACATCTCAAACTCCTCCATCACCATCCCTGTCCCATACACAGGCTGGTCAGACCCATCAGAGGTGGCAGCACAGTGGTATACAGTTGGGAGGGAGTGGCCCTGGGAGTCCTCAACCTTGACTCTGGACCCCATGAAATCTCATGGCAACAGGCCAATCATGGGCAAGGAAACCTCCATCTCATTACCACCTACCACCCTCTCTCAGCTGATGAATCAGTACTCCTCCATGTTAAACACCATAGAAGAAGCACTGAGGGCTGCAACAGCACAGAATGTACTCTGGGTGGGGACTTCAATGTCCATCACCAGGAGTGGCTTGGTAATACCACTACTGACCGAGCTGGCCGTGTCCTGAAGGACATAGCTGCCATACTGGGCTTGCGGCAGGTGGTGATAGAACCAACACGAGGGAAAAACCTACTTGACCTCATCCTCACCAATCTATCTGACCATGACAGTATTGGTAGCAGTGACCACCGCACAGTTCTTGTGGAGACGAAGTCCCGTCTTCACACTGAGGACACCCTCCATCTTGTGTGGCACTACCACTGTGCTAAATGGGATAGATTCAGAACAGATCTAACAGCTCAAAACTGGGCATCCATGAGGCGCTGTGGGCCATCAGCAGCAGCAGAATTGTATTCTACCACAATCTGTAACCTCATGGCCCAGAATAACCCTCACTCTACCATTACCATCAAGCCAGGCGACTAGCCTTGGTTCAGTGAGGAGTGTAGAACAGCATGCCGGGAGCAGCACCAGGCATACCTAAAATGAGGTGCCAACCTGGTGAAGCTACAACACAGGACTACATGCATGCTAATCAGTGGAAGCAGCATGCTACATACAGAGCTAAGCAATCCAATAACCAGTGGATCAGATCAAAGCTCTGCAGTCCTGCCACATCATCGTGAATGGTGTTGGGCAATTAAACAACTAACTGGAGGAGGAGGCTCCATGAACATCCCCATCCTCATCACTCAAGAAGCTCTACACCATCCAGGACAAAGCAGCCCACTTGATCAGCAGCCCTTCCACCTGCTTAAACATTCACGCCCTCCACCGCCAGTGCAAAGTGGCTGCAGTCTGTACTATTTACAAAATGTACTGTAGCAACTCGCCAAGGCTTCTTCGACTGCATCTCCCAAACCCATGACCTCTACCACCTAGAATGATAAGTGCAGCAGGCACATGGGAACATCACCACCTCCACGTCACACACCATCCTGACTTGGACATATCTCACCGTTCCTTCATCGTCGCTGGATCAAAATCCTGGAACTCCCTACCTAACGGCACTATGGGAGTACCTTCACCACACGGACTGCAGCAGTTCAAGAAGGCAGCTCACCTTTATCAAGGGCAACTAGGCAGAGGCAATAAATGTTGGCCTTGCGACGCCCACAGCTCGTGAATGAGTACATTTTTAAAAATTGACCAGCAAGTTCTGGAGTTTCGCAACTCACATTGTATTTCTTAATCCCCTTTTGCACGTTAATAACACCTTGCGTCGTTCACACGCAGATATTTTTTGAACACGATCCAGCCTGTTAGTTCAGACTGTTACACAAACATCCTTAAAATGGCATCACCCATTTTTACAAGATTGTTTACTTTAGCTCCTCAGAACATAAGGTTTCCACCATGGAACTTATTACATCCCCTACCCCCAACAAAATTATTGTGAAAAAGATTCAAATATGGCCTGTATAAGCAACCAAGTTCATTTAAGTTTCTTTGCTGCATGTAAAAATTCCCCTTTCTCTGAAATTCATAATCCTCCCCCATATTAATTTTGAGGGGTCTAGACAGAGTAGATAGAGAGAAACTGTTCCCACTGGCGGAAGGGTCGAGAACCAGAGGACACAGATTTAAGGTGATTGGCAGAAGAACCAAAGACGACATGAGGGAAAACTTTTTTATGCAGCGAGTGGTTATGGTCTGGAACGCACTGCATGAAAGGGTGGTGGAGGCAGATTCAATCATGGCTATCAAAAGGGAATTGGATAAGTACCTGAAGGAAAAAAAATTGCAGAGCTACGGGGTAAGGGGACTAGCTGAAGTGCTCTTGCAGAGAGCTGGCACGGACTCGACAGGCCGAATGGCCTCCTTCTGTGCTGTAACGGTTCTATGATTCTAGGGCTGAAGCACATTGAGGTGATATGTGGTGGGGCAAGGCCATGGAGGTGCAGAAGGCGTGCATAGGGATGTCTGGCTAGAAGAGATCACCGAAGTAGGATGGAAAGTGAATTCCTGACATAGTACAAACACGTTTCTTTTTATTATTGGCATATTAAGATTGCTCTTAACAAGTTTTGGTATTAAATGTCAAAACACAAATCAATTAAATGTTATGATGCAGTGACATAGTGAGTGAATGTCATGTTTCACATGCTGAAATATGAGCAGTTCAGAAATCAAGAGTGATTGTTTCAAATTCCTTTCAGCAAATGTTCTGGTTTCACATTTTTAAGACCAAAACTTGTTTAATTGTGCTTTTTTTCAGGAGGTACCTGCTGGCAAAATGTTAATAATCTGACCTAGAAGTGCTGTCTCCAGCAGCATTGGGGTTCAACCTTCCAGATAACAAAAGCAGGCATCACACAGACCAGGGAGTCCCCGATTTGATTTCTGTTCTGTGTTGAGTTAGGAATGGCATTATAGTTGCTTTATATTTTCAGGGGGCTGGGGAAGGGAATAGTTCCACCAGAAAAAATCAATGTACCATGTTATGGAAAGCTCTGATTTATTTTGTTTTGTCCTGTTCTGATAGGACATCAAAATAATCTACTGCAGTAGTTCTTTGGTTCTGTGTCATTTACACTGCATGTAGGGAGAAATGGTGAGCACACAATACCTACGAATGCAGCAATGTAAATAACAGTATGTTTAACTCTTAGTGCCTCTATACTTACAGTTGAGTGGCTGTTCAGCGTGATACCAATTTAAATTACACACTTTGTTATGCGTTAGGACCGCTCATTTTAAATATGGTGTCACACTGGGACCCATCTGGTGTCCTCTGTAACTTCACTCCTTTATATTGGGATGTGAATCCTGAAGCAATTTTTGATCTTTAAAGCGGATGGTAAGTTCAAAGAATTCCCCCATTTTATAAAAGAAAATGAACATACTTGAGAAAAATGTCTGTTTTATTACCCGTATGGAGACTCTTGAGTCAAGGCTACCTCTCTGCTAGACTGCTCGGGGGATGTCCTGAAGAGGAGCATCCCCAAGTGTCTCCATAGAATGCACCCCTTCATCCACTTTCCCCAGGCTATGACTTAAACGGGACTCAGAGCTGTTCAGGAGCCGCAGGATTCCAAAATCCACAATCTTGGCTTGGAACGCTGCATTCTCAGACTGGAGCTTGGATTCTCAGTGTCCCGCAGCTCCAGACTGGCTCCCAGGCCTAACGTCATGGCCCCCATGGCTCATCAGTGATACAGAGCAGGGAGGGGACCCAACTAGGCAGTCTCCATGTGTATAAGAAAATTAGCATTTTTGCAAAAAAGTATATTTTTTCTACATAAATTGGGTTTAGTAACGTACAAAAATAACTTGCCTTTCTTTAATCACATTAATTGAATTAATGTGTAGATCTTCTATGGCATTGCACATGCTGAGTTGGAGAATATGCTGTAGTTTAGCATAGACTTGTTAAGCCACGATAGCAAATATATTTTTCAGGCTCAAAGGAGCGAAAGATCCCAGAGTCTTTCTCCCTTCCACTGCCACTTGAGGGTCTGTTTGCCTCTCCATTTTCCTCCATGAAATGAGTTTTCATGTCCATCCCTCTCCTTCCCTATTACCCTCCCCCTTACATCAACAGCATCTCGCTCACTCTCTCGCTCCCCTTTCTTTTTCTTTCTCTCTCTTGCTCTTGCTCTCTCTCTCTCTCTTTCATCCCCCCCCCCCCCCAACCCCCAACCAATTCCTGACGCTAACAGTCTATGCTGCCTGGGCCTGAGCAGTAGTGAAATCGATAAAGTTAGCCTTAGCTGATTGATTGGTTGGACTCTATCACACCTTGCACCTTATTTGCTGATCAATAAAAGACGTCAGACCAAAAAAATCCCAAAAAAGATTGAGAGAAAACATGCTATTTTGTTATTTGCAGAATCAATGTTATGTTGTGTTTACTGTAGATCTGGGGAATATAGCTGTATAGATAACACTAATTTCTAGATAATGTTTAAATACCATAATATGATAGGTATGAGGGGCGAATTGGCTATGGTAGATTGGGAAACTACATTAAAAGGTATGACGGTAGACAAGCAATGGCTAGCATTTAAAGAATTAATACATAATTTACAACAAATATACATTCCTTTAAGGCACAAAAGCCCCACAGGAAAAGTGGTCCAACCATGGCTGACAAGAGAAGTTAAAGATAGTATTAGATCAAAGGAAGAGGCTTATAATGTTGCCAAAAAGAGTAGTAAGCCTGAGGATTGGGAGGATTTTAGAATTCAGCAAAGGAGGACCAGGAAATTGATAAAGAAAGGGAAAATAGAATATGAGAGTAAACTAGCGACAGACATAAAAACAGACTGTAAAAGCTTCTATAGATATGTAAAAAGGAAAAGATTAGCAAAAGTAAATGTGAGTCTCTTGCAGGCTGAGACAGGAGAAATTATAATGGGGAATAAGGAAATGGCAGAGAAATTAAACAAATACTTTGTGTCTGTCTTCATGGAAGAAGATGCAAAAAACTTCCCAGAAATAGTGGAAAACCAAGGGTCTAGCGAGAATGAGGAACTGAAAGAAATTAGTATTAGTAAAAAAAATAGTACTGGAGAAATTAATGGGACTGAAAGCCGATAAATCCCCATGACCTGATGGCCTACATCCTAGGGTTTTGAAAGAGGTGGCTATAGAGATAGTGTATGCATTGGTTGTCATTTTCCAAAATTCCATAGATTCTGGAACGGTTCCCACAGATTGGAAGGAAGCAAATGTAACCCCACTATTTAAGAAAGGAGGGAACTATAGACCAGTTAGCCTCACATCAGTAGTAGGGAAAATGCTAGAATCTATTATTAAAGACATGGTAACAGGGCACTCAGAAAATAATAATAGGATTGGGCAGAGTCAACACGGATTTATGAAATCGTGTTTGACAAATCTGTTAGAGTGTTTTGAGGTTGTAACTAGCAGAATAGATAAGGGGGAACCAGTGGATGTGATGTATTTGGACTTTCAAAAGGCATTCGATAAGGTGCCACACAAGTGGTTATTAAACAAAATTGGGGCTCGTGGGATTGGGGGTAATATACTAGCATGGATTGAGGATTGGATAACGGTCAGAAAACAGAGCATAGGAATAAACAGGTAATTTTCGGGTAGGCAAGCTGTAACTAGTGGGGTACTAGCTATTCACAATCTACATCAATAATTTGGATGAGGGGACCAAATGTAATATATCCAAGTTTGCTGATGATACAAAGCTGGGTGGGAATGTAAGTTGTGAGGAGGATGCAAAGAGGCTTCAAGGGGATATAGACAGGCTAAGTGAGTGGGCAAGAACATGGCAAATGGCATATAATGTGGAGAAATGTGAAGTTATCCACTTTGGTAGGAAAAATAGAAAAGCAGAGTAGTTTTTAAATGGTGAGAGATTGGGAAATATTGGTGTTCAGAGGGTCCTGGGTGTCCTTGTACACGAATCACTGAAAGTTAACATGCAGGTACAGCAAGCAGTTAGGAAAGCAAATGGTATGTTGGCCTTTGTTGCAAGAGGATTTGAGTATAAGAGTAAAGACGTCTTACTGCAATTATATAGGGCCCTGGTGAGACCACACCTGGACTAGGCCTATATTCTCTAGAGTTTAGAAGAATGAGAGGTGATCTGATTGGAACATACAAAATTCTTACAGGGCTTGACAGGGTAGATGCAGGGAGGATGATTCCCCTGGCTGGGGAGTCTAGAACCAGGGGTCACAGTCTCCGAATAAGGGGTCAGCCATTTAGGACTGAGATGAGGAGAAATTTCTTCACTCAGAGGGTGGTGAATCTTTGGAATTCTCTACCCCAGAGGGCTGCGGAGGCTCAGTCGTTGAGTATATTCAAGACAGAGATCGATAGATTTTTGAATATTAAGGGATATGGGGATAGTGCAGGAAAGTGGAGATGAGGTAGAAGATCAGCCATGATCTTATTGAATGGCGGAGTGGGCCTAGTGGCCTACTCCTGCTCCTATTTCTTATGTTCTTAAATGAGTATGGTCTGACACAAATTGATGACTGTTGTGCAATTTTTCCAGGTAAATTCAGGAAAATTCTAGTCATTATTACCCTCATTCTTTTCCATGTTTTTCACATTTTGGTGTCCACAATAATCACAGAGTTGCAGAATTTGTGAATCATGTTGCTTTAACAGTGTCTCAAAGTAGTTCTGTTCTGGTTGTCTTCAATATACCAGCACTGCCATCTTTTAACATGAGAGAATAACATGAGTTAAGAACAATTGGCTATATCCAACAAAAGGTGCAATTTAGTATAAGGTTATTTGACGTAAAGCATTGAACTGTTGCATGCACAGGAAGGTTTCACTGTGTGGATAATTAAGATTTGCAGATGAATACACAGTGGGGAAAAGGTGCAAATGCAATGCAGAATTATTTTCAATTAAAGGTTTTTCCCCTCGTGACTGGAGTAAATCCTACGTGCCACATTGAGTAATCTGTTTATATCACTTGACTATTGATTATTGCCGATAATGAGGGTCTTGTGTGTGAAAAGTGCTTTTAATATTGCTGGTAGTCGTACTAAAAGCAATAAGTACAGATATGTAGCTTGATTTCTTGTTAAGAGAAAGAAAACATGTTATTAATCCCATCCTCTTCATAATCTTGAAAACTTCAATTAGGGAACCTTGGCATTTCCTCTTTTCCAAAGAGGACAAGTCCAACTTGATCTTTCCTCACAAATTGGATTTCTGACACCCAGAATCATCTTGTACCTTTTCAAGAAAAAAAATCTTTCTATGATCAGGTGACCTGGACTGCACATAATACTTAAGATGGAATCTTACGCAGCACCAGTATAACCACTTCTGGTTTGTTCTCTATCCTTGTGCTATTGCAATCCTGCACTTTGGGTTTTTTCCGTGTAGGCACGGACTAGGCTTTCAGTTTAATGGATTTATACGCAAAACCCCAAGATTTCTTTCCTGGTTAACATGACTGTTCCAGTCAATATATATTTAACACATATCCCCTCTTTTGCTCCCACACTATTTATTTTACACATTTAACTGCATCTGCCATCTATGAAGCCAGTTCTCTAAAAGATCCTAATCCTTCTGAATAGTGTTACATTGTTCCCCAACATTTACACTGCCTCCTACTTTATCAATATCTACAAACTATTTCCCCCCCCCCCCCCAACAATCTTTTTTATTGCCAAAAACAATATAGAAATAAAAACCTGAATTGTTTGCTTCAACTATGAAAGCAAACCTTATGTAGATCTTGGCAATCTTGATTAAGTTAAATTGGAACCGATCCATTCATCTGCCATTTTAAGGAAAAATCTGACAGGTATGCAATTTGTGGTCTACTGTAATTCCGAAAATGCATATTTGCATTCATATCTATCACTGTATTTATACGCACCTGGAAAAACAGGTCAACAAAGATGCTTTGAAACACGACTGAGCAGTACATCATGACTTGAAGTTGATGACAAAGAACCCCACTTACAAAACTCTTTGCAATTTACTTTACCTTCCAGCTGTTGTTAAAGCTGAGCAACTGAGAATTCCACCTTTTAACTGAAGAGAGTTGACAATGTGATTGGGAACAATTGGCCAGCTCTCAAAAAGTGGAGGAATATATGGAGGATACAATGTGGAGATGGGATATGTGGAGGATACTCAACGGGGAGGTGGGATATATGGAGGATACTCAACAGGGAGGTGAGATATATGGAGGATACTCAACATGGAGGTGGGCTATATGGAGGATACTCAATGAGGAGGTGAGATATATATGGAGGATACTCAACAGGGAGGTGGGATATATGGAGGATACTCAATGGGGAGGTGAGATATATGGAGGATACTCAATGGGGAGGTGGGATATATGGGGGATACTCAACAGGGAGGTGGGATATATGGAGGATACTCAATGGGGAGGTGGGATATATGGAGGATACTCAATGGGGAGGTGAGATATATGGAGGATATTGGGGAGATGGGAAAGAAAATGGTGTGCGGAATTTATTACTGTGGGCAAGGATCATGAGCTGTGCCTGCAACTCAACATTCTGTATCAGTGCAAAACATCGACAAAGAATGTCGTGGTGAAACTTCATAGAGCGTTATTTTCAGGTGTGTAACACTCTTACATAGTCACCTGGAACTCTGTATTTTGACTCGTGCATTCAGGAGATCAAATTACCCACCACCTGTCAAACCTGGATTGTGAAGACATATATTAGGCCACGCAAAGTCACTCTTAGCTTTTTCTTTGAGCCACAGCACAAATTCTCTCATTTGTTCTGTGCTCTCGGGAATCATTGGGTCAATTAGTTGGCTCCAATTATGCCATGCACTTTATGACTGAGCAGTCCTAAATGGGAACAGTACCGTAGGGAGAATTCTTTAATTTCAAAGTACTTATGTGGAGCATAAACAACCCGCATGGACCAGTTGGGCCGAATGTGCTGTAAATTCTATGTTCTAAAATCTCCATTGTATCTCTCCATGCACAGTTAGGAGATGCATTGCTGATGTCAGTATCCAGGCCTTCTAGAGAGTGGCACCTCAAGGACTCCCATAGATTGGCAATCAGGACTAGCAGAGACCAGTGAGGAGACATTGGGCTGGATTTTCATAGACCCTTGGAGGCGTGTGGGGGGTTAAAATTGTGAAAAGTGGTGGGCGGACCCAGTCCCGTCTTCATGCAATTTTGATGAAATCGTGTGCGGTGGTCCCGTCTCCGTCCCGCCTCCAAGAGGCCGGGAGAGGCCATTAAAGCCCTTAACAAGCCCTAAATTGGCTCTCTAATGCCATTTTGAAATGTTTTAGCTAGTTTAACCCTTTTCTAACGTGAAGCACGCCTGA
Organism: Squalus acanthias; assembly: GCA_030390025.1. Lineage (NCBI taxonomy): Eukaryota > Metazoa > Chordata > Chondrichthyes > Squaliformes > Squalidae > Squalus > Squalus acanthias. The sequence goes on from CM059433.1 coordinate 126,002,945, forward strand.
TGTGAAACACGCCAGTGAAACCTGGCGGGAGCACAAGTGGATAGCTGACTATCAGCTGCAGGTCCATTGTTACAACGGAGATGTGATGAAGGTAGTAGTAGTATTAGGTCTGAAAGTCGCCTCTGATGCTGCTGCATTGAATGTCTTCAGAGACTGCCTGGCCTTTGCTGTGAGAGGACCTGGATGCAAAAAAAACTTCTCTCTCTCTCTCTCGCTCTCTCGCTCTCTCGCTCTCTCTCTCGCTCTCTCTCTCTCATATTTTGCATCCAGGTCCTCACAGCAAAGGCCAGGCAGTCTCTGACCTGCAATGCAGCAACAATGATGACATCATCAGAGGCGACTTTCAGACTGAAACCACTAATTGGTTCATGGGTTCCCACATGCTGGAACTCAATTGCCCAATTAAGTGAAAATTGCATCAATCTCCCACATCCAATTGCAGTCGGGTGGATAACACGAAATGCGAATGACATGACCCCAACCCGCCCCAGTATCAAAATCCAGCCCTATATGTTCCAACCAAACACTACTAAATCAGTGCTGGATTATGCAGGCTCATATACCTACCAAAAATAAAACCTAACAGAGCTTGCTATCCTTACTGATTGTAAAGAGTTAAAAAAAATGATTCAGCAACAGTTTTCATAGATCAGGATGTTGTCAGAAATGTTCTTCTTGTTGTCACTCGGTTTATTTAGCATATTAATATCCATATAGAATAGAATCCACTTAAGCCAATGCACTGTGATGTGCCAATACACGTTCTGTATATACCCCACCTCCAGCTGCTCCCATTAGTGAGAAGTCGCACAACACCAGGTTATAGTCCAACAGTTTTATTTGAAATCACAAGCTTTCGGAGCTGCTGCCCCTTCGTCAGGTGAAGTGAAGGAATACGAATCGGCAAAGCATATATAGACAGAGAACACTGCCTGTGTAGCGTACAATCTCAGACGACTACAGTTAATCTATCTGACTGCCTTTCATCACACCTCGGCAGAGAAACAATCAGGTCAGCCAGGAAGGCACCACATCAAAGACATAGCAAGATACAACTGAGACAATGAGGTGGGGTCACAGGGGGTCTAATGTGTCAAATGCAGTCTGTATGGAAAACCATAAACTTTAAAATTTTTACTTTTTTTTACTGGAAATCACATCTGTGAACAAGCCAACGACGACTCGAGTCTGGATGACTCTACGTCGTATAGCGTGACATGAACCCAAAATCTCGGTTGAGGCCGTCCTCATGGGTGCGGAACTTGGCTATCAGTTTCTGCTCGATGATTCTGCGTTGTCGTGTGTCTCGAAGGCCGCCTTGGAGACACACGACAACGCAGAATCATCGAGCAGAAACTGATAGCCAAGTTCCGCACCCATGAGGACGGCCTCAACCGAGATCTTGGGTTCATGTCACGCTACATGGCGTAGAGTCATCCAGACTCGAGTCGTCGTTGGCTTGTTTACAGATGTGATTTCCAGTAAAAAAAAGTTAAAATGTTAATGTTTATGGTTTTCCATACAGACTGCATTTGACACATTAGACCCCCTGTGACCCCACCTCATTGTCTCAGTTGTATCTTGCTATGTCTTTGATGTGGTGCCTTCCTGGCTGACCTGATTGTCTTTCATCACACCTCGGCAGAGAAACAGTCAGATAGATTAACTGTAGTCATCTGAGATTGTACGCTACACAGGCATTGTTCTCTGTCTATATATGCTTTGCCGATTCGTATTCCTTCACTTCACCTGACGAAGGGGCAGCAGCTCCGAAAGCTTGTGATTTCAAATAAAACTGTTGGACTATAACCTAGTGTTGTGCGACTTCTCACTTTTGTCCACCTCAGTCCAACACCGGCATCTCCGCATCATGGCTCCCGTTAGTGTTATACTTATAACCCAGTGGTACGCTATCCTGGTGTCGTATTGGTTGAAAGTGCTTTCCAGACACAACCCAAGTTTAGAAGGAGAAACTCTATAAAGTATTTGTGCTGCTGTAAGTTTTTCCACTGTTCAAGTTCCTAGTACAAGAATTTCACACGCCTACCACTTCACTGAAACCTAGTGAAAATTTTGCATACCTACTAATACACTTCAGTAAAATTATAGTGACAACACTGCTTTATGTTAGGATAGTGTGTGAATTTAACTTCACACATAAATATCTTTGTGACTGTGACAGGCTGACTTCTGACATTTGGTGTACCATATATGACTACTACCAAGGCTGCTTCATACTGGTCATGTGTATTAATAATATGTATATTAATTTTTTTTATTATGTTGTGTAAAACCTGGTCTATTGATCTCTCCACTTTAAAGGATACACCCACAATGCTTACACCAGCTAACTGGTAAAATCTTCAAATTGTGCTCTCAGCTTTTCATCTTAAAAACCTGCATGAAAGTGTGATTTCTACTTCAGGTTTAATGATAATATAATTATCATTTCTTTTACATCTCTCATTACAGTGTGCTTTTGGGAGAGTACAACAGGGTACTTCAGTCAAATCCAAATGCATGGAATTCAAATCAATGCTAATTTCTGCCGGTGCTTTAAACATGTGCAAATTGTTACCAAATTCGAACTTGAACTTAATAAATAAGCCTGCTTTTCTGAAAAACCAGGAAGATTTAAAATAATACGGTGGAATGGGAGAGAAAGTTAAAAAATTACAATAATCTTGCCTGCCTTGGTGTTCGTAACTATGACTTCCCACTCTATCAGATGCCAATGCAGGGCAGAGGTGGGGCCCACATGGATGCAATGTTCTTCTCCAATGGGGAGAGGGGGGACATTTGAAGACATTTCACTCTGGGTTGATCTGGTGAACCTCCTAATAACCAGTTACAGAGCACCAATGGCACAGTGCTGGATCATTTACCAGGCGTCTTAGTCTAGAAAGATACTGCTGGGGAAGCAGGAGCAGGAGAAATGTTGCGTGGAATACCAGAGGTACACATCTCTTGTATTTCATATCGTTTTTGTTCTTTTTCAATAGTTTTGCACCACGTTTACCAAAAGCTGGAGAAACCATACATGGTCACAAGTTTTTTATTGGATTTGGAGGAAAAGGGGCCAATCAGTGTATCCAGGCAGCACGGCTTGGAGCCACATCGGCAATGGTTAGCAAGGTAAGACTAAAAAAATTCTAAACTAATAAATTATATCTTCGTCATGGAAACAGGGACAATGAGGAGAATTTGGCTCCTCTGTGATCTAACCAAGTTCTCAAATTACCTGTAGAATAATAGGCAATAGTGGCATCATTGTTAGGATTCAGTAATAATGCCAATTCTGCACTAATGTGAGGCAGTTTGGATGCATTACTGTGAAAGGTGGTGGTATGATTCAAGTGTTGGCTCTAATCTGATGGGCTCTCTAATATCTCTGATAAATTAGTTGCTAGTTAAGCACAGCATCAAAGCACATGTAATATATAATACATATATATATATCTATATCTATCTATCTATATAGAGAGAGAGAATTTGCATTATTACTACACCTTAATGTCAGTCAGAGTCGGGTCATTCTGCAGCGTAATAAGGGTCTGCCAAATGTGCATCTCAGTACTGTAGTTAGATTTCTGAATCTACCAAGCTTACAAAACTTACATAAAAAGACCCCGTCATACAGTTTTTATTGTCCAATACTGTACTTAGAATCAATCATACAGCACAGAAGGTGGCCATTCAGCCTATCATGCCTGTGTCGGCTCTTTGATAGAGCTGTCCAATTTAGTCCCACACCAGCTTTTTCCCCATAACCCAGCCTCTTCAAATACATGTACAATTGCCTTTTGAAAGTTCCCATGGAATCTTCTTCCACCACATTTTCAGGTAATGCATTCCAGATCTTTACAACCCTCTGTGAGGAAAAAATTTCTCCTCAATTCCCCTCTAGCTGTTTTGCCAATTATTTTAAATCTATGACCTCTGGTTACCGACCCATTTGCCAGAGTAAAAGTTTCTTCCTACTTGCTCTATCAAAACCCCTCATAATTTTGAATATCTCTATTAGGTCTCCCTTTAACCTTCGCTGAACAATCCCAGTTTCTCCAATCTCTCCACATAACTGAAGTCCCTCATCCTGGTAAATCTCCTCTGTACCCTCTCCAAGGCCTTGACGTCCTTCCTAAAGTGTGGTGCCCAGAATTTTTTTTGTATTCATTCGTGGGATGTGGTCGTCACTGGCAAGGCCAGCATTTATTGCCCATTCCTAACTGTCCTTGAGAAAGTGATGGTGAGCCACTTCTTGAACCGCTGCAGGTCCGTGTGGTGAAGGTACTCCCACAGTGTTGTTAGGTATGGAGTTTCAGGATTTTGACCCAGCGACGATGAAGGAACGGCGATATACTTCCAAGTCAGGATGGTGTGTGACTTGGAGGGGAACTTGAAGGTGGTGGTGTTCCCATGCGCCTGCTGTCCCTTGTCCTTCTCTGCCTCCACAAGAAGATTTCCTTTGTCCCTAATCGGCCCCACCATTCCTTTAAATTCTTTTACTTTCTATATGTTTATATAAGATTTTTGGGTTCCCTTTTGTGTTACCTGCTAATCTTTTCTGATACTCTCTCTTGCCCTTCTAATATCCCTTTTCAATTTCTCCTTGCACTTTCTGTATTCTGACTGATTTCTACTCTATGCTGCACCTGACATTTGTCATAAACCTCCTTTTACTGTTTTCTTCCTTTATTATCCAGCGAGCTCTAGCTTTGGATGCCCCATCTTTCCTCCTTATGGGAATATGCTTGGTTTGTACCCGAACTATCTCTATCTTAAAGGCCTACCATTGGTCATTTACTGTTTTCCTGGCCAATCTTTGTTTCCAGTATATGGAGTTAGGTCGTAGATCAGCCATTGAATGGTGGAACAGGCTCGAGGGGCTAAATGGCCTACTCTTGTTTCTATGTTCCTATGTTGCTAGTCCACCTGTGCTAGATCCTTTCTCAAATTACTGAAATTGACTCTCTTCCAGTTGTGTATTTTCACCTTGAATTTTTCTTTGTCCCATTTCGTAACTACTTTAAACCTAATTATATTATGATCACTATTACCCAGATGTTCTCCCACTGAAACACACTTCACTTGCCCTACTTCATTCCCCAGAACTAGATCCAGCACTGCTTCCTTCCCCCTTGGGCCAGAAACATACTGATTAAGAAAGTTATCCTATACCCATTTTCAGAATTCTTCTCCCTCCTTGCCCTTAACTCTTTTTTTCCAAGTCTGTATTAGGGTAAATGGAGTCCCTCACTATTACTGTTCTATTATTTTTACATTACTCTGAAATTTGCCGACAGATTTGCTCCTCTATCTCCTTCTCACTATCTGGAGGTCTATAGTAAACACCCAGTAATGTAACAGTCTCCTTTTCTGTTCCTTAACTCTAACTAAATAGATCCAGTCTTTGAACCCTTCAGTATATCATCCCTATGAAGAACATATTATTATCCTTGATCAATACGGCTACACCCTACTTCTGTCTTTTTTCCTTCCCTATCCCTCCTGAATACATTGTAGTCAGGAATGTTTAGTTCCTATTTCTGTCCATGTTTAAGCCAGGTCTCCGTTATAGCCTCTATATCATAACTCCATGTGGCAACTTGTGCCTGTAGCTCATGAACCTTATTTTAAACACTCTCGCATTAACACATATGCATTCCTTCACCATGCTAATCGGCTTTGCTTTTTTCCTCCATCTAATCCTGCTCTTTCTACACTATTCTTTGTTCTGTTGCTGTTTGTCCCTCCTAGTTTTCTATGCACCTTGTCTCTCCTCTCTGCTGCTGCATCCTGTTGGCCCTCCCCCTGCCAAATTAGTTTAAACCCTCCCCCACAGCACTAGTTAACCTCCCCGCGAGGACATTGGTCCCAGCCCTGTGCAGGTGCAACCCGTCAAGCATGAACAGGTCCCTCCTGCCCCTGAACTGTCCCAATGATTTGTCAAAAAAAGGTTGGGATAAAATTGGATCTGCTGGTGGGGATACATTCACACTACAATTTTAATGTTGTGAATCAGTGGAAAATGCTTAGCACCAGCCATGAAGTTTCAGTGTGAATTATCTCCCATCTATGCTCTATTGGAATAAAAGAAGGGAGAAGGGAATGCTCTTACTAGGTAGGATTAAGAACAAGAAGATTTAGAAGGAAAGCTCTTATTTGGAGGAGGAGAAAATCAAGTTGTTAGAACTTGAAATATGGAACAAGAAATCAGTAAACCAGTATAGTTCTAAAAGTATCTCCTCCATATAGTTTACAAATTGTGTACTCCACAGGGTGTAGAACAGACACCTGCAAAATGTCTAGTAATTCGTCCCTCTAACTATCATTGCCTTTCTATTACTCACTAATTTTGAATCCAGCTAGCTGAGCTGTCTTAATTCCATTGAGCTGAATCTTCTTTGAAAGCCTCATTTGTGAACTTTGTCAAATGCCTTAAATTCCAAGTAAAGTGAATACATTGGACAGTCCTTGTCCACTACTACAGTTACTTCATTTGAGAGATATACCGTGTTGTTTTAGAGACCATGTTAGCAACTGTTCATGGCCTTCATACTGTGTGCATGAATGTTGAATGCATTTGTCAGAATTTCCGGATTGTCCTCCAAGCTACTGATGAATAGGGAAACTAGACTGTTACTGGCAACCTTGTTTTGGAAAATGTTTTCAATTTAAATTGCATCCTAAGAGCCAGCTGTGAGTTATTTCAATCCCACTATCAGAAATTAATTGAAAAATGGTTTCTTTATTAAGATGGAATAAAAGTGTATCAGCTTCAAGAAGCCATTACCTAACCATTCTTTCCCTCACAAACAGGTTGGGAAAGATTCATTTGGAGATAATTACATCCAAAACTTCAAAAGTAATGGCGTGTCGACAGGTATTACTTCAAAATATTGTTTTCTCTATTGGGAGAGATTATGAATCTGCAATGGAATTATTGCAGATCTTCTGTTAAACATTTCTCAGTTGTCAGCAGCTGTCTTGCAGGTTGTAACTAATTTTTACCAGTTAGAACTAAACACTATTGATTGGAGACGGCTTTGGCATAAATCAAGCCTCCATACATTCTAATTACATAGCTGTATGTCACAGTGTGAAAATTATTATTACACATTATGTCAATTTCTCATTACAGACCATGTGGGTCAAACGGATGAAGCATCGACAGGCGTTGCCCCTATTATAGTGAATGACGAAGGTACTGCATAGGTTTGACATTTTCATTACCTTACGTTAAAAAATCTCCTTTTATCAGGAAAGAACTGTATAAAATTAGCCAAGCACTGTTTTTATTTTAAAAAAGAGCATATAATAAATATTAATTAGTGTGCATTAGCAGAGGCCTGGCAGTAGGTTGTCTGCCCACCTATTTTAGCAGGAGTACATTGTTACCTTGGAATACTAATAGGAGGTGGAAGATTATTAATTGGCCTCTTGCAATACAGAGGTTTCTTTGAAACCCAGTAGAAAGTTTAGTAAGATTTTAAGGGAGGTTCCTTTTTGTTACTTTCTCCCCAGTGACACGGGAGAGTATCTATCTGTGTGAATATAGTGTTATGGAGTACCTTCAGGTCAGAGAGCAGAAACTCTTTAGCCAACACGTTGTAGAACCAGTAATCAACATAATTGCATCGCAGAACTTTGGCTAGTTAGATCCCTCAGACCACTGCTCTTTCAACCAATACAATCTCAGAATCAGAAAGCAGTCAGATTCGAGAACCACTTCTGGTAACATTTTTGATTAGCTCAGTCACAAAAATGATGAAACACATTTTACCAAGCAGAAATTTATTTGGCCACACTCCCCATGACAGTTCCTCACTATATACACCATTACCAGGCTGAGACTGGGTGGTTGGGAGACTAATATTGGGACAGGAAGGGGAGATTGGGAGACTGGAAATGGGGGGCGGTCTGAAGATTGGGAGTGGGGGGCGGTCAGGAGATTGGGGCTCGGGACAGTCGGGAGATTGGTCCTCGGGAATCTGGGGGTTGGGATGATTGGGGTTGGAGTGAGGAGGGAGAGGGAAATTGGAGACTGGTAGTTAGGGGGATTAGGGTTTAAGTGGGGGAGAGATGAGTGAGGTAGGGTGGGCATGTGCTCCTTAATTTCCTACAGAGCTAGGAGCAACAGCAGCAAGTGAGTGGAAGCAATGCCCAGAGCGGAGCAGCCAGTAAAAGGGCGAGTGAAACCTGGGGACCTTACTGTGGGTAAATAGTGAAAGATTGTTTCCACCGCTGGGCGATGGGGGGGAACAAGGTTACTGAGACTGAGGATTCTCACTGCACACAGGGAGCATCACATACTCCGAGGATTGAGATGCAAGAGAGCCGAGTATGGGGCGTCAGCGGCTCACGGTAGTTCTGTGGAGCTGAGCGGTGCACTCCTGCTCCTCCACACTCCACACAAGGGGAAGTAAAAAAAACCATTCCCTCCCATTTCTTCAGCAGTCTGCAGCAGCCCTTTTTAAGATATAGAATTGAATCCTGTAATAGCCAATAAGGGACAGAAACGGGAGTAATTCCCTAAACTAATGCAAGTCTCTGTGGATGTGATTTTTGATGAATCCTAAAGATCAAGTACATTGCAGGTGGCAACATTCAGTGTGTGAGGCATCCACATATGCTGTCTTTGTTTTCTACTTTTTGTGGTTGTTTTTATCTATTTCCCTATCTGTATATCTCGCACACTGAATGTCACCACTGCAATATACTTGATCTTTAGGGTTCTTTAAAAGTCACATCTACAAAAACAACCACAAAGAGTAGAAAACAAACAAAGACAGTGAGAAGGAAATGGAAAGAGTTAGGGACAAGAAGCAGAGACACAGTTACATGGGAAGAGAGAGAGACATTTTTAAAAAGTTTTATTCATGAGTCACCTCACAGTAGCTCAATTATATTTTGTTTGAGTGGTGAATACTTGTGACTTCAAGGAGAACTGGGGTAGAGCTACGAAGCCTGACAGATTAACACACACCGATAAAGCAGCAAGATCGCTGAAGGTTAATAACTGCATCTTTGAGAATTCAGCTGGCTCACGCTGGGGTCAGGATCTCTTCCAAGGCAATTTCCAATGTCATCGGTATTCATTTATGCACAACAATGTCAAAGGTAATCATAATTTTGTCATTTCTCATTCAAGGACTACTGATAGTGAAATTCCTTTACACACAAATTGACTTAGTAAACTGAGCAGCACCGTGGTAATTTTTCCTACATGTAATAAACCATATATAATGTTCTATGTGCAATGAAATCATAAACCCATTTATAAAGAATGGGTGTACTATTTAGCTTACATCGTGCACCGAGGAAATCTTCTGCCATGAACAAAAAGCAACATACTGCAGATGCTAGTATTCTGAAACAAAAACAGAAAATGCTGGAAACGTTCATCAGGTCAGACAGTATGTGTGGAGAGAACAGACTAGACATTTTGGCTACGAATTCTTTCTGGGTTCGGTTACAGTTCTGAGGAAGCGTCCATACCCGAAACATCTTACCTGCTCTCTTCCGCTGTGAAGTCTCCTCTCTAACTTGACCCTTGTGGCTTTTTACTGTTACAGGACAGAATGCAATCGTCATAGTAGCTGGGGCTAACCTGCTGTTAAATTCAGAAGATTTGGAGCGAGCTTCCAAAGTAATCCGTTGTGCGAAGGTGGTTGTCTGTCAGCTAGAAATTCGACCTACCATCACATTAGAAGCCTTGAAAATAGCTCACAAGGCTGGAGGTGGGCACAGTGTTATTTAAGGATCGAGCAATGGTGTGTCAAGTTATTCTGATTTGATGGGGTAGATTTTCAACTTGCTGCCCATTATAGAATCAGGCGGTTTCTATAACGGCGGCTGATCCACAATGCAGTATTAATTCCGAGCAACAAGTCAAACATCTGCCCTGATGTGTCAAGTTAGTTCACTGGATTTTTATTTCTAATTTCTATCAGATTAAGTAACGTTCTCAGATTAACCTGCGACAGAGTATAGTGATCAAGCAGCACCCTTGGTTGCCATGACACCACCATCAGCTTTCAAATGTTGATGTGGCATTCTGCTAGTTATTGTAAAGTAACACTATCACCATATTTGATCATTTGGCTTGCACTTTGTTTCTGGAAGCAAGCTGTGCCTTTAAATTGCACAATCCTGCGATAGATGTGTGGTTTAAAATTGCTTCAACAGCGTTTTTCTCATCTGCTAATTTTTCAACCTCTGCTCTACCATTCTCTTTAGAATCTGTAAAACGTGTACATATGTAAAATAGGCATCTATCAGATGAATGGAAAAAGAATGTCAACGTTTATATTTTATTCCCTTGTTTCCTAGTTTCTGATGAATGTTCTTGTTTTTCGCCTTTTTTAGTGTTGTGCTAATATTTGATTTATTCTATTTTCTCATTATCTGTTTATTTTCTTAAATTGGCAGAGATTATGAACCATACTACTTTGCAAACACGTCATTACTGTGTAACCTGATGGAGTAGTTTCATCAACTCAAGAAACAATGGATAATAATACTGAGGAATTTCTGGGTGCAGCTATACTGCCACTTAGGCAAAGTGTTTCAAGTGGCAGTATAACTCCAGAAAGGACTGAATCCACTAAATCCCGAAGGTGTCAGACCCTCCCTCACCTTCCCCAGAAGGCCATCACATATTGGTTTGAGTTTGCTAAGTGCAGAATAACTGCAGCCGCAGTGAAATCAGAAGGTGAAATTTGAACTCTTCTCTTTAAATTGTGAAAGTGTGTATGGCCATATATTAAGTAGCAAACATCCTTGGCCTATTGATACTGGCAAATTGGAGGAAGTTTACTGATGTCTGAGCAACCTGCACTGTCAAACTTAATTTTGTGCAAATTGTGAATTTTCAGTAGCTCCTGCCTTGGCACAGATAAACAGGTGTAAAAAGGAGATGATTGGTATTCCAAAATTCAAATTAAGGTGTGCAGGATACTTTGCTCGTAGGTGGTGCAACTTCCTGTGTGGCTCTTATATTGAATTAAGCATTCCTGTAAGTGATGGCTATTTGACTATAGAGGAGCATCACAGATGATGTTGCCTTTACCTGATGTCCACACAGAAATCAATAGATAGGAATATGGAGCTGAAACACTGGCCAATTGTTCCTCACCCTGACCCAGTCCCCTACTGCTGCCCTGGATCAGATCAGCTAACTCAGCAGAGACCAGGGATTGAACCTGGAACCTTCCTGGTCTCTGCGGCTCTAAGATACTCACTGCCTTAATGTGCATTGTGGAAAATTGCCGGAAAATTAGGACTGTAATACCCAGCTTCATGGTTGATTGAAATCGGGATTGAAGTGAAGACATAAGACAAGTCAGGGTTTGTTTCTATTTGTGGTTGAGAATAGGCCTTGAAGCTTTTTTTAAAATTCATTTGTGGGATATGGGCGTTGCTGGCTAGGCCAGCATTTATTGCCCATCCCTAATTGCTCTTGAGAAGGTGGTGATGAGCCGCCTTGTTAAACCGCTGCAGTCCGTGTAGTGAAGGTACTCCCACAGTGCTGTTAGGTCGGGAGTTCCACGATTTTGACCCAGCAACAATGAAGGATCGGTGATATACTTCTAAGTCAGGATGGTGTGTGACTTGGAGGGGAACTTGGAGGTGGTGGTGTTCCCATGCACCTGCTGCCCTTGTCCTTCTAGGTGGAAGAGGTCGCGGGTTTGGGAGGTGCTGCCGAAGAAGCCTTGGCGAGTTGCTGCAGTGCATCTTGTAGATGGTACACACTGCAGCCACGGTACGCCGGTGGTGGAGGGAGTGAATGTTTAAGGTGGTGGATGGGGTGCCAATCAAGCGGGCTGCTTTGTCCTGGATGGTGTCGATCTTCTTGAGTGTTGTTGGAGCTGCACTCATCCAGGCAAGTGGAGAGTATTCTACCACACTCCTTACTTGTGCCTTGTAGATGGTAGAAAGGCTTTGGGGAGTCGGGAGGTGAGACACTCGCCACAGAATATCTAGCCTCTGACCTGCTCTTGTTGCCACAGTATTTATGTGGCTGGTCCAGTTAGGTTTCTGGTCAATGGTGACTCCCAGGATGTTGATGGTGGGGGATTCGGTGATGGTAATGCCATTGAATGTCAAGGGGCAGTGTTTAGACTCTCGCTTGTTGGAGATAGTCATTGCCTGACACTTCTGTGGCGCGAATGTTATCTGCCACTTATCAGCCCAAGCTCATTATCTGAGGAGTTGTGAATGGCGCTGAACACTGTGCAGTCATCAGCGAACATCCCCATTTCTGACCTTATGTTGGAGGGAAGGTCATTGATGAAGCAGCTGAAGATGGTTGGGCCTAGGACACTACCCTGAGAACTCCTGCAGCGATGTCCTGGGACTGTGATGATTGACCTTCAACCACCACAACCATCTTCCTTTGTGCTAGGGATACCTCCAGCCAGTGGAGAGTTTTACCCCCGATTCCTATTGACTTCAGTTTTACTAGGGCTCCTTGATGCCACAGTCGGTCAAATGCTGCCTTGATGTCAGGGCAGTCACTCTCACCTCTGGAATTCAGCTCCTTTGTCCATGTTTGGACCAAGGCTGTAATGAGGTTGGGAGCCGAGTGGTCTTGGCAGAACCCAAACTGGGCATCAGTGAGCAGGTTATTGGTGAGTAAGTGCCGCTTGATAGCACTGTCGATGACCTCTTCCATCACTTTGCTGATGATTGAGAGTAGACTGATTTGGCGGTAATTGGCTGAATTGGATTTGTCCTGCTTTTTGTGGACAGGACATACCTGGGCAGTTTTCCACGTTGTCGGATAGATGCCAGTGTTGTAGCTGTATTGGAACAGCTTGGCTAGAGGCGCGGCTAGTTTTGGAGCACAAGTCTGATTAATGAAAATCTGCAGCTGGCCTTTCAGAATCAGAGGTCAGGAGATGGGTAGTCAACAACAGCAACTTGCATTTATATAGTGCCTTTAACGTGGTAAAACGTCCCAAGGCACTTCACAGGAGCATTATCAAACCAAATTTTGAGTCATATCAGGAGATATTACAACAGATGACTAAAATTTTGGTTAAAAATGTAAGTTTTAAGGAGCATCTTAACGGAGGAGACAGAGGTAGAGAGGCGAAGAGGTTTAGGGATGGAATTACAGAACTTAAGGCCTAGGCAGCTGAAGGCATGGCTGCCAATGGTGGAGCAACTCAAATCGGGGATCTGCAAGAGGCCAGAATTGGAGGAACGCAGAAATCTCGGAGGGTTGTAGGGTTGGAGGAGGGTATATAGATAAGGATGGGCATGGCCATGGCGGGATTTGAAACCAAGGATGAGAATTTTAAAATTGCGGCATTGCCAGACTGGGAGACAATGTAGGTCAGCGAGCACAGGGGTAATGGGTGAACGGGACTTGTTGCGAGCTAGGATATGGCGGCAGAGTTTTTGATGAACTCAAGTTTATGGAAGATGGGAGGCCGACCAGGAGAGCATCGGAATAGTCAAGTCTAGAGGTAACAAAGGCATGGCTGAGGGTTTCAGCAGCAGATGAGCTGAGGCGGGGCGGAGATAGGTGATGTTACGGAGGTGGAAGTAGGCGGTCTTGGTGATGGTGTGGGTATGTGGTTGGAAGCTCATCTCCGGGTCAAATAGGAAAGCAAGGTTGCAAATGGTCTCGTTCAGCTTCAGACAGTGGCCAGAGAGAGGGATGGAGTCAGTGGCTAGGGAACTGAGTTTGTGGCGGGACTGAAGACAATGGGGGAAAAATTCAGTTGGTTGCGCCTCCCGTTAGCGCCTTAAGAGGGCGCTAATGGGGCGCAAAGCAACTAGCGCCCCAGCGCGGCGATGTTTGCAGCGCTCGCGAAATTAACTAGACATTTTGCGGCGGCGCAAAACAGTACCGCCACGATCTCCTGTGCCGGCAGATCGTGACGTCAGTCGAGTGCGCAACGCCCCGGTAGCGCCCTGGAGCGGATATTGAGTGGCGCCCCCTGCCTCACCGCCTGCCGCTAGCAACGACAGGTTGAGGGGAGCATTTTGCAGTCAGGAAGGGACTGGGGGAGCGCTATTTAAAGGCGATCGCTTCCTGCCTTTTTTTGTTGGCGACATTTTTGAACCACGCATTCTGAGAGAGAGAGAGAGAGAGAGACTTCTGGAGAGATTCAACGCTGTGTGAAGGAGTTTTGGGTACTGAGCAGCACTTTGCAGGTTCATTTTGATTTGCCTTTCCTTGTATCGATTTAGAAGGGACTGTGGGGGCTGCACTCTGAGCTCTTTCCTTGGACCTCTCCATTGTTCTTTCCAGCAGATTTGATGTACAGGTCTCTCCAGGCCGAGATTCAAGGCTGCAATGAGCAGGATGTGGATGGAAAGCAAGATCAACCCTCCCCTTTAAGAACTGGCAGGGGCCATTGTGTGTGTGTTCCATTGCTGACTGACATCACATGAGCTTCGCCAGCGCTCTGAGTTAGCGCCTCGCTCCTCGGCCTTTGCGCCTTAAGACAGATGTGTAGCGCCTGATTTAGCGCTCCAATCACCTCCAGGGGCGATAAAAGCCAAGTTTGCAGTCGGAGGCGATAATTAGCGCCAGGCGCTAATCTTTGCGCCCGGCCGATAATTGCGCCCCAAACGGGGCGATACTGAATTTTTCCCCCAATGACTTTGGTCTTCCCAGTATTTAGTTGGAGGAAATTTCTGCTCATCCAGTACTGGTTGTCGGACAAGCAAATCAGAGTCAGTGGAGGGGTCGAGGGAGGTGGTCAGCACATCATTCAGCATCTCAGCTTTTGCTTGTAGAACAGACAGATTGAGGCGCAGCAATAAGGTTCCCAGTTTATCTGTCACAATTGGGTCATATGATTGTTGTGGAATTACTTTTCTTTAAAGAAAGATGTAGAATAATCACTTTAGTGGAGTGGATGGTTTGAACTCTGTACTCGAAAGACTGTGCTGTACATTGGATAGCATGCTTATTCCTACGTGCAAAATTTACTAGGTTGCAGGCCCCTTGAATGATAGTTAATATTCTGAGGATAGTGCAGAAAATAAAATCAAAGCAGATAAGCGATGTTCGCCCCAAATTAAGGAGAACTGTATGTAAACAACTGAAGCACACTGGGCCATTTAATTTATTGGCAAGAGAAGTGTGCTGAATTGCCTGGAATATGAAAGATGGAAACTCTCCAGAGATTGAGCAATGCACATGTACTGTCTTGCCGAATCAATGAGAGGCTAAATAATTAAAGGCTTGTCGATCCATTAACCTACCCTCAGTTTCGCAAGCCAGCTGGGAAGGCCATTTCTCAATCTATAACTTGGCCATTGAAGGGAAAGGACATTGTGGGGGAGTACTTTTTGCTCCCCCTTGTTGCACAACTACCAAATATTTCTGCAATTTTTCTTTTTCAATGTCAGTTTAAGTGACAAACTCGAGACCCTCGGATGGGATTTTCCCTCCTTGCTAATCTGCTCCGGTAACTTAAATTACAGTAAGTAACTTCACAGAATCACAGAATCCCCACAGTGCAGATAGAGGCCATTTCGGCCCATCGAGCCTGCGCCGACACATATCCCACCCTATCCCCGTAACCCCACTTATTTAATCCCCCCTAACACTAAGGGTCAATTTATCATAGTCAAATCAACCTAACCCGCACATCTTTGGACTGTGGGAGGAAACCGGAGCACCCGGAGGAAACCCACGCAGACACGGGGAGAATGTGCAAACTCCACACAGACAGTCACCCGAGACCGGATTCGAACCCGGGTCCCTGGTGCTGTGAGGTAACAGTGCTAACCACTATACCACCGTGTTACCCTTCATTGCAAACAGTGAGTAGTGCAACTTTAGACTGGTGTCCAGAGATGCCTGATCCCTGGAAATTGTGCTGCAGGTTGGGAATGCAAATTTCCTAGGCTGTAGTCGGGTATTCCCTGAGCCTGGAACTCTCGAAGGCCCTCAGGCAGGACTCTAGTCACAACCAAAAATGATAGCAATGGAGGAATTGGGTGGGACACACAGGATGTGGCATCATCAGAGCAGCCCGATTGAGAGAAATATCATACTCGGAGCTGTCCAGGTCAACGCTAAAACTGATGCTTCAAAACAACCTTGAAATCATATCTTCTAAAAGTATCATTTATTATTTCTATGAAAAGAAAGACTACTTTGAATAATAATTACTTCTCCTATACTTTCCTTTCCCTTTAACGATTTTGTGCTTTTTCATTTTTTACGTTTGTTCTTGAACAAGCTGCACGCCCCTTGTTGAGTGAATTATGTTATTCTATTTGAAATAAAGTTGGGTTGAAGCCTGTTATACATGGCAGTGCAATCAAGGCGTTCTTTTGATCTCATAAACCACAAATGCAAATTTGAAGCAATATACAAGATTGCCAGGATGATAATCGTGTTACAGCTCATATCTCCTCCCCTCCTCCATTGCAGTGCAACTTTGTTTTGTATTTCAGTGGTTGCTTACAGTCTGCTATTATTTTACCATGACGGCCTTCTCAAAACAACAGTTTTTTAATGTGATTGGAAGTAAAGGAATTGCAACCGCAGTTAAGGCACAAGTCACCTACTGGCTCAAATTGCATGATGAGGGCCAGTGGGTGTTCAGAGAAGTACACTCTTGTCTGTAGGCGTGTGTGACAGAGAAACCTTGAGAGAGCCTCATTCTCAACAGAAATGGTTCCCTTGCGAATGGCGAGCTCATACAAGACCCCTCTTTACCAAAACTGCTTTGTCAGTTACAGATTTCACGAAACTAGTTCTTACTTAGAAATGTCCCAGTTACCATCTGCATATGAACCGAAAAAAGATTCTGGATGGTTTTGCTAGACAACTGGATTGCTGAATTTAAGCCCACTTAAACTGGTAAAAGTACAGTCAGGTTTTACACAATTGGCTCTAGTCTTTCTATTCCACACTTAATGGGAACTCTAATACATAGGATGTGGTGTTACATTGATGGAGTGCCTTTGACAGAAAGTGTGTGGACCTCCCACCGTTGACGACACTGTTAAATATTTTAAAAAGCCTCCAGAGACCCAACAGAATTGGAAACCAACATTATTATTGGTCTCAAGAACTGCTCTGGGTCTCCGGTTAAACTAAAAGTGTGGAACTGGATTCCTCCTTATAGTTTGAGGAATCGTAGGTTTCTGAGTTTGATTTGGAGTTTCAGCGGGAAGAAAAGTAATTGGGGAGAGATTGCAGGTCTCCATTTGAGCACCACTCTTATGAAACCACATTATATCATATAAAAGCACCAAAAGTAGGTATGCATAATCAGCCTTGGGTCTAGATGTCTGGAAACAAGATGATATTTAAAAAAATATATATGCACATCATCTTGAATTCTGAGCCACTAGACTGCCATCTGAGGAAGTTGTTCTTCTTTCAGCGAGAAGTGTCCAAACCAAGAGATGTGCACATATATATATTTTTAAATATATTTCTTCTCTCAGTAATCCAGTACAGATTCCATTCCTGTAATCTTGCAGCAGTAACATAAATGTAATGCTATACTGAGGATGTAACCCAAATGGGATTTTTTTTTTTAAACCAGCTTGGAGTTCACAAATGGCACATCTCCTCCATAAAGCTGTATGTTTACTGACAAAACCAAGTAGATACTCTTAGGCAAAATGTCTCCTGGCCTATTTCCAGTATTTTAAGTTAAATGCACTCCTTGCCCCAAAATATATTTAGGGATGGGCAATAAATGCTGGCCTTGCCAGCGACGTCCACATCCTGTGAATGAATTAAAAAAAAATTTGCTTTCCCAATTCCAATTATGTCAGATTATTCTGCCATCAGTTTGGGAAAGGGATAAAAGAGACTTCATTCAAATGGCTAATTTTCTATCCAGACTGGGAATAATGTTGGTTTGGACACTTCTCGCTGAAAGAATAACATGTTCCGCAGATAGCAGTCTCGTGGCTCGGAATTCGAGATGATGTGCATATATATTTTTTTAAATATCATCTTGGTATTCAGATGATGATCAACAGCTTGAGCTTTGCACTTGTTGTTTATTACCTTATCTGAACCCCTCCCTGGAGCGATTTTCTTATAATCTGTCCTAAACATTATTCTCAAAACATTTATTACCTTTTAATGCCCTTTTCTTTTTATAAAACAAATCTTTCAGTGAAAACCATCTTCAATCCTGCTCCGGCTGTTGCTGATCTCGATCCTGAGTTCTACAAAGAGACAGATGTCTTCTGTTGCAACGAGACTGAGGTACTGTAGTGCTATATCTTATTTGACACTAGATGATGCACTGAGTTAACTGTCTTTTTGGTCCTGGGACCTAGGTTCAAAAGCAGCCCAGGTTGATGAGATTAAACTCATTCTTCCCTGTCAGTTGCAAGTCATGGTTTTTCTTTGCACACAGCTGTTTGTGCAATTCAGCAATTCTATTGTTCTAACTGCTGTACATTGTTAAATGATTTCATACTTTGGTAACCAATATTGTGCAACAAAATTCCTAATCCTTGCCTGCAGCATAATGCTGACAACTATGAATAAAACAGGATGTATTTCTACATGCCGTGAAGTAGAAGCATACCTGTAGAAATGTATGGCTTTCTGCTTGATTGCGTGTACATGGTGTGATATAGTAAAGGAAGTATTTTATTACTGGGCTGATTTATTGGGCACTGAATGCAAATACCCGGGCCACCACCACCAACAACAACTCTAGATACACGCGTATACCTGAGCCAAGCCTGGATTTCCAGTGTCCCAGGCCATTTCCTCTTTGCTCCCAAAATATAGATCCCTTCGCCAAGAATAACAGTTGCTACAAAATCACCACCCATGTGTAAAATGTGCCTCCAATTATATTGTTTTTGGTGCTCAGCACACACTACCGGCTGCCAATGTCCCCTAGCGACAACATTGGTTTCTGGACTTCAGCTCACATTTGTGTCAAATATGTTTTTTTTTAGTGTTTGAATAAATGAATGGGCTGTGGTACAACAATTTATCATTTGTCTATTTAAACATTCAGCTCTTAACATAAAGCTTTCCTGTGATCCATCCAAGGGTGTATTTCCTTGTAGATTGAAACAAAGATTTTATATTGGTTTCAAATTTCTCACTACGTCAATTCATATATGTGTGTGTGTGTTAGTTATATAATGTGTGATGTAAGAATTTGGGGGGTTCCAAACAGTGCTGGGAAATTGTGTAAACTTTTTTTTTAAGTCTGCTTATATTGGGAAGAAAATGCAGGAAGCTGGTCTTCGCTTGTCTGGGACCTAAGTATTTGTGTGTATGTGTGGTGGGGACCAGAATCTATTCATAAGGATCTCCACTTGCTGAGGATTCTGTGTAGGTGGGGACAGTTCTCTTGAGGACTGTTTCTCTAGTTCTATCCTCTGACTAGTATATGTAGGAGGAGCTAAACTCCACAGGGAAAAATTGTCTGGAGTTGATTGAAATCCTGATCCAAGCACAGAATATCTCCGCAAACAAGTTCACGGTTAGCTTTTATTGAAACAATTTACTCCAGTTATTGTTGCTGGTAGAAAGAAAAAAGCAACATCTTTACTCCCTCCCAGCTGGTCAATTCCCTGGTATGGCCTCCATTTTTGCCCTCTCAAGTCTGAAGGGTGCAGACTTGAGCATGTCTGGCACGCAACTGGTTTAGCTATCCATCACCAGATCTGGCTGGACCACATCAAGCGCTTTTGAGCCACAATGTCCTCTACCAAAACTACACATGACTCTAGGATCATCCTGGAGAGCAAAGATAACCCTGGCTTCTTTTCTGCACTACCAACTGTCTCCTTTAAACCCCTCTCCCCTGCCCCTTCCATCCTCACCAACAAGTGTGAGGAGCTCATGGACTTCTTTGTCGCTAAGATTGAGACCATCCATTAAGCTGCTTCTGCCCCTTCCCCTTTCCAACTGAGCTAAAATCTCCCCCCAGGTTCCCTCCCTGCCATAGCCCTGAACCCACAACTTTCTCCAGTTTCTCTCCTATTTCCCCTCATGCCCTCTCTGAGCTGATATTATCCATGGGACCCACCTCTTGACCCCATACACACTAAACTGCTAACTAGCCAATTTCCCTTCCTGGCCCCCATGCTATCTGACATTGTTAATGGTTCCTTCTTCTCAGATACTCTACCCCTACCTTACAAAACCACTGTCATTGCCCACCCCCCTTCAAAAAGCCCACCCTCAACTCTTCTGTCCTTGCAAACTATCGCCCCTTCTGCAACTTCCATTTCCTCTCTTAAGTTCTTGAACGTGTTGTCTCCTCATAAATCTGTGCCTATCTTTCCTACAACTCCATGTTTGAATCTCTTCAATTAAATGTCTGTCCCTGCCACAGGACTGAAACAGCCCTAACCAAAGTCACATATGACATGCGCTGTGACTGTGGTGAAGAATCCCTCCTCAACCTCGCTACAGTCGTTGACAGTATCGATCTCACCATCCTCCCTCCATTGTCCAGCTTCGTTGGATTGCCCTCGTTTGGTTCCAGTTTTTCCTATCCGATCATAGCCAGAACATCTCCAGCAATGGCTTCTCTTTCTGCCCATGCACCTTTACCTTTGGAGTCCCCCAAGGACCTAGCCTTGCCCCCCTCCTATTCCTCATCTATGTGCTGCCCCTTGGCGACATCATCCGCAGACATAGGGTCAGCTTTCACGTGTTACTGATGATACCCAGATTAATCTCTCCACCATCTTTCTCGGTCCCTGCACTACTTCTGTGTTGACAGACTGCTTTTCCAATATCCAGTCTTGGATAAGCTGTAATTTCCTCCAGTTAAACATTGGGAAGACTGAAGCCATCACCTTCAGCTCCTGACACAAATACCATACCCTCGCCACCAATTTCTGCATCCTATTTGACTCCAAGCTGAGCTTCTGACTTTATATCCTCCATCACAAAGATTGCCTACTTCCACCTCCATAACATTGCTCGCTTCTACCCCTGCCTCAGCCCATCTGCAGCTGAAAGCTTCATCCATGCCCTTGTCACCTCAAGACTCAACTATTCCTGTGGTCTCCTGTCCGACCTCCAATCCTCCACCCGCCGTAATCTTCAGCTCATCCAAAACTCTGCTGCCCGCACCAAGTCCCGCTCACCCATCACCCCTGTCCTTTCTGACCTACATTGGCTTCCGGTCCCCCAACACCAATTTTAAAGTTCTCATCCTTGTGTTTGAATCATTTCATGGCCTTTCCCTTCCCTATCTCTGTAACCTCCTCTAGTTCTGCAACTCCAGCACCACCACCCCACCTCCCCAGACTCTGTTTTTCTGAATCTGGCCTTTTGTGCATGTCCCCCTCCCTTCACCCCAGCTTTCGCCCAGGCCCCACACTCTGGAATTCACTCCCTAAACCCCTCCTTTCCTCTTTTAAGACCCTCCTTAAAGCTTTTTGTCCGATTATCTCCTTTGTGTTGGCATCCATTTTTCTTTCATTATGCTTCTGTGAAGCACCTTGGGATATTTTCTACATTAAAGCTACTATATAAATGCAAGTTGTGATCATATGACATACCACCTTGTCTTGTCTCTGAACTGTCTCACATTTAATGAATTACTTTGACAGCCAGTTGTTACAAAGACTGTTGTTATGGTGGTGATGGAGGTAGGCAAGACGAATTGTTGCCTCTCTACCACAACCTATAGGATATTGCATTTTCATAATCTGAGAAGTTTGTCGAGTACTCCTGTTATGAATATTGTAATTGGGGAAAATATACGATTATATGGATTAAAATGTTATGCCTTGGTCAAGAATTTAAATGAGGTAAATGGGAGTGGGTGAGATTAATTTTTTCATACATTCTTTCTGAATCTACTGTGTCACATCAATAGTTTTATGCTTCCATCTGCAAAAGACTGAACTCAAACTACCAGAGTTCATTACTTCAAAACCATGCTCCATTGCATTCTATCGCATATCTTAACATTGAAATTAATCTTTATTTTATCAACTGGAGCTCCCTTATTGCCCCCTCAATTGAGATCAGTGAACCCAACACAGTTTGAGAATGAAACCTGAAACCTTCTAGTTTGTATTGCTTGAAGCTGCTGTGCATCTTGGTGTACATTCACAGAAATTTTATGAGACTAATTAGGTCTACAATCGCACACATTTTATGAGTGTACATTTCCATATATAGTTTATGAAGTTACTCACACTTCCTGACAGCACGGCATCTGCAGGAAGACTGTATTGCCACATCCAAGTTTGTTGTACTAAAAGCATTGCATGTGAGAGGCCTAGGCAGTTTATTTGGGCTTGGGGATAGTGGGGACGAGCCCTGCATGCTGGTGGTCCCTTATCAAAATTCATGGCTGGGAATTGAAGCCCGGGCTCCCCTCCCAACCCTCCTACGCAGCCTATAATTTATACACATTCACAAGAGACCAGTTAAGAGCCAGAAGCACCCCATTGTCGATACAAATCTCTCAGTCTGAAGTCAGGTATGTGCCTCCCTTAAGATCTCATGAGGTCTGTAAGCTATCTCCCTAATATAACACAATGGAGGTTCCTAGGATGATGCACCTCAGCTGGTTGCAGAGCCCGGCATGAGAAAGGGGTCACCAAATCAGGCCCGTTCTTCCATGAAGGCCAGATTATATCCTTCCACCAGCTAGCTGATAAGTTTCACCTCTTCCAACATGACCTCCAGATCATAGAATAGTACAGCGCAGAAGGAGGCCGTTCGGCCCATCGAGCCTGTGCCGGCTCTTTCGAAGAGCAATCTAGTTAGTCCCACTCCCCCGCTCTTTCCCCATATCCTTGCAATTTTTTTTCCTTCAAGTATTTATCCAATTCCCTTTTTGAAGGCCAATATTGAAACTGTATCCACCACCCTATCAGGCAGTGCATTCCAAATCCTAACCACTCGTTGCGTAAAAAAGTTTTCCTCATGTCACCTCTAGTTCTTTTGCCAGTCACCTTAAATCTGTGCCCTCTCATTATTGACCCTTCAGCCATTGGAAACAGTTCCTCTTTATTTACTCTATCTAAACCCCTCATGATTTTGAACACCTCTATCAAATCTCCTCTTAGCCTTCTCTGCTGTAAGGAGAACAACCCCAGCCTCTCCAGTCTATCCATGTAACTGTAATCCCTCATCCCTTCTGTACCCTCTCCAAAGCCTTCACATCCTTCCTAAAGTGTGGTGCCCAGAATTGGACGCAATACTCCAGATGGGCCAAACTAGTGTTTTATAAAGGTTCATCATAACTTCCTTGCTTTTGTACTCTATGCCTCTATTTATAAAGGTCATGATGCGGAGATGCCGGTGTTGGACTGGGGTGGACAAAATTGAGAGGTCGCACAACACCAGGTTATAGTCCAACAGTTTTATTTGAAATCACAAGCTTTCGGAGCTATCGATCGCCCCTTCCTCAGGTGAAGTAGTATTTCTCTACTTCACCTGAGGAAGGGGCGATCGATAGCTCCGAAAGCTTGTGATTTCAAATAAAACTGTTGGACTATAACCTGGTGTTGTGCGACCTCTCTATTTATAAAGCCCAGGATTCTATATGCTTTATTAACTGCTTTGTTAACCTGTCCTGCCACCTTCAAAGATTTGTGCACAAGCACCCTCAGGTCTCTCTATTCTTGCACTCCCTTTAAAATTGTACCATTTAGCTTGTATTGTCTCTGCTTATTCTTCCTACCAAAATGTATCAACTCACACTTTTCTGCATTAAATTTCATCTGCCATGTGTCCGCCCATTCCACCACATGTAGCACTCCTCCAGATCCCTGCAATACTTTTCACATTTTAGCATGACCCACTTGGAACTCTTCTCCACTCTCCAATAGCTTCTTGTGGATCCACCTTTCTACCAATCTTACCTACATGACCAAGGATGGGACGGAAAGCCTGGGAGCAACACCTAGGCTAACCATTAGGAGAGGAGAGAT
This sequence comes from Squalus acanthias, assembly GCA_030390025.1. NCBI lineage: Eukaryota > Metazoa > Chordata > Chondrichthyes > Squaliformes > Squalidae > Squalus > Squalus acanthias. Next base: position 126,026,831 of record CM059433.1, read on the forward strand.
GTCACAGAGAATGGAGGCAGACCCTAAACACCACCATCTACAGCTAAATGCATGAAAGTCAACTCAAAATCATACATCATACATACTGCACCGCGCACAAACTCCACAAATTCCTTTACTGCTTACCAGGTAACTGCTGGAGGGGTACCATCCTCCAAATATTCTGTTCATAATCATCCCTCCAGCCTTTTAATGTTTACAATCAAGTTTCATGTACATTTAATTCTGATAGGTCATTATTTATAAGTGAATTGGATATAGGGAGTACAACTTCGAAGTTTGCGGATGATACAAAACTTGGCAACATGGTAAATAGTGAGCAGGATAGTAGCATACTTCAGGAGGACATCGACAGACTGGTAAAATGGGCAGACACATGGCAAATGGAATTTAATGTGGATAAGTGTGAAGTGATGCATACTCATAAATTTTTGAAGGTGGCAGGGCAAATTGATAAGGTGGTTAAGAAAGCGTATGGGATACGTGGCTTTGTAAATAGGGGCATTGAATACAAAAACGAGGAAGTCATGCTAAACCTTTACAAATCACTCAATAGGCTTCAGCTGGAGTATTGTGTACAATTCTGGGCACTAGACTTCAGGAAGATTGTCAAGGCCTTGTAGAGGGTACAGAGGATGTTTACCAGTGTGATACTAGGGATAAGGGACAGTTATATGGCAAGATTGGAGAAGCTGGGATTGTTCTCCTTAGAGCAGAAAAGGTTAAGGGGAGACCTAATAGAGGTATACAAAATTATGAGGGAAATTGATAGAGCAAGTAGGGAGAAACTGTTTCCACTGGCAAGTGAATCGGTAACCAGAGGTCATAGATTTCAAATAAATGGCAAAAGAAATGATGGGGAAATTAGGAGAATTTGTTTCACGCAGAGGATTGTTGTGATCTGGAACGCACTACCTGAAAGGGTGGGGGAAGCAGATTCCACAGGAACTTTCAAATGTATTTGAAGAGGACTAATTTTCAGGATTAAGGGGGAAAAATTGGGATGTGTGACTAAATTTGACAGCTCTTTCAAAGAACCGGCCAAGACATGACAGACCAAATGGCCCCCTTCTGTACTGTATGATTCTATGATATGATTAGGGGTCTGCATAACAAAAACATTCCATTAGAGTTAAGTGAAACTCCCTACCTAACACTATTGTGACAGCACCATCAGCACAAAGACTGCAGCAGTTCAAGAATGCCCAACATCACTTTCTCAGGCAGCTGGAGGTGGGCGATAAATGTGTCCTTGCCAGCATTATTCACTTCCTATTTTTTTAAAAGATAGCCTAGGGACACTAAAAAACCAAGCATTAAATGAGGTGTCACATGAAATCAAACACCTTTTGAAGTGTAATCACTGTTGTAATATCGGCAAATGAGGCAGCCGATTTTCACACAGCAAGGTCCCACAAAGAGCATTGAGCTAAATTACCAAATTAATCAATACAACTTCTGAAATAAAAACAGAAAATGCTGTAAATACTCAGCAGATCAGGCAACATCTGCGGAGAGAAACAGAGTTAACGTTTCAGGCCGATGTCTTTTCATCAGAACTGAGAGATTTCCCTACACAGGAGAACTTTCGTGCTCTTCTTCAAATAGCTCCTTGGGACCTTTTACATCCACCTGAGGGGGCATACAGGGTCTTCATCTAATGTCTCATCCAAAAGACACCACCTCTGACAGTGCAGCACTCCCTTAGTACTGCACAGGAATGTCAATCTAGAAAATGTGCTCAGATCTCTGGAGTGGGGCTTAAATCCACAACCTTGTGACTCAGAAGCGAGTTATGGCTGACATATTTTACAGTGTCCGCTTGTACATGTGCCAGGAAGGGAAGCTCTCCAAGTTTGCTGATAATGACCAATTGTGAGGTACCTTGATAGGCTGGGTGATTGGGCCACAAAATGGAAGGTGCCGTTTAATATTAAGAAGTGCGAACTCATGAACCTGGGGAAGGGAAACTAAACAGTGGAAGTACAAAATAAATGGGAACAGTCGACGGTAAATGCCACAGGGGAGGAACCGGCACAAAGAACGGTAGCGTAGTGGTAATGTCACTGGGCTAGTAATCCAGAGGCGTGTACTAATGATCCAGAGACGTGAGTTCAAATCCCACCACGGCAGCTGGGGAATTTAAATTCAGTTAATTAAATAAATCTGGAATAAAAAGCTAGTATCAGTAATGGTAACCATGAAACTATCGGATTGTCGTAAAAATCCATCTGGTTCACTAATGTCCTTTAGGGAAGGAAATCTGCCGTTCTTACCTGGTCTGGCCTATATGTGACTCCAGACCCACAGCAATGTGGTTGACTCTGAAATGGCCTAGCAAGTCATTCAGTTGTAACTAACCGCTACGAAACATAATAAGAATGAAACCGGACAGACCACCCGGCATTGACTACGGCTACGGACACGGCAACGGCACCCCCAGCCCAGTCAACCCTGCAAAGTCCTCCTCACCAACATCTGGGGACTTGTGCCAAAATTGGGAGAGCTGTCCCACAGACTAGTCAAGCAACAGCCTGACATAGTCATACTCACAGAATCATACCTTTCAGCCAATGTCCCAAACTCCTCCATCACCATACCTGGGTAGGTCCTGTCCCACCGGCAGGACAGACCCACCAGGGGTGGCGGCATATTGGTATACAGTCGGGAAGGAGTGGCCCTGGGAGCCCTCAACATTGACTCTGGACCCCATGAAGTCTCATGGCTTCAGGTCAAGCATGGGCAAGGAAACCTCCTGCTGATTACCACCTAACACTCTCCCTCAGCTGATGAATCAGTACTCCTCCATGTTGAACACCACTTGGAAGAAGCACTGAGAGTAGCAAGGGCACAGAATGTACTCTGGGTGGGGGACTTCAATGTCCATCACCAAGAGTGGCTCGGTAGCACCACTACTGACCGAGCTGGCTGAGTCCTGAAGGACATAACTGTTAGTCTGGACCTGCGACAGGTGGTGAGAGAACCAACACGAGGGAAAAACCTACTTGACCTCGTCCTCACCAATCTACCTGTCGCAGATGCATCTGTCCATGACAGTATTGGTAACAGTGACCACCGCACAGTCATTGTGGAGACGAATTCCCGTCTTCGCACTGAGGACACCCTCCATCGTGTTGTGTGGCACTACCACCGTGCTAAATGGGATAGATTCAGAACAGATCTAGCAGCTCAAAACTGGGCATCCATGAGGCGCTGTGGGCCATCAGCAGCAGCAGAATTGTATTCCACCACAATCTGTAACCTCATGGCCCGGCATATCCCTCACTCTACCATTACCACCAAGCCAGGGGACCATCCCTGGTTCAATCAGGAGTGTAGAAGAGCATGCCGGGAGCAGCACCAGGCGTACCTAAAAATGCGGTGCCAACCTGGGGAAGCTGCAACACAGGACTACATGCATGCTAAAAAGCGGAAGCAGCATGCTATAGACAGGGCTAAGCGATCCCACAATCAACGGATCAGATCAAAGCTCTGCAGTCTGGAGTCATACCTAGCACAAAGGAAAATGGTTGTGGTGATTGAAGCTGAATCATCACAGCCCCAGGACATCGCTGCAGGAGTTCCTCAGGGAAGTGTCCTAGGCCCAACCATCTTCAGCTGCTTCATCAATGACCTTCCCTCCAACATAAGGTCAGAAATGGGGATGTTCGCTGATGACTGCACAGTGTTCAGCGCCATTCACAACTCCTCAGATAATGAAGCAGTCCATGCTCGCATGCAACAAGACCTGGACGACATTCAGGCTTGGGCTGATAAGTGGCAGGTAACATTCGCGCCACAGAAGTGCCAGGCAATGACTATCTCCAACAAGCGAGAGTCTAACCACCTCCCCTTGACATTCAACAGCATTACCATCGCCGAATCCCCCACCATCAACATCCTAGGAGTCACCATTGACCAGAAACTTAACTGGACCAGCCACATAAATACTGTGGCAACAAGAGCAGGTCAGAGGCTAGGTATTCTGCGGCGAGTGTCTCACCTCCTGACTCCCGAAAGCCGTTCCACCATCTACAAGGCACAAGTAAGGAGTGTGATGGAATACTCTCCACTTGCCTGGATGAGTGCAGCTGCAACAACACTCAAGAAGCTCGACACCATCCAAGACAAAGCAGCCCGTTTGATTGGCACCCCATCTACCACTTTAAACATTCACTCCCTCCACCACCGGCGTACCGTGGCTGCAGTGTGTGCCATCTACAAAATGCACTGCAGCAACTCGCCAAGGCTTCTTCGGCAGCACCTCCCAAACCCGCGACCTCTTCCACCTAGAAGAACAAGGGCAGCAGGCGCATGGGAACACCACCACCTGCAAGTTCCCCTCCAAGTCACACACCATCCTGATTTAGAAGTATATCGCCGATCCTTCATCATTGCTGGGTCAAAATCCTGGAACTCCCTCCCTAACAGCACTGTGGGAGTACCTTCACCACACGGACTGCAATGGTTCAAGAAGGCGGCTCACCACCACCTTCTAAAGGGCAACTAGGGATGGGCAATAAATGCTGGCCTTGCCAGCGATGCCCAGATCCCAAAAGTGAATTTAAAATAAAAGAACTATGCTAGTGTTAGGGCCCTAGATGAGAAAAAAATACTACAATCTGATCCAGATGCGATGGGGGAATGGGCCCGCATCTGGCAGATGTCATTTAATGTAGATAATTGCAGTGTCATGCTTGTGGGTAGGTTAATGCCAAGCTTATACCATGCTTGGTACAGAATTGAAATCCATTGAACGGGAAAGTAACTTAGGCGTTGCAGTACATGAGTTTCTGAGGGTGCACAATCAGTGCCATGAGGCTATTAGAGTACATGGGTGGACAGCGAGGACAATTCAACATAAAACTATAAGAACTATACCGTCCTTCTACAAAACTTTAGTTAGGCCCCATCTAGAATACTGTCTTCAGTTTTGGTTTCCTCATAAGGTGGGTGATATCGAAGCCTTGGAATAGGCTCAAAGAAGGGCTACTAGAATGATCCCTCGTTTAAAAGCCCGTAGTTATCATGATGGGCTTTGAGAACTGCGTCTTTTTACTTTAGAAAAGCATAGACATCGGGGAGATTTAAGTGTTTAAAATAATAAATGACTGTCTGTGTGGACAGATGACTTGAATTAGATAGGTTACAACAACAACTTGCATTTAACGCAGTAAAATGTCCCACGGTTTAGGGGAAATACGGGAAATATATGCAAGCGTGGGACTAGGTTAGATGTCAGGAGGATTTTCTTCATGCCAGAGGGTTGTTGGCACGCAGAACAAGTTACTGGCTCATGTGAGTGCAGATTCACTGCAACAGCTCAAAAAGGAGCTGGGCAAGCTCCTTATTTTGATCATCTTCAGGGGTTAGAGAGGAATTTCCCAGGTTCTTTTTTTCCTCGAATCGGCCGAAAGGATTTAAAAAAAAACAGTTTTTTGCCTCTCCCTGGAGATTACATAACTACAAGTGAGTGGGTACACAGGAAGCCATATTGCTTAGTTGCATCATGACTCTTTAGGACTGGCTTGATGGAACAGCTGTTCTGTTCCTGTTCATCGTCTTGTTGGCTGATCTGGCTGAGTCTACAGTGAAATTTTGACCGGGGTGCCTGGCAAAGCTTGTTGCCATTGTGGGTTTAATAATTGAGATGAGGAGAAGCAGCAGTCCACAGACCTATAGATGCAAGGAGAAGATGCAGAAAGAGGGCAACTCACATGAGGCCTTACCCCACTCGAATGAACAGGCCTAGAACTTCATACCTGCAGTTCAGTGAGGAGCAATGTGGAAGAGGCTCTGCTTTCCAGGGAGGCCATCACAGAGCTATGTCACCAGCTGCAGCACCAATGGCAGCCCAACACCAGGTCACACCTATCCTTGTCTGTGGCTCTGAAGGTGAATGTGGCCATGATTTTTTTTATGCCATGGGGTTAGGCTGCAGCAGGTGACATTAGCAACATTGGTGAATCTTCTGTGCTTGCCTGCATCAAGCAGATGATGCATGCACTCTTCGTCAACAACTTCATCTCCTTTCCTCTGGAGGCTACGAAGCAGAAAGACTTTGCCAGGATTGGAGGCTTCCCCTCGCTGCAGGGCATCATCACTGCAACAGAAGACCCTACAGTATACATGAATAGGAAGGTCATCCACTCGCTGAACATGCAGCTGATGTGAGACAACAAGCAGCACATCATGCAGGTCTGTCTGTGCCAGGTATCCTGATAATTGTCACAATTCATTCATCTTGTGCTAGTCCTCAGTCCATCAGGTCAGAGGCTGGCTGCTTGCACACATGGCTTATGACACCTGTCTGAAACTGAGATGAGATACAATTGAAGCCATTCCTCCACCAGAGCCCAGTAGAGCAAACCATTGGCATCCTGAAGCAATGCTTCCACTGCCTGGATGGGTCTGGAGGTGTCCTGTAATACAGTCCCCAGCGAGTCTCCAGAATAGCCGTTATGTCTCATGATCAGGTGACCGGTTGAAGAAACAGTGGCTTCTGGTTCTAGATCTGATTAGTTGAAGGGACATCTATGACATTACAGCACTACAGAAGGTAGACACAGATTTACATAGGCAAAAGTATGGGTAGTGGAGAGTTTATGAGACTGAAGGTAGCAGGACAGATAAATAAGGTGGTTAAGAAGGCATACGGGATACTTGCCTTTATTAGCCGAGGCATAGAATATAAGAGCAGGGAGGTTATGCTTGAACTGTAAAAAACACTAATTAGGCCACAGCTAGAATACTGCGTGCAGTTCTGGTCACCACATTACAGGAAGGATGTGATTGCACTAGAGTGGGTGCAGAGGAGATTTACAAGGATGTTGCCTGGGCTGGGGAATTTTAGCTGTGAGGAAAGATTGGATAGGCTGTGATTGTTTTCTTTGGAACAGAGGAAGCTGAGGGGAGACCTAATTGAGGTGTATAAAATTATGAGGGGCCTAGATAGTGGATAGGAAGGCCCTATTTCCCTTAGCAGAGGGGTCGATAACTAGGGGGCATAGATTTAAAGTAATTGATAGGAGGTTTAAAGGGGATTTGAGGAGAAATGTTTTCACCCAGAGGGTGGTGGGGGTCTGGAACTCACTGCCTGAAAAGGTGGTAGATGCAGAAACCCTCATCACATTTAAAAAGTACTTGGATATGCGCTTGAAGTGCCGTAACCTACAAGGCTACAGACCAAGTGCTGGAATGTGGGATTAGGGTGGATAGCTCTTTGTCGGCCGGCACGGACAAGATGGGCCGAATGGCCCCCTTCTGTGCTGTAAATTTCTATGATTACATAGGCAAAAGTATGGGTAGTGGAGAATTTGTGAGACTGATGGTGCAGTGGGTTAGCACAATCATCAATAAAAACTGATTAGGAATGATTCTAAAATCAATTTATGGAAAATCAATAAAAGCTGGAGATGAAAAACCTTACCTGTAATTAAAGCTAAATCATACACTAGGTACTTAATATCGAAAGAAATGAGTTATATTGCAGTGACTGACTCAGTAATTTGGATTTCGTTATATCTGTTGAGATCTGTTTGTGGTCAGATGATGAAGATATGATTTCATATATTGAATATGCTGTGGGTTCAAAAAAAGCCATCTGTATATATCCCCTGTAGTCAAACATAGTTACTTCCTATTTAAGGGCGTGCCAAGATTTTTTTTCAAGTCTAATACTTGTGTTAACCTTTTGAAACCTAAAACAGGCTTTCATACTAAAATGAACCCTACACTTCTTCCTTTTGGGGAAGTACCTGCTCTCCCCATGGCAGTACAGCTAAAACCAAGAGCTCAGTATGTGGGAACCATACATCTGAACTGTCCTTATTTTGATCTGTTTTTACTTCACAGTGTCATTCTCAAATTTGCATGTACCTTCCAAGCCTAAAACTGTTGGTCTCAAGGCTTTCTTGGCTCTGTTGGTAGCATTCGTGCCCCTGAGTCGTGGGTTCAAGACCCACTCCAGAGATTTGAGCACATATCTAGGGTGACACTCCATTGCAGTGTTGAGGGAATGTTGCACTGTCAGAGGTGAGATCTTTCGGATGAGACGTTAAACTGAGGCCCCATCTGCCCTCTCGTGGACATAAAAGATCCCATGGCCCTATTTTGAAGAAGAGCAGGGGGAGGACTACCTGGTGCCCTGGCCAATATTTATCCCTCAACCACCATCACTAAAACAAATTATCTGGTCATTATCTCATTGCTGCTTGTGGGAGTTATGTACAAATTGGCTGCCGCATTTCCTACATAACAACAATGACTACACTTCAAAAGTACTTAATTAGCTGAAAAGTGTTTTGGGATGTCCTGAGGTCGTGAAAGGTGCTATATAAATGCAAGTTCTTTCTGGAGTTATAGGAGTTGGGGGAATACAGCATGTCTAAAAATCTTCAGCTAAATAGAAAAAAAAATCTACAAATGCTGTAAATGTGGAAATACTGCAAATACATAGTAAGCCCAACAGCATCTGGGGGATAAAGTTAGATTCGGTGTAGACCCTTTAACAGAAGTGAGAGCTGCATTCTAGATGTGAACCTGTCTTTTCATTTTTCAGATGCTAATAGACCTGTTGTATGTTGCCAATATTTTTTTCTATTTATTTCTGAAAAGCTTGATTTGTTTTTGCACAGAGGGATAAAAACCATAGTGCCTGGCAGGGTATGCAGCGAATTGTTATGATCTGGAATACACAGCCTGAAAGAGTGGTGGAAGCAGATTCAATAGTAACTTTCAAATGGGAATTGGATATATACTCAAAAAGGAAATGTTTGCAGGGCTATGAGGGAGTGGGACTAATTGTACAGCTCTTTCAAAGAGCTGGCACAGACACGATAGGCCAAATGTCCTCCTTCTGTGCTATATGATTCTATGATGTTGCCTGCAGCCAACCCTTAATCAAAGTGAGTGTTAATTTTTTGGGTTTCTTTTACCTTTTTCCCTGTAGATATTTTGGCTTCCTTGTTTCAGATTACTCTGATAAAGGAGCCCTCACTCCCTACATATTCGAGAGTGTTTTCACTTGCACTGATGTCTAGGAAAAATATTGTAGTGTGCCCCGGATAATGAACTGAACCCTTTTTTAAAAAAGATTACTTCAGCTACTGAATCTGTCCTGCACCTTCCTTGTCTGCGGGAGTCGGCAGAGCAATGCTAATATTAAACAGAACAAGTGGCTACATATTTAAAGCAGATACGCCAGGTCCCGGCCTGTGCTTGGAGTTCCTGTCGGCCCTTGTAAGAGGAGAAGCCTGCACCTGCCCCATAGCAGTCTAGTGACATGGCAGGGCAGGGGCCCAGTATACTGAGAAAAGTCTCCAGTATACGTTTTAGCCTAACAGACCCTGGGGATAGAGCTGTCGATTAACCAAGATCAACAACAACTTGCATTTATATAGCGCCTTTAACATAGTAAAACATTCCAAGGTGCTTCATAGGAGCGTTATCAAACAAGATTTGAAACCAAGCCACATAAGGAAATATTAGGACAGAAGAATAAAAGCTTGGTCAAAGAGGTAGGTTTTAAGGAGCGTCTTCAAGGAGGAGAGAGAGGCGAAGAGGTTTAGTGAGGGAATTCTAGAGCTTAGGGCCTAGGCAGCTGAAGGCACAGCTGCCCACGATGGAGTGAAGAAAATCAGAGATGCTCAAGAGGGCAGAGTTGGAGGAGCGCAGAGATCTAGGAGTGGAGAAGGTTACAGAGATAGGGAGGAGCAAGGCCGTAGAAGAATTTGAACACAAGTATCAGAATTTTAAAATCGAGATATTGCTGGACTGGGAGCCAATGTAGGTCAACGAGCACAGGGGTGATGGGTAAACGGGACTTGGTGCGAGTTAGGATACGGGCAGTAGTTTTGAATGAGCTGAAGTTTACGGATGGTGGTAGGTGGGAGGCCTGCCAGGAGAGCATTGGAATAGACGAGTCTGGCGATAACAAAGGCATGGATGAGGGGTACAGTAGCAGATGGGCTAAGGCAGGGCAGAGTCGGGGATTGTTACAGAGGTGGAGGTAGGCGGTCTTGGTGATGGAGAGGATATGGGATCGGAAGCTCATCTCAGGGTGAAATAGGATGCTGAGGTTGCCAACAGTCTAGTTCACCATCAGACAGTGGCCAGGGAATGGAGTTTGTGGCGAAGAATATGGTCCAGATTTTGCAATCAGCGGTGAACGAACGGCGCCAGCCATTCATTTCACTTCCACTTACCCACAGACTTTCTATGTGCTTTTGTACTGGAACTTGTGGTGATTAGAAATCCATTTCAGCGCGGCGCCCAAAGGATCTGGGACCTGTGTGAACAGGGCAAGCAACTGTGTATCTCTTTAACTAATCAGATTGAAGAATTCTTAATGAGGTGCGCAGAGCCTGAACCGGGACGTGTAAGTTAGAATTGTTAATTCAATGCCAAATCATGTACAGAAAGCAAAATAAAGAGAAGGAAAGAAAGATGGGAATAAGAGAGATAAAAGAGACGAAGGAAAAAGTTTTAAAAAAAAATCTCCAACAATAATTAAAAACTGAAGGAATGAGACTCCATGCTTGTAAAAGTTAATTTTCAGTGCCAGAGAGGTTGCTTGGCAGTAATAAAGATGCCGTTAAAAATTTACTTACACTGAAATGGACAAGCCCTGAATTTTTCTGGCGAGTTTAGTTGGTTTATATCATGTAAGTACCTTCACGCCCTTCCATGTGTTTCAATGCCGAGTGCGTCGGCAAGATACCAGTATAGCGCAGTTTCTGGAGGAGCAGGGCAACTCGGACAGCAGTTTCCTGATTTTCACGTTTAACTGTGCATGCGCGGTCGCCGGAAGTTGCTGTCTGATTTACTCTTTAATAACGGTGAGACCTGATACCCTCACCGTTATTTTTACTGCAAAATCCGGGCAAATGGCTTTGGCCCTCCCGATATTTAATAGGAGGAAATTACTGCACATCCAAGACTGGATCTCTGATGAGCAGCGTGACAAGTCAGGGACAGTGGAGAGGTCGAGAGAGATGGTGGTAAAGTAGAGCTGAGTGTTGCCAGCGTACATGTGGAATCTGATACTGCGAAAACTGATGTCCCACCCAAATAAATCATATACAGGAAACTCTCGTTTAAACGGCACCGAAATATCCGGAATTCTCTATTAACCGGCAAAATTCAGGAGTAGGCTCAGGTAAGTTTTACTGTATATTAGTGGCCGTGTAACCGGGGTTCCTGCACCTGTGGCTGTGTAACGGGGCTCTCGTACCTTGGTAGGTATACATCTCCGTTATCCGGAATTTTTAATAAACCGGCACCATCCCGGTCCCGTAGGTGCCGGATACCAAAGAATTTCCTGTAACAGGATTATACTTAAAATTTCTTTTTTTTAATATAAATTGTAGCCCCTCTTTAGATCCATCTGTATCATCCAGTAATCCTCAGCCAAAAGAGTTTCTGCCCCTTTTTTTTTGTTTGTTTTCCATGAGAATGTTTCCTCCTAGGCTACATACAACTGTGGATAGGCAACTTGACCTTGGGCATCCACCAACTGTTTCTTGACTTGGTCACCTACCAGTGATTATTTTTTCTCTCCCTTGGAGAAGCAGCTTGCCTTCCGTTTGACGACCTCTCCCTCTCCCACTACAGTGGCACCACTGAGATGAGAATTTGACAGATTGTGCATCGTTAACTGATATTCTACCACTCCATGATGCTCCACTGCGCTGCCTTGTGTCTCCGTAAAAAGAAAGACTTGCATTTGTATAGCGCCTTTGACGACCTCAGAACTTCCCAAAACGCTTTACAGCCAATTAAGTACTTTTGAAGTCTAGTCACTGTTGTAATTTAGGAAACGCAGCTGCCAATTTGCGCATAGCAAGGTCCCACAAACAGCATTGTGATGAGGACCAAATAATCTTATTTTATAGTGATGTTGGTTAAGGGATAAATATTGTCCAGGACACCAGGGATAACTCCCCTGCTCTTCTTCGAAATAGTGTCATGGGATCTTTTATGTTCACCTGAGAGGGCAGACGGGGCCTCGGTTTAACGTCTCATCCGAAAGGCGGCATCTCCGACAGTGCAGCACTCCCTCAGTACTGCACTGGAGTGTCAGTCTAGCTTTTGTCAGCCTAGTGTTAGCCTAGATTTAATAATGCCTTGGAAAAAAAATGGATTTACTGTTGAAGATTAGTTATTTTAAATAAATACTTTGTGGCTTTTGAACTCACTCAGAGGCGAGAGTTCTACCAACTGAGCTGCCGGCTGACACCTAAATTCTGTCTTACTGTTTTTATTAGCAATCAGTAGTCACATAAGCAGTGGTTTTCAAATTTTTCTCTGTGTGACTCTGTTATTATTGATAAACTCCTGAGGATCCCAGTCCTAACTTCCAAAACAACATCAGCAACATACTATATTTCGAAAGCAGCAAAGGATTTATTTAAAATAATTAATCTTTAACAGTAAATCAGATTTTTTTTCAGGGCATTATTAAATGTTCTCCGGCATGACTGCAGTGTGTACCAGCTACAAGATGCACTGCAGCAACTCGCCAAGGTTGCTTTGACAACACCTCCCAAACCCACCACCTCTTCCACCTAGAAGGACAAGGGCAGCAAGCGCATGGGAACACCACCACCTCCAAGTTCCACTCCCAAATCACACATCATCCTGACTTGGAAATATATCACTGTTCCTTCATCGTCGCTGGTCAAAATCCTGGATCTCCCTACCTAACAGCACTGTGGGAGTACCTTCACCACACAGACTGCAGCGGTTCAAGAAGGCGGCTCACCACCACCTTCCCAAGGGCAATTAGGGATGGGCAATAAATGCTGGCCTTGCCAGTGACGCCCACATCCCATGAATGAATGAAAAAAAAATTACTAAACTTAACTCCTTTGGGGCAGAGAAAAGGAAGCCAAACGATGGTTGGTGCCTGCGATTGTACACACAATCAGTTGACCATCTCAGCCAGGCCATCAAAGTGCAGGAGAGTGCCAAAATCAGAGGGACAGTCTTTCTAGCTGCTCTTGTAGGTGACTCTAGAATAGCACTGGTGGAGCCCGGGATTAGGTTACCTGGGGGTGGGGGCAGGAATACACAATTAAAAGTTGATTTATTTAAATAAATCTATACGAGCTCATTAAGCTTTTATGTGATGCAGGGAGCGTGATTAACGTCCTCAGAACTTTATTTAGATATGTTGTACTTGTTGGCCTGTAATGTTTGTGTTGGGTTCCTTTGATGTAGCAATGCCTGCCGATACATCAGAAGAGGTGCACCATGGTGTATCTATGAGGACGTAACCATGATTGATACTTTGACTTAGAATACCAGTCATGCAACATGTACTATAGAATAACAATGCTGCTTTTTTTTCTCAGCAGTTAAGTTGTATTGCACACATTATAGACTGAAGTCACGTTTGTAATTACCTGTAATACATATGGCCAGTGATGAAGTCATGTCTGCACTTGTATTTTAAACTGCCTCTTTCAAAAGGTGCAGCGTTTGAATTTTTAAGCTCTGCTTCTACCAACAAGTCAAGCCAGATAACAAAAAACTTACGAAACAGTGAAGAGGCCAGACTGCTAAGCACACACTGTGTGTGATTTATTTACATTTCACTGATTATATTGGACAAAACACGATTGCAAATGTACCTCATTTTGTCAGTATCTGTTGCTTTATGCACTCACGAGTACATTAGGGAATAAGAACATTAAAGAAAGAAAGAACTTGCATTTATATAGCGCCTTTTGCATCCATAGGATGTCCCAGAGCGCCTCTCATCCAATTAATTATTTTTGAAGAGTAGACGCTGTTGTTATGTAGGCAAATGCAGTACCGAATTGGTGCACAGCGGTTCCCACAAATAACAATGAGATAAATGACCAGTTAATCTCTTTTTAGGGGTTTCATCTGAGGGAGAAATGTTGGCCAGGAACCAGGAGAACCGCATGGTAATCTTCGAATGGTGCCGTGAATCTTTTATGTCTGCCTGAAGGGGCCACATTTTAACACCTCATGTAAAAGACAGCATCTCCAACAATGCAGCACTCCCTCATTACTGCAGCCTAGGTTGTGTGATCAATTGAGATGATGCTCAGTTAATCAGGATTTGATACAATGTTGGTTGAGAGAGTAAAATTGGCCAGGATTTTGGAGACTTCCCAGCACTTCAACTAGTACCGTAGATTATTTTACATCCACCTGAACTGACAGATAGGGCTTTGATTTAACACTTCAGTATTACACTGAAGTGTTGGCTCAGATTACGTGCTCAGGTTCTGAGTAGAGCTTGAACCCACAACCTTCTGACTCAGGCAAGATGCTAAACAACTAAGCTGACACACAAGAAGGAATGGAACAAGCAAAGAGTAATTTGCCCATCAAGTTCAATCGCTGCACAGACCATGTACAACCTACCCCACTGTGGATTGTAGACCACTCATTTACCTATGGGTTACATCCCACTGATATATCTGCGGAGGGAAAATCCATTTTCTACATCTCCACCATTCAGCCCTTGGTACCAGCAACAAATGAACCATTGTGCTCCATTGAATATTTAAGCAGGTTTTCTGTTCCACCCCATAATCTTCTGCAATCTAATTCCAACCAAGATGCTTATGGATTTTTAATAAATTACTGCTGTTGCTGGGAGTCATTTTCCACATATTCATTGCACTGTTTGGGGGGGAGGGGGTGTCTCATCCAATCATTCGTCTCACTGAAAACTTGTTAATTTTCTAATGAAGTCCTCTAATTCTATGCCTAAAATGCAATATAAACAACCTTTTCATTTATTGTTATGCCTCATCATTTTAAAGGTCTGGTTTGTGTGTGTCTGTCTCCATTTCCCAAAGAAATGTCTTAATTTCTCCAAAGAAAACTAGTTCATCTCTGTTAATCTTGCTTCACAATTTAGAAAAAAGAACTTGCATTTATATAGTACCTTTTACACCCTCCATGCTTTATGATAAATTAGTTTTGAAGTTTAGTCATTGTTATGTCGGTAAACATGGTTGGCAATTGTGCACAGCAAAGTCTCACAACAGCAATGAGATGAATGACCAATTTATCTGTTTTGGTGGTATTGGTTAAGAGCTAAACCTTGGTCAGGACTCCAAGGAGAACTTCCCTGCTCCTGTTCAAATAATGCCATGGGATCTTTTACAGCCACCTGAGCAGGCAGACAAGAGCTTGGTTCAACATCTCATCCAAAAGACTTCTGATAGTGCAGCACTCTCTCAGTACTGCAATGAACTAAAGTGTCAGCTTAGATTGTGTGTTGAAACCCCAGCCTTCTGACCCAAAGGTGAGCCAAGCTAACATTTAAGAACCCTAAGCCATGAAATCACTCCTCTTGTTCTCTGAAATCTCTCAAATATACTGATGTCCAAACAGCACACGGTATTCCAAATATGGCTTTATCAAAGACCTGTGTAAGATTAGAGTAACTTGTTTTGACATATAATCAGATGCCCTCAAGGTGCATACTAACGCAATCACCCTCATAGAAAACAGCTTAATATTGACTGGATGATTTCAGTCAGTAATCACAAACATATTTTTACCTGCCTTTTGCTAATTGGGCACTAGTTCAACACAAATACATTTCTTATATTTTGTTCCATTATGGATCAGTTTACAGTTATCATTTCTTAGCCCATCAACATAGTTAGTCAGATCACTTGGAATGCCACTAATCTCCCTTATACTCATCTCTTGAGTATATATCTGTTACCATCATTGATTCTGATAAGATTACATTTCTAATCCTCCATTTTCCAAATCGTTTGGGACCCAGAGCAGATACTTAGTTACTTTTTTTGTATTCACTTATGTGATCTGGGCGTCACTGGCAGGGCCAGCATTTATTGCCCATCCCTAGTTGCCCTTGAGAAGGTGGTGGTGAGCTGCCTTCTTGAACCGCTGCAGTCCGTGTGGTGAAGGTACTCCCAAAGTGCTGTTAGGTAGGGAGTTCCAGGATTTTGACCCAGCGACGATGAAGGATCGGCGATATACTTCTAAGTCATGAAGGTGTATGACTTGGAGGGGAACTTGGAGGTGGTGGTGTTCCCATGCGCCTGCTGCCCTTGTCCTTCTAGGTGGAAGAGGTCACCGGTTTGGAAGGTGCTGCCGAAGAAGCCTTGGCGAGTTGCTGCAGTGCATCTTGTAGATGGTACACACTGCAGCCACGGTACGCCGGTGGTGGAGGGAGTGAATGTTTAAAGTGGTGGATGGGGTGCCAATCAAGCGGGCTGCTTTGTCCTGGATGGTGTCGATCTTCTTGAGTGTTGTTGGAGCTGCACTCATCCAGGCAAGTGAGAGTATTCCATCACACTCCTTACTTGTGCCTTGTAGATGGTGGAACGGCTTTGGGGAGTCAGGAGGTGAGACACATCCGCAGAAGACCTAGCCTTTGACCTGCTCTTGTTGCCACAGTATTTATGTGGCTGGTCCAGTTAAGTTTCTGGTCAATGGTGACCCCCAGGATGTTGATGGTGGGGGATTCGGCGATGGTAATGCCGTTGAATGTCATGGGGAGGTGGTTAGAGTCTCGCTTGTTGGAGATAGTCATTGCCTGGCACTTCTGTGGCGCGAATGTTACCTGCCACTTATCAGCCCAAGCCTGAATGTCGTCCAGGTCTTGTTGCATGTGGGCATGGACTGCTTCATTATCTGAGGAGTTGTGAATGGCGCTGAACACTGTGCAGTTATCAGCGAACATCCTCATTTCTGACCTTATGATGGAGGGAAGGTCATTGCCTCCAGCAAAAGCTTTTTTTTGCCATTGATTATCTTCCTGTGCATCCTATTGACAAACCAATTTTCACTCTAACTAATTTACCATGAATCCCATAAGCTTTAGCCTTCTTTAAAAGTCTGGTATGCAAAACTCTCTCTCCATATAATGGCTTTGCAGAATGACTGACTTGTAACTCCCATCGTTCCCAACTTGGAGTTTCTTCTGTTGGCACTTTTAACATGACGTCAGCATCATCCACTCACTTGGCAACCCATCAGAAACAGGATGGGCAAGTGCCTGAAGGTAAATTTGCTCTCATGAGCTTTTGGTGTCTGATTGCGCCATCAGTAAAACAAGACGCCAGCAAAGATAAAGCAAAGTAAATATTTTTTATTAAAAAAGAGACCTAAACACAGTGAAATATTGTTTTTTTTTGTTTGCTGAAGTTCTTTGGTATTAATCTCAAGGTGGGGGGGGGGGGGGCGGGGGTTTCCAGCAATTCACACAGTTGGGTTGACACCTTGTCTGTCACATTTAGTGGAGGCAGTTTGATTCACATCTGGCCCATCAGTGGAATTAAGTATGACAGTGCATGAGAGTTTAGGCTCATTTCTGCTCTTTCAATGTTGCACATGAGTTGGCACCTGTACAAATGGAGCTTAGAATTCCCTTTTGGCTAAAGTAAAGGCATTAACCACCAAATTATGACTGCTGTCAGCCTCAATGCTTCCAGAACTACTGCTCTTCCTTATGCTAGTAATGCAGCAGTTTTGCCAGCACTCTGCTAGCCGTGCCTTTACTAGCTTTGCAAAGTTGAGTGTTGGAAATGTTCTTTTTACAATAAAAATGCACAAAAGGCCAGAATCAGAGGACCGAAGGGTGCAAGGAGAGATATGAGGCTTGAGATTTCAATGATAGGGTGAGGCAAGCACATGGAGGAATTTGAAGACGAGGAGCATTTCAAATTTAACATGCTGAGGGCAGGGAGCCAATTTAGGTCAGTGAGTATGGGGGTGATGGGCAAGTAGGACTTGTTTTGGAACAGGAGACTGTTGGCTGCATTTTGGGCGGTGTGGAAGATGGATGGCTAGATATGTGGGCATTGGATAATCGAGTTTAGAGGTGACAATAGCATGGCTAAGAGTGTCAGTGGAGGGGCTAAGAGTATCGGGAGGCAGGCAGAGTTTTGCAGGTAGAAATAGGCGGTCTTGGTGATGGATAAGATGTAGGATTTAAGTTCAGCACAGATTCAATCAGGACGCCAGGGTTTCGGACAGTCTGGTTCAGTCAAGGCAGTGGAACTTATGCCAGTGGTTGAAAACAAAGTCTTCAGTCTACCCATGTTAAGTTAGAGAAATAACAACAGAAAACGCTGGAAAAACTCAGCAGGCCAGGCAGCATCTGTGGAGAGAGAAACAGAGTTAACGTTTCAGGTCGAAGACCTTTCGTCAGAACTGGAAAAAAGCAGGAAATGAAATAGATTTAAAGCAAGTATAATGCTGGAAAAGGGGGGAGGGGATGAAAGAACATTCCGCCGCCTTCGCCTCCGTGCCCACTTCTTTGGCCAGGAGTCTTCCCCCCGCACGGCTGACCCTTTCTCCCGCTTTCAGAATTCCCGTTCTACCTGGTCCCCTCCCTCTGGCCTCTTACCCTCTCTAGATCTTTTCATTGCAAACTGCCGCCATGACATCGGCCGTCTCCATTTCTCTGCTCCCCTCACTCACTCCAACCTACCTCCCTCTGAACTTGCAGCACTCCATTCTCTCAGATCCAACCCCGACATTGTCATTAAACCTGCTGACAAGGGTGGTGCTGTTGTTGTTTGGCGTACCGACCTCTATCTAGCGGAAGCTGAACGGCAACTCTCCGACGCCTCCTCCTACCTCCACCTGGACCATGCCCCCACTACCGAACATCAAGCCACCGTTTCCAAGACTGTCACTGACCTCATCTCCTCTGGAGATCTTACCCCCATGGCCGCCAACCTCATAGTTCCCCAGCCCCGCACAGCCCGCTTCTACCTCTTCCCAAGATCCACAAACAGGACTGCCCTGGTAGACCCATCGTTTCAGCCTGTTCTTGCCCCACGGAACTTATCTCTTCCTAGCTCGACTCTTTTTTCTCCCCTTGTCCAGTCTCTTCCCACCTACATCCGCGACTCTTCCGACACCCTCCGTCACTTTAACAGTTTCCAGTTTCCCGGCCCCAACCGCCTCATTTTCACTATGGACGTCCAATCCCTCTACACCTCCATTCCCCACCAGGATGGCCTGAGGGCGCTCCGCTTCTCCCTTGAACAGAGGCCCAACCAGTCCCCATCCACCACCACCCTCCTCCACCTGGCTGAACTTGTTCTCACATTGAACAACTTCTCCTTTGACTCCACTCATTTCCTCCAAATCAAAGGTGTTGCTATGGGTACCCGCATGGGTCCTAGCTATGCCTGCCTTTTCGTGGGATATGTGGAACACTCTTTGTTCCAGTCCTACTCAGGTCCCCTCCCTCACCTCTTTTTCCGGTACATTGATGACTGTATCGGTGCCGTCTCCAGCTCTCGCCCTGAACTAGAAAATTTCATTCACTATGCTTCCAATTTCCACCCTTCCCTCACCTTCACATGGTCCATCTCCGACTCTTCCCTACCCTTCCTCGACTTCTCCGTCTCCATCTCTGGGGATAGGTTATTGACTAACATTCACTACAAGCCCACTGACTCCCACAGCTACCTGGACTACACTTCCTCCCACCCCGCCTCCTGTAAGGACTCTATTCCATTCTCCCAGTTTCTCCGTCTCCACCGCATCTGCTCTGACGATGCCACCTTCCATACCAGTGCTTCCGACATGCCTTCCTTTTTCCTCAACCGAGGATTCCCCTCTACCGTGGTCGACACGGCCCTCGATCGTGTCCGTTCTATCTCCCGCACTTCTGCCCTCACCCCTGCCCCTCCCTCCCGGAACCACGATCGAGTTCCCCTTGTCCTCACCTTTCACCTCACCAGCCTCCACATTCAACAGATCATCCTCCGCCATTTCCGCCACCTCCAGCGTGATCCCACCACCAAACGCATCTTCCCCTCACCTCCCCTTTCAGCATTCCGCAGGGACCGCTCCCTCCGCGACACCCTAGTCCACTCCTCTACCACCCCCAGCACCCCTTCCCCTTCGCCCAGCACCTTCCCGTGCAAGCGCAGGAGATGCAACACATGCCCTTATACCTCCCCCCTTCCCACTGTCCAGGGCCCCAAACACACCTTCCAGGTGAAACAGCGAATTACTTGTACTTCCTGCAATTTAGTATACTGTATTCGCTGCTCACGATGTGGTCTCCTCTACACTGGGGAGACCAAACGCAGATTGGGTGACCGCTTTGCGGAACACCTCCGTTCAGTCCGTAAGGGGGACCCCAAGCTCCCGGTGGCCTGTCACTTTAATTCTCCGCTCCACTCCCACTCTGACCTCACCGTCCTCGGCCTCTTGCATTGTTCCACAGAAGCTCAGCGTAAGCTCGAGGAACAGCACCTCATCGTTCGTTTAGGCACTCTACAGCCCTCTGGACTCAACATAGAGTTCAACAATTTCAGATCATAACCCTGGCCCCTATCACATATATTTTTTTATTTTATTTTTTCATCCACCTTTTTGTTTGGCCTTTTTTTCTTCCCTCCCAGAAGCTGGCAGCTGTCCTTCATTCTGCCAGCGCATTTCACACTTCATCTAGCCTCAACCTGTCACATTACCACCTCCTCTTGCCTTGAATATCTCTTAATGTCTCTCAATGTCTCTTAATCTCTCCTGCTTTCTATCCTACCACTGACCTTCCCTTTTGTTCTTTCATCCCCTCCCCCTTTTCCCAGCTTTATACTTGCTTTAAATCTATTTCATTTCCATGCTTTTTTCCAGTTCTGACAAAAGGTCTTCGACCTGAAACGTTAACTCTGTTTCTCTCTCCACGGATGCTGCCTGGCCTGCTGAGTTTTTCCAGCGTTTTCTGTTGTTATTTCGGATTTCCAGCATCCGCAGTATTTTGCTATCGTATTAAGTTAGAGAAATTTGAGGCTCATCCAAGCAGTCTGACAGCACAGAACTAGTCATGGGGTTGAGAGAGATGGTGGAGATGCTGATCTCCTAGACTGGTTTTGATCACCTGAGGGGGTTGGAGAGGAATTTTCTAGATTTTTTCCCCCCCCTTAATTGGCCCTGAGTTATTCTGTTTTTTTTGCCTCTCCCAGGAGATTACATGCCTGTGGGGGCTAGCAAGGGTCTATTCATGATGCTCCAGGCATCATGAGTGTGGGGCAGGCTTGATGGACCAGCTGGTCTTTTCTTGCCCGTCATTTTCTTATGTTCATGGAGCTGGGTGTTGCCGGCATACTTGTAGAAGTTGACCCTGTGCCTGCGTATGATGTCGCCAAGGGGCTGCATATGAATGAAGTAGAGGTTATGGATCTTGGGACAGTGCAGGGGCAGGAAGAGCAGTCATTGCCGATGTTCTGGCTGCATTTGGATAGGTAGGAGTGGCACCATACAAGGCAGTCCTATGGAGAGTGACGATGGAGGAGAATGGTACAGTCCACTGTATCAAATGCTAGAGAGAGGTCAAGGAGGGATACTGCACCACAGAGGTTTATTTTTAACTTTAGCCAAAGTTGTCTCAGTGCTGTAAGCAGGGCAGAACTTGACTGCAGGGATTCAAACAGGTTTTGAGAGAGATGGGCACGGAGCTGTGAGGCAACAATGCACTTGAGAACCTAGAAAGGAAAGAGAGGTTGCAACTGACTGAGGGGTTGAAGGTGGGTTTTTTGAGAAGGGAACGGTGTCAACTGTTTTAGCCTGAGGAAAGGGAACCATTTGTAATGTCAGGTAGCATGGGAGCCAGGAGGGAAAGTTGTGTGGATAGAAGTTGAGAGGGGAGGGGACTAAGAGGGCAGGAGATGAAGGAAATAATTGAGGGGAGAATATGGGGGGAGATAGTGGAGAAACAGCAGAATGATGGAAGTGGAGGACGGCGGGGTGGAGGTGCGGGCATAAGAAGCAGTGGAAGAGACAAAAGGAAGGCATCAGCAGAGACAGCTGCACGGTTGGTGTCAATCTCCAGAAACCAAAAAATTCATGGGCGCTTCACACCGACATTGAAGATGAGTGTGGAGGGTCAGAGGAGGCGGCTAGCTGTGGAGAAAAGGAGCCTTGGATTGTTCTTGTGCTCGAGGATGATCCTTGTCTGAAGGAAGTGGTCTCGGATAGCTTTGTCAGTAGTTGAGATTTTGGGGGTGGAGAGGCCAGTGTGTATTCAGTTTGGGGAGTTACGTGAAGAGTTTCTTTTATTTGTTCTTAGGATGTGGGTGATTTTTTTTATTCATTCACATGATGTGGGTGTCGCTGACAAGGCCAGCATTTATTGCCCAACTCTAATTGCAGTTGAGAAGGTGGTGGTGAGCTGCCAACAGAGGGCAGTTGAGAGTCAACTATATTGCTGTGGGTCTGGAGTCACATATAGGCCAGACTGGGTAAGGACGGCAGGTTTCCTTCCCTAAAGGACATTAGTGAACCAGATGGGTTTTTACAGCAATCCAATACTGATACTAGCTTTTTATTCCCGATTGTGGTGGGATTTGAACTCATGTCTCCAGATCATTAGTCCAGGCCTCTGGGATTACTCACCCAGTAACATGACCACTAGTCTACCGGACCCCGTGATGCGGCAAGACAACATTTATTGCCCAGCCCTAATTTCCCTGTTGGTATTTCCTTGAGGCTGCTAGATAACTGAGGAAGAATTGGAGATAGGAATGGAAGCAAGCCCTCACAGCTACCGGATGCATCAGAATGTGAGAGGACCAGCTTAAGATAATACATCCAGGGTAACCTACCCCATAGATGCTTCACAAGTTCCGCTCCTCCCTGGGAATGACTGTTGGATGGGCTTAGATCAAAAAAGCACTCTACTGTACATGTTCTTGTTGTGCTTCAGCATTCAACTGCTCTGAGCAGCAGTCCAGGAAGCAGCAGACAGCATGATTAGGCTCAATTCCTGAAGAGCCAGACCTCTGGCTGTTGGGCCTACACAATGAATATGAGCAACTCTTGACAGTACATAGCTGAGGCATAGCCACACGAACATACATTTCCCACCCACTTCACACTAGACATGGTTGAACCACTTGTTGGACCTATACCAGTTGGAACAGATAATGTACTGCCTCTGCCTGGATCTGGATGCATCAGGCAGTCTGCAACCCTTTCCTGGAAGACTATGCAAAACAAATATCACCGCCCACACACCCAGATTGCCTCCAGGATGGTAAGACTGACCCAACTTGGAATTCAATCATAATAACATAGAATTTACAGCACAGTAAAAGACCATTCTGCTCAACTGGTCTATGCCGATGTTTATGCTCCATATGAGCCTCCTCTCTTCCTAATTCATCTAACCCAATAAACTATTAAAGATTATCACGGGATTGGGGGTAATATTCTGGCATGGATAGAGGATTGGCTATCTAACAGAAAGCAAAGAGTTGGGATAAATGGTTCATTCTCAGACTGGCAATCAGTAACTAGTGGTGTTCCACAGGGGTCAGTGCTGGGTCCCCAGCTCTTCACAATCTATATTAACGATTTGGAGGAAGGGACCAAGTGTAACATATCAAAATTTGCAGATGATACAAAGATGGGAGGGAAAGTAGTGAGTGAGGAGGACATAAAAAACCTGCAAGGGGACATAGACAGGCTAAGTAAGTGGGCAGAGATTTGGCAGATGGAATACAACACTGGAAAGTGTGAGGTGATGCACTTTGGCAGGAAAAAATCCTAGAGCAATTTATTATCTTAATGGCAAGAAACTGGAGAGTACTGAAGTGCAAAGGGATCTGGGGGTCCTGGTGCACGAAACTCAAAAGGTTAGTATGCAGGTGCAGCAAGTGATTAAGAAGGCAAATGGAATGTTGGCTTTCATTGCTAGGGGGATAGAATATAAAAATAGGGAGGTATTGCTTCAGTTGTACAAGGTATTGGTGAGACCGCACCTGGAATACTACATACAGTTTTGGTGTCCTTACTTAAGGAAAGACATCCTTGCTCTCGAGGCAGTGCAAAAAAGGTTCACTCGGTTAATCCCGGGGATGAGGGGGTGGTCATATGAGGAGAGGTTGGGTAGATTGGGACTCTACTCATTGGAGTTCAGAAGAATGAGAGGCGATCTTATTGAAACATATAAGATTGTGAAGGGGTTGGATCGGGTGGATGCGGGGAGGATGTTCCCAATGACGGGTGAGACGAGAACTAGGGGACATAGTCTTAGAGTAAGGGGCTGCTCTTTCAAAACTGAGATGAGGAGGAACTACTTCACTCAGAGGGTGGTAGGTCCATGGAATATGCTGCCACAAAAAGCTGTAGAAGCTACAACATTAATTAAATTTAAAACAGAAATAGACAGTTTCCTAGAAGTAAAGGGCATTAAGGGTTACGGGGAGCGGGCAGGAATTTGGACATGAGTCTAGGTTCGGATCGGTCATGGCCCTGTGGGTAGTGGAGCGGGCGCAGGGACTGTGTAGCCTGATTCTGCTCCTATTTCGTGTGTGCAATTCTGTTAGATGCAGGAGATGGTTCTGTGATAGATAGTAGATTGGCGGTTAGGATCAGATCAGCCATGATCTTATTGAATGGCGGAGCAGGCTCGAGGGGCCGACTGGCCTACTCCTGCTCCTATTTCTTATGTTCTTATGTTCTTATTTGCTACTTGATTGGGCCACTAAAATCTCACACAAGGCAGTCGCTCAACCCTGAGACCCCTGTCTATGCAAGCAGAACCCTTGAAACCTGCTCGACTCCACTAAACCTGAGGGACCTTGCCAAATTATCCTAACCCCAACAGCATGTAGTTCCTAACCTGTGCTTAACTGTACCAACAACCTCAGCGTATTCTCCTGTAAGTACCACGTAACAGAACTGTAAAGTGACTCCACAAAATGTATGTATATGTTCTTTGAATTAAAATAAATGCACATTTGCAAGCATACGCTATGTTTGCATGCACAACAGTTGAGGCACAAAGTATTTTTTAGTGAAATGTCCATTATTTTTAACTCTACGGCTTTGCATAGTTACCAGGAAACATCACATGGGAAAGTGTCAGTAAAAGCATCTGCACTATGAGTACACCAAGGAATGGGAGGGCTTAGGGCAGTTGAGCTGCTTTTGTCATGTGTTAGTGAAACTACCCCAGACTGTAAACAAAGTGCTTTTACAAACAAGTGAACAGAACTCAGAATTTGACCTTGCCAGCGTCACTCACATCCCGAGAACAAATAAAATAAAACTATTAATTGGGGCTTTACTCTCATAATTGTATCCTCCCCAGTCTACAGAGAATGCTTTGGAGGAACTTATCTTAAATTGGACCATACCTGTGCTTGATAGCTATGCACTAGCTGGTAACTGCTGTTGCCCAATCCAAAGCATTAGCTGCTCCTCTGGCTTATCTCTTTCACCTGTCCCTGTCGCTCACTGTTGCCTCAACCAAATAGCGAGCAGGAAACATGCCTACACACAGGGAAGGATCAAGGTCGTATTTCAATAATGAGCTTTAATCAGTGAGTAGGTCTCCTCTCCCAATCTCCAATGGTACAGTTAATCCCTCTGTTATGGTTTGTACACATCTAATAATCCATGTATCTTTACTCTGTTTGCTTTTGTACACGTTTGCAGCTATGACTAAAAATATGGATAGTGATCATTTTAGACCAGTCTCCAGGCTAAGGCAAAGAGAGCAAATGGTTAAGACCAAGTTGGTACAAGACCAGAGTTGTGACTGTTGCACAGACAATTACATATGGTTAAGAAGCGAAGACTTAATGCCCTTGGAATTTGGGTGATTTTTTTTCCCACTCTCCATACCACAACCTTTTCCTCTCCAAAAGGACAAGTCTTGTATAATTGGCTGCTGGGAAGTGTGGAAGAACATTCTGGGGTACTTGGCCCTACAAGTTGCTTTATTTCCTCCGTCTCCTGTGAGGAAAGTGCCTGTCTAAACAGGGTAATATGCTGAGATTGGCAGCGCACCACGTGGAGAAATTATGGGTACCAACTCGTATTCATCCACTTTGTCACACAACTTTTACTGTGCTGCTACACTGCAGTGTCTCTCAGGTGACCCAGCTAAATCCAAGTGTAAAGATCAGTTATCCTAATTCCAGCAGTTTGTTATGCTCCCAACCACTTGTTTTCCTTGTGTTTTTTTCCTTTCCCGGACTTTCCAGCTGGAATTAGCATCATCTTGTAGCATGTTACTGTGTGGCTTTATGTGGAAGTGTTGTGTTTTATTTCATGGTTTCATTTTAAAGGAATGTGTGATCTTCCTGTGCAGCAAGAAAAATGTTTTACGGAAAAGTGCCTCTTTTGAGGGGTGATCTAGTCAAGGTGTTTAAAATGATAAAGTTTTCGATAGGGTAGGAAAAAATAAATATTCCCTGCAGAAGAAGGGAGCATAATCTTGAAATTAGAGCTCGGCAATTTAGGAGTGAAACCAGAAAGCACTTTTCACACAGAAGATAGTGGAAATTTGGAACTCTCTCCCCAAAAGGATGTGGATGCTGGGTCAATTGAAATTTTCAAGATTAAGATTGATATATTTTTATTAGGTAAGGATACAGCGAAAAGGCAGCTAAATGGAGTTGAGGTACAGATCAGCCATGATCTAATCGAATGGCAGAATGGGCTCGAGGGGCTGAATGGCCTACTCCTTTTCCTATCTTTCAAATGGGGTTGCACACTATGCAGTGTATTGGCATAGACTGCTCGGTCACATGTATGCAACTGAAGTTCCTAACACAGTGTCTCAATTCTAATGCCGAGCAGAGGCGCGATGCTTTCTCGTAATGAGGGAGGAATAGGTCTTGCGCACTTCCCACCAGGCAGAATGCCGGGGGCAGGTTTGTAGCTCATCCTGTTGACCAAGGAAGGTGTTTTTAATAGGAGAATTTCCACCGGAAATGGGAGAGAAGGGAAGTGATATTTGCACAGAAAGAGCCTCTTTCACCAGGTTATTATAAATGATATTATAAATGTGTAACAGGCACTGCTGCTGAACGTCTGAATACTTTGCCATCTACTGAGATAAACACTATAGAAAGACTCTTGATGAACCTGAATCAATTTCTTCAACCATAGAAATGGATTCAGGTGGGTGTTTTGTCACCAAAAAGACAGACAGCCATTGAAAATGTAATTACTCCATGCGGGCAGTGCATTCAGTGTTCTTGTTTCACAGCACTTGTGGCACAAAGTCAAAGATTGGCAGCTGTCCAGCAGTTTTCTCTAACTGATAATGTGTAAAATATGACTGAGTCAGAGTTTAAAATACCATTTAGCATATTTAAAAGAAAAACACTCATCTATAGCAGAACTGTTTGTAACCATAGATGTGGTAGCTGATTCGTAAACTGCTCCAAGCAAAAAAAGCAAAGTAATTTGTCCCAGTGCCAATAATGTTTACAGACTTCTTTTATCTTGACTTGTCCAATAAGTACAGCTGTTTACAAAAAGAAAGAAAGACTTGCATTTATATAGCGCCTTTCACGACCACCGCTTTTCAGCCAATGAAGTACTATTTGAAGTGTAGTCACTGTTGTAATGTGGGAAACATGGCAGCCAATTTGCGCACAGCAAGGTCCCACAAACAGCAATGTGATAATGACCAGATCATCTGTTTTTGTTATGTTGGTTGAGGGATAAATATTGGCCAGGACCCCGGGGATAACTCCCCTGCTCTTCTTCAAAATAGTGTGGATACGAAATTGGCTAAGAGACAGAAAGCAGAGTGTAGTGGTGAATGCTATTTTTCAGACTGGAGGGAAGCAATGTTCCCTATAGGTTGCGCAGCCACGCAGCTCTCTGCCGGTCCCGCGTAGCCCAGGACCAGCTTTTTCAATGTTAGGTGTGAATGAGCCGCGCAGCCCCCCAAAAAATTAGGGGAACATTGGAGGGAAGTATACAGTGTTGTCCCCAGGGGTCAGTATTAGGACCACTGCTCTTTAATTTTTATTTATTCATTCACAGGATGTGGGCGTCGCTGGCAAGGCCAGCATTTATTGCCCATCCCTAATTGCCCTTGAGAAGGTGGTGGTGAGCTGCCTTCTTGAACCGCTGCAGTCCGTGTGGTGAAAGTACTCCCACAGTGCTGTTAGGGAGGGAGTTCCAGGATTTGACCAGCAACGATGAAGGAACGGCGATTTATTTCCAAGTCAAGATGGTGTGTGACTTGGAGTGGAACTTGGAGGAGGTGGTGTTCCCATGCACCTGCTGCCCTTGTCCTTCTAGATGGTAGAGGTGGTGGGTTTGGGAGGTGTTCTCGAAGAAGCCTTGGCGAGTTGCTGCAGTGCATCTTGTGTGCATCAGTGTGTGCATCAGGTACACACTGCAGCCACATTGCACCAGTGGTGGAGGGAGTGCTAATCAAGTGGGCTGCTTTGTCCTGGATGGTGTCGAGCTTCTTGAGTATTGTTGGGCTGCACTCATCCAGGCAGGTGAAGAGTATTCCATCGCACTCCTGACTTGTCCCTTGTAAGTGGTGCAAAGGTATTTATGCTAAACCTTAATAAATCACTGGTTCGGCCCCAGCTGGAGTATTGTCACCAACTCTGGGCACCACACTATAGGAAGGACGTGAAGGCTTTGCAGAGGGTACAGAGTGATTTACTAGAATGGTTCCAGGCATGAGGGATTACACTTATGTGGATGGACTGCAGAAGTTGGGGTTGCTCTCCTTAGCGCAGAGAAAGCTTAGAGGAGATTTGATAGAGGTGTTTAAAATCATGAAGGGTTTAGATAGAGTAAATAAAGAGAAACTGTTTCCAATGGCTGACGGGTCGATAACCAGAGGGCACAGATTTAAGTTGATTGGCAAAAGAACCAGAGGCGACAGGAAGAAAAACTTATTTACGCAACGAGTGGCTAGGATTTGGAATGCGCTGCCTGACCGGGTGGTGGATACAGATTCAATAGTAGCATTCAAAAGGGAATTGGATAAATACTTGAAGGTAAAAAAAATTGCAGGGATATGGGGGAGTGGGACTAACTGGATTGCTCTTCGAAAGAGCCAGCGCAGACTCAATGTTCCGAATGGCCTCCTTCTGTGCTGTACTATGCTATGATTCTATGACTTAATGGTTTGAAATTAGATGTAAATTATCATGCCAAAATATGAAAATGAGTGAATGTATCTTTCTTCTGTTTCTTCAGTCTATTGTTCAGTGTGATGTGGTGCTATAGATATGTATTATGTATGTCCTATCCATTAACAAAGCCACCTATTTCCACCTTTAATATCAACCATCTCTAGGCTTACCTCACCCCCACTGCGGTTAAAACGCCTATCCGTATCCTCACCACCTACAAGCTCGATTTTTTTTTTTCAATGCTCCGGCCTCCCGAGCTCCATCCTACACAAATTCCAACTCATCCAAATCTCTATTGTCTGCATCCTAGTCTGTACTAAGTCTTGCTCACCCATCACCCCTGTCCTCACTGATCTCTACTGGCTTCCCAGTGCCAGTGTGTTGATTTTAACAGTCCTCTTCATTCATTTATAAAACTACCCATGGCCTCACCCCATCCTACATGTGCAACTCCCTCCAGCCCAATTTTCCAACTTGAATTTTCTGGTCTTCCAACTATGGCTTACTGTGTGTCTTCCTCTTCTCCCCACCCCCACCTCACCCCACTCCATCATCAGTGGCATACCCTTCAGCCATTATGGTCCTGCACTCTGCAATTCTCTTGCTAAATCCTTCTGCATTGCTACAATTCTCCCAACCTTCAAAGGCCTCCTCAAAACCTATTGGTTTGTCCACGTCTTTGGTCTCCTTACCTGACCCTGCTAACTCCTGCTTGGAATCCATTCCTGCCTCTTCTCCGCCACCTTTGTGAATTGTTGCAGGATGTTTCAGTGCATTAAAGGTGCTATATAAGTGCCAGTTGTTGTTGTTGCTGTAGGTGGCATTACAACAGGTTTTAGTTGGAGATAGCTGTAACAAGGACATATATGTCATAATACAAAAGCAAAATACTGCGGATGCTGGAAATCTGTGGAGAGAGAAACAGAGTTAATGTTTCAGGTCGATGACACTTTGTCAGAACTGGAAAAAGCTGGAGATCGAACAGGTTTTTAAGCAAGTGCAGGGGCAGGGAAAGTCGGGAGGGGAGGAAAGAACAAAAGGGAAGGTCTGTGATAGGATGGAAGGCAGGAGAGTTTAAGAGACAATGGCCCAGAAATTGATCTCGCTCTGTTCCTGCGGGGGTAAGCCTTCCCCGCGATGTCTCACCTCGCTTATGCTTTTTCTGATCCAGCTCGCACGAACTTGATGTTCCAGACATCAGCTGTGCTGGGCTTGCGTATCCCAGCGGCGTAGTGAATTCGTGCGAGCTGTGGGATCACGTGACTCAGTTAGAGCCAATGGCAGCACACCATCTTCCATTCATAAGTCTCACAGCATGGCTGTGAGACTTATGAATCTTACACCCCCCCAAAATAACAGCTAAACCTCAATTAAATTTAAAAAAAAACCATCACATTAATAAAATAAGTATAGTTAATTAAATTAACCATTTTAAATAAAAAATTAAATTTTTGAAAAAATTTAAAATCTTTTAAAAAGTTATAAAAATAAACTTACCTGTCTTTAAAGTCTATAAAAAAGATATACCTGTAAAAAAAAATTCAAAAAAATACTTAATTCACTACTTACCTTCTTAAAAGCGGGTCTTACTCCTCCTTTTTACATTTCCAAAATCTTCCCTACTTACCTGCGCGTCCAAAGCATGAAGTGCACAGCGTGCGCGCAGCCTGTAGCGCGCACGCGATGCACCGAGGAACCGCCCCCTTTTCGGAAGAGCAATTGCCGGTTTTCAGCGCATGCGCAGGGCATGCAGAAAACCGGCAATTGGAGTGGGAATACGCGAGAGTATGCAGTGCGTACTCTCGCGTCCCGGGATCAATTTTCGGCCCTATAAGAGATGGTGCAAGGCAAAAGGAGATGGTAGTGGGACAAGTTAAGAAACAAAAGATGGCTCTAGATGAAGTGTAAATGGCACTGGCAGAATGAAAGACAGCTGCCATGTGGGAGAGAGAAAAATAAAATAAAATAAATAGAAAAAAGATAGGGGCAGAGGTTATGGTCTGGAATTGTTGAACTCACTGTTGAGTCCAGAAGGCTGTAAAGTGCCTAATCGAAAGATGAGGTGCTGTTCCTCGAGCTTACGTTGAGCTTCATTGGAACAGTGTAATAGGCCGAGGACGGTGAGGTCTGAGTGGGAGTGGAGCGGAGAATTAAAGTGACAGGCGACCGGAAGCTCGGGGTCACCCTTACGGACTGAACGGAGGTGTTCCGCAAAGTGGTCACCCAATCTGCGTTTGGTCTCCCCAATGTAGAGGAGACCATTTCTCTCTCCCACATGGCAGCTGTCTTTCATTCTGCCAGTGCCATTTACACTTCATCTAGAACCATCTTTTGTTTCTTAACTTGTCCCATTACCATCTCCTTTTGCCTTGCACCATCTCTTAATCTCTCCTGCCTTCCATCTCATCACAGACCTTCCCTTTTGTTCTTTCCTCCCCTCCCCCCTTTCCCTGCCTCTGCAGTCACTTAAAAACCTGTTCCATCGCCAGCTTTTTCCAGTTCTGACGAAGGGTCATCGACCTGAAACGTTAACTCTGTTTCTCTCTCCAAAGATGCTGCCTGACCTGCTGAATATTTCCAGCATTTTCTGTTTTTATTTCAGATATGTCATAAAATTGATTGACTGGTTGCCAGGAGTATAAATACACTTAGAAATTACATGGGTCCACCAACAGATTGCGGTGTCCTGGTCAATATTTATCCCTCAACCAACATCACTAAAACATATTATCTGATCATTATCACATTGCTGTTTGTGGGAGCTTGCTGTGTGCAAATTGGCTGTTGTGTTTCCCACATTACAACAGTGACTACACTTCAAAAGTATCTCATTGGCTGTAACGTGCTTTGGGACATCCTGAACTTGTGAAAGGCGCTATATAAATGTAAGTCTTTCTTTTAGTCTCTTTTTGTTACAAGACAGTATCTGTGGTCCTTTTATAGGATTGGGGGGGGGGGGGATTTCCTTGAGGTCATCTTAATCACAGGTGTTGCCCCCAAGAAAGTTCCCCCTTCGGACTGGTTTTGTTCCGTGCTGGGGATTTCCACCAGCTGAACACAAATTTAATTTGTTGGCTTAAAAAAAATTCCATTCAACCGGGTTGAATAAAAGATTTCATGCTTTGGAGTTGCTCCACTCCTAGGGCTACATTTATGTTGAACCCTTACTACTGAGACCCCACTGGCTCTCCATGGTGACGAGTAACTTCTCTGGTATTTTTAAATGACAGCTGCACTCGACATATGTAGCAAATAATGACGTATGGAAAGTTGGTGATTTCATTTTGACAACTCTGACTAAATATTTTCTCCAGGATGATTCAAAATGTGTCAGTAAATTCACTACGAGAAAACACTGACCTTCACCTATGACGTGCTACTAATTAGTATTTATAACACTAGGCGTGCTAGTGCCCTGAATGCTTTTCTCGACAGCTCTTTCTGGGTTAAATGCTTTGCAGGAGAAAATAAGCAACAGGTCTGATGCAAACGAACACAGTTTGATATGGGCAGATGCCTGGCAACTGTTGCATAATCAACCTGATAGCAATATTTATGATACTCCATTCGCTTTTTATTTCAGTGGGAATGAATCACTGAGACTTTATTACAACCTTACAGCTATTGTCTTTTTCTTAAATAAAAAAAGGAAGGGAAATTCACTTCTCTGGGTCAGTACTGCTTTGACTCTCGTGGTTGTAAATGCCAACACGAGTATTAAATCAGCTCCACATCATCACAGCGAATGGGAAGAGAGGCCTTGTAAATACCAGTGTAGGGGGAACTTGATGATGGCACCAATGTGCTAAAGACTCATTTCAGAGTTCACCAATGCTGACGTAACCATAGTTTCTCTGAGATTTTTCCCCTTTTTGTTTTGTTCCTATGGTGATTGCACCACCCTCTGTGTTTATTGTGTCTGACATTTCACTGAAACAATACAAATGAACAGAAATGTGAAGGCATCATTCCCATCGCACAGACCTAGCTGTATAAATCCAGTCGGTGCCAGTTGTCATGGGAAATGCTGTGTGTGTTTTTAGTTCTACCTTTTAGTTTCCCCCCCCCCCCCAGCTTTCTCCCCTTTTCCCTTCTTCTGACAATGCTGACTTTTGGTGCGTTACAGTTTGACGAGCACCGGAAGCCCTCTGATACCTCACCCAAATGGCCATTCCTCGTGTATGATCCTAGATAGCAGTGCCAGAAAGCTGTTTGACCATAGTGCATGTCACAACCAAATTCGAGCCTTGCACTTTCCAGCATGGGGTGACTGGATAGCAATTAAGAGGAACCCTGACTTGCAAAGTTCCTCCATGAAGTACAACCACCTGTACTCATGAAGCAGTGGGCCAGTGGTAGCACTCTCGCCTCTGCGTCAGAAGGCTGTAGGTTCAAATCCCACTCCAGAGACTTGAGCACAAAATCTAGGCTGACCCTCCAGTGCAGTACTGAGGGAGTGCTGCACTGTCCAAGGTGCCGTCTTTCAGATGAGACATTAAACCGAGGCCCCATCTGCCGTCTGTGGTAGATGTAAAAGATCCCATGGCACTATTTCAAAGGGAGTTCTCTCCGGTGTCATGGCCATTATTTATCCCTCAACCAACATCACTAAATATTTTTAAAGCCCCCATGAGTTTGCCACCTCCAATGTTTGGGCTTGATCTGCGCTCAGGCTGAAGTTGGCACTGGATACTAGTGTGTCTCTTTCCCAGTTGAAAAGCGAGACCCAAGTCTGCATTTCTGTTCGCATTTCCTGCCCCTCCCATCCATTCTCCGCTAAGTGTCCTGTATCGAGGCATGGCAGAACTGACAGTTGTCTTCACTAGTGTTTTTCTCTTTGAGCATAGGGGCAGTGAAGTGAATCTGTTATAGAGATGAGCAACAACAACAACAAAAACTTCCATTTTTATAGCACCTATGATATCGAGAACAACAACAACAACTTGTATTTATATAGCGCCTTTAATGCAGTAAAATGTCCCAAGGCACTGCACAAGAGTGCTATAAGACAAAAAAATTTGACACCAAGCCACATAAGGATAAATTAGGGCAGGTGACCAAAAGCTTGGTCAAAGAGGTGGGTTTTAAGGAGTGTCTTAAAGGAGGAAAGAGAGGTAGCGAGGCGGAGAGGTTTAGACAGGGAATTCCAGGAACACCCTAAGGTGCTTTGCAGATGAGCATTAGAATGGAATGACGGATAAGTGCCTGTGACTAGATCCACAAGAACAAAGATAGGAATTCTTAAAGAAAATTTTAGACAGTGTATTCAATAGCTACTTTTTTATCAGGGTTGGGTGGGGAGAGACAGGGATCTATATACCCAAGCTTGGCACTGTAATGTGGAGCATATGATCCTGAGAGATGGAATACCTATCTGCAACCGATCTATAGGAAAGAGTCTGTTCTTAGATTTCATAAAGACCTCAACATTTACCTTCTGAAATCAAAGAAACCAAAAACCACATCCCCAGTGTGTTACCTCTTGTAATCCTACTTGCTGCAATGTTAAGAGTAAACCATCCGTGGAAGGAATCTCTCTCAAGTTAGCCCCAGTGGTTAGAAGTGCAACTGAAAGGAAAAAGATATGTTAATGTTTCAGGTGTTACCTTTCATCAGTTCATGAGGGGTATTCACAAAACAATTTACCTTTTTTAAATTTCAGATGCCCACAAGCCTGCTATACTTTTATTTCAGATTCAAGTATTTTTAGTCTTCCCTTTTTAACCTAAGCATCAGAGGCTATTGCATATACAAGTGTCCTTTTACGGAGACGTGCCTATTAAGAAAGGACAGGTTTATCAAATCATAGTAAGCATTGGCTCATCCTGTTGTTTTGTTGCAGGCAGAGATCTTAACAGGAATTGAAGTGTCCAACATGGAGGATGCTGGGAAGGCAGGCTCCATACTGCTGGAGAAGGGCTGCAGTTCTGTGATCATCACTTTGGGAGCAGAGGGCGGTGTGCTGATGTCACTGGACAAGCGGGCTCCTTGCTACATTCCCACAAGAAAAGTAAAGGCAGTGGATACTACGGTATGCTTTGTGATTTAACAGCTCTGCCCTAGGGCTTAATTGAAAGAACAAAGTACTGTGACTAATCATACAAACCTCTGGCCAGAGGATAGAGGCTATTTTGTGGTTAAACATGATATCATTCTTGCATTCTTTGACATTTCACAGTTCAAAGGCTTCAACTTTTATTACAAATAAAAAGTTAGGTGAAATTTCAAATTACAGAAATGCTTCAGAAAATAATGCATGACTGAACAATTGCCTGGAGCTTAGGTACTGTATTAAAAGAGATGAAAGCTTTACAACCTGTACATATTTTGAATTACTCAAAATTTTCACATCTCAATTGATTGCTTCTGTCAGATTGGTGAAGTCTGCCTTCTCTCTCTTCCCCCCTCCCAAAAAAAAAATTCTTGTGTGTACCTTCCCTTTCAGAGATTTAACTTCACACCAATTTTGAGGAGTCCATTTATTTAGTTGATATGAAACCAGTTTTGAATTAGCCCTGATGTGTTGCAACTGGTTCAGAACGGAATGTACGATTCGACTGTGCCCATTGGATCTCCTAGCAGGCCTGTTACTCCTAAGATGGGTACAATTTTTAGCTATTGGATTTTGTGCAAGATGAGGGGGATAAATTCTGGCCTGCCATGGGATAGGGAAGGCAGAGATGTATTAAGCCAGGTTAACCAGTAAGAACAGAAATGCTTCCAGAGTTACAAGGGAAAACCAACCCCAGGAGCAACGCCACCCACTTCAAATTTTCTTTTTTAAACTTAGTATATCTTACTCAGTTAAAGATTGAAAGACAGGACTTAACTATAACAGCTCATTATTATACAAACTAATCTGGTGAACGAATAATCATTGCTTGTATTTACTTATTAATTTCTTAGAAACTATTGCAGATCTCACTAAGATTTTAGATAGCTTTCCTAACATACTGTATGACTTAAGATCTGTTCTAGAAATTGTTGCTTTATGTCAGGGTCATTAAGGATTTGTAAAGTGTAATTCAAATATTCCCTACCTTATGTGGGCATGGTGTAACAAATTTAGGGATGAAGAAAGAAATGCCATCAGTGTGAAGTACAGCTCGAATGATCTATACAGTCTGTAAGGGTCTATTTACATGCATTTCACATCCTACCAATCTGTAGACTATATTGGCCCAGAAATTAAAGACGGAGCCTTCCTGCGGGGGTAAGGCTTCCCCGCGATATCTCACTGCGCGCCTGCCTTTTCCTTCCGAGCTTGCACGAACTTTAGTTTCAAGACTGCAGCTGTGCAGTGTGTGCGTATCCCACAGACGCAGTTAATTCGTGCGAGCTGTGGGATCACGTGATTAAGTTTGAGCCAATGGCAGCACACCATCTTTCATTCATAGTTTTCACAGCAAGTGCTGTCAAAGCTATGAATCTATACCCCCCAAAAGAACAGCTAAACCTCAATTAATTTTTTTTTAAAACCCATCACATTAATAAAATAAGTATAGTTAAATAAATTAACCACTTTAAACAAAAAATTAAATTTTTGAAAAAATTTAAAATCTTTTTAAAAGTTATAAAAATAAACTTACCTTTCTTTAAAGTCTCTAAAAAAGATATACCTGTTGAAAAAATTTCAAAATAATACTTAATTAACTACTTACCTTGTTAAAAGAGGGTCTTACGCCTCCTTTCTTTATGTGCAAAATCTTCCATGCTTACCTGCGCGTTCAAAGCACTAAGTGCACTGCGTGCGCGCAGCCTGTAGCGCGCACGCGGTTCACCTAGGAACCGCCCCCTTTTGAAATCACCAAGTGCCGGTTTTCAGTGCATGCTCAGTGCATGCGCAGTGCATGCTGGAAACCGGCAATTGGAGACAGAATACGCGAGAGTACACAGTGCATACTCTCGCGTACTGATACTAATTTTTGGGCCATTGTCACTAATGCTTGGGGGCAGGGGAGGGGTGTGCATAATAGTATTTGTAAATATTAAAATGTTAAATAGAAATTTTAAAAATATGCAAGTTCTATTTAAGGCACTTAGCCCTGTGCGCATTCTACAATTCTTGGTTTCAAAGTAGACCACAGTTGAAGAGCTCCTCCTGGAAGGCACTAGATGGAGCAGACTCAGTGTTGCCACTGTGATGACTTTGGGCAGCAATGTCCAAGTGGAGTGCATCTACTAGGCATTGTTGAGTTTGGTACAGTCACGTTTTACATATGCAGATTGAAGGCAGTTGTTTTACTTCTGAAATCAAAGTGTACCAGTGGATTTTAACACACAGTAGTAGAACTTGGGTTTGCAACTAGAATTTCTAACGTGGTGAATTCTTGGTCTCAGCCAGTCCACTCAGGAAGCATTTGCTTGCCTTGGGTACTGTGTCATTTTCAGGTGATTATGTTTTGAAGTAAGATGATATAATGTAAGAATAACAAGTGGGGCAGCACAGTGTTCCTGGTAGAACCTTTTCCAGAGCTCATTCTCATGCAATTTTATTCTGATCCGTCTAAGGCTTGAATACAGCTTCCACATCTGAAGAAACTCTGCGAGCACCTTTCTCGCATTTTTGGACAGACTATAAGGAAAAGCTTGTTGTCTGATAGGCAATTCTCTACCTCACCTCTAGCCTTTGACATATTTCTTTTTCTCTGTAGTAATCTTTGTTGTATTTATCAGAACTATTTTGCTCAGGGCTCCTGTGGAATTTTTTCCCTCATTCCCCCTAAGTTCCAGATACTATATCCTATACAATCTTCCGGTTCTCTACCTCCCTTTGAAATCAAGAATCATCGCACAGTCTCCTACTCTAACACTCCCACAACTGTTAAACTGTGGAGCTCCTTATGTCCTCTTGCAATCTTCAGGTTTTTAAAATCCAAATTTGTGTCGCTTAATCACGAATACTTAATCATCATCTCTCTACTCTTTTGAATGTTGGTGGTGCCTTGGCCTTTCCCCTTGGTTTTTCAATTTAAAAATAAAAAATAACATTTAGCCTCCAAGTAACCAATTACTTTTTTCCCCCCATGAGACTTGATAGGGAAATTCGCCAATTTCTGGCTTCTGCTGAAACCCCTGGCTTATGTAATACTGCGGTAACTTCAATGTTTGTATACTCTTTCAATGTTTATAAAGGCCCAAAATTTGCGATCGGATGCTTCCAGCGGGCGGATGCCTCCGACCTGTAAAAAATCTACGCATTTACCTGGTGGCCCAGGTGGTATGGAGACTTGCGATCCTGGGCCTCTCCGGGAACGCACGGGCAGAGGCCCACGTATCCCAAGCGCCCCTGGGATCACGTGGGCTGGCCCAACCAATAAAAGAAGGGAATCCCCATTCATACTTATGGGAGTTCCCTACGTACGGAACTCCCATAAGTATGTATGGGGATCACTTAAAAAATACACACACAATAATTTTTTTTTAAATTACGCATTTAAAATTAATTAAAATGCCATTTAATTAAATATTTTAAACGAAAATAATTTTTTGGAAAAAAATGTATATGTTTTAATGGGGCTAAAAATAAACTTACTTTATTGGACAGGGTTTTTAATGTATAAATGAGTGATAAAATTTTATTTTTCTACTTTTTAAAACTCTTGTGCTGGTAAAACCACCCGCAGAGGCCCATCTCCCGGGGATGCGGAGGATCTGTCAAGAGGATTCTTGACAGATCACAAGTTCCGGGTTTTAGCGCATGCGCTTCACATGCCTAAACCCGGAACTTGCGCAGCCCCTACGGGTGAGTACACACCTCGTACGCACCCGTAGGGGTCGCAAAATACGGCCCATAGTCTTTCAATGTTAGCTGGCTATAACAACCCTAATTGAAAAAAGGTAATAAATTTTGCTTGTTCTTGAATAGACTTCACCAATGATTGGGGGATTGGAGTTTATATGGATAGGTATAGACTGAGAGTATCAAATACTCCATGGGACACAATGGTTGCTTTGATGCTGGGACAGAGGGACAGGGCAAGGTTGGTCTGTGGAAGACCAACAGGCTGCTGTCGAATAGTAGAAACGTGAAGATGGATGAAGATTCTCAATTACCTTTGGATACTGTGGAGTAATTTTACAGAACTTTTTCTTAGGGAATTAAATTGGTGGAGTAGAGTATATGTGTTACAAATTAGGGTCTTGGTTTAGATTTTTTCTCAGATCCAGCAGTGCTGGTCACTCACCTAACCCAGAGGTATAACAGTAGCATTTAAGCTGTGGAAGCTACATCATTAAATAAATTTAAAACAGAAATAGACAGTTTCCTAGAAGTAAAGGGAATTAGGGGTTACGGGGAGCGGGCAGGAAATTGGACATGAGGCTGAGTTCGGATCGGTCAAGGCCCTGTGGGTGGCGTAGCGGGCCCAGGGGCTGAGTGGCCGGGTCCTGCTCCTACTTCTTGTGTTCTTTAGATTTGAGGTGAGGATCAGATCAGCCATGATCTTATTGAATGGCGGAGCAGGCTCAAAGGGCCGATTGGCCTACTCCTGCTCCTATTTCTTATGTTCTTATCCCGTTGTGATCTGAAGTGGATATTTATGTCTTTTGTACTTGTGCTTCTTCAGTCTCTTCAAAGGCGAACCAAGA
Source organism: Squalus acanthias (assembly GCA_030390025.1). Classification (NCBI taxonomy): domain Eukaryota; kingdom Metazoa; phylum Chordata; class Chondrichthyes; order Squaliformes; family Squalidae; genus Squalus; species Squalus acanthias. The sequence continues at coordinate 126,066,322 of CM059433.1, forward strand.
AGACACGGTGAGATAAGGCCAGATACAAGTGGCTAATCTGCTTTATTTCACAGAGAGTGAGTATACAGAGCAACAGTTATGATCAGATTCACTTCATTCAACTTGTTTTTGTGTATTAATACAAAATAACAAACACATTGGGGGGGTTTCTGGCCAAAGGATGAAAACAGGCGGGAAATGAGTGCTGTGCTAATAAGACATGCCTGTTTGAAAGTCTGGATTTAGTATGCAATTTTGGTCCTAATGGCTGATTACAATAATTTGAACTTGCCTGGAGATGCTAAACCAGACATCTGCAGGTTTAGCACTCAAGTACTGATTAGACGCAATTTTCGTAGAGCTGTATATATGGGCTCCTCGCACCCACTTCTACTGAACGTGTGGAGTGCTCTGGCTGGCACACAGTGGCACATTATAAGAAATAAGAGCAGGAGTAGGCCATACGGCCCCTCTAGCCTGCTCCGCCATTCAATATGATCATGGCTGATCATCGACCTCAACTCCACTTTCCCGCCTGATCTCCATATCCCTTGATTCCCCTAGAGTCCAAAAATCTATCTATCTCAGCCTTGAATATACTCAAAGACTCAGCATTCACAGCCCTCTGGGGCAGAGAATTCCAAAGATTCACAACCCTCTGAGTGAAGAAATTCCTCCTCATCTCAGTCTTAAATGGTACCCCTTATCCCCCCTATGCCACCCTAGTTCTAGACATTCCAGCCAGGGGAAACAACCTCTCAGCATCTACCCTGTCAATCCCCTTCAGAATCTTGTATGTTTCAATGAGATCACCTCTCATTCTTCTAAACTTCAGAGAGTATAGGCTCATTCTACACAATCTCTCATCATAGGACAGCCCTCTCATCCCAGGAATCAATCTAGTGAACCTTCGTTGCACCGCCTCCAAGGCAAGTATATCCTTCCTTAGATAAGGAGACCAAAACTGTGCACAGTATTCCAGGTGTGGTCTCACCAAGGCCCTGTACAATTGTAGCAAGACTTCATTACTCTTATACTCCAACCCCCTTACAATAAAGGCCAACATGCCATTTGCCTTCCTTATTGCTTGCTAGTTTTCTGTGTTTCTTGCACGAGGACACCCAAATCTCTCTGAACACCAACATTTGATAGTTTCTCACAATTTAAAAAATATTCTGTTTTTCTATTCTTCCTACCAAAGTGAATAACCTCACATTTCCCTACATTATTCTCCATCTGCCACCTTACTGCCCACTCACTTAGTCTATCTATATCCCTTTGCAGACTCTTTGTGTTCTCCTCACAGCTTACTGTCCCACCTAGCTTTGTATCATCAGCAAACTTGGATACATTACACTCAGTCCTTTCATCTAGGTCATTAATATAGATTGTAAATAGCTGAGGCCCCAACACTGATCCTTGCGGCACCCCACTAGTTACAGCCTGCCAACCTGAAAAAGATCCGTTTATCCCTACTCTGTTTTCTGTCCATTAACCAATCACCTATCCATGCTACTATTTAACCCCCAACCCCATGAGCCCTAATCTTGTGTTAGAACCTTTTATGTGGCACCTTATCGAATGCCTTTTGGAAATCCAAATATACTACATCCACTGGTTCCCCTTTATCTACCCTGCTAGTTACATCCTCAAAAAACTCTAATAAATTTGTCAAACACGATTTCCCTTTCATAAAACCATGTTGACTCTGCCTAATCATGTTATGATTTTCTAAGTGACTTGATACCACTTACTTAACAATGGATTCCAGAATTTTCCCGACAACTAACTGGCTTGTAGTTCCCTGTGTTTTCTCTCCCTCCTTTCTTAAATAGCGGTGTTACATTTGCGACCTTCCAATCCGCTTTGACCATTCTAGAATCTAGCGAATTTTGGAAGATCGAAACCAATGCACCACTATCTCTTCAGCCACCTCTTTTAGAACCCTAGGATGTAGGCCGTCAGGTCCAGGGAATTTGTCAGCTTTTAGTCCCATTAGTTTCTCTCGTACTTTTTCTCTACTTATATTAATTACGTTAAGTTCCTCACCCTCATTAGACCCTTGGTTCCCCACCATTTTTGGATGGCTCAGGGAGAGGGCACACAGGTTGTCGGACGAGGCACTGGAGGTCCTGGTGGAGGAGGTCCAGAGGGGGAGGTTTGTCCTGTAGCCGCAGGAGGAGAGGACGTCACCTCGCCCTCCTGTCCCTCTCTCCTGCAGCAGCTAGTGCTGCTCTGCCTGGACTCATGTTCTCTTCCAATTCCTCGTCCAGACCAAGGGGGATCCCTAGCAAGGTGCCGATGACCAAACACTCCCTTTCTCCTGGTGACTCCTGTAGGGTGTCCAATAAGGCCCAACAGCACTTACTCTTTTTCGGTGAAGTCCTCAAAGAATTTCCGGAATAAATGTTGCTAGAGTGTTGGTGAAATCTTGACATAGTGTCCCAGAAAGTCTCCCGATGTGTTTCAGAGGTCCTCTTCACAACTACAGCAGCAACGAACATGAAATGGAGAGTATTCCTTTAAGTAGCGCTTGAAATCACCATCAACGCCATGTTTACTCCCAAACAGCTGGTCGCTGTTAGAAGAGTACGTTAGTTGAAGTGCTAGCTACCAGAATGCCATGGAGCCTCTTTAACAACAACTTATATTTATATAGCACCTTTAACGTAGTAAAACGTCCCAAGGTGCTGCACAGGAGTATTTTAAGACAAAAAAATTGACACCGAGCCACATAAGGAGAAATTAGGGCAGGTAGGTTATAAGGTGCGTCTTAAAGAAGGAAAGAGAGGTAGCGAGGCGGAGAGGTTTAGGCAGGGAATTCCAGAGCTTAGGGCCTAGGCAACAGAAGGCACGGCCAAAAATGGTTGAGCGATTATAATCAGGGATGCTCAAGAGGGCAGAATTAGAGGAGCGCAGATATCTCGTGGGGGTTGTGAGGCTGAAGGAGATCACAGAGATAGGCAGGGGCAAGACCATGGAGGGATTTGAAAACAAGGATGAGAATTTTGAAATTGAGGCGCTGCTTAACCGGGAGCCAATAAAGGTCAGCGAGCACAGGGGTGATGGGCGCTAGCAGGCATTTTAAGGAGCGATCAGTCCCTTAACGAGCCTCCAGGCGGCCGTTCCTAGTGCAGACTTCAACTCCTTTACCAAGATGCCGTCTTACGCTAAACGTGGGCTAACCTGGCATTGCAGCTTAAGACCCCATTTTGGCATGGGCAGCCTGGTTCTGTATCCTGGCATCTACATGAGCAGGCATCTGAGGGGGCTGGCTGGAGAAGTCATATGAAATGACATCAGAACAGATAACAGCATCATGAAGGCAGACTCTAGCCATGCCACTTGTGCTGGGTTCTGGATCTGAGTGCCCACTGATCAGAAGACCTGATGGTATCATTTAGATCCTGAAAATCCTGAGTGATGTCGCCTCGAAGCTCTTGGAAGCCACTTTCCATCGCTCCAAACAGTTCCCCAAGGCCTGAAGACCAATGGTCAAAGCGGTTACTTTGAATGAACTGGCTGGTCTGAGACCTCTCTTGCCAGGATGCACAGATGCAGATGTTTGTGGTGCCATATTGCATTGTGTTGAATCATTGGGTATTGGCATTGAGGATAGCATTGGACTTTGCTATGAGCTGTGCCATCTGTCTCAGGACCTCCAATATATTCTTCAATGTCTCCATATGAGTGTGATGCTCATCCAGTATCTTTCTTGTTAGAGCAGCTAACTAGGGGGATCAAGGGGTATGGCGAGAAAGCAGGAATGGGGTACTGAGGTAGCATGTTCAGCCATGAACGCATTGAATGGCGGTGCAGGCTCGAAGGACCGAATGGTCTACTCCTGCACCTATTTTCTATGTTTCTAGGAGCCCAAAGAACTTAATCTGCAGGCTCAGGAGCCAGAGATTTTTGATGGTATGCAGTCTGTCTTCCTTTCAGTTGGTAAGCTTTCCCAATTTAGCTTTGGCATTTAAATTACTACCTTCCTATTCATTGCAGTAGTCCATTATTGCCAGCACATTTTTTGTACTGCACAGTCAGAAGTTTAAAGACAGAAAGTTACATAAAAGGCATCTCCAGGCCAGTCTGCCACTGAAAGAGAAAAATTCTAATCTCAGGTGGGATCCTTCATCAGAACCAGAATGTTTAACCTACCTTTCTCTGTCAGAGGCTAGCTGACCAGCCAACTGTTTCCAGCATTTTCTGTTTTAATTTCCAACCTTTGTGGGGGGTTGGGAGAGTTCTTGGTATTTTATACTATGATGTGTTTTATTTTCCTAAAAATGAAATAAATAGCCTTATTAAATGGCAAGGAATACTTTTTAGTAAAATACATTGTGCTTTCACTAGATATATTCACGTAGGCTGTATATTATTAACATGATACAACATGACAGTTGCATTAACATTTAATTAATCTTTGGCCACTTCTTAAATATTATGTAAGAACAATCAAAATCAAAATCAAAGCCTGGTAAAAGCTTACTGAAGTGTTCTTGCAAGTTCTTTCAGGTCTTCCATTAAAATAAAGTGCTCACAGTAAAACTTTTAATCCATCTCCTGTCATCCACCAGAGCAGGTCCCTCACCACGCATCTAAAGAGACAGGTCCTCAAACATCTGTTCTGAACCCTGCAAACTACTTGGGCCATGACAATAATTACAACTTTAGTTCTAATGATATGTAATAAATTGATGCAGTAATTATAGGGTGAATCTGATATACTGTGTTGCAATAGCCCAGCACTACAGCTTTAGTGAAATAACAACAGAAAATGTGGAAACACTCAGCAGGCCAGGCAGCATCCGTGGAGGGAGAAACAGAGTTAACGTTTCAGGTCTGTGATGTAGCTTCCAGTTATTGTGCTTCTCTGACACTTGGCCCAGGCTGTCCAAATCAAATCTACAGTTAAAATAAAGAGCTTGTGTGCATACATCCAGAAACCTCAATACAAGCACCTTATTATATCGCGTTGTCTAAGTTCCCCGTGTGCATTAATGGGTCTAGGACTGAGTCACACAAGGTCAGAAGATACCTGGTGCAGACCCTGGTTTGTGCTGAGTTCCCTGATGTCGGTTGAGTCAGCAGCAGCTTCGCAACAATTGACCTTGGCTCCACTAAACAAAGGGAGGGACAAAATCAGCCGAGGCTTCCCACTCCTGATTTCTGTCTACTCACCGCTGCCAGAGAGTGCACGTGCATTTGTGTGGTTGTTGGGGTGAGAGAACAGGGTTGGGCTTGGTTGAAAAGTCTGTCGTGCTGGCGAATGAGGACTGCCAGCTCCTATGAATCTAGCCCTGAGTCAACGCCTTCAGGAGAGGAGAACATTTTTTTTAATTGTCAGTTTAGGGCAGTGTTGTAATCCAAAGCAGCATGTGGTCACACCAGACTCATATTTATTGCATTGAATGAAGTGGAAAAGATCACATTTAACTTTTTAAAGTTGTGATATAAGGCAGCATAGTGAGGAACAATGTGGCCTCATCAATTTTTGATCATATTGGTTCAAAAGATTACAATCCTGCCCTGAGCAGGCCAATTGCATAAAACCCCAACTTCTGTGTTAATTTAAGTTCCATTAGATTCTGTGTTTTACAATATATAGGGCTGGATTTTCCTCAAAATTATCACCCGTTTTGTGGTGATAAAAAAAGTAAAATGGGTTCTTAGAGGCTACCTCCTCAAACTACCACTAAAAAACTGCAGCTGAATTATTCTCCCAAAAAAGAGCCAGTCCCCCTTAAGGAGCTGGTCCACCACATATAAATAGGGTCAAGGGGGTGTGGCCAATCTATCTGAGCCATTCCCCCAACCCCCGCCCCAACCTCACCCCAATTAATTACCACCACGATATAAGTGGTAGCAAGTGCTTCAGAAGGCATCGCTGAGGCAGATAACACATTAAGGCCATTTTATGTGGTGCTGCTAAAGGTTGGGATTAATTTGTCTGTATATCTATCTCTTTAGTACTTTGGAGGTTCAGGCAGGACTTTTGCTGCTAGTTTCACTCGGCTCTGCTCAAAGTACTGCTTTACATTACGGAAGTGGCTAGATTGGAGGCTTTTAGAGTAGGCATCATAGGAGACGTCTCTTCCCTATGCATTCATACCCATACACCAGGGTCTCCAGACCAAGAATGTTTTTTTTTTATTTGTTCATGGGATGTGGGCATCGCTGGCAAGGCCAGCATTTATTGCCCATCCCTAGTTGCCCTTGAGAAGGTGGTGGTGAGCCTTCTTGAACCGCTGCAGTCCGTGTGGTGAAGGTACTCCCACAGTGCTGTTAGGGAGGGAGTTCCAGGATTTTGACCCAGCGACGATGAAGGATCGGCGATATACCTCCAAGTCAGGATGGTGTGTGACTTGGAGGGGAACGTGGAGGTGGTGGTGTTCCCCTGCGCCTGCTGCCCTTGTCCTTCTAGGTGGTAGAAGTCGCGGGTTTGGGAGGTGCTGCCGAAGAAGCCTTGGCAAGTTGCTGCAGTGCATCTTGTAGATAGTACGCACTGCAGCCACGGTACGCCGGTGGTGAAGGGAGTGAATGTTTAAGGTGGTGGATGGGGTGCCAATCAAGTGGGCTGCTTTGTCCTGGATGGTGTCGAGCTTCTTGAGTGTTGTTGGAGCTGCACTCATCCAGGCAAGTGGAGAGTATTCCATCACACTCCTGACATGTGCCTTGTAGATGGTGGAAAGGCTTTGGGGAGTCAGGAGGTGAGACACCAGCCGCAGAATACCCAACCTCTGACCTGCTCTTGTTGCCACAGTATTTATGTGGCTGGTCCAGTTAAGTTTCTAGTCAATGGTGACCCCCAGGATATTGATGGAGGGGAATTCGGCGATGGTAATGCCATTGAATGTCATGGGGCGGTGGTTAGACACTCGCTTGTTGGAGATAGTCATTGCCTGGCACTTGTGTGGCGCGAATGTTACCTGCCACTTATCAGCCCAAGCCTGAATGTCGTCCAGGTCTTGCTACATGTGGGCATGGACTGCTTCATTATCTGAGGAGTTGCGAATGGCACTAAGCACTGTGCAGTCATCAGCGAACATCCCCACTTCTGACCTTATGATGAAGGGAAGGTCATTGATGAAGCAGCTGAAGATGGTTGGGCCTAGGAGACTGCCCTGAGGAACTCCTGCAGCGATGTCCTGGGGCTGTGATGATTGACCTCCAATCACCACAACCATCTTCCTTTGTGCTAGGTATGACTCCAGCCAGTGGAGAGTTTCCCCCCCCCGATTCCCATTGACTTCTGTTTTACTAGGGTTCCTTGATGCCACACTCGGTCAAATGCTGTCTTGATGTCAAGGGCAGTCACTCTCACCTCACCTCTGGAATTCAGCTCTTTTGTCCATGTTTAGACCAAGGCTGTAATGAGGTTTGGAGCCAAGTGGTCCTGGCAGAACCCAAACTGGGCATCAGTGAGCAGGTTATGTCATACATAAACTCTTCTGACCGTTAATGATTCAGAAGGCTGGGCTACCCCTATATGCTGTTGGGAAAATATTGCAACTGCTGGCTAAAGACCAGGAGCTCACTTCCACTTCCACTAAAAGAACAGCATTGTCTGTACAAGTCAAAGTCACTACTGCCTTGAATTTCATTGTGACTGGATTCTTCAAGGCAACATCGGGGGACCTTTGCCACATTAGTCAGGCAACTTCTCACCACGGCATCATGAATGCTCTATTCAGGAGTGCTGAGCAATTCAGATCCTTCACAATGGAAACAGACAAAGGGAGAGAGCTGTCCACTGCTGGTAGGGTTCCTACAAGTGCAAGGAGCAATTGGCAGAATTCATGTGCCACTTAAATCCCCATATGACTACCCCCTCAATCTTATGAATAGGAAAGGCTTTCATTCTAATAATTGCAATACCAATTGCCTAATCCTGCACTTAAATGCCAGCTACTAGGAAGGTGCTGTGACTGTTTTATCATGTGACAATCCACCCCTGCCAGCCCTGGTGACTTTTAGCCATGTCATATGGTTGTTTGGTGATTAGGGTGATCCTTTGCAGTCATGGCTGATGACTTTGGTAAGGCTTCCATGGACAGAGGGAGTAACAAATGCTATGCAACTGCATGAAGTATCATGGAGCAAACCGCAGGAATTCTTAAGTTCTGTCTTAAGTCCCTTGATAAATCTGGTGGCACCCTGCAATACAGCCAAGTGGGAGTCTCAAGAATCATCGTAGCTCCCTGCATTCCATATCATATCGCAATGAAGAAAGGCTTGCTACTTCTGGAAGCTCAACTTGATGATGATGAAACCCTTCCCACTACATGAGGAGGGTGCACAGGAAGGAGAGGACATGGAACAGGACCGCCAGCAGGCAGAGGAAGGAGTGTGCAACTGATAGCCTGGTGCTTTCAATAAATAAAGCTTGAACTCCTCAAAAACAGTCAACTCGCAACTGCTTGTTCTCTCCCCACACCTTCATAAAGTCAATCACTGTCAAAGACTTCTGCCAAGTTCATTCGTAAGACAGAAGTCTGCATTTCGCTGCCATCGTGCAAATTGAAAACATGTGCAGAAATGAACTCATAATTCTAAATGCACAAACTGTGTTTACCTTACAGATTAATGGCCTGGATTTTGCGGTAATATTAACAGTGAGGCTATCAGCGCTCAATGCTATTATGGGTAAATCGGATAGCAACTTCTGGATCCGCACATGGGCAGTTAAATGCAGAAATCCCAAAGTTGCTGTCAGAGATACCCCACTCCTCCACAGGGTGCGCTGTTGCAGTCCTCGCCAATAGACTCGGCACTGAAATGACTGCAATGGCGTGAACTTGCTGTACCTATCTACTTGTTCCTCATTAAAAATGGCTCAAAAAGTTTGGGCTGGTGCATTCAGGAGTAAATGAGTTTTTAACAGCGTGCTAAGTGATAATTACTGCTGAACAAACTCTCTGGCCCTGAAAAATTAATGTAAAAGTGTGTGGTCTCATTCCCTCAGAAGAAAATGAGTATCGGAGATTACTTTTTCTGTCTCTTATCTCTCTCCCTTAATCCCATCTGTATTTCCCAATCATTATTTTGTTTTCTGTACATCATTTAAATCTAATTTATACTTCCTGCTTTTAACATCCTGGTTTGGACTCTGCTTGCCTCTGTGAGGAATCTTCAATCTGATTGGTAAGCGTCTCGCTCACAGACACCACAGATCCCTTTATAGAGGGCACCATAGGAAATCTACACTGAGAAGCCCACGGAAAGTCTGGGCAGTGGTCAGTGAGGTGAATGGCAAGCATCGTTCCTTCGCCGCTGACAGCAAAATCGGGGCCAATATGTTGAACCATCTTTCCTCTGAGGTGGATATAAAAGATCCCATGACACTATTTTGAAGAAGAGCAGGGGAGTTGTTCTGGCCAATATTTATCCCTCAACATCACTAAAATGGATTAATTGGTCATTTATCTCATTGCTGTTTGTGGGAGCTCGCTGTGTGAAAATTGGCTACCGCATTTCCCTACATTACAACAGTGACTACACTTCACAAAGTACTTCATTGGTTGTAAAGCACTTTGGGATGTCGTGAGGTCGTGGAAGGCGCTGCATAAATGCAAGTTCTTTCTTCTTGTCTCCGCAATGCATTGCAGTTGCAGGTATCGTCTCAACCATATGCGAGGAAACCGTCTCCACTGCCTGCACATGAGATTGATGCTTTCTAATCTTCGCACTTTTGAAGGCGGCGCCCCGAGGTCTGGGTCCCCAGGCTCCTCAGCTGAGGGCAGTTGTTGCTCCATCCTCCATGGAGGAACAGCAGTCTCCTCCTTTCCACTCCCAGTTCTTCGTGCTCACGAGTGCTTAGATCCTCACCTGGCGAAAACCCTTCCACTCCAAGTTTATTGTGCTCCCTAGTACAAAGCTTCTCACCTAGTGAAATCCCTTCGGACTCACTAGATACTTTCTCCCAAGTGGGTGTGTCTGTGCTGGTGCTTGCACAAATAAAATGTAGTAGCAGTTGAGGCTGTGGATCTGGCAACAGATTATCTAACGGGAGCCTGGGTTTCTCCTATGATGGTGGAGTACAGAAGAGCTTATTTTGCTGTACACACAATGTCATTGCCCCTTGAAGAAATAGCTGAATGCATTGCAATACATTGAGAAAGCAAATTAGGATGAGACTACCTATAGTGAGCATGTCTGAGCTTTTACCAACCTTCTGTTGCCACCTTTCCTGCAACCTCTCCCACAGGCTTGCCTGCCTGCCTCCCCATGATTTGCATCACCTCCTCGTCATGTGTGCTCAGGACTTTCAGCTCTACTGTTTCTCCCCTAGCTGTATTTCTGTAAGGAAATGTTTTATTTAGAGGGAGAGAAGGGCATGTGAGTGGCATAGACAATTTCTCCAATATGAGTGCAAACATCCCATGACGATGAGATGTGGTATTGCATTGTCTCTTAAAATGAAGTGTCCTTGAAGACTAGCAGTAGCCCATGTGAGTTGGTAGAGTGGTTTTAAGTAAAGAAGTTTTGCAGAGGTTTCCCTTAGCAGAAATGAGTTCCTCTGATACCTAGATGCTGAGAGATAAATAGATGGCTAGATAGGCTAAAAAGGCTCAAAAAAACATTAAGTCACCATGGATAGACACTGTTTATCCCGGAGCGCTAAAGGAGACTGGGGAAGATTTGTGAGGCACTGAAATCATTACAAGGAAATCACTAGATGGTTTGGGAGGTACCAATGGATTGGAAAGAGGCTAATATATTCAGGGCAATTAATTGGACTTGGCAAACTATAGACCCATTAGTCTTAGTTCAATGCCATGAATAATTATCAAATGCCACTTCGGTAGGAAAACAGAAAGGCAGAGTATTATTTAAATGGTGATAGATTGGGAAATGTTGATGTACAAAGGGACCTGGGTGTCCTTGTACACCAGTCACTGAAAGCAAACATGCAGGTGCAGCAAGCAGTTAGGAAGGCAAATGGTATGTTGGCCTTCATTGCAAGAGGATTTGAGTACAGGAGCAAAGATGTCTTACTACAGTTATACAGGGCCTTGGTGAGACCACACCTGGAGTACTGTGTGCAGTTTTGGACTCCTTACCTAAGAAAGGATATACTTGCCATAGAGGGAGTGCAGCGAAGGCTCACCAGACTGATTCCTGGGATGGCAGGACTGTCGTATGAGGAGAGATTGGGTCGACTAGGCCTGTATTCACTAGAGTTTAGAAGAATGAGAGGGGATCTCATGGAAACGTATAAAATTCTGACAGGGCTAGACAGACTGGATGCAGGGAGGATGTTTCCCCTGGCTGGGGGGTCTAGAATGAGGGGTCACAGGCTCCGGATACGGGGTAGGACATTTAGGACTGAGATGAGGAGAAATTTCTTCACTCAGAGGGTGGTGAACCTGTGGAATTCTCTACCACAGACAGCTGTGGAGGCCAAGTCACTGAATATATTTAAGAAGGAGATAGATAGATTTATAGACACAAAAGGCATCAAGGGCTATGGGGAGAGAGCAGTAATATAGTATTGAGATAGAGGATCAGCCATGATCATATTGAATGGCAGAGCAGGCTCGAAGGGCCGAATGGCCTACTCCTGCTCCTATGTTTCTATGTAAACTTGAAGATTATCTGTACAATGATAACTTAGTAAACAGCAGTCATCATGGATTCAGAAGGGAAAGAGATCCTGTCTCACCAACCTTCTTGATTCCTTGAAGGAAGTGGCATTCCAAGTAGACAATTGCTAGCCATATGACATGTTGTACCTAGACTTGCAAAAGGCATTTGATAAAGTTCCACACAAACAGCATTAGTTAAGATCAAAACAGTGGGTATTCTGGGGAAATCTTGGGTTGGATGAGAAATTAGCTGAAGAGTAAAAAAAAAATGGATATTTGGGTTTTTTTCATTCCTGGGATGTGGGCATCGCTGCCAAGGCCAGCATTTATTGCCCATCACTAATTGCCCTTGAGAAGGTGGTGGTGAGCTGCCGCCTTCAACCGCAGACGGCATTTAAGAGTCAACGACATTGCTGTGGGTCTGGAGTCACATATAGGCCAGACCAGGTAAGGACAGCAGATTTCCTTCCCTAAAGGACATTAGTGAACCAGATGGGTTTTTACGACAATGGTCACCATTACTGATACTAGCTTTTTATTCCAGATTTATTTAATTAACTGAATTTAAATTCCCCAGTTGCCGTGGTGGGATTACTAGTCCAGTAACATAACCACTACGCTACCGTACCTTGTTCGAGAAGTTATGTCGGGTCGGGGTGGAGGGAGGGAAACTGAGTGGGGTGCCCCAGGGATCAGGGTTGGCTACTACTGTTTCTAATTTACATCAATGGTTTGGACTCAGAAACCTAATGCAATTGGTCAAATTTATAGATGATACCAAACTGGTCGGGGCATTCAAATCAGATGAGGTGGCTGAAAGATTGCAGAATGGCTGGATAAAATATGTAAGGTGGACATAACAATGGCAGAGATTTAATACAAACAAATGTATAGTACTACACATAGGAAGGAAACATGGGCAATGAATGTACTCCATGAATGCTGTTGAAATAGCTAAGAATGAATTGCAAATAGACCTAAGACTCTTAGTGGATTCAGTGCTCAAAATGTCTCACCAGTACAGAGCAGGAATTAACAAAGCCAACAGAAAGTTGAACTACATAACCAAAACAGTAGTCATGATCAAACTGCAATGCTCTGGTTAGACTACACCTTGAGTATTATTACTAGTTCTGATCAAGACACAAAGGAGATATTCAAGCCTTGGAGGAAGCGCAAGGAAGAGCCAGTCTTCGAGGTTTCAACAATTTATATAGCACCTTTAACATAGTAAAACATCCCACGGCGCTTCACAGCAGCGTTCTGAAACAAAATTTGACACTGAGCCACATAAGGAGAAATTAGGTCAGATGACCAAAAGCTTTTTCAAAGAGGTAGATTTTAAGGAGCATCTTAAAGGAGGAAAGAAGAGGTGGAGAGATTTAGAGAGCTAATTGCAGAGCTTGGAGCCCAAGCAGCTGAAGGCACGGCCACCAATGGTTGAGCGATTAAAATCAGGGATGTTCAAGAGGTCAAAATTAGAGGAGCGCAAATATCTCGGCGGGGGGGTGGGGGGGTTGGGGACACGGTTGTGGGGCTAGAGGTGATTATAGAGATAGGGAGGGGTGAGGCCATGGAGGGATTTCAAAACAAGGACGAGAATTTTAAACTCGAGGCGTTGCTTAACCGGGAGCCAGTGTAGATCAACGAGCACATGGGTGAACGGAACACGGCTGCCCATGTCCGAACTCGCACCGAGTTTTGGATGACCTCAAGTTTACGTCTCAGTTATAGGAAAAGACTGGAGAAACTTGGGCTCTTCAACCTTAAAAGGAGAGGTGATCTTACTGAGGTATACAAGATTGTAAACAGTATGGAAAAGGTAAATCATAAAAGTTACTTTAAATTAAATTGCAAGAGCCGGACTGGAGACACAGGTTCAAAGTATTAAAAGGCAAAGTATTAAAAAAGCTGAATAAACTCCACATCTCCAACTGTTGGAATCATTATTCCGTGAGATAGGGTGTGTGTCCATGCTATGATCAGGAGGATAGTAGGAACGCACTCACTCATTTTATGGTCAGTTGTGCTGCTCACCACATCACTGATAAGAAGCTTATCGTACCCGCTATCCACCTAGCGAGAGTTGTCTAATGGCCAGCTAGTGACTTTTCTCCTTGGGGCAGGGAAGGTAAGTGACGTCTTTTTGGGGTCCAAGTTCTGATGGAAGTTTGAAACTAAGTAAACCTTCTGTGATAATTTGATACTTGTACGTGATGGGTGGACAGAACCCTGGAACATCATTAATGATTGACTATCCAGCCTGCTTCCCTATGGAATCTGGAGGGGTAATCCAATCAGTGGGGGCTGACCCCAGACAACCCTGCAGGCCAGTTCCTTAATAAGTAGGGTAGTCCTAGCTGGGCAAGCAGTATGAAGTTAACCAGTGCTTTCTTCTGGTAAGCTGTGCAGTTTTAGCTAGTTAAATGCAATAGCCTTAGCTTTGCCTACCTGTGCTTAAGCTCTCTGGACTTAGTTAAGTGGGGTGTTTCCCTGTGTGGAGTGTATGCATATTCCATATCTGGCAAACAAAGATTCTACATGTGTCGATTTCTCAGTAACTTGGTTTGGAGACTCCTAAACATGGTGATGGGTTTCTCTGCGTGTTGGATACTCAGCCAGCCGACTAAAGCAAGTGACAGTTTAACAACGACAGGAGCAAGAACCACAATTCACAAATCAAGGCATTCACTACAGAAAAGTCCCATGTCATGAATTCTAATGGCTAATTCCCTCTGTTTGGGAGTTGATTAAAGGTGGCATGGATTTTGAAAATCACAGTAGTTGAGCCTCTCCTGCAGATTTCACAGTTGAGCCTCTCCTGCAGATTTCACAGAAGCTAACATAAAAGGTTAATCCAAAAGTCTTCTATAGGCATATAAATAATAAAGGGGTAGTAAGAAGAGGGGTGAGATGGATTAGGGAACAAAAAGGAGACCTATGCATGGAGGCAGAGAGCATGGCTGAGGCACTAAATGAGTAGTTTGCATCTGCCTTCACCAAGGAAGAAGATGCTGCCAAAGTCATAGTGAAAGAGGAGGTAGTTGAGATACAGGATGAGATAAGAATTGATAAAGAGGAGGTACTAGAAAGGCTGGCTGTACTTAAAGTTGATAAGTCACCAGGACCGGATGGGATGCATCCTCGAATGCTGAGAGAGGTTAAGGAGGAAATCATGGAGGTACTCGCCATAATCTTCCAATCCTCCTTGGATACGGGGGTGGTGCTAGAGGACTGGAGAATTGCAAGTCTTACACCCTTGTTCAAAAAAGGGTGTAAGGATAAACCCAGCAACTACAAGCCAGTCAGTTTAACCTCGGTAGTGGGGAAGTTTTTGGAAACAATAATCAAAGACAAAGTTAACAGTCACTCGGACAAGTGTGTATTAATTAAGGAAAGCCAGCACAGATTGGTTAAGGGCAAATCGTGTTTAACTAACTGCATCGAGTTTTTTGATGAGATAACAGAGAGGGTTGATGAGGGCAATGCAATTGACGTGTATATGGACTCCCAAAAGACATTTGATAAAGTGCCACATAATAGACTTACCAGCGAAATTGAAGCCCATGGAATGAAAGGGACAGTGGCAGCATGGATACGAAACTGGCTAAGTGACAGAAAACAAAGAGTAGTGGTGAACGGTTGTTTTTTGGACTGAAGGAAAGTATACAGTGGTGTTCCCCAGGGGTCGGTACTAGGACCAATACTTTTCTTGAGATATATTAATGACTTGGACTTGGGAGTACAGGGCACAATTTCAAATTTTGCAAATGACACAAAATTTGCAAGTACTGTATAGTGAACAGTGAGAAGGATAGTGATAGACTTCAAGAGGACATAGACAGGCTGGTGGAATAGGTGGACACGTGGCAGATGAAATTTAACACAGAATAGTGCGAAGTGGTACATTTTGGTAGGAAGAAAAACGAGGTGAGACAATGTAAACTAAAGGGTACAATCCTAAAGGGGGTGCATGAACAGAAAGACCTGGGGGTATATGTGCACAAATCATTGAAGGTGGCAGGGCAGGTTGAGAAAGCAGTTAAAAAAGCATACATAAGAAATAGGAGCAGGATCAGGCCATTCGGCCCCTCGAGCCTGCTCCGCCATTTAATGAGATCATGGCTGATCCGATTTTGGCCTCAACTCCACTTTCCTGCCCACTCCCCATAACCCTTGACTCCCCTGTTGCTCAAAAATCTGTCTATCTCAGCCTTGAATCTATTCGATGACTCAGCTTCCACAGCTCTCTGGGGTAAAGAATTCCAAATATTCATGACCATCTGAGAGAAGAAATTCCTCCTCATCTCCGTCTTAAATGGGCGACCCCTTATTCTGAGACTATGCCCCCTCATTCTAGATTCCCTGACGAGGGGAAATATCCTCTCAGCATCTACCCTGTCCAACCCCCTCAGAATCTTATATGTTTCAATAAGATCACCTCTCATTCTTCTAAACTTCAATGAGTATAGGCCCAACCTGCTCAACCTTTCCTCATAAGACAACCCCTTCATCCCAGGAATCAACCTAGTGAACCTTCTCTGAACTGCCTCCAATGCAAGTATATTCCACCCTTAAATAAGGGGACCAAAACTGTACACAGTACTCTAGGTGTGGTCTCACCAGCACTCTATACAGTTGTAGCAAGACTTCCCTACTTTTATACTCTATCCCCCTTGAAATAAAGGCCAACATTCCATTTGCCTTCCTAATTACTTGCTGCACCTGCATGTTAACTTTTTGTGTTTCATGTACGAGGACCCCCAAATCCCTCTGTACTGCCGTATTCTGTAGTCTTTCTCCATTTAAATAATATTTTTCTTTTCTAGTCTTCCTACCAAAGTGGATAACATCACATTTTCCCACATTATACTCCATCTGCCAAATTCTTGCCCACTCACTTAAGCTATCTATATCCCTTTGCAGATTCTTTGGGTGCGATCTTGCCAACCCTAGGGAGGCGGGTATGGAGGCGAGACTGCCGGGAAAATGGCAGAATCTGGGGGCGGGTGCCCAACCCACCTACGTGCCATCTTGCCAGGAGGCGGGTAGCCGACCCGCACCGGGTCCCGTCTCCTTGGAGGCGGGAAGGGGATTAGTGCCACTTATCTGCCTGTTAACAGGTAGTTAACAGGCAGATAAGAGGATTATCCCCATTTTACCCACACAAGTGCGGGCTTCCCGAAGGCTCCGAACCCCGCCAGGGCCACCGAGGCGAGCAGTGGGTCTGCGGGGGTCGGAGGGGTGCAAAAGTGCTCTGTGAAGGTAAGTGATGGGTGCAAGTGTGGAGAGGTGAGTATGTGAGGTAAGTGGAAAGTGTTAGTAAAAGTTTACTTACCTTTGTTTCTTCCTGCAGGCTTCAAGAGTTGGGTATGCGGAGAGTCTCGCACCTCAGCAGCAGAGATGACAGACGGCCGCTGCATTCTCCAATGCAGCAACCATCTAATTTCTGCTAAATAAAGAGGTTTGATGAGTCTTGAATTCAAGAACTCATCAAACTACAGAGAATGTCAGTGTTTGACAGCTTCACAGAGCTGTCAAACGATGACAATTCATCTGTCAAAAATTTTTGACAGATGAAACGTCATACACTGACGTTCTCTATAACCGGCTTTCCCTTAATTGGCCTGCTAAGCCCGCTGGGCGAGCTTAACAAGGTCAATCAAGGGAAAATAGCGTGGGTTGGCCAGAAGTTGATGGAGGCGGGACTGAAACCTGACAAGTGGGAGTCCTGCCTCCAAAAGCTCCCCATTGGCAAAATCCAGCCTTTTATGTCCTCCTCACAACTTGCTTTCCCACCTAACTTTGTATCGTCCGCAAATTTGGCTACAATAGACTCACTTCCTTCATCCAAGTCATTAATATAGATTGAAAATAGTTGAAGCCCCAGCACTGATCCCTGTGGCACCCCACTAGTTACAGATTGCCACCTGAAAATGACCCATTTATCCCGACTGTTTTCTGTTAATTAGCCAATCCTCTATCCAATCAAATATATTACCCCCAACACCATGAGCTCTTATTTATGCAGTAACCTTTTATGTGGCACCTTGTCGAATGCCTTTTGGAAGTCCAATGCACTACATCTACTGGTTTCCCTTTATCCACCTGCTCATTACCACCTCAAAGAACTCAAATAGATTTGTCAAACACGATTTCCCTTTCATAAATCCATGTTACATAGAAGATAGGAGCAGGAGTAGGCCATCTGGCCCTTCGAGCCTGCTCCGCCATTTAATGAGATCATGGCTGATCCTCCAATTCAGTATCCCGTCCCCGCCTTCTCTCCGTAACCCTTAACCCCTTTTGCCTGTAGAAATATATCTAATTCCCTCTTAAATATATTTAATGAGCTGGCGTACACTGCCCTCTGTGGCAATGAGTTCCACAGGTTCACCACCCTCTGAGTGAAGAAATTCCCCCTCATTTCTGTCCTAAATGGTTTAGCCCTTATCCTTAAATTATGTCCTCTAGTTCTGTTCTCACCCGCCAAGGGAAACATTCCTTCTGCATCTAGTCTGTCTAGACCTGTCAGAATTTTATACACTTCTATGAGGTCCCCTCTCAATCTTCTAAACTCCAGTATGTACATCCCTAAACTACATAGTCTCTCCTCATAGGTCAATCCCGCCATTCCTGGTATCAGCCTGGTGAATCGCCGCTGCACCCCCTCCATGGCAAGAACATCTTTCCTCAGATGAGGCGACCAAAACTGTACACAGTACTCGAGGTGTGGTCTCACCAGTGCCCTGTACAGCTGCAGCAAGGTATCCCTGTTCCTGTATTCCAACCCTTTTGCTATGAAGGCCAGCATACCGTTTGCCTTCTTGACCGCCTGTTGCACCTGCATGCTCGCCTTCAGTGACTGGTGTACAAGAACACCCAGGTCTCTCTGTACTTCCCCCTCTCCCAATTTATTGCCATTTAAATAATAATTTGCCCTCCCGTTCCTGCACCCAAGGTGGATAACTTCACACTTGTCCACATTATAGTGCATCTGCCATTTATCCGCCCAATCACCCAGTCTGTCCAAATCGCTCTGGAGCTTCCTGGTCTCCTCCTCTGAGCCCACCCCCCCTCCTAGTTTAGTGTCGTCTGCAAATTTGGAAATGCTGCATCCGACTCCCTGATCCAGGTCATTAATGTAAATTGTGAACAGCTGGGGACCCAGGACAGATCCCTGTGGTACCCCACTTGTTACTGCCTGCCATTCAGAAAGTGAGCCGTTTATTCCAACTCTCTGTTTTCTATCTGACAGCCAGTTCTCTATCCACGTCAATACTTTCCCCTTTATCCCATGAGCTTCAATTTTCCCTGCTAATCTTTTATGTGGGACCTTATCGAAGGCCTTTTGGAAGTCCAGGTACACCACATCTACTGGCTCTCCCCCATCTATTTTACCAGTTACTCCCTCAAAAAATTCCAATAGATTAGTCAAGCACGATTTACCCTTTGTAAATCCATGTTGACTCTGTCCTATCCTGTCCCCATTTGCTAAGTGCTCCGCTATTTCATCCTTAATGATGGACTCCAGCATTTTGCCCACAACTGATGTAAGGCTTACAGGTCTGTAATTACCTGCTTTTTCCCTACCCCCCTTTTTGAATAGTGGGGTAACGTTAGCTACCCTCCAATCCATGGGCACTGTTCCCGAGTCTAATGAATTCTGAAAAATCATACTTAGTGCATCCGCTATCTCTAGGGCCACCTCCTTCAGAACCCTAGGATGCATGTTATCAGGCCCTGGGGATTTTTCCGCCTTCAATCCCTTTAGCTTCCTTAACACCATATCCTTAGAGATATTGATTTGCGTCAGTTCCTCCTTTGCCAATGTCTCTATTTTTCCCGATATCCCAGGGAGGTTTTTTGTGTCTTCCTTCGTAAAGACTGACCCAAAGTATGCATTTAGTTGGTCTGCCATTTCCTTATTTCCCGTTATATATTCCCCCGTATCTGACTGTATGTTGACTCTGTTTGATTGTATTATGATTTTCTAAATGCCCTGCTATTACTTCCTTATTAATGAATTCGAGCATTTTGCCAATGACAGATGTTAGGCTAACTGGTCTATAGTTTTCCTGCTTTCTGTCTCCTTTTTTGAATAAGGGCGTTACATTTGCGGTTTTCCAATCCACAGGGACTTTTCCAGAGTCAAGGGAATTTTGGAAGATTACAACCAATGCATCTACTATCTCTGTAGCCACTTCTTTTAAGACCCTAGGATGCAGGCCATCAGGTCCAGGGGACTTATCACCCTTTAGACCCATAAGTTTGCCTAGCACGTTTTCTCTAGTGATAGTGATTGTTTTAAGTTCCTCCCTCCCTTTTGCCCCTTGATTTACTACTATTACTGGGATGTTTTTAGTGTCCTCTACTGTGAAGACACAATATTTGTTCAATGCCTCTGCCATTTCCTTGTTTCCCATTATTATTTCCCCAGTCTCGTCCTCTAAGGAACCAACGTTTATTTTAGCTAATCTCTTCCTTTTTATATATTTGTAGAAGCTCTTACTGTCAGTTTTTATATTTCTTGCTAGTTTACTCTCAGAAGCTATTTTCTCCCTTTTTATTATTTTTTTAGTCATCCTTTGCTGGTTTCTAAAATTTTTCCAATCTTCTGGCCTACCACTAATCTTTGCAACATTGTATGCCTTTTCTTTCAATTTGATACCATCCTTAACTTCCTTGGTTAGCCATGGTTGGTTCATCCTTCTCTTCGAGTCTCTTTCTCACTGAAATATATCTTTGTTGAGAGTCATGAAATATCTCTTTAAATGTCTGCTACTGCTTTTCTACCTTCTAATCTATTTTCCCAGTCCACTTTAGCCAACTCTCTCCTCATACCTTTGTAATTGCCTTTATTTAAGTTAAATACTCTAGTTTCAGACCCAAGTTTCTCACCTTCAAACTGAATGTGGAATTCTATCATATGATTACTCTTCCCTAGAGGATTCTTTACTATGAGTAAGGGATACTGGGCTTCATAAATAGAAGCATAGAGTACAAAAGCAAGAAAGTTTTGATGAACCTTTATAAAACACTGGTTTGGCCTCAACTGGAGTATTGTGTCCAATTCTGGGCACCGTATTTTAGGAAGGATGTGAAGGCCTTAGAAAGGTTGCAGAAAAGATTTACGAGAATGGTTCCAGAGGTGAGGGACTTCAGTTACGTGGATAGACTAGAGAGGCTGGGGTTGTTCTCCTTCGAGCAGAGAAGGTTGAGAGGAGATTTGATAGAGGTGTTAAAATCATGAGGGGTCTGGACAGAGTAGATAGAGAGAAATTGTTCCCATTGGCGGAAGGGTAGAGAACCAGAGGACACAGATTGAAGGTGATTGGTAGAAGATCCAAAGGCGACATGAGGAAAAACTTTATTACACAGCGAGTGGTTATGATCTGGAATTCACTGCCTAAAAGGGTGGTGGAGGCAGACTCAATTGTGGCTTTCAAAAGGGAATTGGATAAGTACCTGAAGGAAAAAAATTTGCAGGGCTACGGGGAACGGGCGGGGGCATGGGACTAGCTGAAGTGCTCTTGCAGAGAGCCGGCACGGGCTCAACGGGCCAAATGGCCACCTTCTGTGCTGTAACCATTCTATGATTCTAAGCCATTTGCCTTTGGCTTTAGATTCTTTGCCTGGACTTCTTTATGGACTACCATAGGCACAGTGAAACAAGGCCTAAAATCAACTAGCCTCTGTGATCGGAGGATGAAGGGAGCTGGATTCCTCATCCTTTTTGACATTTGACTAGAAGTGACTATTCTGGAGAAAGCATACACGAATCGTGAGTTTCTGATACAAATTTTGGATCTGCTCTTGGATTAAGGGTCGTTGGTTGCACCCCATACTGTTCACGCACGTGAGCAACCAAGTGTGTGTCTCTTGGCTTCCAGAAGTTGAATGATTCACACTTTAGTGAGATAAGGCCAATTAGATCAACAATCTGTTTTACTTTTCATATAATACATGAATGTAAAAATTGACAATTACAGTGAATTCCAACTTGTAATCCTTTTATGTCTTAGCTGGACAGGAAGCTAAGGGGGTTGCCCTCTGACTCTTCCCCAGAACTCCACATGCAGGACTTGGCCAATTGAACAGCTAATCTAACCAGCTCACAGCAGGATGCCACAAACAGCAATGTGATAAATGCCCAGATGATCTATTTTTGATGATTGAGGGATAAATGTTGGCCAGGGCACAGGGAGATCTCCCCTGCTCTTCTCCCAATAGTGCCATGGGATCTTTTACATCCACCTGAGAGGGCAGGTTTAATAAAAGACAACGGGAGGTATTCAGGCCAAAGGGTGAAAACAGGTGCTAAATGGCTGCTGTGCTAATAAGACGAGCCTGTTTGAAAGTCTGGATTTAGCACACAATTTTGGCCCTAATGCTGATTACCATAATTTGAACTTGGCTGGAGGTGCTAAACCAAAAACTGGCAGGTTTAGCACTCAAGTGCTGATTAGACCTAATTTTCATGGAGCAGTATATGTGGGCACCTCTCACCCACCTCCACTGAAGGCGTGGCGTGCGCTGGCTGGCACACAGCAGCACATTGCAGGATGGCTCAGGGACCGAGGGAGAGGGCGCACAGGTTCTCGGACACAGCACTGGAGGTCCTGGTGGAGGAGATCCAGAGGAGGAGGGATGTCCTGTACCCGCAGGGGGGAAGGATGTCTACTTGCTCTCCAGTTCCTCTCTCCTGCAGCAGCTGGTGCTGCTCTACATGGCCTCATGTCCTCGCCCCATTCCTCCTGCAGACCAAGGGAAAACCCTGGCAAGTTGCCCATGACCAAGCACTCCCTTTCTCCTGGTGACTCCTATAAGGTGGAGTAGCACAGCACTTTTAGGTGAAGTCCTCAGAGAATTTGCAGAATAAATATTGCTCAAATGTTGGTAAAGTCTTGACAAAGTGTCCCAGAAACTCTCCCGTGAGTTTCAGAGGTCCTCTTCATAACTGCAGCAGCAAGTGAACATTAAAAGGCGAGTATTCCTTTAAGTAGCGGTTGAAATCAACATTAACGCTGCGTTTACTCCCAAGCAGCTGGTCGCTGTTAGGAGAGGGTGTTAGGACAAGCGCTAGCCACCAAAATGCCGTGCAGCCTCTTTAATGAGCACTGGGGGCATTTTAAGTAGCAATCAGTTCCTTAATGCTGCTCCGGGCGTCCATTTTTAGCGCCGACTTCAACTCCTTTAACAAGATGGCGTCTTGCGCTAAACGCGGGCTAAACCGGCATTTTAGCTTAAGACCTTAACTTGGCCACCTCGGAGGATCGATAGCACCTGAACATGCTGCCAAAAATCGCCCCCAGCACCTCTAACAGTTCAGCACTCCCTCATTATTGCACTGAAGTGTCAGCCTAGATGATGTGCTCAAGTCTGTGGAATGGGGCTTGAACCCACAACCTTCTGACTCAGGTGAAAGATGCCATGGCTAACGTTTAATAGTAGCATTTTAATATAAATTACCCCAAAATATTTCTGTAGCCTATAGTCAAAAATCTGAAAACGGACTGCCTCGAATGGGCTGGAAAATTCTTTCCCATCCAATACTAAGTGCTTTTTCTTAATTAGGATTCCGAACTTAAATGTTTGTTGGCACGACCAGTGCTGACGGAGCTAAAAATTCAGATCAACCAAATTTATGCAAGTGATTGATGTAGGCTGATAAGGACTGAGGGACAGCAGACTACTGCAGATACTGGAATGCATCTCGTGTTTGATGCCTACTGTTACTGAATTTTCCTTTTGCACCAGCTGCTATTTAAACAAGTCAAGATAGAACAGGAATTCTGTTGGTGGTTTACCACATCAGCAGTTTCTGAGAGGCACTGAATACTAACAGAGGTAGTCCTTGGCTCAATCCTGCAACAGATCCATTATGTACGGTATGTGCCACAAGGGAGTTGTGTTCGAAACTGTTTCTGAGTTCATTGTTTGCTAACTGAAAACCGATTTCAGTGAGTGGGACAGCTGTTTCTCACTTACCAATCCAAAATATGATAAATCCTATTTCAAGTCCCACACATTGAAACCAGTCTTACTGCCAGTTACTTACTGGTATTAGAGATTGACCTTCCTCTGCAGTGGTAGATGCCAGGAGGTTACTCTCCATTTCTGGAACTGAGGCCTCTCTGTATATTTCATTAAATGTTTAAGAACAAAAAGTGGTAACAAACATAGAGCACTGTCACGTTTTTGGATTTATACACTAGATACTTTCTTGGGTTCAGTGTCACTGGCCAATCCTGTAAGTTGACATTATAACCCTATGATCCTGAGTATGCCTTTTCTGCCTAATATCTGGTTAAACGGTAGCAAGACCTAGGGATCGTAACAGGGAATCCTTACTCTGTACACTGGCTACTGGAACGTATCTCATACGAACGTATGGAATTGACAGGCAGGAAAAGACCACCTGGTCCATCAAACCAGCCCCACACTATGTTGGTCGGACCATCATGGCTAAACACTTCTTCCATGTAATTTCCTGGTAGAGTGGAAAAAAAACCAGAAAAAACCCAGGGCCAATAAGGGAATAAAACACTGGAAAATTTCTCTCCGATCCCCTCAGGCGATCGAAACCAGTCCAGGAAGATCACGTGGACCAAGTGTTATCTATAAAGACACTTACTTTCTATCTGATGCGATCTCTGCCCCAGTCAGCAACCGGTCCAGCTCCCTCTTGAAGGCAGAGAGTCAGCACCCACCGCTCCAGCTGGCAACGCACTCCAGAGGCTCACTACTCTCTGGGAAAAGAAGAACCGTCTAACATCCAGTCTATTCCTACTCATACATAGTTTAAACTCATGTCCCCGGTCCTCCCCAATCTGTTAAACTGGAATAATCTATCAATCGAGACGCTATCCAGCCCTTTGATTATTTTATAGACCTCTATCGGGTCACCAAGACTACCAGAGTGTAAATAGACCAAGGTCCTTTAGCTGAGATTCTTTAAGGTAGAAATCATTCTTGTTGCTCTCATCTGGACCTTTTCCAGGGCCACTATATCACCCACCATGTGGAGGGACCAAAACTGGGCGCAGTACTCGAGATGCGGTCAGACTAGCGATCTGTATAGTGTCAAAATGGTGTCCTTTGATTTATACTGTGTGGTTCTATTAATACAACCCAATATCCTCTTAGTTTTAGCTACAGTTTCTCTACATTGGTCATGAGTCTTTAGTGATCTGTGCACAATAACACCAAGATCTTTTTCTCTCTCAACTTCTTTCAGTATTGTTCTCTGCAAATGTTCCCTGTGTTGGCCCTACCAGCATGCATGACACCACATTTATCTAAATGAAACACCATTTGCCGATATGTAGCCCACTCCCATAGCACATCTAAATTCTTTTGGATTTGATTGCACCCCTCTACAATCTTAACCCTTGCACAGATTTTGGTGCCATCTGCAAACTTACTTACCATACTCCCAACACTGCTGTCCAGGTCATTAATAAAGACCGTGAAGAGTAGCGGGCCCAGGACCCATCCCTGGGGGAACAACACTAGTAACCTGTCTCCAAGCTGAACCACATCCGTTAACTACAAATTTGGCTGCGGGATTGGAGCTAATTCCTAATCCAACATTTCAAATTTCTACTAATACCACGTTTCTATCTATTGAAGTAACCAAGTGTGAGGTACCTTTATCAGGTTTTCTGAAAGTCCAGGTAAGAAATAGTACGGTATTAGGTGGGGTCAGACTAAGAGAATACAAAAAGGTCTAAGATAAGTTTACAGTGCATGTGTGTGAAGGCACGAAGTGTGGTAAATAAGGTTGGTGAGCTGCAGGTGCAAATAGACATATGGGAATATGATGTCGTGGCGATAACGGAGATCTGGCTCAAAAAAGGGCAGGATTGGGTACTAAATATTCCTGGATATAAGGTGTTCAAGAAAGATAGGGAAGGAAAGTGTAGAAATAATAGGGTAATAATAGTAGGGGATTTCAACTTCCCCAATATTAACTGGGATAGTCAGAGTGTGAAAGGCTTAGAGGGTGCGGAATTCTTAAAGTGCATCCAGGAGAGCTTTTTGAGCCAGCATGTAGGAAGTCCTACAAGAGAGGGGGCGGTACTGGACCTAATTCTAGGGTATGTAGCCGGGCAAGTGGTAGAAGTGTTAGTAGGAGAGCATTTTGGTGACAGTGACCATAATTCGGTGAGATTTAAGGTAATAATGGAAAAGGACAAAGATGGACCGGAAATAAAGGTTCTAAATTGGGGGAAAGCCGATTTTAATATGTTAAGGCAGGATCTGGCCAAAGTGGACTAGGATCAGCTATTTGTAGGAAAATCCACATCAGAGCAGTGGGAGTCTTTCAGAAAGGAAGTAGAGAGAGTACAACGCCAACATGTTCCCGTAAAGTTCAAGGGTGGGACCAACAAGCCCAGGGAACCCTGGATGTCAAGGCATATACGAGAATGGATTAGGAAAAAAATGGAGGCTTTTGGCAGATACAAAGGACTAAAAACAGTGGAAGCCCTAGAGGAGTATAGAAAGTGCAGGGGGGTACTTAAAAAAGAAATTAGGAGAGCGAAGAGGGGGCATGAAAAAACACTGGCGGGCAAAATAAAGGAAAATCCCAAGGTATTTTATAAGTATATTAAGGGCAAGAGGATAAACAGGGAAAGAGTAGGGCCCATTAGGGACCAAAGTGGCAATCTGTGTGTAGAGCCGGAAGATGTAGGTGAGGTTTTAAATGAATATTTTGCATCTGTGTTCACTATGGAGAAGGGTGATGTAGGCATAGAAATCAGGCAGGGGGATTGTGATATACTTGAACAAATTAGTATTGAGAGGGAGGAGGTACTAGCGGTTTTAGCGGGCTTAAAAGTGGATAAATCCCCAGGCCCAGACAAGATGTATCCCAGTCTGCTGTGTGAGGCAAGGGAGGAGATTGCAGGGGCTCTGACACAAATTTTCAGAACCTCTCTGGCCACAGGGGAGGTGCCAGAGGACTGGAGAACAGCTAACGTAGTACCATTATTCAAGAAGGGTAGTAGGGATAAACCAGGGAATTACAGCCCAGTGAGCCTAACATCAGTGGTAGGGAAATTATTGGAAAAAATTCTGAGGGACAGAATTAGTCTCCACTTGGAGAGGCAAGGATTAATCAAGGATAGTCAGCATGGCTTTGTCAGGGGGAGATCATGTCTAACCAATTTGATTGAATTTTTCGAGGGGGGTGACTAGGTGTGTGGATGAGGGTAGTGCAGTTGATGTAGTCTACATGGACTTCAGTAAGGCTTTTCACAAAGTCCTGCATGGGAGACTGGTCAAGAAGGTAAGAGCCCATGGGATCCAGGGCAACTTGGCACATTGGATCCAAAATTGGCTAAGTGGCAGGAGGCAGAGGGTGATGGTCGAAGGTTGTTTTTGTGACTGGAAGCCTGTGTCCAGTGGTGTACCGCAAGGATCGGTGCTGGGTCCTTTGCTGTTTGTAGTGTACGTTAATGATTTAGATATAAATGTAGGAGGTATGATCAGTAAGTTGGCAGATGATATGAAAATTGGTGGGGTGGTAAATAGTGAGGAGGGAAGCCTCAGGCTACAGGACGATATAGACGGGTTGGTTAGATGGGCAGAACAGTGGCAAATGGAATTTAACCCTGAAAAGTGTGAGGTGATGCATTTTGGGAGGACTAACAAGGCAAGGGAATACACAATGAATGGTAGGACCCTAGGAAGGACAGAGGATCAGAGGGACCTTGGTGTGCATGTACATAGATCCCTGAAGGCAGCAGGACAGGTAGATAAGGTGGTTAAAAAGGCATATGGGATACTTGCCTTCATTAGCTGAGGCATAGAATATAAGAGCAGGGAGGTTATGATGGAGCTGTACAAAACGCTAGTTAGGCCACAGCTGGAATACTGTGTGCAGTTCTAGTCGCCACACTATAGGAAGGATGTGATTGCATTGGAGAGGGTGCAGAGGAGATTCACCAGGATGTTACCTGGGTTGGAGCGCTTCAGCTATGAAGAGAGACTGGGCAGGCTGGGGTTGTTTTCCTTAAAGCAGAGAAGGCTGAGGGGAAACCTGATTGAGGTGTACAAAATTATGAGGGGCATAGATAGGGTAGATACAAAGGAACTTTTCCCCTTAGTAGAGGGGTCAGTAACCAGGGGGCATAGTTTCAAGGTAAGGGGCAGGAGGTTTAGAGGGGAATTAGGAAAAACTTTTTCACCCAGAGGGTGGTTGGAATCTGGAACTCACTGCCTGAAAGGGTGGTAGAGGCAGGAACCCTCACAACATTCAAGAAGCATTTCGATGAGCACTTGAAATGCCATAGCGTACAAGGCTACGGACCAAGTGCTGGAAAATGGGATTAGAATAGACAGGACTTGATGGCCAGCGTGGACACGATGGGCCGAAGGGCCTCTTTCTGTGCTGTATAGCTCTATGAAAGAAAGGAGGTGGGATGGCAGTATTTTTTTTTATTCGTTTATGGGATCTGGGCGTCGCTGACAAGACCAGCATTTATTGCCCATCCCTAATTGCCCTTGAGAAGGTGGTGGTGAGCCGCCTTCTTGAACCGCTGCAGTCCGTGTGGTGAAGGTACTCCCACTGTTAGGTAGGGAGTTCCAGGATTTTGACCCAGTGACAATGAAGGATCGGTGATATACTTCCAAGTCAGGATGGTGTGTGACTTGGAGGGGAACTTGGAGGTGGTGGTGTTCCCATGCGCCTGCTGCCCTTGTCCTTCTAGGTGGAAGAGGTCGCGGGTTTGGGAGGTGCTGCCGAAGAAGCCTTGACGAGTTGCTGCAGTGCATCTTGTAGATGGTACACACTGCAGCCATGGTACGCCGGTGGTGGAGGGAGTGAATGTTTAAGGTGATGGATGGGGTGCCAATTAACCGGGCTGCTTTGTCCTGGATGGTGTCGAGCTTCTTGTGTTGTTGGAGCTGCACTCATCCAGGCAAGTGGAGAGTATTCATCACACTCCTTACTTGTGCCTTGTAGATGGTGGAAAGGCTTTGGGAAGTCAGGAGGTGAGACACTCGCCGCAGAATACCTAGCCTCTGACCTGCTCTTGTTGCCACAGTATTTATGTGGCTGGTCCAGTTATGGAATAAAAGGGACAGTGGCAGCATGGATACGAAATTGGCTAAGTGACAGGAAACAGAGAGTAGTGGTGAACAGTTGTTTATCGGACTGGAGGAAGGTACACAATGGGGTTCCCCAGGGGTCGGTACAAGACCACTGCTTTTCTTGATATATATTAATGAATTAGACTTGGGTGTACAAGGCACAATTTCAAAATTTGCAGATGGCACAAAATTTGGAAGTATAGTAAACAGTGAGGAGGATAGGGATAGACATCAAGTGGACATACATAAGAACATAAGACGTAGGAGCAGGAGTAGGTCATTTGGCCCCTTGAGCCTGCTCCGCCATTCAATAAGATTATGGCTGATCTGATCTTAGCCTCAACTCCACTTCCCTGCCCGCTCCCCATAATCCTTGACTCCCTTACCATTCAAAAATCTGTCTATCTCCACCTTAAATATATTCAATGACCCAGCCTCCACAGCTCTCTGGGGAAGAGAATTCCAAAGATTCACGACCCTCTGAGAGAAGAAATGCCTCCTCATTTCCTTTTTAAATGGGTGCCCCCTTATTCTGAAATTATGCCCCCTAGTTCTAGATTCCCCCACGAGAGGAAACACCCTCTCTGCATCTACCCTGTCAAGCCCCTGCAGAATCTTATATGTTTCAATAAGATCCCCTCTCAATCTTCTAAACTCCAATGAGTATAGGCCCAACTTGCTCAACCTTTCTTCATAAGACAACCGCTTCATCTCCGGAATCAACCTCGTGAACATTCTCTGAACTGCCTCCAATGCATAGGCAGGGTGGTGGAATGGGCGGACATGTGGCAGATGAAATTTAACGCAGAAAAGTGCAAAGTGATACATTTTGGTAGGAAGAACGAGGAGAGGCAATATAAACTAAAGGGTACAATCCTAAAGGGGGTGCATGGACAAAGAGACCTGGGGGTATATGTGCACAAATCATCGAAGGTGGCAGGGCAGGTTGAGAAAGTGGTTAAAAAGCATACAGGATCCTGGGCTTCATAAATACAGGCATAGAGTACAAAAGCAAGGAAGTTATGATGAACCTTTATAAACACTGGTTCAGCCTCAACTGGAGTATTGTGTCCAATTCTGGACACTGCATTTTAGGAAGAATTTGAAGGCCTTAGAGAGGGTGCAGAAAAGATTTACGAGAATGGTTCCAGGGATGAGGGACTTCAGTTGCATGGATAGACTGGAGAAGCTGGGGTTGTTCTCCTTAGAGCAGAGAAGGTTGATAGGAGATTTGATAGAGGTGTTCAAAATCATGAGGGGTCTAGACAGAGTAGATGGAGAGAAACTGTTCCCATTGGCGGAAGGGTCGAGAACCAGAGGACACAGATTTAAGGTGATTGGCAGAAGATCCAAAGGCGACATGAGGAAAAACCTTTTTACTCAGCGAGTGGTTAGGATCTGGAATTCACTGTCTGAAAGGGTGGTGGAGGCAGGTTCAGTCACGGCTTTCAAAAGGGAGTTGGATAAGTACCTGAAGGGAAAAAATTTGCAGGGCTATGGGGAAAGGGCGGGGGAGTGGGACTAACTGAAGCGCTCTTGCAGAGAGCCGGCACGGGCTCAACGGGCCGAAAAACCTCCTTCTGTGCTTTAACCATTCTATGATTCTAGGTAGACAATGTCTATCGGATTTCCCTCATCCACTACCCTCGTGATTTCCTCAAAAAACTCTCATCAAATTTGTTAGACACAACCTATTTTTTCGGAAGCCGTGTTCTGAACTTCAAATGGCCCCTTCCCTTTCACAGTGATCATAAAGGGCACTTCTTATGATCCCTGTCAGCATCTTCCCAGTAATGGATGTCAGGCTTATAGGCCTATAGTTCCCTGGCTCTGATTTGTCCCTTTTTTGAAAATAGGAACTACATGAGCTAACTTGCAGTCTCAGGTAACTTACCCTGACTCTATTGAACTATTGAAGAAAAGGGCAAGAGGCTCACAGAGCTCTCTTTAATCACCCTTGGATGGATATTATCTGGACGTGGATCCCTATCAATTTTGAGCTTTCCTAATCTATCCAAGATGACATAATCTATTTTAATATTAATAATACTATTCAATACTGAGTACCCTTCATCTGGAACATAAGCATCATCTATAGGAGTATACACTGATGCAAAATATACATTTAGCAGCTCCGCCGTTACCCAAGAATCAGTTGGAAGCTGTCCTACAGTATCCTTTATTGACCCTATATGGTCCTTAATAGTCTTCTGACAAAAAAGATTTTGCTATGACTGCCACAATTACGCACCATCACATAAGAACATAAGAAATAAGAGCAGGAGTAGGCCCCTCGAGCCTGCTCCGCCATTCAATAAGATCATGGCTGATCATCGACCTCAACTCCACTTTCCCGCCCGATCTCCATATCCCTTGATTCCCCTGGAGTCCAAAAATCTATCTATCTCAGCCTTGAATATACTCAAAGACTCAGCATCCACAGCCCTCTGGGGCAGAGAATTCCAAAGATTCACAACCCTCTGAGTGAAGAAATTCCTCATCTCAGTCTTAAATGGCCTACCCCTTATCCTGAGACTATGCCCCCTAGTTCTAGCCACTCTAGCCAGGGGGAAACAACCTCTCAGCATTTACCCTGTCAATCCTCTTCAGAATCTCCTTTTCCAGAGATCTCTTGGCTAATCTTATGGCTGTTTTTATCCCTTAATTGCATGTTCCCTGTTCTCCTGTGAGTTAGGTGCCTTAAGTGTGTAGAATACCGTCTGTTTCAATCTAATTTGACCCAATACATTCCTAGTCAACCATAATGGTTTGGCTTTACCATGCGCCCTTCTAACCATGGGACATACATGGCTTTATTCTGTTTGAGAATGGTTTTAAATATTACCCATTTGTCCTCAGTACTTGATTGCCTATCTGGTAGGGTTGCTCAGTCAACTTTTGCCAGATCTTCAGCCATTTTTGTAAAGTTGGCCCTTAAAATCTGGGACCAGCATTACATAAGCTGCAACCTATGATTGACCAGTAAGATTATGATCACGCCATTATGTTATTCTCCTCTCCTTGAAAGGCAGACTGGATATACACTCTTGCCAAATCAAAATGCAGGCCTTGGACTAACAAGTAGTTTTATTTACATAAGCAAATGAAGGAACAGTAACCAGTATAATTTTGTGAAATATTTATTTCTCTACCTTCCTCGATACATAAAATAATAAAGTCACCTTCTATATAAATATAGACTTTAAGCAAGGACTTACTCGCCATTTTTCAAACTAGTTACCTCCCCTTGCTAGGTAGGTCCAAAGCTTTAAAGAACATTGATCCCTTTGGCTGCATCTGCAGAACACTGACTGAAAAACTGGCTATAGACTGGCTCTTCGGTCACACATGTGGCCCAATATAATTTCATAAGAGGGGTCTCTGACTCCAAGCTGTCTGTCAAAGAGGACTACAGTCAATCAATGACCTTGTCCTCGACTCAAAGATCAGACATACAGCTGTCAGTCAAAGCCACTACCCAAACCTTGAAACTGTGTCCAAATGACATGGGACCATTCTTGTAGCCATCCTAGACAAATGCAGGAAATCAATATTGAATATAGGCAATCTTTTCCAATGGCAAGGATGTTTATTCCCCCCCACCCCCCACCGATCTGTTTGCGAGAACTGGAACTGAATGTCTTGAATCCAGTTTTCACTAACATGCAAGAACACTTTTTTTCAGGGATCATCACCTTGATGTATATTAACCAACCTTCATCTACCATAACATAAGGTTTATTTTCAGTGTTTTGCTGAGCCTAGCTCACAGAAAACCGCAGTTCGCCCCTTGTATGCGGTTTCTAGTAATAAAACTGTACAAGTTAAAAAATAATTCAACACTGGCAAAAATCCAGACATTAAACAGAGCAACTCTAGGAACATAGGAATTGCTAGACGAAAAAAGACTACGGTTCATCTCGTTTGCCTTCTACCATCCGGGTAGTCGCATGAAGCGCTTTTGCAGACAGCTGGCATGGGCTCGACAGGCCGAATGGCCTCCTTCTGTGCTGTAACCATTCTATGATTCTATGATACAATGATAATGGAGTTGTTGAGTAAGTTTCATTAGTCCTGAAGTCTTCCTTTTTCTTCTTTCCCCCCCCATCTTGTTTTCACATCATCCATCTTCAGCTGAGAGGTTAAGTGAAAAAGTCGTGAGCTGCACAGGCATTTCTGAGGCAGCCCCTCGCTGGGAATGCACAAACCTAACTAAACATGAACAAGTAATTTCAGCAGCAAACAATGAATTCCATACAGTTTATACATTTTTTAAAAATACGCCTTAAAAATTGTCTTCAAGCTAATGAAAACAAATAATAGACGAGCTGTCTACCAACATGGAGTGCTTGTTGTTTTCATAATATTTCATCTTTGAAGATGTAATCTTGCCTCAGTCGGTAGCACTCTCACCTCTAAATCGGAAGGTTATGGGTTTGAGTCTCACAACAGAATTTGAATGTGTCATCTAATAGTTTGGGCCTCCCGCCGACTACTTCAGGTCGGTGGACTGTGTGTCCCGCAAACCTTTGTGTTCCAATAGTAGCCGGTGGCCCTGCGAAGTTAGTTCCGGGGGCTGGAATACAAAGGAGTGAAAGTTATGCTACAGTATAAAGCTCTGGCCAGACCCCATTTAGAGCACTGTGTTCAGTTCTGGGCACCACACCTCAGGAAGGATATATTGGCCTTGGGTGAGCTGCAGTGCAGATTCACCAGAATGATACCTGGGCTAAAATGAGTTAAATTATGAGAACAGGTTGCATAGAATAGGCTTGTATTCCCTTGAGTTTAGAAGATTAAGAGGTGAACTAATTGAGGTGTTTAAGATGATTAAAGGTTTTGATAGGGTAGATATATTGGCAGAGCAGGCTCGAAGGGCCAAATGGGCTACTCCTGCTCCTATTTCTTATGTTCTTATAAAGAGGAACTATTTCCTCTGTGGGGAGTGGGGAGGGGGGGGCGGGGGGAGTCCAGAACAAGGGGGCATAACCTTAAAATTAGACCTAGGCCGTTCAGGGGTGATGTCAGAAAGCACTTCTTCACACATAGGGTAGTGGAAATCATGTAACTTTCTCTCCAAAAAGCTGTTGAGGCTGGGGGGGTCAATTAAAAATTTCAAAGCAGAGATTGATAGATTTTTGTTCGGCAAGGGTATTAAGAGTTACAGAACCAAGGCAGTAGATGGAGTTAAGGTACAGATCAGCCATGATCTCATTGAATGGTGAAACAGGCTCGAGGGGCTGAATGGCCTCCTGCTCCTATGTTCCCATGACCTGAATATCACTGTTGGTCTTTAGTCGGATACAGTTTATTTGAGGGTGGAAGGACTGGGACAGAAGCTGGACATGACTGTTAGTGCAGTGGAGGAATTAATGTTCAGCCTCTAAAGAGAATCATAGAATCTTACAGGACAGAAGAAGCCATTTGGCCTGCGGTGCCTGTGCCGGCTCTTTGAAAGAGCTGTCCAATTGGTCCCACTCCCCTGCTCTTTCCCTATAACCCTGCAAATTAGTCCTCTTCAAGTACATGTCCATTTGCCTTTTGAAAGTTCCTATGGAATCTTCTTCCATCATCCTTTCAGGTAGTGTGTTCCATATCTTATCCTCTGTGTGAAAGAATTTCTCCTCATTTCCCCTCCAGTTCTTTTGCCAATTATTTTAAATCTATGACCTCTGGTTACCAACCCACTTGCCAGAGGAAACTGTTTCTCCTCATCTACTCTGTCGAAACCCCTCAGAATTTTGAATACCTCTATTAAATCTCCCCTTAAACTTCTCTGCTGTAAGGAGAATAATCCCAACTTCTCCAATCTCTCCACGTAACTGAAGTCCCTCATCCCTGGTATCATCCTGGTAAACCTCCTCTGTACCCTCTCCAAGGCCTTGACATCCTTCCTAAAGTGTGGTGCCCCGAATTGTACATAATACTCCAGCTGAGGCCTAACTAGTGATTTATAAAGGTTTAGCATGAATTCCTTGTTTTTTGTATTCAATGCCCCTATTTACAAAGCCAAGTATCTCGTATGCTTTCTCAATCGCCTTATCAACGTGCCCTGGCACCTTCAAATATTTGTGAATATGCAGCCCCAGGTTCCTCTGGTCTTGTTACCACCCCCCCCCCCCCCCACCTCCCCTCCTCCTCAAAATAGTAACATTTAGATTAGTTCTGACGAAAGGTCATCGACCTGAAATGTTAACTCTGTTTCTCTCTCTACGGATGAAGCCTGACCTGCTGAGTGTTTCCATTATTTTGTTTTTATTTCAGATTTCCAGCATCAGCAGTATTTTGCTTTTATACCATTTAGATTATACTGCCTCTCCATGTTGTTTCTCCCAAAGTGCATCACTTCACACTTATCTGTATTAAATTGCATCAACCATCTGTCTGCCCATTTCACCAGTCTGTCTATGTCCTCCTGAAGTCTGCTACTATCCTGCTCACTATTTACTACGTTGCCAAGTTTTGTATCATCCACAAACTTCAAAATTGTACTCCCTATACCCAAGTTCAGGTCATTTATATATAACAAGAAAAGCAATGGTCCTAATACCAACCCCTGGGGGAACCCCACTGCATACTTCCTTCCAGTCATCCATTCACCACTACACTGCCTCTTATCCCTTAGCCAATTACATACCCAAGTTACCACCATCCCCTCAATCCCATGTGCAGTCTCCTCGTGCACTGCTTCTCAGAAAACTGCAGCTATGTTGTCGCGGGCCTATACACAGCGTTGAGAGGTCAAAGATTCCTGCAAGCGCACTTCATTCTATTCGCCATCCCTGCAGCTGCTGCTGTTTGCTCCTTCCTCCTGTTGCTGCTCCTCCTCCTCCTCGTCCTGTAGCCAGCGTGGAATTGGGAGAAGGAGCCCTGTGAAGAAAAAGTGCTTTGCCAGAAACCCTCTTTGGAGTTCAGAATGTTCTACAGCCACGATAAGCACTTTAAATAGAAGCAAAATATCTCCCCAAACTTTCCAGCATTTTAGCTGATAGTAGGTGAGGATCCTTTAAATACCGCTGGAAAAGGCCACCTCCATGATTTGCACTGCCTGTGGTTTGTGGGCAGATTGAGAAACTGGTGGTAGCAATACAGCTAGAGATGAAAATTACATCAGGGTCTTAACTGCGTCATTTTATCCCGAATTGCATCTATCAGTGCGGCCCATGCCTGTTTCTGTGGCCGACTAAATCGAGATCTACTCGCAAGTCGGAACGGGTGGACAACCAGCAGGCCAATACTCCATGCGATTCTGGTCCCACTACCTCCCTATTTTTAGGCGTAAACAGGGTGGTAGTGAGATGAAAATCGCCCGCAAGATGTTAAGCCAAGTCACTATTTGAAGAGCGGGGAGTTTTCCTGGCCAACATTCCTCCCTCCACCTACGCCACCAGTAACAACAAATTAACTGATCATTCATCTGGATGCTGTTTGTGTGTCATCACTGGCACAGAATGGCAGCAGCATTTGCCCACACAGCAGTCAAAGCATCCATATTTGAAAGAGTTCAACAACATGATAAGGCCCTTTATAAATGCAAGTAATGCTCTTTTGAAAGTTATTTCAGTGAATCAGTGTAATGGTTGACTGACTTATGAATTGATTTAATTTTTTTTAAACATTGAAATTGGCAACCAGATTACCATCATTTTACTGTGTAGAGAATTAATTCATGCAGTGGAAAAGATGGCTGTGACCACAGGCATTTTACCCTGTGGACACTGTCACATTGTCTATCTTTGATCTCATTTGTCTTTGTGAATAATCTGCTTTGTGGTGAGGCATATTTGTTGAAAAAAAAGAAAAACAGCAATGTTCAGTTTTTAAAAATAACAGCAAGTCAGCAGATAGGAATGCAATGGTTATCAACTGCAGTCTCTCTGAATGATTAACCAGTCACCCCTGGCTCTGTGGGCAAATGAGTCAAGTGCACGATTGCATGGAACATGGGATGAGTTTTCCTAACCGCTCTCTGGGGAGGAATTAAAAAGCAACTTGTACACACATTTCTCCTACCACTGTGGAAACAACTGGTGGATGAAAAGCTTGTAGTGTTAAATGGAAGATGTTATCAGGAGTAGGCAACTTAGAAGCTACTAATAACGATCAGCCTCTCAAAGGTTTTATTTGATGCACATTTAAAGAAGTAGCACCTTTGTGTTAGTCTTACAATAAATGTAAAGTCGTTGTTGAAATTTCTGCCCTCCCACAATAAATTGCACCTTTTCCATCTTTAGATACCCTAAATTTCACCTTTCAAAGGGTTACTAGATCACTCACTCTCAGGTGAAGGTTGGAGTTATTTATCTCTTTTGGCTTTGTGAATAATCTGCTTTGTGGTGAGGCATATTTGTTGGCTCTTAGACACAATATTTTCTTTGTTCAAATTCTGCAGTCTAGAAATTCTTGTTAACCAGGGTTGCTATTTTTTTACAAAACAATCCTCACAGTTGTCAGTAATACTAGACAAAGCTCTGAATGCAGGCACACTTACAGAGCACAGTGGTCCAAAGTTGTTGTGATGACCTCCTGCTTGTGAACTCTGGTCAGGGACTGCCTGAAACCTATCGCTTCCTTATTTAAAAAAATGCTCAGTCATTTGTATGCAAATAAGGTATAAACTTGTTCCCAAAGTGAGGGACTCTTCAAATTAGGTGGGATTTCAGCTGATGCCACCTTAGATTTCATTCTTTGCAGGTACGGTCTGCTTGAATTTTTTTTATTTTATAGAAGACTCACTGATGTGCAATTCTGATTATGTATAAGTGAGAGGATGAGAGAGTATTACAAGGCAGTAATACATCAAGTTCAGATGCTGCCTTACATCTTTACAGTGAGACAGCATCAGAACCCTAACATGAGCTACGTCCTTGAAATGCACTCCAGGTAATGTTATTGCACATATGATATATGGTTTCTGTTCAGGGACATATTGTGTTTGTGAACTTTACCTTTTGTGGGCATCATTGTAGATTGTGTGATTGGAAATGTGAGTTTTAAAATTTTTTATTTCACCTCCATGTTACATGGAGATGAGTATACCTTGTGTGTAATCTGAGCTGATAGCACATTGAAGGAGACAAAAAGCCTTCCTAATCCACAAGAGTGAAGCACATGCAGGTCATCGACTTTAATCAGGCAGAGATCCGTTGGCCAGAATATGAATGGCCAGTTTCTGTGCTGTAAATTCTATGCAAGCATTTACTAACACATTAAGCATCTTGAAACATTGTAGCCATTTCCAAAAGTAAACAATTACACTGGGACCAGAATTTTGCAAGTTGTAGTTTTAAATTTTAAACCTAAATATGGATGGTGTATACAATTGGGGCCCACTTAACAGCACTGCACTAGGACAACTGTAAAACCTTACAGTTAATGGGGGAGCCATTGAAGGGGGGAGGGGGAGAAAGCAGATAAATTGAAGAGTTGATTAAGCATCATGTGGGAGGTATTCTTGTACAGAATGTGCTGACGTGTCTGGAATAACATGAAGGTATAATGAATTAAGGGAAATTGCATACAGGCCAGTTATGCAAAGTAAAGGTTGCACAAGTTTTTATTTAATAAAAACACAGGTCAATAGAATTCTGTTCATGAGTTCACAGTGGGACAATACAATAAAAGTCTCGCATCCCATAGAAACCATAATATTCTATACTCATCCTGCTAAACGTTTGCCAAGAAACATTGTTTGGGTTACATTTTCTAGTAACTAGATCACAGATAAGCTGATTTGCACATATTTGAACCACAGCCTGTTTAGTCATTTGCTCAGCAATTCATTCTGAAGAAAAACATCCACAAACATGATTAGACACCCAGGAGCCACTGCTGACTCCAGGTGACATATCTATATTAACTGTACCGAGCATTTAATACTTGGATAATTGGGAGAGCAGCTGACTTTTGGACAGGGCTAGACGTTGTAATGAAGTGTTGTGCATAGCTCACCTGTGAATATGAAGTGGGTTGGTGTGCTGCAATTGTGTACTCAATCAGACTTGTTCAGCTGGAGTTGATTTGCAGAGTGCTACACATCTCAATGTTTGCTGTAAAAGCAAAGTTGAGAATTGACTGCTGATATTTGCATATAATGCTGCTGGGCTGTGGCCATTTAGTAATGCATTGTGAATGACAAGGCAGTAATCCAAGGGAGAACTTCCAAGACGGTCATCTCAGCTCAAGAGCAAGATGGCCTGGATACAGAACGCTAGCAGGGTAGCAGAAGCACTTTTAGTCCATCGAGTAATTAAATTTGGTAAATTGTGGGTGGAAGAATCATGTAAGGAGTTATTCTACCACCATTAATGTCAATGAACAGAAACAACTCAGAATAAATATAGTCACCATTCTCCTGTGAAATGGTCCGACACTTCCATCTTCCGTCCTTCTCTCTCTCCTCCCATCATTACAATGTGTACAAATTCTAATAGTATGTGGACAGTGGCTTAATGGCATAAAATCCATTTGGGGGACCACGGTTAGGAAGGAGCGATACGCATTACTCACAAGCAGAGAACAACTACCCTGAAAACAAAAACCTGAAATGTAGTCCCCAATCTAGACCGGCATTTTAATGGAATACATATGAGGAACTGGTATTAAAAGTAAAATACTCAACCTGAAGCAGCTCTTTGATATGGCATTCCGTGATGGCTCTCATGAAAGTCTACATTGACTAATATGATGCCAAGTAGGAGCTACACTGGGACCAAGCATCAAACTGCACCTTTAGAAATAAGTGAATCAAGTCTTTGGCAATGTTTGTGGTTCAAAGCTATCAGTAAAAAGATGCTCGGAGTTCTTTTACATCATTTCTTTCACCCCCTTCTATTGGCATGAATCTATATAGGTTTAAACAATGTGTCTTTGTGCTGGCATAAGACTAGTTTTGTTAATATTTGCACAGCCCCATTAAGTTGCTCAATCCCTGTGGTTTACCATCTATTTCAAAAGCAACAAAATGATTTAAAAGATTCTATCAGTCTGCTGTGGTGTTCATCTGTTTGGGTGCCTGTTCTGTTTGAATGTAATTATTTATCCAGCAAACTAACTACATGAATGTCACATGTCAGATAAATGCAGATGAGGGAGACTATTCAACCCATCCCCTACAATTCCACCATCATCGTTTCTTAAATGGTTCCCAGGACTTTGCCTCCAGTATCTTACCCAGAAGTCTTCATGTGTTGATTACTGTTTTGGTGAAGAACTTCCTGACATCAGTCCCAAATTTCCCTTTTACTAGTTGCAACCTGCGTCCTCTTGTTCATTCTCACGGAAGAAATTTTATAAATCTGCCTTTTCCATATCTTTTAATAACATCACCTCCTTTGAAGTCTGGAAAGTCCAAATTTCTCCTCTTCTAACTCAGACCTTGTGACATTCTGGCTCTTCTCTGAACTGCCTGCAGGGCCTGAATGTCTCTCCTGTATCTCAGTGATCAGAACTAGGCACAGTACTGAAGGTGTGGTGGTTTGATCATCATTTTCTGTCTTGTACTTTACTGTTTTGTCTATACAGTTCAGCATTCAATTTGCCTTGATTGCTGCTCCAGTGCTTGGATTCGAGTGTCAAATCCACTCCAAAAACCCGAGCTCTTTCCCCTTCACCCTTTTTCTATTTCAACACCCCTCCTACGAGCAGTACTTTTACCCACTTCGATATTTTGCAGGTCTCAATCTGCCTCCTAGTTTGCAATCATCTGCAAATTTGACCAATTTGCATTGAGTTCCTGATTCCAAGTTGTTAATGCAAATTAGAAACAGTAGGGGTTACAACACTGATCCCACTCAGCACCTCACCCACCCTGCCCTGCTGCTTTCTCTCCTTTTGTAAATTTGTTATTCACACCGAGGTTTTACCAGGAATGCTCAACGCTTCCAGTTTCAGCAGCAATCCTTTGTGAGGAACTGTAATGAAATTTAAGTTCACCAAGTTTCCATGCTAATAAAAATCAAGAATATTAGTTACACAGGATCTTCCCCTTCTGAAGTCAGGTTTGGCCCCCATTTACCAGATCATCATACGAATAATGCTCAATTTTAAACCCGATATCAATTATATTTTTACCTAATATTCAAGTTATGCAGTCGAGTTTGTCAGTTTAGATAATGTAGCCAATGGTTGTCCAAACAATTTTCTGTTAGCATAACAGGGTGCAAGAAGAACAGATGGTTTGTGAAGTTATCCTTGACCATATAATACTGGTTTCTATGGCCTGAAGAATTGTCCTTTTATGTCCTAGACACCATGGACTCACGATCTCATGGGTTTTACATCATGGGCTGGAACATATTCTTCCTCACTGCATTCCCACTTTTGACAGTAAGGGTTGGCAGGAATAACGCCAGTCACTCTTGACTCAAGCCCAGTTTCCTGGGTCGGGGTCATAATGTATTCACGACAGGCTTCCTGCCAGCAACTGAGAGCCCGTCAATTCCCCCAAGAAAAATTCATGTGGTGCTGCAGCAGGCTTCACCTGGCAGTCCTGGTGAGCAGTGGCAAGAAGGCCGGGCAGGAGGGAAATGGGCTGGGAACCACCTCCACACGGCGGGCAGGGAAGCTGGAGCCAGCTGCAGAAGAAAAATTAAGGTCACAGCTGAAAGGCGGTGGAAGTCCACGCTGTCTGATTATTCCTGCCGTTGCCCTGCCTGATTTGGTGCAGGATATTAGAGGAAAATCCAGGCGTAGGACTCACTGCACAGTGACCTACACAAACTTATCCTTTCCAAGAACTTCAAAAATTGATTCCTCAGTCTTTCTTGTGCTAACTTCAGCATTTTAAAACCCAATTTTGGCACCACCTAGTCCCTACTTCCTGATTTACCCAACCTTCTCATTCTCTCTTCAACTTTTGTGGTTACTTAAGCCCTAGGCCTTAGCCCTGCGAGTTTACTCAATTTTTTAAAAAATCTGTGGATTGCAAGCAGTCGAGGTTCAATTGTGTTCTGTTCCTTCCAATAGAGCATGTTTAATTGACACCGTCACAGACTCTCCTAACTTGTTTAACCTCATGAGGGAAGTGGCTAACTACTGGTATCACAACGAGACTTCTCCCTGACCCTCAAAAAGTAATAATTGAG
The DNA here is from genome assembly GCA_030390025.1 of Squalus acanthias. Lineage (NCBI taxonomy): Eukaryota > Metazoa > Chordata > Chondrichthyes > Squaliformes > Squalidae > Squalus > Squalus acanthias. The sequence continues at coordinate 126,108,074 of CM059433.1, forward strand.
CAAAAACAACCAGGACAACAACCTAACGCTACAATTCATATAACTGAAGACTGGAATGCAATTGCATTCCATAGATAACATTCCTGTGGCCTATCAGAACTGGAACTACATTGTTCCACAGAATGTTTGAACATCTATCTGTGTACTTACCCTCCTAGCCTTCAATCTATTCATCCAATACCTTTTAAAAATAGGAGTCAGATCGACAAAGCATCATTGCATCATTTCACCTCTGACCGGTTGCATTTCACAGACAAATGCTCCTTTGGTACCAGCAGGACTGGAACAGTCGCGCTCAAGAGTTCGTGCTTAGTTTATTTCAAGGCAGCTCTGCTTTTGGCTGCTCTGAGATTAAATAAATTGAGCCCTAAACAGTGCAAATTGTCTCTGGTCCACTGGAAACAGCAAGCTCAGTCAGCAGGTTCGACTTCCCATTCCATTCTTAGTTCTTAAAATAATAAAGCTTGAAGTGACAGCCATATCCCACACCATATTAGTGAGTTCACGATCAATATAGTGTGGGATATGGTTAGACCACTAATCTGTCAAGAGTTACAAAAAGTAAATAATACATTGTGAAACTTTGCTTCACTGGAGGGTTTACTCTGCAGCACAGCCCGAGGTCTGATTGAGGTGTTTTGTTTCAGTGGATCTGCTATTGGAGGCAGCAGTATTGGATTTACCTCTTTCCTTCACTGCCGCCAGAGGAGGTGCTTAACTCTCAGTTGGGAGTAGCATAGCGCAGTGTTCACGATCTCAGCTGTACTGTCGGGCAAGCAGGAGGCCAGCTGTTTCCCAACAAAGAAAAGGGTAGGGAGGGAGAACAAGCTAGACACGGCAAGCACTCTTGAGCACTTAAATGCTCGTTACTGAAGGGTGTTGGCATTTATTAAGAGTTCAGCTCAGACACAAGATACAGCAAGAAAATACATCATAGCTTACAAAATTAATTGCCATTAAGACCTTTAAACTAAGCACATGGGGAATAAAAAATAATTGTTTTTTTTTAATGACTTTTAAGGGTGCGGGCGACAGCTTTGTGGGCGCCCTGGCATTCTACATGGCTTACTATCCTTGTATGGAACTGGAAGAAATGAGCAGAAGGGCCTGTTACATCGCTTCGGTGAGCATCCAATCACAAGGAACCCAAGCTAGCTACCCCCACAGAGCACAGCTCCCACAGGAACTATTTTAGGCAAAAGCTGCCTGTTTCTGGAGAGGATGAAGAGATGGAACATTCAACATGGTTATATCCATAGCTCATTTTATTGTACATATTAAAAATAAACAACAAATTGTAAATAAAAGTGCAAAAGGGTTAATTCCCTCTTCTCGTGTCATTGTCTTCTGTTGAACTATCACCATCACCTTTTGCATCATCCCAAAACCACAGATGGTATTCATTCTATTTCCAGGAAATCTTGTTCAGTTTCTAAACAGTCGTTGTACAAAGCCAGTCCATTTATGCTCCCGATATCAGATTGACCTGATTTTCTTCTTTTCAAAGAAAAGGACATGCTTGTTCACTGCAAGGGAAATAAATAGAAGTGTGGTTACAATACAGGGTTCTACAACAAAACTGACACCAAGCAAGCAGCTGCTAAGAACCCACCTGACCACACAGAACAACCGAGATTAGGAACTCATGTGCCGCTGCTTTGGGGCAGTGGATGATCCCACCAGAGAACGTCTTTCTTCAGGGATTCACCCACTTATCTGTCTAATAGCTGGAGGAGTTTTTTTTTTAAGATGGTAAAATGACATCTCTTTCTAGTAGCAACCCCAATAACTACTGGCGAAGGAAGTTCTTGTGCCTTGAAATTAAGATCTAGTATTCATGCACAATGTTGCATGTCTGTATGAATTTCCTTTGTGTGAAATCTTAACAGAGGCACACTGAAAATAACTAGGTAATGTCTCCGTTAAAAAAAGCAGACAGGAATTTAATACAAATTCATTAACTGAGTTATAGTATTCAAAGGACCTTATTTCAATGCACTGACGACCTCTTATTTTCACAAAGATGGAGGTGAGAAAGCAGTAACCAAATGAAATGGTTATTACCGAGTAACTGAGTATTCAGTTAACTCCGTGAAACCTAATTACAGCGGGCTGGCAGCTTCAGCAGTGAAAGAAGTTAAACGTTCACAAGCACTGAAAACAAAGCTTTCGAAAACTGCTTCAAGCCAAATGCTCTGCGTGGAAGTGCACTAAAAGTTCATTTTTCAATAACACGACACCTTCAATAACACTAATCCCTTGGGTCTTTCAAGTTTTAACAAGTGAAAGGAGACTTTGTATTACTGCCCAGATATAAATTGCAGCACAGAACGCAAATGTTTTCCCAGCCCTGCTTAGGCCCAGACAATTTTTGGAACCGCACCTATCATTTAAAAGTCTCGTACACATGACGTAAGTGGCATGAGTTTTTTTTTAAAAAAAGGAAACACACCCAAACCAATGTCCTAGAAGAGACCATCCTGCCACGACTGATGTCCAATTGTTTCCATGAGTAGATACATATTTAGTGAAGGATTAGAATCTTATGTAATCACGTAACAACAGATTATCAGTATGTCCTTGAATGCTTTTCCCCGACAGGGTAACCAACATATGGAGGATCCCATACAGGACTGAGAAAGCAGCTACTGGATCCATTCCTTACAGTGAGATGAGTCATACACTCAGCATCAGTGCGAATTTTAAAATAAATGATATGACTAAAAGTGTACATGAGTTTGTGTTGTCAAAACACAACAAAAGGGTATTCACCTGGATGACAGGTGATGACAGATCACATGAAGAGCTGTAAATCACTATTTCTCTATGTTTATTGTACCTGAAATAATAGAACACTGTCCTTTAATCTTTGGATACAAGGGTCTTTCACAATGAGTTTGAATAATTGTTTATAATGGGCGAGAGTTCACAGCACTAAACTAGCAGCCTCACAGACCGAAACCATAAAGACACTGGTGTGAAAAAGAAATCACCATGTTGGTCCAGTGCAGGGTGGGGAAAAATGCTCTTTCAGCATTGGGCTTTACAACAAGAACTTGCATTTATATAGCGTCTTTAACATAGTAAAACATCCCAAGGCACTTCACAGGAGCGTTATCAAACAAAATTTGACACCAAGCCACATAAGGAGATATTAGGACAGATGACCAAAAGCTTGGTAGGTTTTAAGGAGTGCCTTAAAAGGAGAGGTGGAAAGGGAATTCCAGAACTTAGGGCCTAGGTAGCTGAAGGAACAGCCACCAATATTGGAGCGATGAAAATCGGGAATGCACAAGAGCTCAGAGATCTTGGAGGGTTGCAAGGCTGGAGGCACATTGGAGAACAGTGCAGGGAACATAATTTTTTATTTGGCCTGGGATTACTTGATCTAACATTGGATTCCAATCACAGGTATCCCAAGAGGGAGGGGGGGGGGGGGGGGGGGAGAGAAGAAGAGCTGCGATGAAAAACCTAAAACCAATTTACTAGTCAGTCAGTCGGTGTTGAAATTCAAGTCCAGTTACAAAAGTATAACAGTAATTGCAAGTAATGCAGTACTGTGTTTTGTTCAGACTTTCTATTTGGCCCAAATCCTCCACAGTGAGGAGTCACACACAGTCATGATCACAGACACTCAGATACCAGTAATGCTCTTTGGTTGACTTGCCAAGCAGCACAACAGAGAACTGCTAAACTCACCCTCTAGGGCAAGCTGTGCCTAAACTAGCAGACTGTGGATGGAAGCCCAGAGCAAATCTCCCGAGTGCCGCAGATGAAGAGGAAGTGAGTATCACACTGCTCTGGAGAACCAGCCTGCAAATGTCAACGGCAAGTGGGATTCAAACTCATTCTCAGGCCAGCACCATCGTTGTAGCTACTAGGAGAAACTTGTTTTTTAAAATATATATATATATATACACACACACACACACACACACACACACACACACAGAGGGTTGCGAGGCTGCAGAATACATTATCAGAGCAAATGACTGAAACAGAGACCATGTAGACATTTAAGAATAGACAGACAGGTGGTTGAAGGAAAGAGGGATATGGGTGGAGGGCTGACAGATGGGATTAGGACTACTGCTCGTGTGGAGGATAAACACCAACACAGACTGGTTGGCCGAACAGCTTGCTTCTGTGTTGTAATTTCTACGTAATAGGTCACCCCATTTACAATTGGCAATATGTTGCCCATGCCTACCATCGCCAATAGAGGACAAGAATGGAGATGTAACATGCTGCTCCGAGTCCTGTAGTATTGGGCCATTTCATCAGTAAGATTACAATCCAGAATGAATGTTTTGAATATCAGTCAAGCTCTCATAGTGCTTCACACAGGGAGTTGAGACCAAGTGTAGAATTCAGGTGAAACAAGGTTAGAGGGCAGGGTATAATTCGAGCAGGACGCACAGACATAATTTTTTTTTAATATATTATAGATAAGGAATGGGTGGTTAGAGCTATATTACAAAATGAATGGATAAGAGTTGCTGGCAGCAATAAAGGGTGTCTAATGAAGCCACCAACTGGTGCCACATGCTCATGTACCTGCCACAGTTACACAATACAATTTACCTATAGGATCGTGTTTTCTCAGGACTAGTTTTTCCCGCAGTCTGCTCCGCTTTACGTTGAAGCAGTAGCCAGTTCCAGCTGCACTCGCCATCTTCACAAGGATGGACCTGTGAAAATTCAACAAAGCATTAGTGAGAGCCTGCCTGCCAGTAAATGAGACAAATCTACACTTTACAGTGACTACAACAACTTATATTTCTGTAGCACTCCTCACAACTACACCTCAGTGTTTTAAAGGGCAGAGGACACTGAATGGGTGGGAAAAGAGGATGAGGGAAGGGTCCTTAGGAGACCTTTGAAAAGCAGGAAGGGAGGTGATAAGATGGAGGGTCTTGAGTGATGGGATTCCAGAGGATGGGGATTTGGAAGAAAGAATTTGTATTTATGTAGCAACCTATCACATCCTCAGGATGCTCCAAAGCACGGTTAACCAATGTATTATTGGTGTTATGCAGGCATAGTGGCTGAAAGGAGTGGCCGCCCAATGGTGAAGTGAAGAATGAGGGCTAAACTGCTGTTGGAGTTGAGAAGGCCTGAGAGAGGGCGCAGAAAAGATTTACAAGAATGGTTCCAGGGATGAGGGACTTCAGTTACGTGGAGAGCCTGGGGTTGTTTGCCTTGGAGCAGAGAAGGTTGAGGGGAAATTTGATAGAGGTGTTAAAATCTTGAGGGGTCCAGACAGAGTAGATAGAGAGAAACTGTTCCAATTGGCAGAAGGGTCGAGAACCAGAGGACACAGATTTAAGGTGATTGGCAAAAGAACCAACGGTGACATGAAGAAAAACTTTTCTTCTTTTTTACGCAGAGTGGTTATGATCTGGAATTCACTGCCTGAAAGGGTGGTGGAGGCAGATTCAATCGTGGCTCTCAAAAGAGAATTGGATAAGTACCCGAAAGAAAAAAAAATTGCAGGGCTACGAGGAAAGGGCGGGGGAGGGAGACTAGCTGAAGTGCTCTTGCAGAGAGCCGGCACGAGCTCGGCAGGCCGAATGGCCTCCTTCTGTGCTGTAACCATTCTATGATTCTAGGGCTGAAGCACATTGAGGCGATATGGGCTACGGCAAGGCCATGGAGGTGCAGAAGGCGTGCATAGAGATGTCTGGCTAGAAGAGATCACCGAAGTTGGGTGGGACGAGGCCATGGAGGTGCGGATGGTATGTGTGGGGACATATGGCTGGAAGAGATCAGAGGTAAGATGGGATGACAACATACACGAGAAGGTTCTTGGAAATCAATTCTGAGGCACAGGGAGCCAGTGTAGCTCGGTGACGACAGAAGTGATGGGAGTATGGGCCATGAGGTTCTGTATCAGCTGTAGTTTATGTAGAGTGGAAGCAGGACGGCTGACAAGAGAGAGCATTGGTGCAATCCATTGCAGTTAATGATTCACAGTATCAAAATGAGAATTGCTGGCATGGTGTGAAAATGCAGGCAGGTTATACAACATTTTAATTAGGATGGGTCTATTTACCCCGACGTCAGAAATAATTATGCTATTCCTAGAAATGGATGGCATGTTGCCACTGAAAGTACATCATCTGCCTGTACAATATCCAACTGATTGATTGGGGATTTCTAAATTCTCTTATTCATATAGAACTTTAAAAGAAAAATTCTACCTCATAAATAACTCCCTCGAGGCTTAAAAATAAAATTGTCAGGTTCCTTGAATTAGGTGCAGCCACTGTAACATGTTTAAATAATACCGAGACATAATGAAGTGTACAGCCTGTGTCACCGTCTCAGAGAAAGACATGGTTTAAAAAGAAATTTTGCCCATTTTATTCCCTCAAGGCTTCAACCCCGGCTTGGGTACAGCTCCAGGAATGCTTTTCAAGTGACCATTCTTCATGCTTGACCCTGAACAGTATTGGCAGGTTCTTTAACTGTGAGGTGCATCAGCCCAACATAAACCTGTCCTCATACAACACCCACCTTGCAGGAGTCACTGGATGGCAATCAGGAGAGGAACCCTGGCTGATTTCAACTCTCCCTAGCTCAGACAGTAAGAGCAATTGTAGCACCCCTACAGACTCGTTACTGGATACAAGCTCACAGTAGGCTGGAATCAAATCTGCGGCTTCCCAGTTTATATAGCGGCACCATACCACCCTTAACAAATTAGTTAACGGGAACGGGGAGAGACACGATAAACAATAACCTATCTTTCAGATGATGACGGAAATATTGTGTGCTTCCAGCAGTTTCTGGTTTTGTCAGCGATCTAACTTTTCCCATTTGCAGCTCGTGTACCAAACGTCTAGCATCTTACCGACAAGTGCTGAAAATACACCAGAATGTAAATAACCTGCACCTGTCAGGAGTGCATGAGGTGCAACAGTTTGTGTACATTGACTGAAGGTCACTGGAGCCGTTTACTGCCTCAGTCAGTCTGACGCAACAAACTCAACGCCTGAGCTGCAACCCTTTCACTAGTCAAGCCCACCATACACAAAAGCCTGGAAATGATGCTGTGCCATGTGGTATAAACGCTTACCATCCCCATTAAAAATCAGCAACGGAATCTGGTACAGCATTTATCACACAGTTAATCTCTCGGCCTTCAACAAAAGGAACACTGCAGTGCGTTGAAATGCACAGCTTCTACTAAGCCTCTCTACCATCGACAGGTAGAAGAGCGTGATGGGATGCTCATCACTCACCTGGATGGGTGCAGCTGCAACATTCGAAGGTCAACACCACCCAGGACAGAGCAGTTTGCTTGATCGGTGCCCCTGCTACTGGACTGAACAGCCACCCACTCCATCAGTGGTGCGCTGTGACTGTAGTACCTACTATCTACAGGATGCAGCACACCAAGCTTGCTTTGATGGGACCTCCCAGCCCTGCAGCCTCTACCACGAAGAAGGGCAAGAGCAGCAAAATCATGGGAACACCATCACCTCCAAGTCACACACCATCCTCACTTCAGCATATACCGCCAGCCCTTCACAGTCACTGGGTCAAAGTCCTGGAATTCCTGACCCAACACCCACATAGCATCATGAGAGCACCATCACCACAAAGGATGGCAGCAGTTCAAGGAGAAAGCCCACCATCGCCTTCTCAGGGCAAGGTGGGATGGGCAATAAATGCAGCCTTTTTTTTTTAAACTGAGCCGGTTCCCGCTCTTTTACTCTGCGGGGCTTCTTTTAAACTGAGCCGGTTCCCGCTCTTTTACTCTGCGGGGCTCCTTTTAAACTGAGCCGGTTCCCGCTCTTTTACTCTGCGGGGCTCCTTTTAAACTGCGCCGGTTCCCGCTCTTTTACTCTGATAAATCTTATTTGTCCCACTCACAGACATAGTGCCTGTCACACCCACTGTACCAGACACACCCACACACTCACAGCATAGGACTGTAACTGGATTGGAATACGAGTCTCAGGAGAATATTAAACTTGGGCACCACAGAAATAATTACAATGTAAATGTCAAGATCACGGCAACTCATTCCCTGGAGGGTGCAGGTATTCCCGGGATTCTGTAGCTATTGTGGGAAGCCGATTACTTCAGTGACAACAACTGATCCGCCCCGGAATAGACAAAACAGTGGATTGGTTTAAATCTGTTCTAGTTTAATCCGCAAGTTGGCTAGCGGGGATGGCAGGGGAGGCAGTGAAATGTTCCTCCTGCAGAATGTTTGAGGTGAGGGACGCCGTCGGTGTCCCTGCTGATTACACCTGTGGGAAGTGCACCCATCTCCAGCTCCTCGAAAACCGTGTTAGGGAACTGGAGCTGGAGCTGGATGAACTTCGGATCATTCGGGAGGCAGAGGAGGTCATAGATAGAAGCTTCAGGGATGTAATTACTCCAAAGAATGAAGATAGATGGGTGACGGTGAGAGGGGCTAGGAGGAGGCAGTCGGTGCGAGGATCCTCTGTGGTCGTTCCCCTCAGTAACAGGTATAACGCTTTGGATACTGTTGAGGGGGACGACCTACCGGTGGTAAGCCGCGGTGACCGGATCTCCGGCGCTGGGTCCGTCCCTGTGGCTCAGAAGGGAAGGGGGGAGAGCAGGAGAGCAATAGTTATTGGGGACTCAATAGTCAGAGGGACAGATAGGAGATTCTGTGGCAGCAAAAGAGACTCACGGATGGTATGTTGCCTCCCGGGTGCCAGGGTCCGTGACGTCTCGGACCGTGTTTTCAGAATCCTCAAGGGGGAGGGGGAACAATCACAAGTCGTGGTACACATCGGTACCAACGACATAGGTAGGAGAAGGGATGGGGATTTAAAACAGGAATTTAGGGAGCTAGGTTGGAAGCTGAGAGCCAGTACAAGCCATGTTGTAATTTCTGGTTTGTTGCCGGTGCCACGTGCTAGCGAGTTGAGGAACAGGGAGAGAGTGCAGATAAACACGTGGCTGCAGGGATGGTGTAGGGGGGAGGGTTTCAGTTATGTGGATAATTGGAGCGCATTCTGGGGAAGGTGGGACCTGTACAAACAGGACGGTTTGCACCTGAACCAGAGGGGCACCAATATCCTGGGAGGGAAATTTGCTACGGCTCTTCGGGGGGGTTTAAACTAATTTGTCAGGGGGATGGGAAAAAGGGCTGTATCCAGGAGCCAGTGGTGAGTGTAGGGAGGTACTGAGGAGGGTATCAAGGTCGCAGGAATGTACCGGCAGACAGGAAGGTGGCTTGAAGTGTGTCTACTTCAATGCAAGGAGCATCCGGAATAAGGTAGGAGAACTTGGAGCGTGGATTGGTACTTGGGACTACGATGTGGTGGCCATTACGGAGACATGGTTAGAACAGGGACAGGAATGGTTGTTGGAAGTTCCGGGGTATAGATGTTTCAGTAAGAGTAGGGAAGGTGGTAAGAAAGGTGGAGGAGTAGCATTGTTAATCAAGGATAGTTTAACAGCGGCAGAAAGGCAGTTCGAGGGGGATCTGCCGTCTGAGGTAATATGGGCTGAAGTTAGAAATAGGAAAGGAGCGGTCACGTTGTTAGGAGTTTTCTACAGGCCCCCAAATAGTAAGAGAGATGTGGAGGAAGAAATTGCAAAGCAGATTATGAATAGGTGTGGAGGTCACAGAGTAGTTGTCATGGGTGACTTCAACTTTCCAAATATTGATTGGAACCTTTATAGGTCAAACAGTTCGGATGGGATAGTTTTTGCACAGTGTGTGCAGGAGGGTTTCCTGACACAATATGTGGATAGGGGATAGGCCGACAAGAGGTGGGGCCACATTGGATTTGGTACTGGGTAATGAACCAGGCCAAGTGTTTGATTTGTATGTGGGAGAGCACTTTGGAGATAGCGACCACAATTCGGTGACTTTCACTATTGCAATGGAGAGGGATAGGGCCATACGGCAGGGCAGGGTTTATAATTGGGGGAGGGGTAATTATGATGCGATTAGGCAAGAATTAGGGAGCATAAGATGGGAACAGAAACTATCAGGGAAAGGCACAAACGAAAAGTGGAGCTTTTTCATGGAGCAATTACTGCGTGTCCTTGATAGGTATGTCCCTGTCAGGCAGGGAGGAAATGTCCGAGTGAGAGAACCATGGTTCACAAAAGAGGTTGAATGTCTAGTCAAGAGGAAAAAGGAAGCGTATGTAAGGATGAGAAAACAAGGTTCAGTTGGGTCGATTGAGGGGTACAAGGTAGCAAGGAATGAGCTAAAAAAAGAGCTTAGGAGAGCTAGGAGGGGGCATGAGAAGTCCTTGGCGGGTCGGATCAAGAAAAACCCCAAGGCTTTTTACTCTTATGTGAGAAATAAAAGAATGACCAGGGTGAGGGTAGGGCCGGTCAAGGACAGTAGTGGGAACTTGTGCATGGAGTCAGAAGAGATAGGAGAGGTGATGAATGAATACTTTTCGTCAGTGTTCACCGAGGAGAGGGGCCATGTTTTTGAGGATGAGAGTGTGATAAAGGTGGATAGGCTGGAGGAGGTAGATGTTCTGAGGGAAGATGTTTTAGCAATTTTAAAGAACCTGAGGGTCGATAAGTCCCCTGGGCCAGATGGGATATATCCTAGGATTCTTTGGGAGGCAAGGGAGGAGATTGCAGAGCCTTTGGCTTTGATCTTTGGGTCCTCACTGTCCACAGGGATGGTGCCAGAGGACTGGAGAGTGGCGAATGTTGTTCCTCTCTTCAAGAAAGGAAATAGGAATGACCCTGGTAATTATAGGCCGGTTAGTCTTACTTCGGTGGTTGGTAAGATAATGGAAAAGGTCCTGAGGGATAGGATTTATGACCATTTGGAAAGAGGCAACTTAATCAGGGATAGTCAACACGGATTCGTGAAGGGTAAGTCTTGCCTAACAAATTTGATTGAATTCTTTGAGGAGGTAACTAGGTGTGTAGATGAGGGTAGAGCAGTTGATGTCGTGTACATGGATTTTAGTAAGGCGTTTGATAAGGTTCCCCATGGTCGGTTCATGAAGAAAGTAAGGAGTTGTGGGATAGAGGGAAATTTGGCCGATTGGATAAGTAACTGGCCATAGAAGGCAGAGGGTGGTGGTGGATGGAAAATTTTCGGACTGGAGACCAGTTACCAGCGGTGTGCTGGGTCCTCTGCTGTTTGTGATTTTTATCAATGACTTGGAGGAGGGGACTGAAGGGTGGATCAGTAAATTTGCTGATGACACCAAGATTGGTGGAGTAGTGGATGAGGTGGAGGGCTGTTGTAAGCTGCAGAGAGACATTGATAGGATGCAGAGCTGGGCCGAAAAATGGCAGATGGAATTTAACCCTGATAAGTGCGAGGTGATTCATTTTGGTAGGGCAAATTTGAATAAGGATTACAGGGTCAACGGCAGGGTTCTGAGGAACGTGGAGGAACAGAGGGATCTGGGGGTTCATATCCACAGATCTCTGAAGGTTGCCACTCAAGTGGATAGAGCAGTAAAGAAGGCCTATAGTGTGTTAGCGTTTATTAACAAGGGGTTTGAGTTTAAGAACCGTGAGGTTATGCTACAACTGTACAGGACCTTGGTGAGACCACATTTGGAATATTGTGTGCAGTTCTGGTCACCTCACTATAGGAAGGACGTGGAAGCATTGGAAAGAGTGCAAAGGAGATTTACCAGGATGCTGCCTGGTTTGGGGGGGGAGGTCTTATGAGGAAAGATTGAGGGAGTTAGGGCTTTTCTCTTTAGAGCGGAGGAGGATGAGAGGCGACTTAATAGAGGTTTATAAGATGATGAGGGGGATAGATAGAGTGGATGTTCAGAGACTATTTCGTCGGGTGGAGGTAGCTGTTACAAGGGGGCATAACTATAAGGTGCATGGGGGGAGATATAGAAGGGATGTCCGAGGTAGATTCTTTACTCAGAGAGTGGTTGGGGTGTGGAATGGACTGCCTGCTGTGATAGTGGAGTCGGACACTTTAGGAACTTTCAAGCGGTTATTGGATAAGCACATGGAGCATACCAGAATGATAGGGAGTGGGATAGCTTGATCTTGGTTTCGGACAATGCTCGGCACAACATCGAGGGCTGAAGGGCCTGTACTGTGCTGTACTGTTCTATGTTCTACGTTCTATCACCCACATCCCGAGCACAAATTGGAAAAAAAAACCACTTAAGTATGCAGCAATTCTACGCTATGAGATCAATAAAATGTTAATTGAAGATTGAGTGCCCTTGAGAATTAGACTTAACGAGTGGGCAACAAACATACAAGATGGCAACTGAAACTCAGGATTGACGACTGAAAATGAAGGCTTGGGAGCCAGCGACTATCTTTTATAATTAAAAACCTTTCCTAATCTCCAGCACTGGCCAGATGGACCAAAATCATTTTTCTGGTCTTGTACCAGTTATGTTCTTGCCTTGACTAAGCAAAAAATCATAGAATCGTTACAGCACAGTAGGAGGCCATTCGGCCTGTGCTTGCTCTCTGCAAGAGCACTTCAGCTAGTCCCAATCACCCACCCTTTCTCCGTAGCCCTGCAAATTTTTTCCTTCAGGTACTTATCCAATTCCCTTTTGAAAGCCACGATTGAATCTGCCTCTAACACCCTTTCAGGCAGTGCATTCCAGATCCTAACCATTCGCCGCTATTCCTCATGTCACCTTAAATCTGTGTCCTCTGGTTCTCGACCCTTCCGCCAATGGGAACAGTTTCTCTCTATATACTCCATCGAGACCCCTCATGATTTTGAACACTTCTATCAAATCTCCTCTAAATCTTCTCTGCTCCAAGGAGAACAACCCCAGCTTCTCCAGTCTATCCACGTAACTAAAGTCCCTCATTCCTGGAACCATTCTTGTAAATCTTTTCTGCACCCCCTCTAAAGCCTTCACATCCTTCCTAAAGTACGGTGCCCAGAATTGGGACACAATACTCCAGTTGAGGCCGAACCAGTGTTTTATCACAGCTTCCTTGCTTTTGTCATCTATGCCTCTATTTATAAAGCCCAGGATCCCATATGCTTTTTTAACTGCTTTAGCAACCTATCCTGCCACCTCCCATGATTTACGCACATATACTCACAGGTCTCTCTGTTCATGCACCCCCTTTAGAATTGTACCCTTTAATTTATATTGCGTCTCCTCGTTCTTCCGACCAAAATGCATCACTTCGCACTTTTCTGTTTTAAAACTTTATCTGCCACATGTCCGCCCATTTCACCAGCCTGTCTATGTCATCTTGAAGTCTATCACTATCCTCCTCACTGTTCACTACACTTCCAATTTTTGTGTCATCTGCAAATTTCGTAATAGTGCCCTGTACACCCAAGTCCAAGACATTAATGTATATCAAGAAAAGCAGTAGTCCCAGTACTGACCCCTGGGGAACACCACTGTATACCTTCCTCTAGTCCAAAAAACAACCGTTCACCATTACTCTCTTCCTGTCACTTAGCTAGTTTCGTATCCATGCTGTTACTGTCCCTTTTATTCCATGGGCTTCAACTTTGCTGGCAAGTCTATTATGTGGCACTTTTTCAAACGCCTTCTTGACCACACTTCTATTTGTCAACGTCAATGTCTCCAATGAACACAAGAGTTAAACCGTTAGTTTAGAGTGATAACTCGGCTTAGCAAACAGATACAATAGGCCCAGTTACACCATTAAACCACTGCAATGAAGTCATTTCTAGACAATGCGTACAGGGCTTAAGAGAATAGGAGCCTGTGAGTAAAATACTTCCACATTTCAGTTTTTGACTCTCAATAGGAGACACTGATGGTTTTGTTCCCACTAAGTGGCTCCATTTGTGCGATGCAGGGAGGTTGGAAAAAATACAGAACTCTCATCATTTGCATAGCTTTGGTCTCAAAATATATTCAAGAGGAAACAAACCAGAAAGCTTGTCTTCAGAGAGTGTTCTAAAAACTACCTGCTCCTGTGAAATGTTAAATACAGCCCACTTCACTTCATTCAAATTGTTAATTTGGAATTTTGAAGAGAAAAAAAACACCTCCTGTGCAGTTTAATTTAAATGGCTTAATTCAAACTACTAACAGATCAAATTTTTTTCAGAGCAAAAGAAAGTTGACTTTGAAGTAACAGGTGCGTGGAAACAGATAGTTCTTGCATTGCTTTTTTGTCAATGAAAAGGGTTCTCAAACGCCCCTGTATAAAAGAGATGGAATTGGTGAAGATAACCTACACCCAATTTTCTTCTTCACCACCCGCAACAACAAAAAAAAGCAGTCAGGATAGAATCGATTTCCAACACAGGATCTGATTTCCGCCATATTTTAATCAGTGATTAAACCAGAGAGAACTGGTAGTTTTACTGGTTCAACGCTGTACACTAAATCTCACAGTTAAAACAGATAAAGAACAAATGAAAATATTGTTGGTAGGGGTGAGCTGATATACCCCATCAAGGATTTAACTCCTTAGATGAATCGTTCAGTCCATCTTGGACATCCTGACAGATTCTAGTCATCAGATGGGCGGAAGTACAGCTTTAGATACTCAACACAAGAGAATCTTGGCTAGGAAGGGCCAGTACGGGAGTTGAGGAAACAGAAAAGCTGGAATTGGTTGAAAAGGCACAGTAATTTGTCCATTTAATCTCTCTGGTGGCGCATTGTAGGAGGATCCGAGATCGCATCAGTGACTTCATGTATAAAGCAGCAGTTCTAGAAGCGAGATAAACCCTGACAGCGAAGAAGAACAAAAGATAAAATAGCCACTCACAGATTTACTAGCAGTAGTTACACAGCAACACTGACAGCAGTCTAGGAACAAGCAAATTGCTCCCCCACCACCAAAGGAATGGTACATGACCATTTTTTTCTTTCAAAGGAAGTGACTCAAAAAAGTCATTTAAAAAAACGGTGTGCCACTGATAAAAGGATGTCAATAAAGGGAAGCACGGGATTGGAGGAGAGGGGCAAACAGTACACAGTGAGTAATGTAAACAGTTACTGTTGAAATGGAAACAATAGGTATCCAGTGAGACGATTACAACGATCCGGCCCGGACGTACACAAAGTGAATTACTGCCAACAGGGAAAGACAACAGAAAAGACCAAACTGTCCAAACCATCATTGTTTTATGCAGAGAAATGCAACAGCTCTCCTTGTGTTCCTGGTCTGTGTCTGGGTATCTTTTGAAAAAGGGCAACAACAAAAAAAGGTATGTTCCTGGTCAGACGATAGGTTTGTTTGAGGCTAGGTTCGTGTAGACTCTTCAGTAAAGTACCAAGTTAATAAGGTCAATACATCCCAAGAGTGATGTGATTCAGAAGCCCGATCCTTCAATTAATGGGTGTTGTGCGAAGGGTTCTTGCATCCAACCTTTCAACTAGATTTAACCTATTGGCACTAATGGTCATAAGCAAATGCAAACTAACACTGCGATGCTATTAAGCTACGTTTTACATTGGTGTTGCCTAAATTTGGATTCCCGGAGACAGGTGTCCATGTGCCGATTTGCTACATTTATGCTGCTCCATTACCCTGGCCCAGTTTTTTGTGGGTCTGTGATTCCGCTGCCAGGAGATGGGAACCAGACTTACCAGTCTTAATTGCCAGCTCACTGACACCGGTTTCAGAATTAAAACAGCAGCAAAATAAAAATTGCTTCAAAATCACTACCTCAAACAGCTCGAACAAACCTCGAACTACCAGTACTTCACCCATGTATAGACACTTCCCAAATTTGGAAGGGCAGAATCTATAGGGTGTTTTCATAGTTCAAGTGGACATAGTATGAAAATTTTACACACCCATCATTAATCCTTACTAAAATTCTATTGACAACATGTTTGCTAGTATATACAACTAGAATACAACTTCCCTACATGAAGGAGTCAAAAGTGACTGGAGGACAATTAAATCCCTGCCTCCACATCATCTATTATACACCCGCTGAAACCCTACCAGGTCTCTGAAACATTCCTCTACTGGTACTGAAGAGGGACAAAATTACACATCTGGAGTTTTGGAAGGCACAAGACATCAACACCTCTACAAAGCAGAGCTTTACACCAAGAGTGTCCTCGACAAAATCCTTCATCCAGCATACCACCTTCTCAATGGTCATTAGAAGCTTATTGTTTCCATGATGACACAAAGCTTCCAAGTCTGGCCCAAGATGTACATGAGGGGCCTCTAAACAGATGTTCTATTTTATTTCTAAGTGATGGAAAAACCACAGTGCAACTAAAGTCAATGGTTAGGAAGTTTTCATACAGATGTTTTGGAACTCCTCTTTGTAAGAAATACATCAATGACAGTGACAGCACGGAAGTTCACTATGTAAATTGGGCCAAATGCATTGTGCGGTTCAACTTTAACGCATCACTCCTCAGACACACGTTAAATAAACAAAACCACCGTTGTCATGGCCACAAAGATGTCACATGATTTCAAGAACATAGCCGTGGAACAAGACAACATTTTCATGAAGTGGTGATGTCGAGAACTGGGATATCAGCAGTGTGTCAGTGTAGAAAGAGGAAACAAAGTGAATCTCCCCCTCCAGTGCATTAAGGGAGAGATAGCAGAACTCCCACCCCAGTGCATTAAGAGAGCAGATCTCCCACCCCAGTGCATTAAGAGAGCAGATTTCCCACCCCAGTGCATTAAGCGAGGGCAGATCTCCCACCCCAGTGCATTAAGCAAGGGCAGATCTCCCACCCCAGTGCATTAAGCAAGGGCAGATCTCCCACCCCAGTGCATTGGGAGAGCAGATCTCCCACCCTAGTGCATTAAGGAGCAGGTACCAAAGTGGAGAATAATTATCGAGTGCAGCATCACAGGGCTGCTCTTGCACACCTTCCAGCAGTTGATTCAATGTCACAGGCCAGAATACCTTGCAGGAATGTTCCCGCTTATTTTTTTTGGGGTGCACGATCCCTTTAAGCGGCTGCGCGGCCCATTCAAATGGTCGCGCATGCGTGGTTTCTCCCATAGAAAAGCTGGTGAGCCAGACCACTGTGCAGCCGCACAGCTTAGCACAAACATTTCCTGGAAGCCCAAGGGGACCAGTGGATTGGGGATAAAACGGTAGGTCATCTTTTTCTTCATTATCTCCCCTCCCTTCCCTTCTGGGGTATGGTTCCATTGGTGCTGGCTGCGTTCTAGTACTTCGCCAATGGGGCCATTCCATCAGTCTCGACAGCAAGGGTTGGCAGTCCCATTCGACTGCAGGGTACATCAGAGCCCAGCCCAAACCGATCATTGTCCGGTCTCCACACACATGCATCCTCCATAAGGGGTCACTGGATAATGAGCAACAGCAGCAACCCAGGCTTTCCCCTTCCCCCTGCACAGGTGGGCCACTCCAGCTATCTCAGTGCAGACCGCGAGGTCAATCCAGGGAGCTTCCCGTATGGCTCTCTACCACATCAGGTGGTGCATTTACAAACCAAGTCATCAGGGGTTTATTTTTTCCAAAGTGCAATTACAAAAAAGACAAACTGGAAGAAAAGGAAAGGTAGGTGCATGCGCCTAATTCCAACATTACTCACATTGTTGCTGTGTTTATCGGAACATAGGAACTGCTAGACAAAGAAAAAACCAAAGTCCATCTTTAGTCACCTGGTGCAACGAAAATGGAATTCTTGACTAATCGTCGCAATCAATCTCTTATCCATTAGTCTACAACAGACCCAGACACGGAAAACCCCAGTGGTGGAGAGCTTTAGGAACCATAGGTCCAAAGTCACCTGTTCCTCCCAAGCATGCTACACTTACCACGTCATGTCTCAAATTACTCATATACTGTATCCCAAAATATTATTTGCTGATAGATTTCTATCCAGTTTACATTTGAAAGAATCAATACTAACTGAATCCACCATCTCCTTAGTGAGCATGTTCCATAAACTGACCACTCGCTCACTGAAATATGGTTTCTGCAGATGAGTTTTGACTGATTCCCCCTTCAAACGCAGGCCATATCCTCTGGTTCTACTGTTCTGGACAAGGTGAAATAGCTTGTCATGCTCTACATTATCTAGTCCCTTTAGATCCTAAAAACAGCAATCATCAGCTCTCAACCTTCTCTTTTCCATTGAGAGCATGCCCAATTTTTATAATAGTTTCTCATAATGTGTAACGAGGCTGGATTAATTAATGATCTCGAAGTGAAGGATCCTCTTGGGAAGAGTGATCATAGCATGGTAGAATTTCAAATTCAGTTTGAGGGTGAGAAAGCTAGGTCTCAAACTAGTGTCCTGAGCTTAAGCGAAGGTCATTACAAAGGTATGAAGGCAGACTTGGTTAAAGTGGACTGGGAAAATATATTACAGGTTAAGACTAGAAAAGCAGTGGCAAACATTTAAGGTGCTATTTCATAACTCTCAGCAAAGATATATTCCAGTAAGAAAGAAAGACTCTAAGAGAAGGATGAACCATCCGTGGCTAACTAAGGAAGTAAAGGATGGTATCAAATTGAAAACAAAAGCATACAATGTTGCGAAGAATAGTGGAAGGCCAGAGGATTGGGAAATTTTTAAAAACCAGCAAAGGACGACTAAAAAAATGATAAAGAGAGAGAAGATAGCTTATGAGAGTAAGCTAGCAAGAAATATAAAAACAGACAGCAAGAGCTTCGACAGGTATATAAAAAGGAAGAGAGTAGTTAAAGTAAACGTTGGTCCCCTAGAGGATGAGTCTGGGGAATTAATAATGGGAAACCGGGAAATGGCAGAGACTTTGAACAAATATTTTGTATCGGTCTTCACGGTAGAAGACACTAAAAAGCATCCCAATAATGGATAATCAAGGGGCTATTGGGGGGGGAGGGGGGGAAACTTAAAAAAATCACTATCACTAGAAAGAAAGTACTAGGCAAACTAATGGGACTAAAGGTGGACCCGATGGCCTGCATCCTAGAGTCTTAAAAGAGGTGGCAGCAGAGATAGTGGATGCATTGGTTGTAATCTACCAAAATTCCCTGGATTCTGGAGAGGTCCCAGCGGACTGGAAAACCGCAAATGTAACGCCCCTATTTAAGAAAGGAGGGAGACAGAAAGCAGGCAACTATCAACCAGTTAGCCTAACATCTGTCATTGGAAAAATGCTGGAGTCCATCATTAAGGAAGTGGTAGCAGGACATTTAGAAAATCATAATATAGTCAAGCAGAGTCAGCATGGTTTTATGAAAGGGAAATCATATTTGACAAATTTGCTGGAGTTCTTTGAGGATGTAATGAGCAGGGTGGATAAAGGGGAACCAGTAGATGTCGTGTATTTGGATTTCCAAAAGGCATTCGATAAGGTGCCACATAAAAGGTTACTACACAAAATAAGAGCTCACGGGGTTGAGGGTAATATATTAGCATGGATAGCGGATTGGCTAACTAACAGAAAACAGAGAGTCAGAATAAATGGGTCATTTTCAAGTTGGCAAACTGTAACTAGTGGGGTGCCACAGGGATCAGTGCTGGAGCCTCAACTATTTACAATCTATATTAATGACTTGGATGAAGGGACGGAGTGTAATGTAGCCAAATTTGCTGACGATACAAAGATAGGTGGGAAAGAAAATTGTGTGGAGGGATATAGATAGGCTAAGTGAGTGGGCAAAAATCTGGCAGATGGAGTTTAATGTGGGAAAAATGCAAGGTTATCCACTTTGGTAGGAAAAATAAAAAAGCAAATTATTTAAATAGGGAGAGATTACACAATGCTGAGGTACAGAGTGATCTGGGGGTCCGTGTACATGAATCACAAAAAGTTAGCATGCAGGTACAGCAAGTAATGAGGAAGGCAAATGAAGTGTTGGCCTTTATTGCAAAGGGAATAGAGTATAAAAGTAGGGAAGTCCTGTTACAACTGTACAGGGCGTTGGTGAGACCACACCTGGAGTACTGCGTACAGTTTTGGTCCCCTTATTTAAAGGAAGGATATACTTGCATTGGAGGCAGTTCAGAGAAGGTTCACGAGGTTGATTCCGGAGATGAAGGGGTTGTCTTATGAAGAAAGGTGGAGCAGGTTGGGCCTATACTCATTGGAGTTTAGAAGAATGAGAGGGGATCTTATTGAAACATGTAAGATTCTGAAGGTGCTTGACAGGGTAGATGCAGAGAGGATGTTTCCCCTCGTGGGGGAATCTAGAACTGGGGGGCATAATTTCAGAATAAGGGGGCATCCTTTTAAATCGGAAATGAGGAATTTCTTCTCTCAGAGGGTCGTGAATATTTGGAATTCTCTTCCCCAGAGAGCTGTGGAGGCTGGGTCATTGAATATATTTAAGGTGAAGATAGACAGATTTTTGAAAGGTAAGGGAGTCAAGGGTTATGGGGAGCGGGCAGGGAAGTGGAGTTGAGGCCAAGATCAGATCAGCCATGATCTAATTGAATGGTGGAGCAGGCTCGAGGGGCCAAATGACCTACTCCTACGTCTTATGTTCTTATAATCCAATCCCTCCATCCGCTCAATCATTCTGGTTGCTCTCTTCTGTACCTTTCAACAGCTGCAATATCTTTATTGTACTGTGGTGATCAGAACGGTACATAGTTTTCGAAGTGCCATCGCAAATGATTTATAAAGTAGCAGGATTACCTCGCTATTTTGGCTCAATATTGACCTTTTAATGCATCCCAATATCTGATTTGCTTTACTCACTGACACTGACAATAAATAGAAGCTATTGCAACAATGCTCAATCAGGACCCTCAGATCTCTCATTTTCCATGCACATTATTTTCTTCCCATTTAGGTTATAGTCCCTGCCTGGATTTTTTTGGCTCCATGTGAAGCACTTTGCATTTCTCTACACTGAATTTCATCTGCCACCTGTCTGCCCAATTCCCATGTATATTCAAATCCTCCTGTAGTTCATCCTGTTCAGCTTTGGAGTCTGCCACATTCATTAGCTTTGTAACATCTGCAAATTTAGTCGTTATGCTTCTGACTCCTAGATTGTGGAGACTAATGTGCAGAAAAAAAGTACTTCAGAACATCAGACAATACAAGGCACAGGGTCTTTTCCCATATCCCACAACACTGCAGGAGTTAGAGTCCAAATCACTTATGAAGATATTAAACAGAAAGAGAGGTCCCAAACCTGTGGGACTGCGCTGGTAATATTCTTCCAGGCTGATGACAATCCTTGTACCATCTGGGTTCCATCGGTCATCCAATGTAAAATATTTTCACTTACTTTATTTTCAGTACCCTCACTCAGAGGGTTGCGAATGTTTGGAATTCTCTACCCCAAAGGGCTGTGGATGCTGAGTTGTTGAGTATATTCAAGGCTGAGATAGATAGACGTTTGGACTCTAGGGGAATCAAGGAATATGGGGATCGGGCAGGTAAGTGGAAGGTCGAAGATCAGCCAGGATCTTATTGAATGGCGGAGCAGGCTCGAGGCCATATGGCCTACTCCTGCTCCTAATTCCTACGTTCTTATAACAGCCTTTCCAGAGGAACTGTATCAAAGGCCTTATTGAAATCCAAGTACACCACATCCACTGCCTTACCCCCATCAAGCTCCTTTGTCACACCCTCAAAGAAAATCAGGAAGTTAGACTGGCACAACCTCCCTTTATGAGCCCATATTGGCTATCTTTTATGATTTTATTTCTATCCAAATGCTCTACGATCTCATCTTTAATAAAGGTTTCGATAACGTTACTCACAATGGATGTCAAACTCACTGGTCTGTCGTTTCCTGGGTCACTTTTGCTATCCTTTTAAAAATAGGAGCAACATCTGCATTCTTCTCCAGTCCCCGGGCACCTCTCCAGTGTTCAGTGATTTCTGGAAGATTCGTGCCTGAGTTCCTGCAATTTGCTCCATTATTTCCTTAAGATACTTGGATGCATCTTATCCGAACCTGGGATTTATTCACCTTAAGTTGGCACATCTGTTCGGCAACCAGGCTGGTAGTAATGGGAATAGTGTCACAACTTACCTCTACAACACCCTCTAGTTCCCTTTCCAGTTCCCAAATAAGTTACCTGTCTCCTCCTTGGTAAAAACAGAGGCACAAAACTTTTTAGCACCTTTGCAGCCTGTGTAGCATACTGATAGTAATAAATAATAAAAGTATTAACTTACTTTGACTTGCTCTTGGCAACTGCGGTCATCCAACAGGTGCAATAAAAAAAAAGGGAAAAAAAGGACATTAGCTTCACATTATAATTTCAATAAACCAATAATATAATAAAACAGCACCACTTATGAGATCAGCCAATCCTGCCCCACCCCACCCACCTACTGCCAAGACTCCTTTAGGAAAATTCAATGTATTATATATTTTTTTTTTTAAAGCATCTATGGTTAATTAACACAATTCCCCAGTGTACTTTTCACTCTAGTGACGTTAATGACATTGTGGACGTTTCCTTTGTAATCGATCTGTTTCAATAGGCTTTTAGCTTGAAAGACATGCTCTGAATAAACCGGTATCAAAGTAGAGGTCTTGTGCCACTGTTTGAAGTCCTGGACTGACAGAAAACGCTGGTTTGAAGTTTAATGGGTGAACCCACTACATGATTTAACATTGTACCGATCGACTGTTGCCACGAGATATCACTAGTGCATTTAACATAGCATATTAGCATCACCTAGTGATAGGAACAGAGTCCTGCAGCAGAGAGTCCTTAATGGACCAGTGCATTTAGTATCAGGTCCAGAAAAGGTGGTCATGACTCAACATGAACACTGGACCAAGAGCGGTGTGTGTAGGACCACAGTAAAGTAGAATATACTTCCCCATGCTGGTTAACCTTGAAAGATAAAAGATAACAAATGACTGAACTTAGTACAGTAACCACTTAAACATTTACCAATATGGCTCAATTGGTACCACACTTGCCTCGGAGTCAGAAGACGATGGTTTCCAGCCCCATTCCAGGACTTGTGCTACAGAATTAAATCTAGGCCAGTCCTCTAGTGTATTGCCCAGTGAATGCTGCATTGTTGGATCTGCCTGTTCTAACAAAGATCCCATGTCACTACTTGAGAAAGAACTTGTACTTCCCCTCACCAACATTACCAAGAACAGATTAACAGGTCATTCGTTTCATTGCTGTTTGCCCAAACTGCTGCATTTGCCTACATAACACAGTGAGTAAAATTCACAAAGCAATTCATTGCAAAAACGAATCCAATAAAGTGCTGTGGGGCGTGATAAGGCGCTATATAAATGCAAGTTCTTTTCTTTCATTCAAAGAGCCAGTAACAATGAGAGTACAGCTGATCCAACAGAGCAGAGTTTGCGGTTCCAGCATCAGCTCATGCTTCTTGCACTGGGCTCCCAGATTTAGGCATGTTGCAAGCTGCCTTCAGTACGAGAGTGTGTAAAGCTGCCTTCAGTACGAGAGTGTGTAAAGCTGCCTTCAGTACGTGAGTGTGTAAAGCTGCCTTCAGTACGTGAGTGTGTAAAGCTGCCTTCAGTACGAGAGTGTGTAAAGCTGCCTTCAGTACGTGAGTGTGTAAAGCTGCCTTCAGTACATGAGTGTGTAAAGCTGCCTTCAGTACGTGAGTGTGTAAAGCTGCCTTCAGTATGAGTGTGTAAAGCTGCCTTCAGTATGAGTGTGTAAAGCTGCCTTCAGTACGTGAGTGTGTAAAGCTGCCTTCAGTACGTGAGTGTGTAAAGCTGCCTTCAGTACGAGTGTGTAAAGCTGCCTTCAGTACATGAGTGTGTAAAAGTGCCTTCAGTACATGAGTGTGTAAAAGTGCCTTCAGTACGAGTGTGTAAAGCTGCCTTCAGTATGAGTGTGTAAAGCTGCCTTCAGTACATGAGTGTGTAAAGCTGCCTTCA
Organism: Squalus acanthias; assembly: GCA_030390025.1. NCBI lineage: Eukaryota > Metazoa > Chordata > Chondrichthyes > Squaliformes > Squalidae > Squalus > Squalus acanthias. The sequence goes on from CM059433.1 coordinate 126,131,796, forward strand.
GTACGAGTGTGTAAAGCTGCCTTCAGTACGAGTGTGTAAAGCTGCCTTCAGTATGAGTGTGTAAAGCTGCCTTCAGTACGGAGTGTGTAAAGCTGCCTTCAGTACGTGAGTGTGTAAAGCTGCCTTCAGTACGAGTGTGTAAAGCTGCCTTCAGTACATGAGTGTGTAAAAGTGCCTTCAGTACATGAGTGTGTAAAAGTGCCTTCAGTACGAGTGTGTAAAGCTGCCTTCAGTATGAGTGTGTAAAGCTGCCTTCAGTACGAGTGTGTAAAGCTGCCTTCAGTACGAGTGTGTAAAGCTGCCTTCAGTACGAGAGTGTGTAAAAGTGCAGCAGCTTGTTACCGTGCCAGAAGCATCACGTTGGTCACCCACTGAGAGCCATCCTGTACTTCATCTGCCTTCATTCTGACCCGTGCTGGACTACTGGCCCGTATTTTCCGATCGCAGGCCTCTCGCGGGCAGAGGCCTGCGATCTGGAAACATCTACGCTCTTACCTGAGGGCTCCCGGGACACACACGCCTCCGCCCCTGGGCCTCTCCAAACTTGAAGTGCGCAGGGCCCACGTATCCCAGAGGCGCATGTAGTTCGCAGCGTCCCTGGGATCACGTGGGCCATGGAGAGCCAATCAAAGAAGGGAATCTCCCTTCATACACTTGACAGGAAGACCTGCCAAATATATGAATGGAGATCACCCCAAAAACATAGTAAAACTTTAAATACATTTTTTTTAAAAATCACATTTTTAAAATGACTTGAAATTACAATAAATTAAGTATTTTAAACAAAAATTTAATTTTTTGAAAAAAAATTAAAGTTTTTTACAGGGCTAAAAATAAACTTACCTTTTTTAAAAGTATTTAAATGATAAATCAGTGAAAAAAATGTTTTTTTACTTTTACTTTTTTCAAACTCTTATCCTGGTAAAAGCAGGCCTTACGCCTGGCGTTTTTACCAGGCGTAAGAATTGTAAGGGTTTTCTGCGGGCGGAGGGTCTCCAAAAAGCAGAACTATCCGCCTGCAGAGACCCTTCTCTCGGGCAGCCGGAGGATCTGTCAAGACCATTCTTGACAGATCGGAAATGCCGGTTTTCAGCGCATGAGCTGTGCATGCCTGAGACCGGCATTTCCGATGTCCCAACGGGTGGGTACACAGCCCGTACCCACCCGGAGGGATCGGAATATCTGGGCCATTATGTCCGCATCTAAAAAATATTCAACCATATTAAGAGACAGCCTTCACATGCCAAAAAGTCGGCACCATCCAATGCACTGTTAAAAGTGGGAGTGCCTATTTTTAAATTGAGTAATTTAGGTGAGGGGCCAAGGGCACCAAGGGTGAAATACGGCGGAGAAGATGGAATAAAACAGCAGTAGTTTTTAAGCCTTGCAAAGTGTAGATGTGAAAAGTTTTACGAGAAGGGAAGGGGAGACTGAATAAGGGCGAGTTCCATGGAGATCCTTGGAAATAATTAGAGCAGGAGACAATACAGTTAGACTTGGTTTCAATAAGGGTGCATTCACACTATAACCAGTGTCGGTTTGAATCTCGACACTCGATTTACACTCCAGAAGATTAGTATTGGTGTGAAGCTGAAACCATGTGGCACGAATGCACCACAAGTGAAATGCCAGCTTTTTTCCCCCTCAACACACCGAAAACTGCAATATCACAAAGAATTTCTCCACAGGGAGTGAAACAAAATCAGAGGTCAACCATAGTGTGTCTGTTCAAGCCAGCTCCAGAGCAGCACTGCTAAAGGCCCTATAGCGGGCTGCCGATGGGCCTTGTTGACTACAGGAGGAGTGTCCGGCACAGACGGGCTAAGGAAGCACTTTGGTTTCCACTTGCCTATTTTGAAGAAAATGTACAGCACTAGCATTGCACACACTATAGAATATGGAAGAGTGCTCCAGATAAATATTTTATAACCCTTATATAAGGAACAATTTATTGCCCATTAGAACAGTCAAGGTATACTCTACAATACCCACACAAGGAGTGTGATGGAATACTCTCCACTTGCCTGGATGAGTGCAGCTCCAACAACACTCAAGAAGCTCGACACCATCCAGGACAAAGCAGCCTGCTTGATTGGCACCCCATCCACCACCTTAAACATTCACTCCGTGGCTGCAGAGTGTACCATCTACAAGATGCACTGCAGCAACTCGCCAAGGCTTCTTCGGCAGCACCTCCCAAACCCGCGACCTCTTCCACCTAGAAGGACAAGGACAGCAGGAGCATGGGAACACCACCACCTCCAAGTTTCCCCCCGCCCCCCCAATTCACACACCATCCTGACTTAGAAGTATATCGTCGATCCTTCATCATCGCTGGGTCAAAATCCTGGAACTCCCTCCCTAACAGCACTGTGGGAGTACTTTCACCACACAGACTGCAGCTGTTCAATAAAGTGGCTCACCACCACCTTCTCGAGGGCAATTAGAGATGGGCAATAAATGCTAGCCTTGCCAGCGACGCCCACATCCCATATACGAATAAATTAAAAAAAATACTGCCCAACAATAGACTGTAATAAGACACCAATAGCGTCCAGGGGTCAAACCTTCTGGCTTGCATTTTAACCATTTTCATCTTGCTAATGTATTCACCAAATCCCCAAGCACTGTATGGGGAGGGTTTGGTTCCTAGCATCACCACGCCTTTGGTGGCAACTGTCCAACAAGTCACTAGTAAACGTGAAAAGCCGCTCCTAGTCCATTATCAGATTTCACTGGCTGAATATTTGCTCAAGTTACTTACACAATCTTCCAAGGAAATAAAAGCCATGGCTTTCAACAGTAATCATTTGGTTAGATACAGATCTTTACAACAAATGATGACTCATCCTCCACGACTTCAACCTTCACCTAAATTCCCCATGCCCTCATTTCTGTCTTCCTGGCCTCAATCAATCTCACCCTGTACATGAACTCTGCCACACACATCCATCCTTCCACCATACCATTGTGTAGGGCCATGCCACCTCTGAGGTCTCAAGTCATTGACATGCAAAGCTTAACATCCGCCTGAAGCAGGCAGGCAGGGCCTCAGTCTAACATCTCACGTTGAGGACAGCACTTCCTGCAATGAAGCACTCCCTCACTACTGCATTGGAATAGCAATCTACATTATGTGAGAAAAGTCCTGGAGTGGGGCTAAGAATATAAGAACATAAGAAATAGGAACAGGAGTAGGCCATTTGGCCCTTCGAGCCTGCTCCACCATTCAATAAGATCATGGCTGATCTTCTACCTCATCTCCACTTTCCTGCACTATCCCCATATCCCTTGATTCTCTTAATATTCAAAAGTCTATCCATCTCTGTCTTGAATATACTCAACGACTGAGCCTCCACAGCCCTCTGGGGTAGAGAATTCCAAAGATTCACCACCCTCTGAGTGAAGAAAATTTCTCCCCATCTCAGTCCTAAATGGCCGACCCCTTATTCTGAGACTGTGACCCCTGGTTCTAGACTCCTCAGCCAGAGGAAACATCCTCCCTGCATCTACCCTGTAAAACCCTGTAAGAATTTTGTATGTTTCAATGAGGTCACCTCTCATTCTTCTAAACTCTAGAGAATATAGGCCTAGTCTACTCAATCTCTCCTCATAGGAAAATCCCCCCATCCCAGGGACCAGTCTGGTGAACCTTCGTTGCACTCCCTCTATGGCAAGTATATCCTTCCTTAGGTAAGGAGACCAAAACTGTACACAATACTCCAGGTGTGGTCTCACCAGGGCCCTTTATAATTGCAGTAAGATGTCTTTACTCTTACACTCAAATCCTCTTGTAATAAAGGCCAAATTACCATTTGCTTTCCTAATTGCTTGCTGTACCTGCATGTTAACTTTCAGTGATTCGTGTACAAGGACACCCAGGTCCCTCTGAACACCAACATTTCCCAATCTCTCACCATTTAAAAAATACTCTGCTTTTCTATTTTTCCGACCAAAGTGGATAACTTCACATTTCTCCACATTATATTCCATTTGCCATGTTCATGCCCACTCACTTAGCCTGTCTATATCCCCTTGAAGCCTCCTTGCATCCTCCTCACAACTTACATTCCCACCCAGCTTTGTATCATCAGCAAACCTGGATATATTACATTTTGTCCCCTCATCCAAATCATTGATGTAGATTGTGAATAGCGGAGGCCCAAGCACTGATCTTGCGGTACCCCACTACTTACAGCCTACCAACTCAAAAATGACCCGTTTATTCCTACTCTCTGTTTTCTGTCCATTAACCAATCCTCAAGCCACGCTAGTATATTACCCCCAATCCCATGAGCCCTAATTCTGTTTAATTACCTGTGTGGCACCTTATCGAATGCCTTCTGAAAATCCAGATACACCACATCCCCTGGTTCCCCCTGATCTATTCTGCTAGTTACAACCTCAAAAAACTCTTAACAGATTTGTCAAACACGATTTCCCTTTCATACTGTTGACTCTGCCCAATCCTATTATTATTTTCTAAGTGCCCTGATACCACGTCCTTAATAATAGATTCTAGCATTTTCGCTACTACTGATGTCAGGCTAACTGGTCTGTAGTTCCCCGTTTTCTCTCTCCCTCCTTTCTTAAATAGTGGGGTTACATTTGCTACCTTCCAATCCATGGGAACCGTTCTAGAATCTATTGAATTTTGGCAAATGACAACCAATGCATCCACTATCTCTATAGCCACCTCTTTCAAAATCCTAGGATCAGGTCCAGGGGATTTATCGGCTTTCAGTCTCATTAATTTCTCCAGTACTTTTTTTTTTCTTTCAGTTCCTCATTCTCGCTAGAGCCTTGGTTCTCCACTATTTCCAGGAAGTTTTTTGCGTCTTCTTCCGTGAAGACAGACACAAAGGGCAGCGAAGATTCACCAGACTGATACCTGGGATGGCAGGAATGACGTATGAAGAGAGATTGGGTCGATTGGGCTTGTATTCGCTAGAGTTTAGAAGAATGAGAGGGGATCTCATTGAAACTTATAAAATTCTAACAGGACTAGACAGACTAGATGCAGGAAGGATGTTCCCGATGGCGGGGGAGTCCAGAACCAGGGGTCACAGTCTAAGGATAAGGGGTAGGCCATTTAGGACTGAGATGAGGAGGAATTTCTTCATCCAGAGTGGTGAACCTGTGGAATTCTCTACCACAGAAGACAGTTGAGTCCAATTCATTAAATATATTCAAGAAGGAGTTAGATATATTTCTTAAGGCTAAGGGGATCAAGGGATATGGGGAGAAAGCAGGGACAGGGTACTGAATTTGGATGATCAGCCATGATCGCATTGAATGGCGGAGCAGGCTCGAGGGCCGAATGGCCTACTCCTACTCCTATCTTCTATGTTTCTATGTTTCACTTACCGAGACGAGTTGGGGGCGGGACTGCTGCCTTCCGGGTTCTAGTCCCACCCCCAGCGACATCTGACGAACTGACGCTATTTTGCCCTGATTGGCCTTGTTAAGCCCGCCCTGCGGGCTTGCCGGCTAATTAAGGGAAAGCCGGTGTCAAATGACGTCAGTTGATGATGCTTCATCTGCCAGTTTTCTTAAAGGCATATGCACCACACTTGTTTGACAGATGATTTGACAGTGTTTGATAGCATTGAGGTGCTGTCAAACACTGTCCAAAGGTGAGCCCTTGCTCCCAGGCTCTCCAATTACTCTCTCCTTAGGATAAAACAGATGGCAGCAGCAGGTGAGATTGCAGAAGCCATCTGTCACTTCTCCCGATGAGATGAGTCTACACAAACACTTCACAGCTTGTCACCTGCAGAAACATCTAACCACATTAAAAATGACTTCCCCAACATTTCCTTACCTTTAATACTAACCATTGTCCCATTGCATCCTTCACACCACTTCTGCAGCTGTCATCCAAACACCAACATAACAGACCCACAGCACGCCTCACTTACCCTGGTGGGGTTCCCCGACGTCGGGAAGCCCGCAGCAGCAGTCGAAAAATTGGGAAAAGCCTTGTAACTGCCTGTTAACTACCTGTTAACAGGCAGTTAAGTGGCTATAAGCCCCTTCCCGCCGCTAGGAGTCAGATCCCTGCGCAAATCGGGGACCTGATTCCCGGGAAGATTGGTTGAAGCGGGTTGGGAGCGGGTTCGGGACCCGCTCCCATTCTTTTTGACTATCCCAGCAGTCCCGCCTCCAAACCCACCTCCTCAGGGCTGGTAAAATCCAGCCCAAAGTATTTGTTTAATTTCTCTGCCATTTCCTTATTCCCCATTATAATTTCTCCTGTCTCAGCCTGTAAGGGACTCACATTTATTTTCGCTAATCTTTTCCTTTTTACATACCTATAGAAGCTTTTACAATCTGATTTTATGACTGTCGCTAGTTTACTCTCATATTCTATTTTCCCTTTATCAATTTCTTGGTCCTCCTTTGCTGAATTCTAAAATCCTTAGGCTTACTACTCTTTTTGGCAACATTATAAGCCTCTTCCTTTGATCTAATACTATCTTTAACTTCTCCTGTTAGCCACGGTTGGACCACTTTTCCGGTGGGGTTTTTGTGCCTTAAAGAAATGCATATTTGTTGTAAATGATGTATTAATTCTTTAAATGCTAGCCATTGCTTATCTACTGTCATACCTTTTAATGTAGTTTTTCAATCTACCTTAGCCAACTCGCCCTTCATACCTACGTAGTTTGCTTTGTTTAGAATTAAGACTCTAGTTTCGGATTTAACTAAATCACTTTCAAACTCAATATAAAATTCTATCATATTATGGTCACTCTTCCCTAAAGGCCCCTTTACTACAAGGTTATTAATTAACCCTTTCTCATTGCACAATACTAGATCTAAAATAGCCTGTTCCCTAGTTGGTTCCTCAACATACTGATCTAGAAAACTATCTTGTATACATTCCATGAATTCGTCCTCCGCAGTGGAACATTCGATCTTCTGGCACAGAGACCGAAGTGCTACCAGCTGAGCCAAGTAGACACTCAAGTACAGCCTACTGATTTGAATCAACTGCCAACCTCAGCTGTAGGCAGGTGATGGTCTGAATCTATTCATAACCTCACAAACACATACATGGTTGTCACAACCACCGAAGGATGGAACTACGCAGCTTTGACAATTGGTCTGGCAATTATAATGTATGGTAGCTTTGCGGTTATGCTACTTGACCAGTAACTCAACGCGAGCTCAAATTCCACGATGGCATATTGTGAAACCAAATTCAATAAATCTGGTCATTTGTGGGTTAGCACCAGAAAAATAACCACAAAAGCTTCCAGATTGTCGTAAAAACCCAACTGGTTTACTAATGTCCTTCAGGGACCCTACCTGGTCTAGCTGACATGTGACTCAAGTCCCACACTAGGCGGGTGACTCTTAATACACTCAGGGCAACTTAGGATAGACAACAAATACTGCCTCACCAGTGTTGCCCACATCCTAAGAACAATGCCATCCTTGAATCAGATTTCTCTTGGCAGTATCCGTTCTAGCTATTTTCTCCCCAGTCTTCTATAGTCTCCCCTACCATTTATTGTTTGTGGTTAAGAGCACATGTTTTGCAATTGAAGACTGAACAACCTAGGGAGCCTATGAAATAGTAAAGACTTCTGCCAATTCTGGGGCCAGGTGCATCGTGCAGTGGGAGCGTAGTATTTTAAGGTGCCTGAAGTCTATATTCTTGCTATATTTGTTGTCTTAATAGCATATTATCGCTCGCTGTATAACTTTAAAAATAAAATGTTTAAAATGATAAAAAGGATTCAATAGAATAGATACAGAGAAGCTATTTCCTCCGCTGGGAGATTCCAGAACAAGGGGGCACAATCTTAAAGTTAGAGCTAGGCCATTCAGGAATGAAATGAGGAAGCACTTTTTCTCACCCATAGGATAGAGGAAATGTGGAACTCTCTCCCCCAAAAGGCTGTTGATGCTGCCAATTGAAATCTTCAAGACTGGATTGACAGATTTTGATTCGGTAAGGGTAGGAATATGGAACAAAGGCAGGTAAATGGATCTGAGGTACAGATCAGCCATGACCTAATTAAATGGCAGAACGGGCTCAAGGGGCTGAATGGCCTACTCCCGTTCCTATGTAATTCTGAAACAATAGCACCGTTTTCCTTTCGGCAGCTGATGCTGTCCATCGGACAGTAGGTGGCAAAAAGTCTCAATATTTACAGCAGGTTCCCCCTTCACTGGTCAAGAGGGGAAGCAACCTGCCCTGAATCAGCCACTAAAAGATTACCAGAGTGACCCTCTGACGTTCCCTGCCATGTGGAGAGGCAATCGGCCTGTCATTAGGTGTCTCTCCATTGCAGAATGACCAAGATTTTGAACTTTTTAATAAAAAATAAGCTGCATGTAACACTGTGATTTACACCTCAACCACAATCACAATTGCACTTGCAAATGGAATTAATACACGCATACACAGACTTTCATAAAGGCAAATGGAACACAGAAGTTCAGTTCTTTGTACTCAGGTGCACAATGCAACAACTCCATCTACAGGTTCACCAAGCAGCATGCGCGTCATTCTCAAAGCTCCTCTGGCTGGACTCAACCTTGACGTGCAAGTATAGGGAGTGCTGACGTAATAGGTACCGGTTCTAATGCACGTCAAAAGCTAATTGCTTCCTAATTAGGCTGAAAGTTCCACTGAATCGGAAGTCCTATTCGGCTAAGCATAATCATTTCTTTAAACTTGTTTTTGCTATCGAAATAAAAGCATCTTGTGGCAATGGTTTCTGCTTCAGTTCCCGGTCTTAGGCAGGCAGTTATCTGTTCACGGACGGTAAGGGTAGGGCACCTCGATGTCATCTGGAGCCCAGCCATTCAGCAGAATTAGTGATGCATGTTAGATACCAGTGGAAAAAGCACAAGTGTCACTTGCAAGTGAGTTTCTAAAATATAACAAATGTAAGTAATCAAATTCAGAAAACTAGTGCCAATGGCTTTCATGGTTGACTGGTCCCATTAACTGAAATCCTAGTTGAAGGGGAAGTCAGCTCCACTGAACGATCACGTAATCCGAACGATAATACAGTCGTCACACATCTGTATACGGGTCAGTGCACCTCATCTGCCTACGGGTCAGTGCACCTCATCTGCCTGTGTCATATTTGGCTTTAAAATTGCTGGGAAACCCCTTGGTGAGACATCACAAATGAGAATTGGTGCATTATGAGGAACTCTGGTCATAATTTCACCTAAACGCAATGTTACAATACCATATGAGCGGAGGGAGAATCTACCATAGAATATGGGGGTAATATATTGGCATGGATAGGGGATTGGCTAACTAACAGAAAGTCAGGATAAATGGGTCATTTTCCGGTTGGCAATCAGTAACTAGTGGGGTGCCACAGGGATCAGTGCTGGGGCCTCAACTATTTACAATCTAAATTAATGACTTGGATGAAGGGACCGAGTGTACTGTAGCCAAATTTGCTGATGATATAAAGATAGCTGGGTTAGCAAGTTGTGAGGAGGACACAAAGAGTCTGCAAAGGGATATAGATAGGTTAAGTGAGTGGGTAAAAATTTGGCAGATGGAGTATAATGTGGGAAAATGTGAGGTTATCCACTTTGGGAGGAAGACTGAAAAAGCAAATTATTATTTAAATGGAGTGAGACTACAAAATGCTGTGGTACAAAGGGATCTGGGGGTCCTAGTACATGAAACACAAAAAGTTAGCATGCAGGTACAGCAAGTAATTAGGAAGGCTAATGGAATGTTGGCCTTTATTGCAAGGGGTATGGAGTATAAAAGTAGGGAAGTTTTGATGCAACTTTACAGGGCGCTGGTGAGACCGCACCTGGAGTACTGCGTACAGTTTTGGTCTCCATATTTAAGGAAGGATATACTTGCATTGGAGGCAGTGCAGAGAAGGTTCACTAGGTTGATTCCTGGGATGAAGGGGTTGATGTATGACGAAAGGTTGAGCAGGTTGGGCATATACTCATTGGAGTTTAGAAGAATGAGAGGTGATCTTTTTGAAACATATAAGATTCTGAGGGGGATTGACAGGGTGAATGCTGAGAGGATGTTTCCCCTAGTGGGGGTATCTAGAACTAGGGGGCATATTTATGAATAAGGGGTCACCCATTTAAAACGGAGATGAGGAGGAATTTCTTCTCTCAGAGGGTCGTGAATCTTTGGAATTCTCTACCCCAGAGAGCTGTGGAGGCTGAGTCATTGAATATATTCAAGGCGGAGATTGACAGACATTTGAACTACAAGGGAGTCAAGGGGTATGGGGAGAGAGCGGGAAAGTGGTGTTGAGGCCAAGATTGAATCAGCCATGATCGTATTGAATGGCGGAGCAGGCTCGAGGGGCCGATTGGCCGACTCCTGCTCCTGTTTCTTATGTTCTAATATCCAACCCTAGCCAATCTCTAATCAGCAGTTTTAAAGCAATAACATGTCATAACTGGCAGCAAACGTTCATCAAAACATGCTCGTGGCTGGGTACGTTGTATAACCCACCACTGGTGCATTTGCCTGGGGCAGGCAATCTCTGCGTCAGCTGCTCGGCCGACGCAAAGCTGCAATCTGCTTAAATGAAACAAGCAGCTCCTCTCCATCAGTGACAATGCCAGAGGAAGATATCTGTTGGAATCAGGACATTTTAAATCAGAATAGATTTTTTTTTTTTTTTTAAAAGATAGGGATGAATATTTTGCTAAAAAAAAAAGTACTCCCCACAGACATCTCTCTCTCCCTTTCAGGTCGGGTGAAATAGTGGGTTATTGGACAGTCCTCACATCCAGCCCAGACTGATGGGCCAAAACATCTCTTTTGTCTGCTGGTTTTCAGTATCTGATGTGAAATGAGTTTCAGCAATCTTAACCAACTCCCCTGTAGATATCAGCCTACAGTACAGCTCTGGTCCAAGTAGACACTAAATTGTTAGTCTCCTTCAGGAGGTGTCAGAAGGATGGCTGGTGTTGGGAATCAAAATGGCACCGTGGTGCAGTACAGTAATGCTGGGCTGTCCAATCTTCAGCCCCCAAAGCCCAGGTAACTCAGGCACGTTTGTGCTTAAATTTCATATTCACGGTCTTGTCCGGTTTGAATTTTGTGAGCCTAGAGGTTTGGAAAGTGTGGATAAAGCTTAAATCAGTGTGCCAGATCGGTTAGTATCAGCAAGCTGAGATACAAGCAGTTTAATGGGAAAAAAGATTTAACATTATACGTGGCCCCCAAGGTATGCATTTACACCGCCCTTCAAGACAGAGAGTTTGGACATCCCCACTGTAAGGGTCGATCTTCTGAAGCAACAGCTAACAATATTGGGACAGTGGAAGGAGCTTTTCTCTGACTATCCCAGATCTGTCCTGGGTGCTTTTGAAACCGACAATGGACACGTGAAATGGGAAAGTGTTCCATTTCCCATTCCCCGGCATATATACACACACAAAAACATATATCTCAATAATACTGTCCCTCGGGTTCAAAACAGGAAAAGCTAGAAAGGCACGGCAAGTCAGTCAGCATCTGGAAGAGCGAGATTAATGAACATCTTCAGACGAAGCCCCTCATCAGAGGCACTATATAAATGCAAGTTGTTGTTGTTGTGTTCCAATGAGGGACTACACCCAAAACATCTCTCTTTCAGTTGCTGACCAACCTAACCTAGAGATTGCTGATCGAAGGAAAGGAGGTTATGGGAATGGGGTTTGGGGGGGGGCGGGAATGAGGGATTACGACCACCGCTCGCGTGGAAGATGATCATCAACACGGACTAGTTGGACTGAACAACCCATGTTGTAACACTGTGTGTATTTCCAGCCTTCACAGCTTGTACATCATATTTCCAGCATCCAGTGTGTTTCTTTATATCTTATCCTCAAGTGTTCCCGAAAAACATCCCTGGCCATTTCTCCCGTTTAAAAGCGCTTCATTGGAACCTTCTCGTTCAGCTGCTGCCTTCCCCTTTAACGCACATATTCCCAAGACCATGCAAAAAAATAAAGCCCAGCCTTGGCTCTCAGCAAACCCCCATCACCACCAGCAGCTGCTTGTGGCTTTCAGTGCAGCGGTGAGGGGGACGGGGATGGAGTGGAAAGAGGGGTGTGCTGGGAACAGGATAAATGAAGAAATATCATGTATCCACATTCTAGCCTCAAAAACAGCAGGAAAATGGCAGCACCAATCGGAAGGCCCCGTTCTAGGTGGGGCGGCTTCATTTTACTGAAGTGTTTTAACGTAGAAATCTCTCTCAATTGGAAACAGCTAACGAGGGATGTCGTTCCCGCAAGAGTTACAAGAATAAGACCACTTTAAGGCTCTATCCTGCTGTATTCCCTGAAAACTGGTTTCATATTTTGTTCTCAAGAAACAGTTCCAAAAAAAAATCTGCTGTCATCTGCCCAATTTCAAAATAATCCAAAGCATATTTAACGTTTGCTAATGATTTCAGGGAAATTTCATTTTCAAATCACTCAAACAGCAGGGAATTTCAAAGCAGATTTGCTGCGTTTGCAAATTTTTTTTTAAAGTACAACGGTCATTACAATGACTGAGTCTCAGAGTGGAGGCAACAGAAACCTGTTGAGTCTGCAGTCAAGTTATTAAAATACACAGCAGCAAAACTCCAATATTTCTCTGCAGTGCTTGCTGTCAAAAACATCAACCGGCAAGCACCAGCTACTCATGAGCAAGAATGAACAAACTTGCATTCATATAGCACCTGTCTCGTTTTCGGGATGTCCCAAAACTCTTCGCAACCAGTGACTTTCTTTTTAAGTGCAGCCACTTCAGCCAGGTCCCACAGACAACAAATTAAATGAATGGTCAGATTAAGTGGTGTTGGTTGGGGATGAATATTGGCCACTTTGCACAAGCTGAAAACAAATAAAACCTGTTGCCCCAGGAAGATCAGGTCCACCAGCACCTCAAATTTGGAATTCTCATCCCAGTGTTCAAATCCCTCCATGGCCTCGCCCCTCCCTATCTGTAACTTCCTGCAGCCCTACAACCTTCTGAGAACTCTGCATTCCTCCAACTCTGGCCCCTTACACATTGCCTACTCCCTTTGCCCCACCATTGATGGCTGTGCCTTCAGCCATCTAGGCCCTAAGCTCTGGAATAATCTCCCTAAACCTCTCTCTCCTCCCTTAAGATCCTCCTTGAAACCTACCTCTGACCAAGCTTTTGGTCAGCAGTTGTAATATCTCATTCTTTGGCTCGGTGTCAATTTATCTCTAATGCTCCTGTGAAGCGCCTTGGGACGTTTTCCTATGTTAAAGGTACTATATAAACACAAGATGTTGTCGTTGAATCTGCTGGCAAGCCAAAGATTATTTTGTGAATGTTAGAAACTATAACAGAACTACAAACCAGTACTGAAAGATAACAAATCAGAAGAGGGCCGTTTGGCCCTTCTAATTCGTCCTTCCATAACAACGTACTATGCCCCCTATCAAAGTGTCCAATTGCCTCTTGAATAATTCCAGAGTTTTTGCCTCTACTACCTGACCCGTTAGACAATACCCAGGCACTGATGTATAAATCCAAGTTGTTGTTGTTGTTGTTGTTGTTGATCACTCTGAAGAAGTGCTTCCTAACATCAGTCCTGAACTTGCCGTTTACCAGTTTGTGCTTACGGCCCTTTGTACTTCAGCTGTGGTTTAACAATAGCCCTCTGTATCTCTGTAATCTCCTCCAGCCCCACAACCCTCCGAGATATCTGCGTTCCCCAATCCTGGCCTTTCAATCGCTCCACCATTGGTGGCCGTGCTTTCAGCTGCCAAAGCCCGAAGCTCTGGAATTCCCTCCCTAAACCGCTCCTCCTCTCTACCCTACTCTACTTCTTTAAGACGCTCCTTAAAGCCTACCTCTTGGACCAAGCTTTTGGTCATCTGCCCGAATATCTCCTTATGATTTAGAACTCCTGTGAAGTGCCTTGGGACGTTTTACTATGTTAAAGGCGTTATATAAATGCAAGTTGTTGTTGTTGCTCATTTCTATTTTCTATTTCATTTATACACCTCTAATTCAGTCCTCATACTAGGGACCAGTCTCATGGTCCTTCTCTGCACCACTGCCAGAGATTGCTTGGTTACCTTGTGCCTCCGTAAGTAGCGCTGAACACAGCAGTCAAGGTGCAGCGCTGAACACAGCAGTCAAGGTGCAGCGCTGAACACAGCAGTCAAGGTGCAGCGCTGAACACAGCAGTCAAGGTGCAGCGCTGAACACAGCAGTCAAGGTGCAGCGCTGAACACAGCAGTCAAGGTGCAGCGCTGAACACAGCAGTCAAGGTGCAGCGCTGAACACAGCAGTCAAGGTGCAGCGCTGAACACAGCAGTCAAGGTGCAGCGCTGAACACAGCAGTCAAGGTGCAGCGCTGAACACAGCAGTCAAGGTGCAGCGCTGAACACAGCAGTCAAGGTGCAGCGCTGAACACAGCAGTCAAGGTGCAGCGCTGAACACAGCAGTCAAGGTGCAGCGCTGAACACAGCAGTCAAGGTGCAGCGCTGAACACAGCAGTCAAGGTGCAGCGCTGAACACAGCAGTCAAGGTGCAGCGCTGAACACAGCAGTCAAGGTGCAGCGCTGAACACAGCAGTCAAGGTGCAGCGCTGAACACAGCAGTCAAGGTGCAGCGCTGAACACAGCAGTCAAGGTGCAGCGCTGAACACAGCAGTCAAGGTGCAGCGCTGAACACAGCAGTCAAGGTGCAGCGCTGAACACAGCAGTCAAGGTGCAGCGCTGAACACAGCAGTCAAGGTGCAGCGCTGAACACAGCAGTCAAGGTGCAGCGCTGAACACAGCAGTCAAGGTGCAGCGCTGAACACAGCAGTCAAGGTGCAGCGCTGAACACAGCAGTCAAGGTGCAGCGCTGAACACAGCAGTCAAGGTGCAGCCTAACCAGAGCACGATACAACTTCAGGACGATAACCTCTGACCTAGACTCCACTGATCCAGCAATAGAGCCAGCATTCTGTTTGCTGTTGATTGCTGCTCTACAATAACTGAACAGTGAGTCTACCATCACTCCCAGATCTCCCGTAGGCTCTTCCCCAGCTAGTTCAACACCATTCATTACTGTCCCTTATTTCTTCCTCCAATGTGTAAGACCTTGCACTTATTTGTATCCAATTCCATTGCCCAATTTTAATTTTTATTTGGGTCCTTCTATAATTCCTTACCAGTTTCATCAGATTCTACTTCACCCCACCTCTAATTTACTACCTACAAATCTGACCAACTTACTTCATATTACAGAATCCAGATCACGGATGTCGATCAGAGCAGTCGGGCCTCTGAGCACTCCACTCAGTATATGTCCTCAGCCCCACATCATTCGCCTAACTAGTACCTGCTGCTTCCACATTTTACCGAGGATACCCAATGCCTCAAGTTTGCAAGGCAGCCTTTCCTGTAAAACGATTTTATAAAAGCCTACATATACTGTGTGTCATGGAGCTTTCCAACATCTACTTGGAATATTAATTCCTTAAAAAAAAGTTCAGGCTCATCAGGCAAGATCTGCTACTTCTGAAACAGTGCTGGCTGCCACAACTAAGAATTCAACATATATAAGTAATCAGCTCATTGCTATTTTTAACCCTAGGAGTTTCTGTAATATAGCAATGTGTTTCCCAGCAAGCAAGTAGGGATTAAAACTCAAATTTCATAATTATGCAATCCCTTTAAAAACACAGATGTCACAACTGACATCAATGATATGCAGTATATTAGCCATCAGCCACTACCACAATAAGCAAGTCTGAAAAAAATTAAAGCCATTCACGAGTTTTTTAAATTTATATATTATATATATTTTTAAAAGCCACCAATGGATAAATGGGAGTAATTTCACATTGGGATTTAGATACCATCACAATCTGCTCAAGCTTCACTCAGTTTATAACAAATCTCCTTTTTCATCCTACCCCCAGATTTTATTCCAACCTGACAATCATTGCCAGAGATCCATTATGCTTTAAACCCTCTATATACCTCAATTAGATTCCAACCTTGTATTCACTCTCAGGCATTCATTATTTATATAATACTCCATCTGAACCCCTCGATTAGATTCCAGCCTGTAATCACTCCCAGTATTAAATCAGTTGACCTGGACCCAGCAAAAATAAAATCCAGTCAGCAATACTCATATTTATAATTTTAAAAACACACTTCCCCAAACACTAAAAAAAATAGGATAAACATGCTTCCTGGGAAACAGAGTAAGGAGCCGGAAACTAAGCCCGAGGACATCCCCACATCCGCGCTGTGTATCAAGACCACTGAGGCCAACACCACCGTCACAGACCGCGCCAATCAATCAATAATCAATAATTCAATCAATACATCCTCTGACCGATACCCCGCCCCCCGAATTAACCGGGGTGGGGTGTCCCTTCCTCCACATTCATACACTCACACTATCTCTATCTCACTCTCACTCTTACACTCTCTCTCCCCTCTCACTCAGGATAAACTCACAATTGGCGACTGTGAGCAGCATCTTCCCTCTGCCCGCGGCCCAACACACACACTTCCGGTGAGATCCGGAATTACTTCCGGGGTACGAAGAAGACAATTACTTATTTTTTACATTTATTTTTCTTTTTTCTATGCATTATCAGTGCATGCGCAGAGTAATGATAACTGACTTTTTAAATTTTTATTATGTGCCCTCCCCCTTCTCCTCCCCCTTGCCCTTCTCTTTCCCCTTTCCCCTCTTTTCCCTTCCCCCTTTTTCCCACTTCCCCTCTCTTTCCCCCTTCTATTCACCTTCCCCCTCCCCTTTCCCCCTCTCCTATTCACCCTCCCCTCCTCCATCTCCCCTTCCCTCCCTCCCCCAACATCTGATAAACCGGTCTTCCAACTTTTCACAACAGTGCCGACAATTCAAAAGTACTTCATTGGCTGTAAAGCGCTTTGGGTCGTCCTGAGGTCGTGAAAGGCGCTCTATAAATACTACGTAGGAAATACGGCACAGAAACAGGCCACTTGGCCCAACTGTCCATGCCGGCGTTTATGCTTCACTCGAGCCTCCTCCCATCTTTCCTCAACTAAATCTATCAGCGTAACCCTCTATTCCCTTCTCCCTCATATGCTTGTCCAGCCTCCCCTTAAATGCATCTATACTATTCGCTTCAACCACTCCCTGTGGTAGCGAGTTCCACATTCTCACCACTTGTTGGGTAAAGAAGTTTCTTCTGAATTCCCTATTGGATTTCGTGGTGACTATCTTATATTGATGGCCTCTAGTTATGCTCTTCCCCACAAGTGGAAACATTCTCTCTGTATCCACTCTATCAAAACCTTTCAGAATTTTAAAGACCTCTATTAGATCACCCCTCAGCCTTCTTTTTTCAAGAGAAAAGAGACCTAGCCTGTTCATCCTTTGCTGAAATGTATACCCTTGCATTTCTGGTATCATCCTTGTAAATCTTCTCTGCACCCTCTCCAGTGCCTCTATATCTTTTTTATAATATGGTGACCAGAACTGTACGCAGTGCTCTTAAGTGTGGTCTAACCAAGGTTCGATACAGGTTTAGCATAACTTCCCTACTTTTCAATTGTATCCCTCTAGAAATAAACGCTAGTGCTTGGTTTGCTTTTTTTATGGCCTTGCTAACCTGTAGCGCAACTTTTAGTGATCTGTGTATTTGTACTCCGAGATCCCTTTGTTCCTCTACCCTACCCAGACTCGCACCCTCCAAGTGATAAGTGGCCTCCCTATTCTTCCTACCAAAATGTAATACCTCACATTTATCTATGTTGAACTTTATTTGCTAATTACTTGCCCATTCTGCAAGTTTATTAATGTCCTCCTGTAATTTGTTGCAGTCCTCCTCAGTATTGACTATTCCCCCACCCCCCAATTTGGTATCATCCGCACATTTAAAAATTGTGTTTTTGATTCCAAAGTCTAAATTGTTAATGTAAATTTTGAACAGCAGTGGTCCCAGCCCTGATCCTTGTGGAACACCACTACCCACCTTCTGCCACTGTGAATAGCTACCTTTTACTCCCACTCTCTGCTTTCTATCTTGAAGCCAGCTAGCAATCCATTCTGCTACTTGTCCCCTGACTCCGCTTTCTCTGACCTTATTCATTAGTCTATTATGGGGTACCTTATCGAAGGCCTTTTGAAAATCTAGATAAATAACATCTACTGCATTACCATTGTTTACTCTGTTACCTCTTCAAAAAATTCAATAAGGTTGGTCAAGCAAGACTTTCCCTTTTGAAATCCATGTTGACTATTCATTATTATACTTTTGCTTTCTAGATGTTCTTCTATTCTCTCCTTTAGCAGGGATTCCATTATTTTTCCTACCACCGATGTTAAGCTGACTGGTCTATAATTCCGTGGACATGTTCTATCCCCCTTCTTAAATATAGAAGTCGCACAACACCAGGTTATAGTCCAACAGATTTATTTAATTTTACAAGCTTTCGGAGCGGTTCGCTCCTTCCTCAGGTAGGGTAGCAGTGAGAGAATCTCCCAGAATTCACAATATAAACACAGAGAAAATCTATTCAAATCTTTCCCTACATCAAAGACACACTAAGAGCACAGCCAAGACAATGAGATGTGTCCCAGGGGGTCCAACGTGTCAAAACACCTGCTGGCTGCATATCCTGTCAATTTGTGTTGGTTCTTGTGTTAGTCTTTTTTAAAAAAAACACCTGGAAAGACCGGCCGTGATGTCAAGTCACGTTCTGTATCGTGACATGAACCCGATATCGCGACTGAGGCCATCCCCATGAGTGCGGAACTTGGCTATCAGTTTCTGCTCTATGATTTTGCGCTGTCGTGTATCCCGAAGGCCGCCTTGGAGAACGCTTACCCGCAGATCCGAGGCTGAATGCCCCTGGCTGCTGAAGTGTTCCCCGACTGGGAGGCAACCCTCCTGCCTGGCGATTGTTGCGCGGTGTCCGTTCATACGTTGTCTCAGTGTCTGCATGGTCTCGCCGATGTACCATGCTCTGGAGCATCCTTTACTGCAACGTATCAGGTAGACAACATTGGCCGAGTCACATGAGTATGTACCGTGTACCTGGTGGGTAGTGTCCTCACGTGTGATGATGGTATCTGTGTCCATGATTTGGCATGTCTTGCAGAGGTTGCCGTGGCAGGGTTGTGTGGTGTCGTGGTTGCTGTTCTCCTGAAAGATGGGTAATCTGCTGCGAACGATGGTACTTTTGAGGTTAGGCGGCTTAAATATAGGTATTACGTTAGCTATCCGCCAGTCCTCTGGCACTACACCTTTTTCTAATGAATTATTAAATATGTGTAGTAATGCCTCTGCTATCTCTTCCCTAGATTCTTTTAAAATGCGTGGCTGCAATCCAAACGGACCAGGGATTTTACCCTCTTTGAGTTTGATTAGTTTATTTAATATATCCCCTCTTTTTATTTTAAATGCACTTATCTCATTACTCATCTCATCATCCAATGTCATGTCCACTTGTCCTATCTCCCTGGTAAATACCAAAGCGAAATAATGATTTAATATTTCTGCCATCTCCCTATTGTTACCCGTGGTATTGTCCTGTCTATCTCTTAATGGCTCTATTACCATCCCAACGTTCCTTTTTTTATTCAATAGCAAAATACTGCGGAAATCTGAAACAACAACAGAACATGCTGGAAACACTCAGCAAGTCAGGCAGCATCGTGGAGAGAGAAACAGAGTTAACGTTTCAAGTCGACCCTTCGTAAGAACTGGAAAAATTTGGAGAAGTTGCAGATATTTAAGCAAGTGTGGGGCAGGGAAAGGGAGGGGGGAGGAAAGAACAAAGGGAAGGTCTGTGATAGGATGGAAGGCAGGAGAGATTAAAAGACAAAAGGGATGATGGTGTGAGGCAAAAGGAGATGGTAATGGGACAAGTTAAGAAACAAAAGATGACTCTAGATGAGGTGTAAATGGCAATGGCAGAATCATCAACAGCTGCCATGTGAGAGAAAAAGCAAAACATTGGGGCCGAGGTTTAGTCTGAAATTGTTGAACTCGATGTTGAGTCCAGAAGGCTGTAAAGTGCCTAATCGAAAGATGAGGTGCTGTGCCTCGAGCTTATGTTGAGCTTCATTGCAACAGTGTAAGAGGCCGAGGATGGAGAGGTCAGAGTGGGAGTGGAGCGGAGAATTAAAGTGACGAGCGACCAGAAGCTCGGGCTCACCCTTACGGACTGAACGGAGGTGTTCCGCAAAGCGGTCACCCAATCTGCGTTTGGTCTCCCCAGTGTAGAGGAGACCGCATCGTGAGCAGCGAATACAGTATACTAAATTGCAAGTACAAGTAAATCACTGTTTCACCTGGAAGGAGTGTTTGGGGCCCTGGACAGTGGGAAGGGAGGAGGTAAAAAAGGGCAGGTGTTGCATCTCCTGCGCTTGCATGGGAAGGTACTGTGGGAAGGGGAAGTGGTGTTGCGGGTGATAGAAGAGTGGACCAGGGTGTCGCGGAGGGAGCGGTCCCTTTGGAATGCTGAAAGGGGAGGTGAGGGGAAGATGTGTTTGGTGGTGGGATCACGCTGGAGGTGGCGGAAATGGCGGAGGATGATCTGTTGAATGTGGAGGCTGGTGGGGTGAAAGGTGAGGACAAGGGGAACCCTATCGTGGTTCTGGGAGTCTCATTAGTGTTTAGTTTGTTCTTTCCTTTTAGCGGAATATATTTTTCCTGCACTCTGTTGAACACCATTTTAAATGTTTCCCATTGTCGTTCTACATCGTTGTTTGCCAATATTGTTGCCCATTTTATTTTCCCAAGTTCTATTCTCAGCCCCTCAAAATCAGCTTTTCTCCAATCTGTTAACCTGGTTTTTGTCATACTTATGTCCTTCTCTATTATCATCTTAAAGCGTATTATATTATGGTCACTATTGCCTAGATGTTCCCCTACTTTTACTTCTCTTATCTGCTCTGGTTCATTTCCCATTACTCGATCCAATAGCGAATCCTCCCTTGTTGGGCTTTTCACATATTGGGTTAGAAAGGAGTCCTGTAGACATTGTAGGAACTCCATTCCCTTATCCCCTTTACCTACCTCTTCTGTCCAATTAATATCTTTCTTCCTTCAAGAAAGAGCATTTAAAACCAGCCCTGGCTGGTGGTATTGGAGGTGTCATCAGGAGATGCTGCCTGGAATGGTGATGGGAGCAATCGATTAGAAATATAGAATGCTACAGCACAGAAATAGGCCATTCGACCCATTAAGTTTGCTCCAAATTTTTTCTCTACACGAGCCACCTAGTCAAATTCCACTCCCTGCTCGTTCCCCATACCCTTTAATAGTCCTCTTTTTGAAGCAACTATTTAATTCCCTATTAAAATCATTCATGGATTCTGCTTCACGATAGTTCATGCCAGAGAATTACACATTCTAATGATCCTCTGTGTAAAGAAATTTTTTGTAACTTCCCTTTTAATTCATTTTGTGATTATCCTACATTGGTGCCCTCTTTTACCATCTTGCCAACCAATGGAAACAATCTATAATTGTTTACCTCATCATAACTCTTCATTAGTATTGAAGACTTCTTTCAGGTGACCCTTTAACTTTCTCACCTCCAGTGAAAAAAGCCATAATTTCTCATCTATTCATACCTGCAACCCTTCACCCTGGTAACATCCAAGTGAATGGACACTGCACTTTTTCTATTGCTATTATATCATTCCAATAATTGGGTGCCCAAAACTGCACAAAATACTCCAACTGGGGCCTCTCAGGTTTTGTACAAGTTCAACATTATCTCTTTGTTTTTGTATTCTGTGTCTCTGGATATAAAACCAAGGATTCCATTTCTTTTTATAATGGCCTTGTCTATTTGCACTGCCACCTTTAATGTATCTGCACACCCAGGATCCTCTGCTACTCTATTGCATTTAAATCCTTACCATTTAGGTTATATTTCCTTTCTCTATTCTTAATCCCCAAATGTAATACTTCACATTTTTCTATATTGAACTACATCTGCTAGCCTATGTTTTTCCTGCAGACTTTCACAATCCTGGCCTACAATAGGATTATGCTGTTGCTTGAAAGGCGAGCCATGGTTTTGTATCTCATACCCAGGGAAAGCACCTACCAGAAGGTTGGAACGTTAAGTCTGATTCCAGGGGGAAAAAATTCGGTTGCTTTGCGCCTTCCATTAGCGCCCTAAGAGGGTGCTGCTAACGGGGCGCAAAGCAACTAGTGCCCGGGCGCGGCACCGCCAACGCCTCCCGCGAAATTCAGCGGGAGGTTAGCGGCGGCGGTAACCGTTAGCGCCCCGCAGCGCTGTGCCACCGGCAATGACGTCATCGCCGGGCGCAGTGCCCCGCTCGCACCCCAGCCGCGATCTTCGGTAGCGCCCCCTGACTTACCGCCAGACGCTATGTCCAACGGGGTCAGGGGGGCCTACCAGCGGCCGGGGCGGCACTATTTAATGGTGAGGTGCCGGGCGGCCATTTTTGTTGCTGGCCACCTGCCAGCACCTGCCTCCGCTGCCGTCCCTGGCCTCCTGAGCAAACCCCCCCCCCCGCCCCCCTCCCCCCCGCGGAGTGTTGGCTGTGCTCCATGAGCCCGGCACTTCTCTTGAGTGCTGGGCTCTTTTGCCGGCAGTCCAATCCCGGTGGCCCAGCTGGGCCCCGGGTCGCGCTGTGCAAGGCCCCTCCCCTTTAAGAAGGGGAGGAAGGCCTGCAATACCGCGGTGCTGCAGCACGTAGCGGCGCGATATTCCCTCGCAGCGCCCCAAGAGGGAGGCGGGGCACTTCCAGTAGCGCCCCGCTTCCCTCTTGGGGCGCCACCACTCAATTTCGGCCGTGGGGGGGAGCTAATTTTTTCGGGGCACTAAAAGTAGCACCCCGGCAAAATTAGCGCCCCAAAGGGGGTGCGAATCAATTTTTCTCCCCAGGTCTCTTGTGGCAGGTAAGAGGAAAAGGAGAGATGCAGAAACAAAGAAAAAGAGACACACTGGAGGCAAATTTACTTTTATTGCCAGGCAAAAAATGGGTGATAACAAACGAGCAGGCCATTTTGCACCTCTCCCAATTTTCTTTTCCAATGAGATCTTCATTGGCTGTGAAGTGGTTTGGGACATCCTGAGGATGTGAAAGGTGCTATATAAATGTAAGTTCTGTTTTTCTCTTCCTGATTCATATTATTTAGTATCCATTTTTTTTAAATAAGAGTAACAGCAGACAGAAACCCTTCTTTGAAAGAGCAGAAAATAAAGACTGGATACGGTGCATTCTAAGTAATGAGCCATTTGTCAAAAATGTAAACTTAGGCCGGAATGGGATTGGAGGCAGGTCGGGAGTGAAAGTTGAAATAACTTGGAGCGGGTCGGGAACCCGCCATCATCCCGCCTCCACATGCCTTTCACTTCGGCGCGTTTGCCAGTGCGGCCGCGACCCGAATGGCAGAGGCGGCCGAGCTAATTTAGATGATTATTAGGTACTTGTCAGGCGCTTAATTGCCTTTTTAACACTACCTTTCCAATTTCACTGGATGCCCACGGGAATCACGCAGCTCGGGAACCACGTCTGTGAACCTGAGGCGGAAGTGCAGTGGCCATTGATCCAGCTCATTAGTGCACAGCATGGAAAGCTCAATCAGTACTCCCACCTGACACCTGGTTACTACCCTAAGGCAGATGCTGTTCTGAGTGCATCGTCATCACAGATTTAGCTTTCTAGAGGTTACAAGTGTTTTCAGCAAAGTTGGGGTCCACTGTCACCTCATTGGTAGAACCTATCACACCATTGACAGATTGCTTCTGTCATCTCTACTTGACCTGCCATCTATTACATCAGCATGGGTGCCGTTTATACTGTCTCACCTTAGTCCTCAGAATTTGACCATGCTGAGCCCCAACACTAGCAGCACCAACAGCAACACCACCGAGCTTCTCCTCAACCACCTGATGCTGCACAGGACAGAGGGCATCAGCGCAGGGCTGCACCGCGCCGGAGGCGATATCCCCAACACAGGGTATACAGGCAGAGGATGAGCTTCCTCAACACGACTGAGCAGCAGTGCCAAAGGAGGCTCAGGCTATCGTGCCAGCTCGTCGCAGACATTTTCACATTGCTGGAGCAAGACCAGCAGCCCGGAGGAGCGGGTGGACACGCCTTACCAGTGGCTGTCAAAGTCACCAGCGCCTTCAACTTCTTCGCCTCAGGCTCCTTCCAGGGATCTGCAGCAGACATTTGTGGCATCTCTCAATCGGCCGCCCACAGATGCATCACACAGGTCATCAATGCCCTGTTTGACAAGTCAGCCAATTATATCAACTTTGCCACTGATGAAGCCAGTGTTGCCTACCCGGTGCCAGGGTAAGGGATATCTCATGGCGGCTGGAGAGGAACTTGGAAAGGGAGGGGGTAAATCCAGTTATCGTGGTCCATGTTCGAACAAACGACATAGGTAGGAACAAGGAGGAGGTCCTGCTGAAAGAGTATCAGGAGCTAGGCTCTAAATTAAAAAGCAGAACCTCGAGGGTAATAATCTCTGGATTATTGCCCGAGCCATGTGCAAATTGGCATAGAAGCAGACAGATCAGGAGAATTAACACGTGGCCCAAGGGCTGGTGTGGGAAAAAGGGGTTCCTTTTCATGGGACACTGGCACCAGTTCTGGGACAGGAAGGAGCTGTACCGATGGGACGGGCTCCACCTGAACTGGGATGGGACCCGTGTCCTAGTGGAAAGAGTAAATAGGGAGGTGGCAAAGACTTTAAACTAGTAAGATGGGGGGTGGGATCTACAAGAAACATAACCAGCCTAATTATAAACAAAACAGGAAAAGAGAGCATAGGAAAGAATAAAGTAAGGGAGGACAATGATGGCAAGGGAATAAATAGAGTTATAGAACAGGGGGTAAAAATTCACTTGGTTGCGCCTCCCGTTAGCGCCTTAAGAGGGCGCTAATGGGGCGTTAAGCCGCTAACGCCCGGGCGCAGCGCTGTTTGCGCCACTCGAGAACTTAACTTGAGATTGTGCGGCGGCGCTAAAACTTACCGCTGCGACCACCTGCGCGCGCAGATTGTGACGTCATTCCATGGTGCAACGCCCTTGGGGCGCCCCGGAGCGGAAATTGAGTGGTGCCCCCTGCCTTACCGCCTGGCGCTTCCAACGACCGGAAGACTGGAACGTTATCAATCGGTGTGGGGCTGGGGGGGGCGCTATTTAAAGGGGGCCTCTTCCTGTCTTTTTCTGTGGTCGACATTTATGCACCACTCGTTCTGAGAGAGAGAGAGAGATTCGGAGAGAGAGAGAGAGAGACTTCTACATTGACTCAACGCTTTGTGAGGTAGTTTTGCCTAGTTCATCCTAACTTTGTTGCTACTTTAGTTGCTGTACCTCATTACTTTTCTGGCAAAGAGAATATGGGGGCTGCAATGATTGGGGGCGTCGTCCTGCTCCAGCTGAATCGGAGGATACCGAGACGCAGACAGAGAGTGGCAATGATGGCCAGACGGAGGAGGGCCATCAGGCGCATGTACAGGAGAGCTTACCCTCCCAGGGTATATCGTGAACAGCTCTCCTACATCCATATGTCCGAGGAGCTGTGTTTGCGAAGGCTGCGATTCAGCAAGGAGGTGGTCACTGAGCTCTGCCACCTGCTGCAGCCAGATCTGCAGCCTCAGCTGAGGTCCAGGACGTCTCTGTCGGTGGCAGTGAAGGTCACAGTGGCTTTGAACTTCTACGCCACTGGCTCATTCCAAGCTGCTGTTGGGGACCTCGCCAATATCTCCCAGTTTGCGGTGCATCGCTGCATCCGGCAGGTCACCAATACCCTCTTCAGAAGGAGACGAGACTTCATCTCTTTCCCTATGACCCCAGACAAGCAGCGTGACCGTGCTCTGGGCTTTGCGAGGGTAGCGGGCTTCCCCATGGTGCAGGGCGCCATTGACTGCACGCATGTGGCTTTGCGTGCTCCGCGAGAGAATGCAGAGGAATTCAGGAACAGAAAGGGGTTCCATTCCTTGAATGTGCAGTTGGTCTGTGACCACAGACAGGTGATACTCGCTGTCAATGCCCACTATCCGGGCAGCTGCCACGATGCTTTCATCCTGCGCCAGACTACTGTGGCAGAAGTTTTCGAGGCACCGCATCAGCCAGTTGGTTGGCTTCTCGGGGACAAGGGGTACGCATTGAGCACCTGGCTGATGACACCGCTCCGTACGCCAAACACCCCTGCTGAGCTGCGGTACAATGAAAGCCATCAAGCAACCAGGAACATTATTGAGCGCACAATCGGCGTGCTGAAACAACGGTTCCGCTGTCTGGACCATTCCGGAGGAGCCCTGCAGTACTCGCCTGAGCAAGTTTCGAACTTCGTAGTCGTGTGCTGCATGTTGCACAACATGGCAATCCTCAGGACCCAGCCAATGCCACCAGGCCTTGTAGCACCACCAGAGGAGGAGGAGGAAGAGGAGGAAGAGGACGAGGACGATGATCATCAGCAGCACCAAGGCAGGAGGGCGGCCCACAATGGTCAAACTGCAAGGGCCGTCCGTCAACGACTAATAGCAAGCCGCTTCTAGGGCCCCTGCCATTGCTACAAACACTAATCAACCCAGCACGCAACCCCTAAGCCGGCCAAGGCACCAATAATTCCAACCACCAGCCATGTATATTTTGAATACAGAAACTTATTTATTTTACAAACTCTGTGTGTGTCAATTCCTCATGACAAACTCATAGAAATAAACACAAAAAAACAGTCAATAACATAACTGGTTCTCACAACCTGGAGATAATGTCCAAAACACTAAACAAAAGTTGGACCATGAACCTCGGCCTTTAATAAAAAAATGACCAGCATTTTGGCACACCTCCTACTTTTTGCCCTTTGAGGGTGATCTCCTTCCCTTGCGCACTTCCCCCCTTCTAACCCTACTGCTCCTCCGTAATGGGACCTCAGTGGCTGCAGCAAGGCTGGTGGAAGGCTGCTGCTCGTCAGACCCTGACACTGCAGATGCCCCTGAAGGACGGCCTCGACCACTTCTGGGCCTGGAGGGCCCGGCTGCAGACTGCACCAACTCTGCATGGGCGGCAGCAGTCTGTCCTACAGGCGGTGGCAAGTGCAGTGGAGAAGTGACAGTGTTGGCAGCAGGAATGCTGTCATCGTGAGAGAGGACAGCAACTCCCTGCTCGCCCGACACACTGGCACTCCCACAGGGCAGCACTTCAGCATCCGGAGCAATCTGCCGGAGAACAGATTGCTGGCCTGCTGCGGCGCGGTGACAGCCCCGGGGACATGTGCACGAACCATCGAGGTTGGCAGCAGTCTGTGCTCGCGTGGCCTCCATCTGAGTCTGTATGAGAGCAGTCAGAGGTGGGATCACGGCAGCCAGTGACTGAATTGCAGCACTAAGCGTTAGTGTGGCATCCGCCTGTGCTACAGCGAAGTGCTCCACACTCCTTGCCAGTGACTCAATGCATTCGGGCACCCTTCCCACTGCACCCATGAGCTCAGTGTGCATGCCCACCGCCTGGGTGTTCATTTCTGCAATCAGCCGCTCCTCCTCTGCGTCCATTGCAGTAGGAGTGTCTGGCATACTCTCCCTCTGGGGAGAAGGCCCCCGTTCTTCCCTACCCCCCGCATGGCGTTGCTGCAGCCCGCTGGGTCCTGGAGCTTCACCATCATCAGCCCCTTCCCCCCTGCTCCCCTCCGGGGAAGGCGTGTTCCCAGTGTGGGCATGGGCTTCCTCGGGAGAGGGTGGCACTGATGCTCTGGCTTCCTCTTCCTCCTCAGCTGCAGCATCACTCCCAGTGGCAGCTTCAGGGCCCGTCTCCTCAGCTGGTGAATCACCATCTGAAAGCAGGGAGGTACAAGAGTGGCTTTAGCGTGAGGACAGGGTGGCAGTAAGGGAGGAATAAGTGCAGCGAGTTAGCAAGTTGGATTGAAAGTGTCAAAGGCTGGTATTGTGAGGGACAAGTGGAAGGACAGAGGACAAAAAGGTGATGACCTTACCATTGCTGTCCACAACGGGGTCGGCGTCTCCAGTGGCGACGGGACCGATCACCCGGCTTGCCACAATCCTGTGGACGCGCTCCTCCAGATCGCTGAGGGGTTGCAGCTGAAGCCGCCCTCCACCCGTCCGTTGCTGCTGTCTCCGATTATGAGCCAGCTTAGCCTGCAAGAAAAAGGACAGCATCTGAGTAAATATACAGCCATGGTCTTGCCTGATGTGCCTCCCATAGGTGAATAGCCCTTACTGTATACAGCCATGGTCTTGCCTGATGTGCCTCCCATAGGTGAATAGCCCTTACTGTATGCAAAGTGTAGAATGTGTGTGTGTGTTTGATGAAAGGGCCATAGGTGTTGGATGAGTGTTGTGCATTGGGGTTTTAAGACCCTCTGGCCATAGAGTGAGGTTGAGATGGAGGGATGGAGAGGTATTGAGAAAAAGCCACTCACCCTGACGACCCGAGTGAGGTCGTTGAACTTTTTGCGGCATTGAACATGGGTCCTCGGCACCATGCTCCTGGAGGAGACGCTCTGAGCCACCTCCCTCCACACTCTTCTGAACTCGCGTGGCAAAGGCCTCCTGCCACTCTCCGGGAACAGCATGCATCGTCTGCGCTCCACTGCGTCAACCAGAGCATCCAAGGCCCGCTCGGTGAAGCGATGAGCGCGTTCTCTCACCCTCTCCATGCTTGGCAGCAAAATGGATTACAGGTCTCTCCAGGCTGAGATTCAAGGCTGCAATGAGCAGGGTGTGGCTGGGGAGCAAGTGGCCCCCCCCGCTTTAAGAAGTGTCCGGCGCCAGTGTGTCTGTGTTCCCTCGCTAACTGGCAGCAGCTGCGCTGCGCTCGTGCGCTGAGTTAGCGCCTCACTCCTTGGCCTTTGCGCCTTAAGACAGGTGTGCCGCGCCTGCTTTAGCGCTCCACTCACCTCCCGGGGCGGTAAAAGTGAAGTTTCCTGTCAGTGCCGATAATTAGCGCCAGGCGCTAATATTTGCGTCCGGACGATATTTGCGCCCCAAATGGGGCGCGACCTAATTTCTACCCCCAGGAGTCTAAAAAGATGGTTAAACATAAAGTGAGAGAAATTCCTATTCAAAATAAGTTAAACTGTCTGTACAGCAATGCACACAGTGTCCATAGTAAAACAGGAGGCTGGAGGCAATCATTCGTAGCGAGGAACCAGACATAGTAGGGATTACTGAGACGTGGCTACAGAAAAATTAGGACTGGGAATTAAACATTGCAGTGTATAACATATTTAGAAAAGATAGAGAGGGGAAAAAGGGGAGGTGGAGTAACTGTACTTATTAGGGATAACATAATGGCAGTAGAAAAAAGTGACGCAGCTATCAGTAAGATAGAAATAGAATCCATGTGGATAGAGATAAAAGATAGTAAATGATCAATCACACTAATAGGTGTAGTCTACAGATCAACTAATAGTGGAAGGGAGGCGGAGGAAGAAATATGCAGACAAATTAGGGAAATGAGTAAAAATCATAGAATAATAATCATGGGGAATTTCAACTACCCCGATATTAATTGGACAGAAGAGGTAGGTAAAGGGGATAAGGGAATTGAGTTCCTACAATGTGTAGAGGACTCCTTTCTAACCCAGTGTGTTAAAAACCCAACAAGGGAGGATTCACTATTGGATCTAGTAATGGGGAATGAACCAGAGCAGGTAAGAGAAGTAAAAGTAGGGGAACATCCAGGCAATGGTGACCATAATATAATACGCTTTAAGATGATAATTGAGAAGGACATAATTATGACGAAAACCAGGGTAATAGATTGGAGAAAAGCTGATTTTTGAGTGGCTGAGAATAGAAGTTGGAAAAATAAAATGGGCAACAATATTGGCAAACAACGATGTAGAACAGCAATGGGAAACATTTAAAACAGTGTTCAACTGAGTGCAGGTACAATATATTCCACTAAAAGGAAAGAACAAACTAAACACTAATGAGACTCTATGGATGAATAAAGCCATAAGGGAACAATGGAGGGTAAGGAAAGAGGCATACATTAAGTACATAGACAGCAGGGGAGTGTATGATAAGGGGGAATACAAAGAGATTAAGAGAGAAGTAAAAAAAAAACAATTAGGGAGGCAAAGAGGAACTATGAAATTAAATTATCAAGGAACATAAAACAAAATAGTAAAATATTTTACAGGCACATCAATAAAAAAAAAGGAAGTTTGGGATGGGAATAGGGCCATTAAGGGATAGACAGGATAATACCACAGGTAACGATAGAGAGATGGCAGAAATATTAAATAATTATTTTGCTTCAGTATTTACCAGGGAGATAGAACAGGTGGACATGACATTGGATGATGAGATTAGTAATGAGATAAGTGCATTTAAAATAAAAAGAGGGGATATATTAAATAAACTAATCAAACTCAAAGAGGATAAAACCCCTGGTCCGGATGGATTGCATCCATGCATTTTAAAAGAATCTAGGGAAGAGATAGCAGAGGCATTACTACACATATTTAATAATTCATTAGAAAAAAGTGTAGTGTCAGAGGACTGGCGGATAGCTAACGTAATACCGATATTTAAGAAGGGGGATAGAACATATCCAGAGAATTATAGACCAGTCAGCTTAATGTCAGTGGTAGGAAAAATAATGGAATCCGTACTAAAGAAGAAAATAGAAGAATATCTAGAAACCAAAAACATAGTAATGAATAGTCAGCATGGATTTCAAAAGGGAAAGTCTTGCTTGAACAACCTCATTGAATTTTTTGAAGAAGTAACAGAGAGAGTAGACAATGGTAATGTAGTAAATGTAATTTATCTGGATTTTCAAAAGGCCTTCGATAAGGTACCCCATAATAGACGAATGAACAAGGTCAGAGAATGCGGAGTCAGGGGACAAGTAGCAGAATGGATTGCTAGCTGGCTTCAAATATAAAGCAGAGAGTGGGAGTAAAGGGTAGCTATTCACAGTGGCAGAAGTGGGTAGTGGTGTTCCACAAGGATCAGGGCTGGGACCACTGTTGTTCACAATTTATATTAACAATTTAGACTTTGGAATCAAAAACACAATTTCTAAATTTGTGGATGGCACCATATTGGGGGGGATAGTCAATACTGAGGAGGACTGCAACAAATTACAGGAGGACATTAATAAACTTGCAGAAGAGGCATATACTGTAATTGGCAAATTATGTTCAACACAGATAAATGTGAGGTATTACATTTTGGTAGGAAGAATAGGGAGGTCACTTATTACTTAGAGGGTGTGAGTCTAGGTGGGGTAGAGGAACAAAGGGATCTCAGATTACAAATACACAGATCACTAAAAGTTGCGACACAGGTTAGCAAGGCCATAAAAAAAAACAAGCACTAGGGTTTATTTCTAGAGGTATAGAATTGAAAAGCAGGGAAGTTATGCTAAACCTGTATCGAACCTTGGTTAGACCACACTTAGAGTACTGTGTACAGTTCTGGTCACCATATTATAAAAAGGATATAGAGGCACTGGAGAGGGTGCAGAGAAGATTTACAAGGATGATACCAGAAGTGCAAGGGTATACATTTCAGCAAAGGATGAACAGGCTGGGTCTCTTTTCTCTTGAAAAAAGAAGGCTGAGGGGTGATCTAATAGAGGTCTTTAAAATTCTGAAAGGTTTTGATAGAGTGGATACAGAGAGAATGTTTTCACTTGTGGGGAAGAGCATAACTAGAGGCCATCAATATAAGATAGTCACCAAGAAATCCAATAGGGAATTCAGAAAAAACTTCTTTACCCAAAAAGTGGTGAGAATGTGGAACTCGCTACCACAGGGAGTGGTTGAAGCGAAAAGTACAGATGCATTTAAGGGGAGGCTAGACAAGCATATGAGGGAGAAGGAAATAGAGGGTTATGCTGATAGATTTAGATGAGGAAAGACGAGAGGAGGCTCGAGTAGAGCATAAACACCAGCATGGACTGGTTGGGCCGAATGGCCTGTTTCTGTGCCGTATATCCTATGTTACTGAGCGGACGCTAGGCTTTGCCGCTCTGGCTGGCTTCCCACGGGTGCAGGGCGTCATTGACTGCACATGTGGTCTTCAGAGCACCCCATCATCACCCAGGAGTCTTTGTCAACCGCAAGGGCTTCCACTCCCTCAGTGTGCCACTCGTCTGCAACCATAGGAAGATCATCATGCGTGTGTGCACCAAATTCCCTGGCAGCTGCCATGACTCTTTCATCCTGCGCCAGTCCACCCTCCGTCAGCTCTTCACTCCTCCAAACAATTTTTCCAGCTGGCTGCTTGGAGACAAGGCCTATCCACTGAAGACGTGGCTCATGACACCCTTGAGGAGGCCAAGTACTGAAGCTGAGGAGAGATATAATGAAAGGCACATTTCCACCATGTATCATAGAGCAGACAATAGACATGCTGAAAATGTGCTTCAGATGTCTTGACAGATCTGGAGGAGCCCTTCAGTTCGCACCAGCTAGGGTCTCCAGGATCGTTATGGTCTGGTGTGCCCTGCACAACATAGCACAGCAGCGAGGATTAGCACTGCATGAGGAGCAAGGCTCTGAGCGCACAGCCTCTTCAGAGGAGGAGGAGGAGGAGCAGCAGCTGGAAGACGAGGAGGAGGAGGTGGAGCAGGGGGAACCTGCGGTCCAGATCCCACCAGCACCCGAGCACATTGCTGCCCGGGAGGCCAGGGATGGCCTCGTCATGGCCAGATTTACTTAACTTAAGGCATTACACACCCATATGGCTGCCATATGCTGCACCCGGCTCCCAACACCCCACAGCAATACCATAAAGCATCCCTACAATGACCAGGCCATTCCTTTCACACTGACCACCATTGCTGGAGGTAACGTTATGTCTCACCATTCACTCCAACTCACTAAGCCACTTCCAAAGTTGCAGACACAATTGGCCATAACTGGAAAGTGGTGAAAATAAATATTTTTATCTGTGACATCAGAGTAACAGAAACGTTACACAAACAGTTATTAAAACACCCAAGTGCTTACCCTTGCACATCTACTTGTGTTTCCTCTTTCTCTTACACGTGCTTCTACGAGGTGCTACCCCTGTGGCTTCAGCAGAAGTAGAGGCAACCTGCTCACTTCCCTGCCGCCACTGCATAGACACTTTTGGCGGACGTCCTCTGGGTCTTGGAGCCTGTGATGGCCCCGCCAAAGTCTGCTCCTCCTGCGACTGCAGGGGCAGACTCGGCCATCGTGATCCCAGGAGGCATGTGGGGCTCTGACTGATGGGGATGCAATGGGGGAGAAGTGTGAGTGCTTTGAGAGGAGCCCCCACTTCCATGTCCCTTCTCATGCACAGCAGTAGAGCCATGAGGACCTAAGTCTATGCTGACATCCCTCCTAGAGAGGAGGTCTATGAGCGTCTGCCATCTATTCTCCATAGATAGCCATCTATTCTCCATAGATACCATGTGCTCCTGTGAGTGGCGCATTAGCTGCTCCATGCAGGTAGCCATCCTTTCCATGGAAGAGCATACAGTCGTAATTGCCTGCTACACGGTGGTGCTCATGTTGGAGATGGGCTCCTCCATTCTCTGCACATTTGCAGCCATCGCGGTTGCAAAACCTGTCAAAGCCTCCTGCAGTTCTTGCTGCACCTCCAGGATCGCCCTCTTTCTGGATGGCCCCCCGAGGCTCAGCATCTGCATGCAGCTGAGCAGAGCTGGGAGCGTCCTGCGCCCACCGGCAAGGAATCTCCACTGCTGTCCCTGTCTCCACCATCTGTTCTTGCTCACTTGTGACTTGTGACAGACCAGGTGACAACTATGTCGCGTGGGACCCACCGAGGTGTGCGCATTTGCGCTGGCGCTGGGTGCGCTTTTGTCTGCTGATGGTACACCCTCTACAGGGTCTTCTGAGGAGTCGTCTTCCTCTTCCTCCTGGACAGTAATTGGGGGGGGGGGGGGCGGTCTCTTGATGGACCGGTGGGAGAGTAAAGAGATGAGTTAGAAATGTCATATCAAGAATGGGTAACGATACCATTTTGCACATGATGACCATTCACTGGCTGCTGACATCAGTCCCCATATGAGTGACTGATGTATGCCATGTGGCTGTATGAGATGTAATTCTGTCACCAGGTTGCTGAGATGTCTCCGTCTCCCACCTCCAGCTGCTCTGCGACTCCTGATGCTTCCAGGGCAACCTCCTCTGCTCCAATGATGACGGGTCACCTCCGGTTCTCTCCCTCTCCCTCTTATTGTGGGCTCTCCTCCTGCAAGGAGGGAAAGAAGAGAAGTTTGAGTGAGAGTGATGGAATGAGTGTAAGGAATGGATGGGTTACAGCTGTAGAGGGTGCCTATGATGGAGTGGGGTGGCAATGCCAAATGGCCTCCTTGTGTGTTGTTAGTTGGTATGATTGCATTAGGATGAGGGTGAGTGTGAGGGGTGGCTAGTGAGATGGAGATGTTATAATGTAGATAGAGAGACAGGGATGAATGAACGTGCAAGATAAGTTGGTGTGAGTAATGAAGTGTAGGAGTAGTGATGGGGATGTGATGAGAGGCACAGCAGGATGAAACATAGAAACATGGAGCAGGAGTAGGCCATTCGGCCCGTCGAGCCTGCTCCACCATTCAATACGATCATGGCTGATCATCCAAATCCAGTACCCTGTCCCTGCTTTCTCACACAGAATCCCCATCGAGCCTGCACCGACACATATCCCACCCTATCCCCGTAACCCCACGTATTTAATTCCCCCTAACATATCCCATCCTATTCCTGTAACCCCACATATTTAATCCCCCCCTAACACTAAGGGTCAATTTATCATAGCCAAATCAACCTAACCCGCACATTTTTGGACTGTGGGAGGAAACTGGAGCACCCGGAGGAAACCCACGCAGACACGGGGAGAATGTGCAAACTCCACACAGACAGTCACCCGAGGCCAGATTTGAACCCGGGTCCCTGGCGCTGTGAGGCAACAGTGCTAACCACTATGCCACCGTGTTGCATAGTGTGAAGTTGAGTGTGACTTTGTACTCACCTTTCCTGATCTAATGAGATCATTGAAATGTTTCCAGCACTGCACCCAGGTCCTCCTGACCACATCCCTGCTGTTAACCTCCTCTGCAATCTCTAGCCTGGCTCGTTTGGTCTGCTGCGGAGGTCTCTTCCGCCCATCAGAAGGGAAGAGGACCTCCCTGCGCGCTCTCACTCCCTCCACAAGCATATGGAGGGAGTCATCTGAGAACCTGGGTGCAGCCCTCTGCCTCTGTGCAATCATGTTTCCAAGGCTTAGCAACACGCAAAAGCTCCAATACAGTGCCTGCATAATCCTAGATGAACCTTCAAATGCAATGTGGCCATGGCTCCTTTAAACAGCTGAAAATGCGTCATCAATGACGTCAACAGACCCACACCATTTAATAGGGCCGGGTAATGCGCAGGGCTGCCTTAACAGGCACCATTAAGGGAAAGTCGAAGTCGGGAGCAGAATGAAATGAGGAACGGGGTCGTGACCCGCCACGGCGACCGCCTGCACCCGACCTGCCCAGGTACAGAAAATTCCAGCCTTAGGCTCTGATTTGAGAGGTAGAGTCAGCAGAAGGCCTGACCAACCCAAGATGACGGTGTGTTGTGCCATCTTGCTGCATTGCCAAGGCGATGCCATGATGACTGCAAGGACACGGCCCCACGCAAGCAAAATGTTAACTTTATCTGCTATTTTTGGTTCAAAGACGTATTTCCTTGCATTTCTCAATATTACTTTGCTTTTGCAATTCATCTGCCCAGTTGCTGTCTCTGGAATAAACAGAAACGTCATACGGTTACCACAGAACATGCCATGACTTGCATTTTAAGGGTAAAAGAATATTGTGGTTTAGCAACTGACCAGAAAAACTTTACAAATTTATGGTTTCATAAATCATAATTATGCATACGTTCCTGGCAACAAATCAACTTTTAAACCCTGAATGAGAAAGAAAGACTAAATAAAGTTAAAAGCATAAATTTTATTACATTTAATGTTATTATAGGTCAGGGAAAAACATTGAATACCATCCACAGCTAGACTTCTGGCAATCATTTTGCAAAATATAGAAGACAAGTCAAATCTTTGTTTTCACCTCTAGAGTTTTGTAGCGCACTACTAAGGCTCGTGATGTGTCACATTGTGCAACAATTTGGTTGTTAAATTGTGCCTTTTAAGATCTAGAAACTTTAAATGTGATGCCAGAATTGGCTGGATTATTGCCTTATTCTAGCTGTGTTGTACCAGCTCGAGCAGGACCATGCCTCTCAGCCAAGCAACAACTCATGCTGATCCAGCATTGGTGGAGAGCTAGTAAAATGACCATAATAGGAATTTCTGGGCATTTTTAATTGTCAAAGTCTTTTATGCTATAGTTTTTAATAAAGTAGGGGCTAGAAATTGGGTACCTTAGCGCCTCCTGGGGGGGCGCTAACGGGGCGCAAACGACTTTTCATCCGGGCGCGGCACCGCTAACGACTCCCGCTAAATTCAGCGGTAGTTTAGCGGCAGCGGTAACCGGTAGCGCCCCCGCACCGCTGCGCAGGCGATGAAGACGCCATCACCGTGCGCAGCGCCCTATTTTCGCCCCGACTGCAAAAATTGGCCCGCGCCCCCCCCCCTGAATCTGCGCTGGGCGATGACAGCGACCGATTCAGGGGGTGGGAACGGAGCGGCAGGAGGGTCGTGGGGCGGTAAGTAAAGGGGAGGTGGCGGGCAAGGAAAAAAAAATCGGCCAACTTACTTTTGTCTTTGAATGCGGGGTCCGTGCCGTGTTCTAGCAGCCCTGCACTCCTCTTGTGTGCCGGGCTGCTGGCACGGCACCCCGCTCCCTGGTGGTCCAGGCAGGGCCCCGCAGAGTTGTGGGCTTCAGCCCTCCCCTTTAATGAGGGGAAGAGCCCTTCCATGTGGCAGCACTACGTGGCCCAGTGCGAAGCGCTGCAGAACGCTCCACCCCGATATTCAGGGTTAGCACTTTAAGAAGGAAGTGGAGCGCTTGAATTAGCGCTCCACCTCCCTATTTGGGGCGCTAAAACTGAATTTACCGATTGCCGGCACTATTTTTCGCCGGGCGCTAAATTTAGCGCCCAGGCGATGTTAGCGACCCGAAATGGTTGCTAGTGAATTTTCCCCCCTTAGTGTTGTGGTTTCGTGTTTGTCATGTTATGCTTGATAAACGAGAGCTTGCATTTATGCAGCGCTTCAGTGTAAAGAATGTCCCAATGTGCTTCACTGATAAGTATGATGAAAACAGACATTGAGCCAAGAAGGGAGAGTTTAGGAGGGTTGACCAAAAGCTTGGTTGAAGAAATGGATCTTGAGAAGGTTTTTAAAGGGGATGAGAGAGATGGAGAAGTGGAGGGGTTTCCTCCTATCTTGGCTCCATTTTTCTCCCCTTGTCCAATCCTAATCCACTTACATCATGGACTCTCCTGACACCCTCCACCACTTTAACTAATTCCAGTTTCCCACCCCTACAGTCTCCTTTTCACTATGGATATTCAGTCCCTGTACTCTGATATCTACAGCAATCCCAAACACTCCCGCAGCTACCTCGATGATACTTCTTCCCTTCCTGCAAACAAATCAGGGTTCCGGCAAAATAACCCTACCTTCCTCTCTCCACAGATGTTTTCAGCATTTTCTATTATTATTTCTCTCCTTTTAAGATTTGGTTGGAAGTGCAGCCAGCTTGGGTTCTCACTTCTGCTGAGCAGGCTCAAAGGGCCTACTCACGCTCCTATTTCTTATGAAATCCTGACTCATCGTACCTGCTCTAAGCTGATAGATGAGTAGCTGAGGTATACAGACCATGAAGGTCAAAGGTTCAATCCCCAGTCTGTACTGAGTTAGCTGGTTTCGTCTGGGACAGCAGTAGAAGTGCAACACTTTGCTTAAGTACCGCTGGGTGATATAGAGAAAACCCGAGCAGGATTCTCACTATTAATCACTATCCAGTGATCACTACTGGAAATGTATTTGTGGGTGTCAAATGAGGGATGGATCAGACTCAACTGTGATGTTCCCTGCAGTTGAATAATCTGTTGATACTCACTGTTTCGGCTCATGTATTCAGATCGGGCACTTGGCCAAGGTACTATGGAGCAAGTGTGTGCCTGTGGAACCTTAACCCAGCAAGGAGTCAATACCTTCAGGAAAGCAGAGGAGAGGAGTAAAATTGGCAGAAAGTGGAAAAACAGAAAGGTAGATCACACCATCTCTTACTCTAACTCATTTTTTCTCAGGATCTCAAAACTGTGGAAATCATTACTTTCCACAGTCTTCCTTTTCTCCTACAATCCAGTAGTCTTTAAAAACAAACCTTGATGTTATCTATCATTATTTCCTGACTTACCTCATTATTTCTCTTACTATTTTCAACCACTGTAGCGTCACGGGCCTTCGTTTCTCAATAAAAGATAAAAAAGTCACTGATGATTGATGTATAATTATAGCACTGTCTTTTCATGGACCATAAAAGTTCAACAAATGCATTTGTCTTACCCCTTTATTACAAACAGGATAAGTATATGAGTAAAGAAGTTTTGCTGCAAATATATAGGGGGAGAAATTCAGTTGGTTGCGCCTCCCGTTAGCGCCTTAAGAGGGCGCTAATGGGGCGCAAAGCAACTAGCGCCTGGGCGCAGCGATGTTTGCGCCGCTCGCGAAATTAACTAGACATTTTGCGGCGGCGCTAAACACTACCGCCACGATCTCCTGCGCCGGCAGATTGTGACGTCAGTCGAGTGCGCAACACCCCGGTATCGCCCCGGAGCGGATATTGAGTGGCGCCCCCTGCCTTACCGCCTGATGCTAGCAACGACAGGTTGAGGGGAGCGTTTTGCAGTCATGAAGGGACTGGGGGAGCGCTATTTAAAGGCGACCGCTTCCTGCCTTTTATTGTTGGTGCCATTTTTGAACCACGCATTCTGAGAGAGAGGGAGAGAGACTTCTGGAGAGATTCAACGCTGTGTGAAGGAGTTTTGGGTACTGAGCAGCACTTTGCAGGTTCATTTTGATTTGCCATTCCTTGTATCGATTTAGAAGAGACTGTGGGGGCTGCACTCTCAGCTCTTTCCCTGGTACTCTCCATTGTTCTTTCCAGCAGATTTGATGTGCAGGTCTCTCCAGGCCGAGATTCAAGGCTGCAATGAGCAGGATGTGGATGGAAAGCAAGATCAACCATCCCCTTTAAGAACTGGCCCGTGCCATTGTGTGTGTGTTCCATTGCTGACTGACATCACATGAGCTTCGCCAGCGCTCTGAGGTAGCGCCTCGCTCCTCGGCCTTTGCGCCTTAAGACAGGTGTGAAGCGCCTGATTTAGCGCTCCAATCACCTCCAGGGGCGATAAAAGTCAAGTTTGCAGTCGGAGGCGATAATTAGCGGCAGGCGCCAATCTTTGTGCCCGGCCGATAATTGCGCCCCAAATGGGGCGATACTGAATTTCTCCCCCATATAGCCTTAATGTGACCATACCTGGAGTATTGTGTACAGTTTTGGTCTCCTTACCTAAGGAAGCATATACTTGCCTTAGAGGGAGTGCAACAAAGGTTCGCTAGACTGATTCCTGGGATGGGGGGTTGTCCTAAGAGGAGAGATTGAGTAGACTAGGCCTATATTCTCTAGAGTTTAGAAGAATGACAAGTGATCTCATTGAAATGTATAAAATTCTTACAGGGCTTGACAGGGTAGATGCTGGTAGGATGTTTCCCCTGGCTGGGGAGTCTAGAACTAGGGGTCACAGTCTCAGAATAAGGGGTTGGCCATTTAGGACTGAGAGGAGGAGAAATATCTTCACTCAAAGGGTTGTGAATCTTTGGAATTCTCTACTCCAGAAGGCTCAGTTGGATACCAAGGGAACCAAGGGATATGGCGATGGGGCGAGAAAGTAGAGTTGAAGTAGAAGATCAGCCATAAACTTATTGAATGACGGAGCAGGCTCGAGGGGCCAAATGGCATACTGATGCTCCTATTTCTTATTTTCTTATGTTCCCTAGAACTTCCTAATTATAGTCCTCTTTGGCTTCCCTCAAGTTCTCAATACTTGACCACTAACATCTTCAAGAATTTCCAAATTATCTTTGTGACAGAGGGCCATCTATTTTATAATTCTGTATGATCTAGCCTCTCAAGGAGAAGACTTAATGAACCAAACAGATATGAGTTCTGAAGAAGTCCTTTCTTTATGGTATATTTTTGGGTAAGCTACCCTCTTTAATTTGTGATTTCTATCATGTTTCTTCATCCACCTGGCCAGGCATCTCAGCAACTGAGAGGGTGTTTGTGCAGTCCGCTCTCAGTCTGTCACCAGTGCCCATGCAGCTATCCCCAGGTGGCATTAGGAACCACGTAAGCATGACTCTCGATTTTTCTTTTGGTTGTGCTCGGAGCTTCCATAGCCTCTACTCAATTCAGCTCAGATGGGGAGTCAAATACACATCTGTCCCGTTAATGGTGTTGAACTTTACTGCGCCACCATTCTCAAGACTGTTTTTGTCCCGTCTGTGCTGGTAGCAGTTTGGTTTTGAACTCATAGAATTACATAGAAATTATAACACGGAAACAGGCCGTTCGACCCAACCAGTCCATATTGGTGTACGAACAGTGGTCCTAATCCCACATGCATTACCCCTTCCTTCGTTCACCTATCTATCTTGTTCTTAAATATATTTGTGCTGGCTCTTTAGGATGCCACTGAGTACACTTGCTCTTCAATGAATCCACTGTTCTTTTTGTAGCTTTTGTTAAAGCTGATTTTTTTTTGTTGCTCAAACTGGTCACAGCAAATGCTTTACAATAGTCCCTGATGCTAACAGGAATGACACATAGCTGAAGACTATTGCAATCAGAGAACTTGCTGACTGCGTCCTTCTTAAACTGATGAGTAATCTTCTAAGGGTAGGCTTCTAAGCCGCTCATCGATTTTTTTTCTACATGGATTTATCCTTTTGGATCATTTACCTCAAAAATAATCCTCCAAATTGGACAATAATACTGTGTAACGAGTTAAGTTGACAGTTCAGTAAACCAAATCCTACCTTCCTGCAGACTGAGTGTAACAACCTGCCAGTATAGAAATGGAGTGGTCTGTGCCTGAGAGTCACCTTAATAAATACAACTTAAAAATATTCCCTCAACTATCTGCTGTCAGGTTGATGTTGCTAGCTGTAGTCTCCAACACTATTTGAATTCATTCACTTGAGGGAGAATGTATTTTGGGGAGGGAAGATAAAGAGAGAACATAAGAAACAGGAGCAGGAGTAGGCCAATCGGCCCCTTGAGCCTGCTCCGCCATTCAATAAGATCATGGCTGATTCAATCTTGGCCTCAACACCACTTTCCCGCTCTTTCCCCATACCCCTTGACTCCCTTGTAGCTCAAATGTCTGTCAATCTCCACCTTGAATATATTCAATGACTCCACCTCCACAGCTCTCTGGGGTGGAGAATTCCAAAGATTCACGACCCTCTGAGAGAAGAAATTCCTCCTCATCCAAGACAATTAAAAAGGAATGTTTCAACTTATGGGGAGTCCAAAACTAGGGGTCATAGTTTCACATTTCAGGGAATTTTATAAGGTAGTCACTAATAAATCCAATAAGGAATTCAGGAGAAACTGCTTTACCCAGAGCGTGGTTAGAATGTGGAACTTGCTACCACATAGAATAATTCAGGCGAATCGTCTTAAATGGGCGACCCCTTATCCTGAAACTATGCCCCCTAGTTCTAGATACCCTCACTAGGGAAAACATCCTCTCAGCATCCACCCTGTCAATCCCCCTCAGAATCTTGTATGTTTCAGTAAGATCACCTCTCATTCTTCTCAACTCCAATGAGTATAGGCCCAACCTGCTCAACCTTTCATCATACGTCAACCCCTTCATCCCAGGACTCAACCTAGTAAACCTTCTCTGCACTGCCTCCAATGCAAGTATATCCCTCCTTAAATATGGAGACCAAAACTGTACGCCGTACTCCAGGTGCGGTCTCACCAGCGCCCTGTAAAGTTGCATCAAAACTTCCCTACATTTATACTCCATACCCCTTGCAATAAAGGCCAACATTCCATTAGCCTTCCTAATTACTTGCTGTACCTACATGCTAACTTTTTGTGTTTCATGTACTAGGACCCCCAGATCCCTTTGTACCGCAGCATTTTGAGGGAATGTATTAATTATATTGATCTAGTTTTAGGATTCATTGTAATCCAAGACAATTAAAAAGGAATGTTTCAACTTATGGGGAGTCCAAAACTAGGGGTCATAGTTTCACATTTCAGGGAATTTTATAAGGTAGTCACTAATAAATCCAATAAGGAATTCAGGAGAAACTTCTTTACCCAGAGCGTGGTTAGAATGTGGAACTTGCTTACCACATAGAATAATTCAGGCGAATAGCGCAGATGCACTTAAGGGGAAGCTAGATAAACACATAAGGGAGAAAGGAATAGAAGAATATACACTGATAGAGTTAGATGAAGTAGGGTGGGAGGAGGCGTGTGTGGAGCATAAACCAGTTGGGCCAAATGGCCTGTTTCTGCACTGTAATTTTTATGTAATCTGTGAATAACTTTATATACTACTGCATTCAGAAGCTCAGCAACTCCGGGCTGGATTTTCATTGACCCGTGGAGGCGGGTTTGGAGGCGTGTGGGGGGTTAAAATTGCGAAAACTGGTGGGCGGGCACAAGGCCGCCTCCATCCCACCTCCACGCAATTTTCATTAAATCGTGTCTGCTGGTCCCGACTCCGTCCCGCCTCTCAGAGGGGGGATAGGCTGTTAAGGCCCTTAACAAGCACTAAATTGCCTCTATAATGCCATTTTGAAAGGCCTTTGTGATTTTAACCCTTTTTCTACGTGAAGCACGCCTGTTCTGAACCACGAATGTGAAACCTGGCGGGAGCACGGCTGGCTGTGGGATGCATATGTGGATGGATGTGGGGGGGAGACATATCTGGGAGTGGTGGTGGATGGGAGACATATCTGGGAGTGGTGGTGTAAAAATATCTGGGAGCAGACTTAGGGCTGCTGCTCATTTTGCATCCAGGTCCTCTCACAGCAAAGGCCAGGCAGCCTCTGAAGACCTTCAATGCAGCAGCAATGATGACATCATCAGAGGCAACTTTCAGACTGAAAACACTAATTGGTTCATGGGTTCCCACATGCTGGAACTCAATTGCCCAATTAGGTGAAAATCGCATCAATCTCCCACATCCAATTGCAGTCGGGTGGATAACACGAAAAGTGGATGACACGACCCCAACCCGCCCCAGTATCAAAATCCAGCCCGGTCCAGACTTCTGGATTGTGCAGCCTGGATCAAACCTGCTGCCTAGCTGATACATTGGCGATATTGAATTTGAGGGAATGTCTGTAAATTACATGCTGAAATTAAACTGTCACACTCACTGTCATAAAGGAACATCTCTAAATGCTCCGCCTGTTTTGCAGTCCCACACTCCCAGCTGCACTTGAAGGGAGCATGAGACCGAGATAAGGCTCCAGCTCTGTAAGCCCAGTTCTTCGAGCCACGCTCTCATCGGGTGCAGATCCTTGCTGGGATTGGAGAAAATCACAGAATCATACTTTATATCATTTCAGGGAATCTTTTAAGATGTAAACCACACTCC